>CM077669.1:243914210-245114210 GCA_039707655.1 Elymus sibiricus
CTGTAAGGAGGGAGACGACCAGGGTCAAACCTGACCCAGGGACCCACCCGGCAGAGACCCACAACCCTTGCCAGCGCGGTCAAGTGGAAGGGCATTCCAGAAAGTACGTCTTCCTTCTATGAAAGTGTATTCACCACCGAAGCGTTATTTTTTTATTCATTTTCTAAAAACCAGATTTGACCTAAACTTTGACTGCTTATATCTTCTTAACCACAACGTCAAACAAGTTGATTCTTTTTCTGTTATTTCTTAAATTTCACCTAGTTTATTTTAGGATTTATTTGAAAATTTTCCAAGACAACTTTTTGCACTATTTTTGAATTGCGTGTTGATTCAAATATTTTCAAAATAGGAAATGGAGAGAGAAGAAAACCTTCAAAAAAGTTTTGTGATGCACCCTACCTCTCCACAACTTGAAGGCAAGCATTCTGAACCCTGGCATAATAATTGTTGTGTGTTGTTTGATGTGACTACAACACCAAGTTGACTTGAAGAATGGGTTATTCAATGTGATGATGTGATCATGTTTACTAGTGCATGATGATAATTCCTTGCTGTTGGAATTGAAATGCTTGTGACAGCATTCACCCTCGTATGTCGTTCATGCCTACCGGAAGGAATCCGCAAAAGTCTCTGTCTTTGGTAGACACGAGCTTGTTACTGATATTTCGTTGAGACGAGTATATTCAGTAAGGCATGGTGAGGTATGATGAGTGGTGATTCTGTCTGTTGGTATGGAATATATATTTGTTATGCTAGTTATGCATGAAACACTTTAACCTCCTAAGTCGACCGTAGATCGAGTCTTGTGCCAGTAACCCCCATACTTGCTTCATGCTACCATTTGTCCCTGCCTCAGGTAGGGTACGGTTCAGTAAGTTGTCAACCCCTTTCTTAGCACACACCGTATAGAGAGGCCATGGTGGAAGATACCGGCTGCATCCGGTAGGCATGCCACCTGGTCCGGGAGCATGGGTGTTTCCGGTTGGAGCCGAGGGGGTAGCTCCCCTAGTTTGTGCGCGTTATAAATTTTGTGATCCCATGCTAGTCGAGGTTGTAGCCTCCCCACTTAGAGTTTTGCTTAACGGGTGTCGTGGGTGATTCCAGACACCGGTAAGTTAAGCTGGTGTGTGCGGGTCAGGTGTGTTTTCAATTAAAAGACCGTAAGCGGAATTAGTCCCGGTGGACTAAAGGAATCCGTTACTCGTGGGTAAAGAGTACACCCTCTGCAGAGTTTATATCTATTCGAATAGCCGTGTCCGCGGTTAAGGACTATAGTCTGGGATGGGTCAAGTGTCGGTCTTAGTGTCGGTCTTCGGAGGATAAACTTCTAAACCGGAACATTGATCATGACGTGTGACAAATGATGATTATGACTATTCTTATTGTGGACTAACCATTTATATTATTTGAATTTTTGAGTATCCCTCGGATGGTTCTACCTCCTGGATATTCATCATGATTATTCTTATATAAGCCCTTTATGTGGCGTCGCTGAGACGCCCGACTGTGGCATGCTTATGATTTATTTACCTTATAAGCCCTTTATGTGGCGTCGCTCAGACGCCCGACTGTGGCATGCTTGTTATTTATTCTCTTTATAAGCCCTTTATGTGGCGTCGCTCAGACGCCCGACTGTGGCATGCTTATTATTTATTTTTCCTTATAAGCCCTTTATGTGGTGTCGCTCAGACGCCCGACTGTCGCATGCTTGATATTTATTTTCTTTATAAGCCCTTTATGTGGCATCGTTCAGTCGCCCGACTGTGGCATGCTTGTTATTTATTTTCTTTATAAGCCCTTTATGTGGTGTCGCTCAGACGCCCGACTGAGGCATGCTTTATATTATTATCCTTTCGAGGCGTCGCTTCAGACACCCGATCGGTTTACTTTATTTTTATTCTCTGATTGCTTATTCATGTTTAATTTAGATGACCTGCTTGCGTGCGTCATGACTTTTATTTGGTGACTGACTAAATGATCATGGATTACTTCAGGGCATGATTATCATCTGTTATATTATACCCGTTTTCATGATGTTTGCGAGTACATTCAAAGTACTCACTGGCTTGTCCCTGGCTATTGTCTTGGCCAGATTTCTTGCTTGGAGAGGAGCGCAACGACGACAGCCCGGAACCTAGGCATCGAAGATAGCTGATACGCGAAGATAGGAATTAACCAGGTCAGCTGTTCCTGTGGGAAATGGAGTCCCATAGACGCTGATGATCCGCAAACCGCTTCCGCCAGCAACCACTAGAAACCTTTTGTTGTACTCATAGACCAGAATGGTCTTGTACTCCATATTTTTGTATTTTGCTTGGAATTTCTGTATCAAGATTGTGTCTCATCAGCTAACAGTAATCTTGGGCTGGTGAGCACAAGGGCCATTTACTGGGAAGTTAATATCCTGGAAAACCGGTCCTGACACATGTGTATAGGACATAAAACTATTTTATAAAATATTTTTTGACCAAAAAGCATTTATTCAAATTAGGTTTTCAAAAATCCCTAAATTGAGATTTGAACTAAAAGACCTCAAATTAGGGAGGATATTTTACGAAAAGGACTTTATTTTGAACCTACCATATATAAGACTTCCCAAAACCATCAAATATTTCTTTTAAGGATTATTGTCCTATTTTATTTAAAGGCTTTTTCTTAAGGCCAGAAATGGTCTTTTATAGGGAAAAATTATTTTAATGCTTATAAAATATTTAAGAAAATTTAGGGAAACTCAGTGGACATAAATTTTCCATATATAAGAGTTTCAACACATGGTCATGTTCGAACTATTGGACAAAACCCTCCAAAACCCTTTCTGCCTATTTCAAGCATTTGAAATATTTCTATAAGAAATATTCTCAAATAAATCCAGGAAAATTCTAGCAAGTCACATAAACCTAATGTGGTGATCTTGCCATGTTTCATTCCAATACAAATTCTTTTGGTTCACAAAAGTGCCCTAAAATCATTCCTGTCCAGATCCAAATTTAAGCAACTCTACATTGCCAACTCTCTCCTTTTGATCTCAAACTTTGTACACATGCTCTAATGCCCAAATCATGACACCACACCAAGTGGTGCATCAAGGAGATTATCTTAGCATGACTAGATCTATAGAAACATGTTTCTCTTAGTTTCTAGGGTTTGCAATGTTTGTATTGTCATCTTTCATCAAATAATCTCAAAATTGGTGATCAGGACCAATTGGTATTACCATTTACTCCTGGGAAATCTCAGGGCCATTGGATACCCCTAGATGCCCTAGGACAGCATCAAACACCTTCATCCATAAGCTTGTGGACAAGAAGAGTTGGCCCAAAAGGATTCTCCTTGCCTCCAACTTTTTAGTACAGTATTCCCTAACCCCATTCTACCTCCAGTAACTTTGCCATGGCCTCTGCTCAATTATTGGGGGGGGGGGTAACTCCCTCATATCCCTTCCCTTTTTGCCATGGCAGCACCTCTCCTTCCTCTTCCCCATTATTCTGTTCATGCAAATGCCCCCAAATTCTTCCACAACACCTCTAGTATACTAATTCATCTTGCCACACCCAAGAATGGCATGCTCATATGGAAAATATGAGCAAATTATCCAAACCTAGATTTTTGCAGTAAGAACAGCTATGAACTGCAAGTACCATGTAGACTTATCTCCCTAAGCTCAAACTTGGTGTACTTGTAGTTCTTCCATACCTAAGACACCTAGACAACATTTTACCTCTTGAGCCCTTCAGTAAAATCCCCTCCACTAGCCCCAAAGTTTGCTGCTGCAAACTTAACCTGAGTGAAAACCTAACCCAACCAGCTCCATTTACCATGAAACTTTACCAGTGCTCCCATGCATGTGTGCCTCACACGCTAGACATGATTGGTCGACCAAAAAGTTGCCACATACATGCATTGGCGTGGTGACCACGCTGTTGACCTGCAAAACCGATGCTCTACCGCCAAACCTTGTCCAGTAGCTCTCGTTCGGCTCTGGTTGAGCGTCCACGCGCACCAAGCATCCCCCCTCGACCACCCATGCCCCTCCCCGACGCCAGGAAGGCTCCAACGCTACTCTGGCACGCGTGCTCGCCGCGCCCGAGGGCATCCAAGGCGCGCCCGAGCCCTATCTCGCCACCCTACTATCTCCACCTCGCCTCCGAGCCCCTGTTGTACCCCCGACACTCTCTCTCCCTCTCCCCAACCTCCCGGGCCTCCCCACTTGCCCTCCCATGGCCTTCTCCTCCTCCCACGGATGCCATGTCGCCGCCTCGGCCCCGCTCAAATTCAGGCTCCCCCGAGCCCCTTCTCTCTGTTGAGCTTCACAAGGATACTCCTTGCATCGCCACGGACCTCCCCCGCACTCCTTTTCTCTCTTACGGTGATCGGAGCGCCGTTCCTCACGGCCGCCGAAGCCGGCCTACGCCGCGGTCAAGGCTTCGCCTTCCCCGACGTTCCCCTGCAAAAACAGACGCCCCAGGCGGAGCGGCTCCTTGTCCTGAGCGCGCCGGTGGCCGGAGCCTCACCGGAGACGGCCTGAGCTGCCGGAGCGTCACCGGCACCCCTCGGCCTCGCCTCCCATGTTTCTCCCCTGCCCGAGCGGGAGGAGGAGGGAGAACCCGACGGGTGGCGCCCGCCTGTAAGTGGTTGCGGCCCCGGGCCCCCCGTTAAGTGGACGCGTCCCCGCCCGAGTGCGCCTCCATTCTGCCGAAGGCGTATTCGGCGTGGCCTTTGCGCACACGCGGCTGAGCCGCTAGGCCGGCCCATTGCGCCCAGTTGGCTATTCAGCGCCGTATGCGTCGTTTAGCCCATTTGTTAATTTCTTCTTCTCTTTTTATTTTTCCATATCCATTAAATAATTCATATTAAATTCTTTTGACCTCCAAATTTGATGATTCAAATTTCTATATTCTACTAAAATTCCATCCTACTTAATGATACAACTTTCATGATTTTCCACTTCAAGTTTTTGCACTGTTCAAATTTATATTGAAATTTGAACTTGTGATTGTCACCTTGCAAAATTCCTAGACAGTCCAAATCAACTCCAAATGGAGTGATTCTAATTTTTGGTGACTCCAAAAATCTTGCTAGCTATAGACAACATTTTTCCTATGCTATATTCTGCTAGGGTAAATAAATGGTCCATTTTCCCTTCATTTCATCTTAGGAAATTCATAGGAAAATCATCCCAACTCCAAATCCGATGAAACCACTTTCTCAATTCTTCTAAAATCATGCCCTAGTTGGTGAGTTCATCCACTCATTTTTACAAAAATATTTTCTATAGACTTTTGAAAAGGCCATTAATACCTCCATTCCCACCTTTCAAAAGGCCTCATTGATCCAACCCTAATAGAGGAATTTGAGGTATTTTTCCTATGACCAGAGGTGTCCATGAAAAATAAAACTCCTATTTATAAAGAACTTTCATTTATCTGCTTGTTGTGTTGCTTATTGCGGTTGTTTCCGACGGTAGTTGACGAAGTAGACGGAGTACTCGGAGTTGGACGAGAAGCGTGTGAAGACCTCAAAGACTTTGCTCAGCCAGGCAAGCAGCCCTTTGACCATGTCTAAGAAACCATTTTATACATGACATATGGCACTTTATTCCGTTGCATAGAATCATGATGAAACGGTGACCATCGTAGTGGGTTACATCCTTTACTTTCCTCGTTGATACTTGCACTGAGCATGACCCTAACTTCCTATGAGGGTTGTGCGGGTGGGAAGTAGTTAGGATGCTAAGTAGTTGCTACGCAAGTGGGATGGGAGTATGCATGGTGTCGGAAAGGAAATGATTTCAAAGACTTTTCGAAAACCCCGTCGGGTGCCACTAATGCCCAAGGGAGATGGTGTTTAGCTAGCCAACCACTTGATAAAGAAGTGGTGTACCGAGGCAAGTTGAGTGTGTGTGTTTTCGAAAACGGATTCGATTTAAGATTTGTCGACCGTCCCAACCTTACATGTACAACCACTCTACCCCTATATGGGGAGGGCCTTTATTGATTACTTTGGTCGATGCTAGCAGAGAGCCCGCATTACTAGTGGAGGGAGTGATGTGGTCACTCTCGATACGAGGTCGTGCCAGATAGGGCGACCATGGGCTGTTTTCACAGACACCGGGCCCACCTTTGGTCCCTTCATGGATGATACTGGCGATGTACATCATGCGGGCTGTGTGCCGACGAGTGGACTCTTTGTTTAGTGTCGTCAACGGAAAGGCATTGTTCGGGTTCTTACCTCGGGTATGTAATGTACCGCGAGTCGTGGATGACACGGAAGTTCCCCGAGTCTTGTGGGTAAAGTGTGCAACCTCTACAGAGTGTGAAACTATTCGAATAGCCATGTCCACGGTCAAGGACAGTTGGGTGGTGCTGCTTAGACTATGTCCAGATGTTTTCCCAAAACTTGGTGTGTGTGTGTGTGAGTGGGAAAGATGATACCTGAGTTAAGTCAGATGACATGGCATGATAATCGAACATGAGATGTTCAACCCCTGTTTATATTGATATTTGTAACCTGTTCATATGGATATTTGCAACCTGTTGATGCATGCTTTTACAAGTTGATTGAACATGTCATTGCACTCAAAATAGGTTTCTGCAACTTACCTACTTAGTGCTATATCATGCATTGTTAAACCTTGTCCCGAACATGGGTTTCTTGCGAGTACCTTCAAAGTACTCATTGGCTTGCCACTGGTTATTTTATTGGCTAGGCATTAAAGAACAAGATATAACGAAGATTACCTTGGTGACGATCATGCGAGCTAGGACGCTTCCCAGCCAGAATGCCTGTAGAGTTAAGGCAGATGGCATGGGTCCACGCTATCATTGAAGATTTCCGCTGCGAGATTATGAAGACTTGGCGATAAGGCCATATCTTAGTAAAACAGTACGTAATGGATGTATGACTCTTGTTATTCAGATTCTGTGTGTTCAGTGAGCATTGGTCTCTGGGATCACTGTGCACGTACATTCGGTGATCACGACTTATGAGTCGGGGTCCCCCCAGAGCTGGTATCAGAGCCATCCTGACTGTAGGAAGCCCTTTGTTAACATGGACGTTAGTTAGGACGAAACTATTTTTGCAGACCCTTGGAACCACCTACAAAACCTCTATATTTCTCACCTCTCATAAATTTTCAAAGGAAATGATGGTTTTGCCTTAGCACTTCCACCCTTATTCTCTTGACTCCCCTCGTCTGCTTTTTCAAAACTTTGCTACGGTCGTTAGTATCCTTATGTCCCCGACCACTGGATTCCTTGAAATCCTTGTGGGTAAGTTGGAAGGAAGCCACCTTGCCAAAAAAATCACCCACATCTTTGGGAGACAAGGTTGGCGATACTACGATAGGACGACACCAACAGGAGATACCTACTCAAGTTACGAGGACATCAAGACTCGGAAGATGGTGACACCCTTGACACTGCCCCCAGGATGAGGCAACCTTGGCCTACAATGATCAGCGCTTAAGATATGCAAGATCTTGATATGCATCGCTAGTAGAGTAACCCTGTCATTACCGTTGTTGTATTGGCAACCACCAGTGGATGAGTACCTCGCCATTTGGTCCGCCTCACCATAGTGAGCAGGAAAACGGTTCTCCTCATCCCCCGCTCTTGGTGTTGATGTTGTCACCGACTTAATCGACAGGCTGGACCTCTACCATGCCTTGTTAGTTACATTGCATAAAGGATTGCCCACCTGGAACCCCCGATGCCTTAGAGGACAAGAAGGCATTTACATGACTATGAAGATAAACAGGAGACCCTATCAACGACAGCCACAAGGAATCACCTTCGTCCCATCGACTTATCAGACGGGAAGTTGTCGAATATTCTTCAGGACCAACCTGGGTTGTTTCATCGAACAACTACAAGAGACGTGGCAACACATGTGGAAGACCCAGAAGACTGGAAGTCATCCTCTCCGAGACACGAAGCAAAGCACGACTATTGAGTCTGAGAACCCTTAGGGTAGGAGTAGTCGTATATCCCCTATGTGAAGTCGAGTCCGTGTGATGGTTCAAATGGAACCAGGTTGTGTGTTGCTTGTTTTTACTTGTTTGTGCTTTTGTAAGTCGCACTTTTGCCCTAGGAAACAAGTATGCGACTATATCACCTACCTTATCTTGATGTTTGTATTTGGCTTTGGCACTTTTCTGATTGCACTTGCACTATGACCCCCTCTAAGCAAATCCTTTATGCTACCTTTTTCATCTCACCTTTCTCGTCAACTGAAGACCAGCAAGGCAAGATGCCCCAAAGATCTACTTCGACAATAGCTAGCACTGAAGATTTCGACAACCACCTATTCAACTAGATGCCACTTCGTGGAGTTATGCTTAACCCTTAAGATTAGGAATCCCCTCCTAGACCAGCCTAGACCTCGCAAGCTACCCCAGCTCAAACCTCTGATCTCGTGTTTAATACACGGATTAGCCAGAACACCTGTTGAGCTTCAATAACCCTTGCTTAGCACTGGGTTCACTATGGAACGAGGGGTCATAGTGAACAAACATCCTTCATTCTTAAGCCAGCACCAGGACTATGATGCCATAGGGAAAATATTTGAGGACACATGACTGGGGGACAAATGATTTGATTCAGCTGCAATAGATGTCTTGAGGATATAGGTGAGACTCTTTGGTGAGTTGTGAGACTTTTATGTTGGTAGATGAACTTGGTGGATCAAGTGATAGAGTAGCACAACTTACTTGTTCCTCCGGTAAACTGGATTTATTAGGACAATTATGATCACAAGCTGAGATTCTTGGAGGAACAAGTAGGATTTCTCATAGGACATGAGGTTTGGATAAAATAGGTGAACCTAGAGGAGTATAGATGTTGAGTAAGTCTACATGGTTCGGAGTAATTTAGATTTGGTCCGATGATCTCGATCTTGATACCATGTTTCTTGATGGAAGATAAACTAGAAACACTAGAGTGTTGTCTGATTTGATTCGAGGATCTATATGCACCTAACCTTGGAGTTTACTAGATCAACATGATGGGAATTGGTGGATAAACTACGAGGAGATAGTCCTCTCAAGGATTTGAGGACTATATGAACTCTAGGAGACTATGTAGAGCCCCATCAAATATTGGATGTGTAGGAGTGATGGGTCAAGTAATGATTGATGGGATTGATGAACCCCTGGGTTGGATTCATAGAAAGGGAAACAAGATCTTGGATTGATATATACGTGTTTCCTTGGCATATAAGTGTAGTACCTTAAACCTTGGATAGGGCAGTAGATCACTTGGATTTGTAGTCTCACAATCAAGCTTAGCAGCTTTTGTGCTTTCCCAAGGATTTTTACATAGGGATATATATGAGTTAGCTTTAGTATGCATACGAGATTTTGGTTTAGTCCTTCTCTCAAAACCTTGGAATTGGATAGCATGAGTGATGTTGGAGTTGACTTATATAAGATAATGCCTTGAATGATGTAGGACGAATTTGTTTGGAGAAATAGCTAGGATTATTGGCATCTAAGAACTGTGCTCAAGGATAAGATGATAGGCGTTCACTCACATCCTAAGCCCCTTGAAACCCTGAAGCTTTACCGAACCACGACATGGTCGGATTATGAAAATAGGCTTTGGCTCTGAGTCAAAACACTATGGTCGATACTCCACCTCGACCACTACCAATCATGTCCATAAGGAAGGTGGACACGAAGAACTAGACTACGATGGACCACAAACCCCTGGAAAAGTGACCATCTTGAGAAAATGCCCGCTCCTCTCACATATCCCACGAGCAATGTGCTTGTGTGATACTTGGGGAAATATGTTGTTCTCCTCACAGATGACATACTTATCTACCCAATGAGAGAAAGGACAACTTTGTCCTATTGGGATAAGCCCTAGAAACACCAACTGCCTTGCCTCTCAAAGTGTAAGATTATACCTTAAAGAAGTTGGACTCCTCGAAGCACCCTCCCTGCAGCAGAAGGCAACCTTAGCCAAGTAAGATGAAGAACCAATGTGGTTGGAAGCCACGACAAAGAAAAAGAAGAAGCAAGAGAAGTCAACCACCACTCCTCTGCCGGCTACATCAACTAGACTATATCAAGAAGCACCGACGTTCAAGCACGATGAAGCCCTCGGACATCAGGAGGATTAAAGAGCCCCTTGTTTTAGATAGTCACCTATCAGTTCCTGACTAAGAAGGAACCAAGAAGTTTATAGCACCCCTCACTCCACCACTTTGACAGTATACGAGGAACATGATGTCCCTATTCTCTCCAGATGCTTGGAATGGAGTGGAACGACTGTCATGACTTCGTTACTAGCCTCTTTTTGGTCCAATCAAGGACATGAATCCTGACTGGATCATGTTGAAACCCCTGTCAAAGGTGGTCCACCCCACTTGCCAAGCCTCAGACCTTGGAGATTGGATGGCTGGTCTATACTTTTGGGTAGCCAGCTCATCTAGGGCCCCCTCAAAAAACGTTCCTAAGTGGCAGAAACCGTTTTCGCATCAAATATCTAAGCTTAGTCTTAGGCACAAGACTCAACCCAAACCTTGCCACAAATGGCTACAGAAAGACAAGTAGACCAAGCACTAGAAGACCCGTCAGAGACGTGCATCCGTGACTACGAAGAGAAATGGACAAGAAGCGAGTGCAGTTGACTAGGGGGCGTGCCTGGACTACTTACTCAAGCAGAAGATCTAGACGAGAAGCCTACGCCAACAAACCTCAACGTCCTTACAGTTGAAGGTCCACGAGCACCGGAAGATCAACTGCTCCAACAAAGTCGATGATTCCTTGTCACCGGGAAACTACGCCAAGACCTTGACACTTGTAGACTAGAGAGAGACATCTAGATGTCACTAACCAGCATGGGTAACCCACATGACCAGCACGCAGATACACTACCTTGCCACGTATTCCGACTTTGGAATACACACTCAAGCCAGACCTTTCCTCGAACCTCGTTCACCAAACCCTTGACCTTTAGGCAAGCCTAACATATTGCAAGAACCCTGTTCGCCCTCAGGCGAAGGCAACAATGCACTCAAAGCCGTATCATCAAGGACTTCAGGGAATAGTGGAGCAACCACAACAAAGCAGAAGCAACCTGGAACGTGAAGACTACCTCACCTCTAAATTTCCGCATACTTTCTTCGCCTAGCCTAGGAATCTCGGGGATGACATTCTTGTAAGGGGGGTACGTCTGTCACACCCTGTGTTTTTCCTCTCCTGACTAAGTTAACATGGCTCAAAAATTAGGACCAATTACAACTTTTTGTGTGCTTGTGATGCCTGATTGTTGCTTGTGCTTTAAATAATGAAATTCCTCCTCCTCTCAAAACTCATCTACTTGCTCCAAATCTTTGACCAATGATCATGCCATGTGTATAGGACATAAAACTATTTTTATAAAATATTTTTTTGACCAAAAAGCATTTATTCAAATTTGGTTATCAAAAACACCTAAATTGAGATTTGAACTACAAGTCCTCAAATTAGGGAGGATATTTTACCGCAAGTACTTTATTTTGAACCTATCATATATAAGACTTCCCAAAACCATCAAATATTATTTTTAAGGATTATTTCCCTATTTTATTCAAAGGCTTTTTCTTAAGGCCAGAAATGGTCTTTTACTAGGAAAAAATATTTTAATGCTTTTAAAATATTTTAGAAAATTTAGGGAAACTCGGTGGACATATATTTTCCATATATAAGAGTTTCAACACATGGTCATGTTCAAAATATTGGACAAAACCCTCCAAAACACTTTCTGCCTATTTCAAGCAGTTGAAATATTTCTATATGAAATATTCTCAAATAAATCCAGGAAAAATCTAGCAAGTCACATATGCCTAATGTGGTGATCTTGCCAAGTTTCATTCCAATACAAATTGTTTTGGTTCACAAAAGTGCCCCAAAATCATTCCTGTCTAGATACAAATTTAAGCAACTCTACATTGCCAATTGTCTCCTTTTGATCTCAAACTTTGTACACATGCTCTAATGCCCAAATCATGACACCACACCAAGTGGTGCATCAAGGAGATTAGCTTGGCATGACTACATCTACATAAACCTGTTTCTGTTAGTTTCTAGGGTTTGAATGTTTGTATTGTCAAATTTCATCAAATAATCTCAAAATTGGTGATCAGGACCAATTGGTATTACAATTTACCCCTGGTAAATCTCACGGCCATTGGATACCCCTAGATGCCCTAGGACAGCATCAAACACCTTCAGCCATAAGCTTGTGGATAAGAAGAGTTGGCCCAAAAGGATTCTCCTTGCCTCCAACTTTTTACCACCATACTCCCTAACCCCATTCTACCTCCAGTAACTTTGCCATGGCCTTTGCTCAATTATTGGGGGGGGGGGGGTAACTCCCTCATATCCCTTCTCTTTTTGCCATGGCAGCACCTCTCCTTCCTATTCCCCATTATTCTGTTCATGCAAATGCCCCCAAATTCTTCCACAACACCTCTAGTATACTAATTCATCTTGCCACACCCAAAAATGGCAAGCTCATATGGAAAATATGAGCAAATCACCCAAACCTAGATTTTGGCAGTAAGAACAACTTTGAACCGGAAGTACCATGTAGACTTATCTCCCTAAGCTCAAACTTGGTTTACTTGTAGTTCTTCCATACCTACGACACCTAGACAACATTTTACCTCTTGAGCCCTTCAGTAAAATCCCCTCAACTAGCCCCAAAGTTTGCAGCTGCAAACTTAACCTGAGTGAAAACCTAACCCAACCAGCTCCATTTACCATGAAACTTTACCGGTGCTCCCCTACATGTGTGCCTCACACGCTAGACATGATTGGCCGACCAAAAAGTTGCCACAGACATGCATTGGCGTGGTGACCATGCTGTTGACATGCAAAACCGATGCTCTGCCATCAAACCTTGTCCAGTAGCTCTCGTTCGGCTCTGGTTAAGCATCCACGTGCGCCAAGCACCCCCCCTCGACCACCCATGCCCCTCCCCGACGCCAGGAAGGCTCCAATGCTGCTCTGGCACGCGTGCTCGCCGCGCCCAAGGGCATCCGAGGCACGCCGAGCCCCATTTCGCCGCCCTGCTATCTCCACCTCGCCCCCGAGCCCCTTCTGTACCCCGGCACTCTCTCTCCCTCTCCCCAACCTCCCGAGCCTCCCCACATGCCCTCCCGTGGCCTTTTCCTCCTCCCACGGATGCCATGTCGCCGCCTCGGCCCCTCTCAAATCCAGGCTCCCCCGAGCCCCTTCTCTCTCTTGAGCTTCACAAGGATACTCCTTGCATCGCCACTGACCTCCCCTGCACTCATTTTCTCTCTTACGATGATCGGAGCACCGTTCCCCACGGCCGTTGAAGCCGGCCTATGCCACGGTCAAGGCTCCGCCTTCCCCGGCGTTCCCCTGCAAAAACAGACCCCCCAAGAGGAGTGGCTTCTTGTCCTGAGCGCGCCGGTGGCCGGAGCCTCGCCGGAGACGGCCTGAGCCGCCGGAGCGTCGTCGACGCCCCTCGGCCTCGCCTTCCCTGTTTCTCCCCTGCCCGAGCGGGAGGACGAGGGAGAACCCGACGGGTGGCGCCCACCTGTAAGTGGTTGCGCCCCCCCCCCCCCGTTAAGTGGACGTGCCCCCGCCCATTGCGCCCAGTTGGCTATTCAGCGCCATGTGCGTCGTTTAGCCCATTTGGTAATTTCTTTTTCTCTTTTTCTTTTTCCAGATCGACTAAATAATTCATATTAAATTTATTTGACCTCCAAATTTGATGATTCAAATTTCTATATTCTTCTAAAATTCCATCCTACTTAATGATACAACTTTCATGATTTTCCACTTCAAGTTTTTGCAACTAGTGATTGTCACCTTGCAAAATTCCTAGAGAGTCCAAATCAGCTCCAAATGGAGTGATTCTAATTTTGAGTGACTCCAAAAATATTGCTAGCTATAGACAACATTTTTCATACGCTATATTCTGCTTGGGTAAATAAATGGTCCATTTTCCCTTCATTTCATCTTAGGAAATTGATACGTCTCTAACGTATCTATAATTTATGAAGTATTCATGCCGTGTTTGCAATAATTTTATATGATTTTGGTATGATTTTATTAGAACTAACCCGGACTGACGCTGTTTTCAGCAGAACTACCGTGGTGTTGTTTTTGTGCAGAAATAAAAGTTCTCGGAATGAGCTGAAAATTTACGGAGAATATTTTTGGAAAATATAAAAAATACTGGAGCAAAAAGTCACCGGAGAGGAAGGCCGAGGAGGCCACAAGCCTAGGGGGCGCCCCCCCCCCCCCGTAGGGCGCGCCCCCTGGCAGGTGACTTCCTCGGGAACCTTACGGACGTGGGACCAACACCATATACTCCTATAAATACCCAAACCGCCGAAAAGAAACCTAGATCGGGAGTTCCGCCGCCGCAAGCCACCAGAGCCACGAAAAACCAATCGGGACCCCATTCCGGCACCCTGCCGGAGGGGGAAACCATTACCGGAGGCCATCTTCATCATCCCGGTGGTCTCCATGTCGAGGAGGGGATAGTTCACCCTCGGGGCTGAGGGTATGTACCAGTAGCTATGTGTTTGATCTCTCTCTCTCTTGTGTTCTTCAGATGGCACGATCTTCATGTATCACGAGCTTTATTAATATAGATGAATCATATGGAGTTTTCCCCTCTCTATCTTCTTTTGATGAATTGAGTTTTCCCTTTGAAGTTTACTTATCGGATTGAGTCTTTAAGGATTTGAGAACACTTGATGTATGTCTTGCGATGGGATATCTGTGGTGACAATGGGATGTTCTATTGATCCACTTGATGTATGTTTTGGTGATCAACTTGCGGGTTCCGTGACCTTGGAAATCTATGCATAGGGGTTGGCACACGTTTTCGTCTTGACTCTCAGGTAGAAACTTTGGGGCACTCTTTGAAGTTCTTTGTGTTGGATTGAACATGATGAATCTGAAATTATGTGATGCATATCGTATAATCAAGCCCATGGGTACTCGTGGTGACATTGGGGTATCTAGGTGACATTAGGGTTTTGGTTGATGTGTATCTTAAGGTGTTATTTTAGTACGAACTCTAGGGCTGTTCGTGACACTTATAGGGATAGCTCATAAGATTGATCAGAAAAGATAACTTTGAGGTGGTTTTGTACCCTACAATAATTTCTTCGTTTGTTCTCCGCTATTTGTGACTTTGGAGTGAACTCTTTGTCGCACGTGAGGGATTTATATATGATTCAACTATGTTAGTATTGTTGAGAGAACTTGCACTAGTGAAAGTATGAACCATAGGCCTTGTTTCTAAGCATTGCAATATCGTTTGTGCTCACTTTTATCATTAGTTACCTTGCTGTTTTTATATTTTCAGATTACAAAAACCTTTATCTACCATCCATATTACACTTGTATCACCATCTCTTCGCTGAACTAGTGCACCTATACAATTTACCATTGTATTGGGTGTGTTGGGGACACAAGAGACTCTTTGTTATTTGATTACAGGGTTGCTTGAGAGAGACCATATTCATCGTACGCCTCCCACGGATTGATAAACCTTAGGTCATCCACTTGAGGGAAATTTGCTACTGTCCTACAAAACATCTGTGCTTGGAGGCCCAACACGAGTCAACAAGAAGAAGGTTGCGTAGTAGACATCAAGCTCTTTTCTGGTGCCGTTGCCTGGGAGGTGAGTGCTTGAAGGTATATCTTTAGATCTTGCAATTAAATCTTTTAGTTTCTTGTTTTTCACTAGTTTGGTCTATAAAAGAAAACTACAAAAAAATATGGAATTGAGGTTGCCTCATATGCTACTTCTTTTTAATGTCTTTCGTGAAAATGATGGAAAGGAAAATTGTGCTCAAGTGTTAGAAGAAGAAGTTATTAAAATGTTTGGCACTAAATCTTTGAATGATGAACATGATAGAAATATTGTTAGTATGAATTCTCTGAATATTCATGATGCTAATGATATGCAAAGCCACAAGCTTGGGGATGCTATGTTTGATGAATACGATATTTTTAGTCCCCCAAGTTTTGATGAGCAAAACTATTATGATGATGGCATGCCTCCTATCTATGATGATTATGATGATGACATGTATGCTATAAAGAGTGATAGTAACCATGAAACTTGTCATCATGATTTTAATATTCAAAGTGGTTATGTCAATCAAGTATCTCATGATAGTTATTTTGTTGAGTTTGCTCCCACTATTATGAATGAGAAGAAAATTGCTTATGTGGAGAGTGACAAATTTTCTATGCTTGTGGATCATGAAAATATGCTTTATGTGATAGTTATATTGTGAAATTCCTTCATGATGCTACTGAAAATTATTATGAGGGAGGAACATACGCTTGTAGGAATTGCAATAATATCAAGTTTCCTCTCTATGTGTTCAAAGTTTTGAAGTTATGCTTGTTTTCCCTTCCTATGCTAGATGATTCTTGTTCCCATAAATTGTTTGCTCACAAAATACCTATGCATAGGAAGTGGGTTAGACTTAAATGTGCTTGTCATGAGATTCATGATGCTCTTTTGCATGTTTCAAATACTATTCCTATGTGAGCATCATTGAAATCATCATGCCTAGCTAAAAGGCATTAAAGAAAAGCGCTTGTTGGGAGACAACCCAATATTTATCCTACTATTTTAGTGTGTTCACATGATTAAGCTACTGTATAATCATGTTTTATAGCTTTTGTTTCAATAAAGTGCCAAGTAAAGCCTTTGGGATGACTCACAAGATGAGTAGAATTGATGCTGAACCAAAACAGAAACTTTTGACTCCAGTACCGGAATTTTCATTTTTATACTGGAGCGTGATAATGATCTGAAATTTTTACACAGTATTCATATACAAATTATTAAGGTTTTCCTAATTTTTCAGAATTTGTAGATACAGGGAAGAATGGTTACACTACGGATCTTCACAGACTGTTCTGTTTTTGACAGATTCTGTTTTGCATGCACAGTTTGCTTGTTTTAGTGTTTCCATAGCTTATATTTAGTGATATAAATTAATGGAATGATATAATACAGTAGGTATCATGTGGAAACAATTATGAATCTTGTCTTGACAGTACCTAAGTGAATGATTTATCTTTATTACACTAACCCTTCTCACGAAGTGCCGTTAAGTTTTGTGTGATTGAAGTTTTCAAGTTTTGGGTGAGACACCGATATGAGGAGAATAAGGAGTGAAAAGAACCTAATCTTGGGGATGCCCAAGGCACCCCCAAGGTAATATCCAAGGAAGACTCAAGCGCCTAAGCTTGGGGATGCCCCGGAAGGCATCCCCTCTTTCGTCTTCAACATTATCGGTATATCTTACTTGGAGCTATATTTTTATTCGTCACATAATATGAGTTTTGCTTGGAGCGTCATTTTATTTTGTTGTTCTATGTTAGGTGTTATTTATAATCTTGTTTTTCAATAAAAAGTTCCAAGAATTGCCTTTAGGATGCTTGCATTGCAAGTTTGATGTGTGCTGTGTAAAAACAGAAACTTTTGCTGTAGTGTTTGAATTTTCATATTTTACTGGAACGTGTAAAGTTTGTGAAATTTTTACAGAGTGTTGTCATATAAATTTTATAGCATGTCCTAAATTTTCATAATTTTTTGAGTTACAGAAGTACACTGTTTTCATAAATTCCTACAGACTGTTCTGTTTGGACAGATTGCTGTCATAGTTTTGTTATCTACTTATCCTATAGTTTCCATAGCCTATATTGGTAGATACAAATTGTGGAAATGATAGTAAACAGTAGATGATGTTTGAAAATTATTATGCAACTTGTCTTGGCAGTACATAAAGAGTTGATTTATTATTATGTGTACTAACCTATCTCACGAGTTCTTTTCAAGTTTTGTGTGGAAGATGTTTTTGAGAATAGGTGAAACCATGATATGAGACGATTGAACGAGATACAAAAGCTCAAGCTTGGGGATGCCCAAGGCACCCCAAGTAAATATTTCAAGAAGTCTCAAGCATCTAAGCTTGGGGACGATACGCATCCCACCTCTCTTCATCAACAATTATCGGTTAGCCTATGTTGAGCCTAAATTTTTATTCGTTCACATGATGCGTGCTATTCTTGGAGTGCTATTTTTATTTTGCTTGCTGTTTGAATAAAATACTCAGATCTGAAAATATTTATTGAGAGAGAGAGAGTCCTCACATAGCTACTTAATTGTTTGACTACTCATTGATCTTCACTTATATCTTTTGAGAGTAGCTTGTCATTTCCTCTCATGCTTCACTTATACCTTTTTGAGGGATGAAATCTTTATGCTCATGTGCTTCACTTAAATTTGTTTGAGCTTGTCGAAAAAGCAATAGCAATATATGAAACTAGTCCCAAGGTGATAGATATCCAAGGAGGATATAATAAAAACTTTCATGAAGATCATGGGACAAATTAAACTTGATTCTTTGTAATAGTTTTGAAACATGATGATAGTAATATGTGAGTCATGTTAGTGAGTATTTTTGCTTTAGTAGGAATATTGGTGTTAAGGTTTGTGATTCCCTATGCAAGTACGAAAGTCAATAGTTATGCAATGAAGTTATATCCTACTTGTGGTGCATTATTCGGTGTTAGTTATGTTCGATGCTCACTTATGTGAATTTTTGTTTCTTGGTTTGGTTGCTTCCCAATCTATTTGCTAGCCTCCATTTGTACTAAGTAGAAATACTACTTGTGCATCCAAAATCCTTAAACCAAGTTTTGCCTTATGAGTCCACCATACCTACCTATATGCGGTATTTCCATGCCGTTCCAACCAAATTTGTATGTGCCATCTCTAAATTTTCAAAATAAATTTTCTCTTTTGTGTGCCCGTACCGCTCATGAAACGGTGGGGAGTATCCAATATTTTTCCATGCTAGCTGGGTTATTGTCATGATATGTGTTGATTCACTATCATTCACGAGAAAGTGGCTGGTATTCGGGATGCCCAGTTCCATGCTCAAAAATCAAATCAAAATATAATGAAACAAAACTCCCCCAGGATTGTTGTTTGTATGGACGGTACCCGTGGATTCGACTCGCCGTGGAGTGTGATTGATTGGTGGAGGGGGAGTAAAAACTTTATTTTCTATTTGGGAACCGCCTATGATACATCTAGCATGGAAAGTATTGTGAGCTACTTTGTCGTTTTCGTTGACAGGAAAAGCATGCCACTCAAAATATTTTTTCTCTCTCAATTTAAACCTTGAGCTCTGGCACCTCTACAAATCCCTACTTCCCTCTGTGAAGGGCCTATCTATTTACTTTATGCAATTTTTATTTTTGTTTTGAGTCTCCATCTTCTCTTATAAGCACCAACTAGGGGGCACTATGATCGTACTTGAGCATTGGGCATAGCTAATATTTGAGTGTGTTTCATGAATGGATCAATGATTGAGCATGATGGGCTAGGGATAACTTTCTTTAGTGTTGATATTTTGAAAGACATGGTTGCTTGTTGACATGCTTGAGTATTGAAGTCATTATGTTAAAACTAGACTATTGCTTTGAATCGTTTACAAGTCCAAATGTCCATGCTATACGAAGAAGAAAAGAATATGATGAACATGTTAGGTAGCATTCACACTTCATAAATTATTTCTTTTATCATTTACCTACTCGAGGACGAGCAGGAATTAAGCTTGGGGATGCTGATACGTCTCCAACGTATCTATAATTTATGAAGTATTCATGCCATGTTTGCAATAATTTTATATGATTTTGGTATGATTTTATTAGAACTAACCCGGACTGACGCTATTTTTAGCAGAACTACCGTGGTGTTGTTTTTGTGCAGAAATAAAAGTTCTCGGAATGAGCTGAAAAATTACGGAGAATATTTTTGGAAAATATAAAAAATACTGGAGCGAAAAGTCACTGGAGAAGAAGTCCGAGGATAACACAAGCCTAGGGGGCGGCCCCCCTAGGGCGCGCCCCCTGGCTTGTGACTTCCTCGGGAACCTTCTGGACGTGGGACCAACGCCATATACTCCTATAAATACCCAAACCGCCGAAAAGAAACCTAGATTGAGAGTTCCGCCGCCACAAGCCTCCAGAGCCACGAAAAACCAATCGGGAGCCCGTTCCGGCACCCTGCCGGAGGGGGAAACCATTACCGGAGGCCATCTTCATCATCCCGACGGTCTCCATGACGAGGAGGGAGTAGTTCACCCTCGGGGCTGAGGGTATGTACCAGTAGCTATGTGTTTGATCTCTCTCTCTCGTGTTCTTGAGATGGCACGATCTTGATGTATCGCGAGCTTTATTAATATAGATGAATCATATGGAGTTTTCCCCTCTCTATCTTCTTGTGATGAATTGAATTTTCCCTTTGAAGTTTACTTATCGGATTGAGTCTTTAAGGATTTGGGAACACTGGATGTATGTCTTGCGATGGGATATCTGTGGTGACAATGGGATGTTCTATTGATCCACTTGATGTATGTTTTGGTGATCAACTTGCGGGTTCCGTGACCTTGGGAATCTATGCATAGGGGTTGGCACACGTTTTCGTCTTGACTCTCCGGTAGAAACTTTGGGGCACTCTTTGCAGTTCTTTGTGTTGGATTGAACATGATGAATCTGAAATTATGTGATGCATATCGTATAATCAAGCCCATGGCTACTCGTGGTGACATTGGGGTATCTAGGTGACATGAGGGTTTTGGTTGATGTGTATCTTAAGGTGTTATTTTAGTACGAACTCTAGGGCTGTTCGTGACACTTATAGGGATAGCTCATAAGATTGATCAGAAAAGATAACTTTGAGGTGGTTTCATACCCTACAATAATTTCTTCGTTTGTTCTCCGCTATTTGTGACTTTGGAGTGAACTCTTTGTCGCACGTGAGGGATTTATATATGATTCAACTATGTTAGTATTGTTGAGAGAACTTGCACTAGTGAAAGTATGAACCCTAGGCCTTGTTTCTAAGTATTGCAATATCGTTTGTGCTCACTTTTATCATTAGTTACCTTGCTGTTTTTATATTTTCAGATTACAAAAACCTTTATCTACCATCCATATTACACTTGTATCACCATCTCTTCGCCGAACTAGTGCACCTATACAATTTACCATTGTATTGGGTGTGTTGGGGACACAAGAGACTCTTTGTTATTTGATTGCAGGGTTGCTTGAGAGAGACCATCTTCATCCTACGCCTCCCACGGATTGATAAACCTTAGGTCATCCACTTGAGGGAAATTTGCTACTGTCCTACAAAACTCTGCGCTTGGAGGCCGAACACGAGTCTACAAGAAGATGGTTGCGTAGTAGACATCAGAAATTCATAGGAAAATCATCCCAACTCCAAAGCCAGTGAAACCACTTTCTCAATTCTTCTAAAATCAGGACCTAGTTGGTGAGTTCATCCACTCATTCTTACAACAATATTTTCTATAGACTTTTCAAAAGGCCATTAATACCTCGATTCCCACCTTTCAAAAGGCCTCATTGATCCAACCCCAATAGAGGAATTTTAGGTATTTTTCCTATGACCAGAGGTGTCCATGAAAAATAAAACTCCTATTTATAGAGAACTTTCATTTCTCTGCTTGTTGTGTTGCTTATTGCGGTTGTTTTCGATGGTAGTTGACGAAGTAGACGGAGTACTCGGAGTTGGACGAGAAGCGTGTGAAGACCTCAAAGACTTTGCTGAGCCAGGCAAGCAGCCCTTTAAGAAACCATTTATGCATGACATATGGCACTTTATTCCGTTGCATTGAATGATGATGAAATGGTGACCACTGTAGTGGGTTACCTCCTTTACTTTCCTCGTTGATTCTTGCACTAAGCATGACCCTACCTTCCTATGAGGGTTGTGCGGGTGGGAAGTAGTTAGGATGCTAAGTAGTTGCTACGCAAGTGGGATGGCAATATGCATGGTGTCAGGAAGGAAATGATTTAAAAGACTTTTCGAAAATCCCGTCGGGTGCCACTAATGCCCGAGGGAGATGGTGTTGAGCTAGGCAACCACTTGATAAAGAAGTGGTGTATCGAGGCAAGTTGAGTGTGTGTGTTTTCGAAAACGGATTAGATTTAAGATTTGTCGACTGTCCCAACCTTACATGTACAACCACTCTACCCCTATATGGGCAGGGGCTTTGTTGAGTACTTTGGTCGATGCTCGCAGAGAGCCCGCATTAGTAGTGGCGGGAGTGACGTGGTCTCTCTCGATACGGGGTCGTGCCAGATAGGGCGACCATGGGCTGTTTTTATAGACACCGGGCACACCATTGGTCCCTTCATGGATGATACTGGTGATGTACATCATGCGGGCTGTGTGCCAACGAGTGGACTCTTTGTTTAGTGTCGTCAAGGGAAAGGCATTGTTCGGGTGCTTACATCCGGTATGTAATGTACCGCGAGTCGTGGATGACACGGAAGTTCCCCGAGTCTTGTGGGTAAAGTGTGCAACCTCTGCAGAGTGTAAAACTATTCGAGTAGCCATGTCCACGGTCAAGTACAGTTGGGTGGTACTGCTTAGACTATGTCTAGATGTTTTCCCAAAACTTGGTGTGTGTGTGTGTGTGAGTGCGAAAGATGATACGTGAGTTAAGTCAGATGACTTGGCATGACTATCGAACATGAGATGTTCAGCCCCTGTTTATGTTGATATCTGTAACCTGTTCATATGGATATCTGCAACCTGTTGATGCATGCTTTTACAAGTTGATTGAACATGTCATTGCACTCAAAATTAGCTTTCTGCAACTTACCTACTTAGTGCTATATCATGCATTGTTAAACCTTGTCCCGAACATGGGTTGCTTGCGAGTACCTTCAAAGTACTCATTGGCTTGCCACTGGTTATTTTATTGGCCAGGCATGAAAGAACAGGATATAATGAAGATTACCTTGGTGACGATCATGTGAGCTAGGACGCTTCCCAGTCAGAATGCCTGTAGGGTTAAGGCAAATGGCATGGGTCCATGCTATCATTGAGGATTTCCGCTATGAGATTATGAAGACTTGGTGATTAGGCCATATATTAGTAAAACGGTACGAAATGGATGTAAGACTCTTGTTATTCAGATTCTGTGTGTTCAGTGAGCATTGAACTCTGGGATCATTGTGCACGTACATTCGGTGATCACGACTTATGAGTCGGGGTCCCCACAGGCGATGGCCTCACACTCAAGTTCTCCTAAGAGAACATCTACCGTGACAATACCACGACAGTTGGCGCCCACTGTGGGGCTCTCGCCCGATGGAGTTGAGTTCCCAAAGGGAGCCATTCCAAGGTTCGGGAGATTCGTGGTTTGTCACATGACCAAAAGCCGTCGTGGCAAGCTCTACATCGATGATTCAGGCTGGGGCCCCGAGACCGACTCAATCGAGTACAGGTACCGGGTCCCCTTCGGCAAGATCCACATCTTCATCGGCAAAATTGGCGCGTCGGTTCTCGAGCCGGACATCTGCACCAACATCGTCGAGCCGGCTCGACGCGCCCAACCCGCCCAGCTTCAAGCCGGTTGGCGTCACGCTTTTGTCTGCTTCACCCAGGGAGTTAGCCTCTCGGATGAGACGGCGGGTAGCAGGGACACCCTCGTCAACTCTGATGGCGAATCTTCCATGGGAGACACCGAATCGATCTGTCCCCTTTACGATAGCGGACTTGGGGGCTCGTCGGAAGCGGAAGCTCCCAGGGAGTCACATGAGCCGCCTCGTCAGATTACTGTCTATATGCCAGGAACATCGGCGGCTCAAGACCCGTCATCAGCAGGTGCAGCTGGCGGCTCTGGCAGATCAGTCAAGGCGTCGACTCAAGCCATGAGAGATCTGATGGCCGAGATGGCGAACCTGGTAGAAACACCCGTCACTGTGGAGAACCAGGAGGAGTGCAACACTGAGTTAGTAAAACTCCGCGAGAAGATGACTAAGGTGCAGGAGGAAATTGATGCCGAAAACGCCTGGATGGCAGAAATACATGCACGTATCCATAACGAGTCGGAGCGTCTAAAGGCCGAGGCTTGGCAGCTAGGGCTTCGTCGAGACGCCTCTGAGGCGGTTTACCAGAGGAGACACGAGAGCCGGCTGCCACCGAATCTCGAGCCGTCCCGTTTATTCCTCACTCCACAGCAGACACCGGGGGCTGAACGAGCACGTGAGGATCTCCCTCGTCAAACGGCCCAGCAAACGGATCTGGCTGAACCATGGCCGGCTCAGCCTTCACCACCGCGGTTCCAGATGCCGCAAGGACACTTCTCCAACCCCGTTGATAACATGCTAGCGGCAGTCGTAATCTAGAGGCACTTCCCATCCACGGGAACACCCCGGTCGAGATCGAGGCCAGGAATGCCATAGAGATGCTGAAAACAGCAATGGTGCAGCAAGCGCAATATTCTTATAGCCACGATCGGATGCACTCCACCCCGTATGCCAGCCGCACCACGAGTCGCCATGTGGAATCTCTAGTTGTTTCTTACAGTGGGTGCAGTTAACGTCCTCAGGTCTCCCCGACCCGGCCTGTGCTGTCAAACGCCCAGGTGGTTGTCGATGTGGCCAGAGCTACGCGACAGGCAGAGGCGGAAGCAGAGGCAGTGCGGGCGGCTCAACAGCTTCATCCTCTACCGGCGACTACGGGGGCTGGGGTGAACAGTAGGATGATTGGAATCCATTGATTATCCCTGGCTCTCCGTGGCGAGCGTATGCCCAAGGACTTCAAGGGGCCTCGCAAGGTGCCAAAGTACACGGCATACCTTGAGCCGGCATCATGGATCGAGAGTTATGAGTTAGCCATGGATATGCTCGACGCCAGCGACGCCGTGTGCACAAAGTACCTGACTATGATGCTGGAAGGACCGGCTCACACATGGTTGAAGAACTTGCCACCCAATTGCATCAACACTTGGGCAGAGCTGAAGGAGCGGTTTATCAAGAATTTCCAGGGAAGATGCAAGCGACCAATGATGATTGTGGATCTTCAGCATTGGGTCCAGCGTGGGGACGAGTCGGCTCATCATTGGACTCGCTGGGTTGCCGAAATCATCCACTCATTGGACAGCATCACGGCGGCTCAAGCCGTCCTTATCTTGGAGAAGTACTGTAACTTTCAGCCGCTGGTCCAGAAACTTGGCCGTCTCAAGCGGAAGGTGCAGGATATGGGCGATTTGATGGATGTTCTTACCAGATACGCCGAGTCAGACAGCACGAAGGATCCCGGCTCAGACGAGGACAAAATTGGCAAGAACAGGAAGGGCGACGGTTGCAAGGGTTAGCAAAACCATGGGCACAATGGGAACCTAGGGGGACAAGGCAGTAACAGTAAGCAAAAACAGTCCGATGGCGGGTCAGAATTCGGCGCTAACACCAACACCGGGTTCAAGAACTAGCATCACAACAACCGCCCGGGGGGAGCTTACAACGGGAACAAGCCGCGCAATTATGATGAGGCTCTCAAGTTGCCTTGTCCCAAAAATGGTACCCCGGATAAGCCGTCTACACACTCATGGGAAAATTGTAATATCATGCAGGAATTCCGCAACCAAGCTTTCCAGAACCATGAAGGAGGCAATGGTGGGGGACATCCGGGTCAGCTTGGTCATCGCGGCTCACATGGCGGTTCATCTGGAGCATTTGCGGGACCATGTTTCCCTGGTCAAGGCGGCTCAGGAGCAGGTTTTCAGCATCTAGGGAACAATGGCAATGGGCAGCACTCCGGCCAAGGCATCAGCAGCATAATAATCAAACTGGTTTTCAAAGAAATCCTAAGCAATTGAGTAGTTGGCAATATCATGTCTTCACCACTAGCACTTGCAGGAAGGATCGCAAGCAGAAGCAAAGGGTCGTCAACTTAGTTGAGCCGGCGGTTCCAAGATACTTAAACTGGTCCGAGCAACCAATTACTTGGAGCCGAGAAGATCACCCTCCGCAGGTTGATAACCCGGTTGGACTCGCTCTGGTGGTGGCACCACAGATTGGCGGGTATACATTGACGAAAGTCCTCATGGACAGTGGAAGTAGCATCAACATTCTGTATTACAACACTTTCCGGCGGACGAACCTTGCTGAAAATAGATTGCAACCTTCAACTATGGTTTTTCACGGTATCGTACCTGGGAAGTCGGCATACCCAATCTGGCGGATTAAGCTAGACGTTGCTTTCAGTGGCCGATGCGAGACCTTAACCTTTGACGTGGTTAAGATTAAGAGCCCTTATCATGCCCTTTTCGGGCGGCCGGCTTATGCTCGTTTCATGGCCCGACCCTGTTATGTTTATCTCAAGCTCAGGATGCCGGATCCGAATGGTACTATAACCATGAGTGGCAGTAGGAAAATAGCTCAGGAGAGCGAGGAAGGCGATGCGGCCTATGCTCAGTCGGCTTGCGTAGCAGAGGAGTTAAAATTCTATACGACCAACGTTGAACTTGCTGATATGAGCCCTCTCAAGAAGCCCACCACTGAGTCTGAGTCATTGCTCAAGTTCAAGCCAGCCGAAGATACAAAGCAGATTGACTTCACACCGGGCGACTCATCCCAGCAGTTCACTATTGGGACCGGCTTGGATCCCAAATAGGAAAGCGCGCTCATCGAGTTCATCCGTGAGAATCGGGACATCTTTGCGTGGAAACCTTATGACATGCCTGGAGTCCCGAGAGAACTCGCTGAGCACCATCTTTATGTAGATCCAAAGATGAAACCAGTACGCCAATACCTCCGTCGTTTTAACGAGTAGAGACGCAAGGCTATTGGGGAAGTGGTGGCCCGGCTCCTAGCTGCTGGGTTTATCATTGAAGTTTTTCACCCTGAGTGGTTGGCTCACCCGGTGCTTGTTCTGAAAAAGAACGGTACTTGGCACATGTGTGTTGATTACACAGATCTCAACAAAGCATGTCTGAAGGATCCTTTTGCTCTCCAGCGTATCGATCAGATCATTGACTCTACGGCGGGTTGTGAGCGTTTGTGCTTCCTAGATGCATACTCTGGTTATCATCAGATCAAGATGGCTGTTGAGGATCAAGGGAACACGGCTTTCATAACTCCTTTTGGTGCTTTCTGCTATGTCTCTATGCCTTTTGGGCTCAAGAGCGTGAGGGCGACTTATCAGCGCTGCGTTCAGAACTGCCTTCACCCACAGATCGGGCGCAATGTTCATGCTTATGTCGATGACATCATGGTGAAATCTCAGAAGAAGGAGACGCTCTTGGATGACCTCAAGGAGATGTTTGATAATCTTTGAGTGTACCAGATGAAATTTAACCGGTAAAGTATGTCTTTGGTGTTCCTGCAGGCAAGTTATTGGGATTTTTGGTTTCTGAGCGAGGTATCAAAGCTAACCCGGACAAGATCAACGCGGTGACTTCTCTTGGTAAGCCGGCAAATATAAATCTGGTCCAGCGCATGGTTGGCCGCTTTGCGGCATTGAGCCGGTTGATAAGCCTCCTTGGAGAGAAGGCAATCCATCTTTATCAATTGTTGAAGAAAACAGACAACTTCGTCTGGACTGATGCAGCTAACGAAGCTTTTGAAGCCCTCAAGAAGCAGCTAGCTGAGCCGCCTGTTTTAGCCGCCCCATATGACAAAGAGCCCATGCTACTATACATTGCTGTCAATTCCAAGGCGGTGAGTGTTGCAGTTGTCGTTGAGTGAAAGGAGGCAGGAAAGGAGTATCCAGTTCAGCAGCCAGTTTATTTCGTCTGCGAAGTCTTGACCTTATCCAAGCAGCGGTACCCACATTGGCAAAAGCTGGTCTTTGGAGTTTTATGGCAAGCAGCTAGATGAAGCACTATTTTCAGGAGCATCGAATCACCGTGGTCAGCTCAGCACCCCTTGGAGATATCATACAAAATCGAGAGGCCACTGGCCGAATCGCCAAGTGGGCAATTGAGCTTGGCCCTCACCATGTGAAATATGTGCCCCGAACTGCCATCAAGTCCCAAGCACTGGTAGATTTCATCAATGATTGGACAGAGATGCAAATTCCAGAGGATAGGCCACATAACACGTACTGGACTATACACTTTGATGGATCCAAACAATTGGAAGTCTCGGGGGCTCGAGTTATATTGTCTTCTCCACGAGGTGAATTTTTTGTTATGTTTTACGGCTCATGTTCCCTTGCACTAATAATGCAGCTGAGTACGAGGCCCTCCTACATGGACTCGGAATGGCTAAAGAGATGAATCTTAGCCGGGTCAGGTGTTTGGGCGACTCAGATTTGGTGGCTCAGCAAGTTTCAGGGACTTGGGATTCTAAGGACCCCTTGATGGTGGCTTACCGACGGGCAGTCACTGACGTGGAGGGTTATTGTCAAGGCTATCAAGTCGATCATATAGATCACTGGCTCAATGAGGCGGTCGACGCCCCGTCGCGACTTGGCTCTCAGCGGAAGCCGGTCACCCTAACGTCTTTTTAGACGTTCTTCATAATAATTCGGTTAAGTTGCCATTTGAGGAGGACTTAGCTATTGCTGACCCGGAGGCACACTTGGTGGCGGCTCTCCATGCTATTCCTGACTGGACCATACCATATCTGGCTTATCTGACCCGAGGCGAGCTCCCAGCTGAGGAAATCATCGCTCGACAGATAGTTTGGCGGTCCAAATCAATGACTATTGTCAATGGCGAGTTACATCGGCGAAGCAGCACTCGCGTGTTTCAGCGCTGTGTCTCCCCTGAGGAAGGCTAGGAGATTCTCACTGAAATCCATGCTGGTGATTGTGGACACCATGCCGTCTCACGGTCCCTGGTGGCAAAGGATTTTCGTCACGGGTTCTATTGGATGACGCAGAAGACATTGTGCGCAAGTGTGATGGGTGTCAAAAGTTCGGTCGACAAGCTCATGTGCCGGCTCAAGAATTGCGTATGATCCCAATTACTTGGCCATTTGCGGTCTGGGGGCTTGACATGGTTGGACCGTTCAAGCTGTCTTCTGACAAGAAAACCCACCTCTTGGTGGCGGTTGATAAATTCACCAAGTGGGTCAAAGCGGAACCAGTCAGTAATTGTGACATAGAAACTGCAGTCAAGTTTGTGAACAAGTTGATCTTCCGTTTTGGTTATCCTCATAGAATTATCACTGATAATGGTTCCAATTTGTCCAAAGGAGCTATGGAACAGTTTTGTCAGCGTGAGCATATCCGGCTTGACCTGGCGGCAGTTGCACATCCACAATCAATTGGACAGGCCGAACGAGCTAATCAGGAGATTCTCAGAGGGATCAAGCCCCGGCTCATGGTTCCACTACAACGCACTCCAGGCAGTTGGGTTGACGAACTCCCAGCAGTACTTTGGAGTATCAGAACAACTCCAAACAGATTCACTGTATACACACCTTTTTTCCTGGTTTATGGAGCTGAGGCGGTTTTACCAAGTGATATCCGCCATGACTCGCCTCGAGTCACTGCTTATGTTGAGCCAGATAATGAGCAAGCACCTCAAGATTCTTTAGATGCCTTGGAAGAAGAACGTGACTTAGCAGCAGCCAGATCTGCTATATATCAGCAAGACCTACGTCGCTATCATAGCCGTAGAGTCCGAAGCCGTAGTTTTCAAGGAGGCGACTTAATCCTCCTTCTGATTCAGGATCAAACTGGGATGCACAAGCTTTCCCCACCTTGGGAGGGTCCTTTTGTCATCAGCAAAAACCTCAATAATGGATCATATTACCTGATAGACTTGCGAAATCATATACCTCTGAAGAAGAGACAACCCGACCCTAGAACATTGCTCACCCGCGGCCTTCTTATACTTAGAGCCACCGGCTCCTTTTCCTTTTTGTAACCCACCTGCAAATTCTGTACACACTTCTATCTGTTCAAATATAATAATGCCAGCACCCCCGAAAATCGGGGTCTCTATTGTTTCAACCTACGTATTGAGCATGAGTCTTTATTTTTTGAAACATTGGTCACTTAGGGGGCTTCCAACTCACCGAGTTTAGCTTTCTCACCCTCTTGACCCGGAAAAAACACCACAATATATGGTTAAACCTGCCTGTATGCTTGATGCGACTCCGATCAGCTTACCCCGTGTACTCTTGACAAGTCAATCCACTTTGGACCCTGAACTTATCAAGGTTAAAACACCGGCTTGAGTCACGTGAGAGCCCGCATACAGAGAAATAGGATAAACCATGGGTTATGATACCCGCTTCATTGAAGCAAGACTTGAGCCTCGAAAGCCAGTCTCCTTGCCGAGTCTCACTGAGCCGGCTTATTAACAAATTTTTATCATTATTACCATATGTTATTGCTTCCTAAATTTTACAGGTACAATATTATTTATGTTACCGGCTCATAAAATAGTGTCCGGGTTACAAAAAGTGTGATCATATAATGACCAGTTCAACTTAATATTCTACAATCAACTATTGTGGAAAGATTTCAGAAGGCCGGCTTATAAAGACCCGCCCATATTGATTCAAACAATAGCTCATTGAGCAAGGTCATTGGAAACATTCACAGACATGAGGGAAATACATGTTCATCTTTCAGCAACTGCCTGGAAGATCTAAAGCTCAATGGCGACTTAGCCAAGACAATACAAAGTACAAGTCACGGGCTATATGAGTCCTAAGCAAAAGGATAAAAGGCGAGTTAACAAGGCTTGTTACAAGTACAAATCCCTCATCAATAAGACAAGATCAAAAGTTTGAAACGTGCACGAAGGCATGGCACAAGCAAACAATTGTCGACTTAAGAATATTACAAGGCGCCATTGAGCCTAGACAGTTGAATCAATTTTTTACAGACATTTCTATAACCCGGCCTCTGCACCATCCGGGTTAGCCTCGGGCTGACCTCTTGCCTGAGCCGCGTCTGGGTCATCCTCCGCTGGGGCTTCTGGTTCTTGGATTTGAAGGTTGTACAAATCCCAGTTGCTATGGGTTAAAGCCTGGAATACGGCTTCTTCATTCAAGACGGGGGACGAGGTTACATCAGGGGCGAAGATGTGCTTACGACGTTGAGGAGTCAGGTTCACCGGTTCAAAGGTGGGTGGTCGAACTCGCGAGTTGTTAGTATCGTAAGCCCGGTGATAGTTCTTCAACTCCATTTCGGCAACAAGTTGGGTGGCTAACACTCGAGCCGCCTTGATGCACTTAGCATATTCACCATCGGTGAATACTAACCCGTCATCCTTAAACTTCGGAAACCCTTTGGCCATCTCTGCCGGATCAAGCTCCGCTGAGTAAGCCAAGGCCCGACTCAAAGAAGATGTTGCACCAGCTCGGGCGGCTGTTCTTTTCAACTCTTCAATCTGTTTTGGTATCGTCGAGAGGCATCTTAGTACATCCTTGATGAGCTTCACCGGCTCTTTGTTCCCCATAACGGCCTTGATTGTGTAGTGGCTTCCAGCATAAATTTGTTCAGTGAGTGAATACACATCCTTAACTTCAGCAAGCAGTTATCTTGGAGGTTGCGAGTCTGAGGACCTGCACAACAATTCAAGCACATAAGTCGCCAGGCGATTTATCTTCATACATGTGTATTTGAGAGGGTTAGCAAGAACTCGTAAAGGTACTTACCAAAGATGGCCTGGGTCATGTGAGCAATGTGCCGCTTTAACCCGGATAGCTCTTCAGTGAAGGGCTTCAGTTGACCCTCAGTGTTTTCTGCGCGCTTCAGCAAGGCGGCTTTTTCAGTCTCGAAAGATTTATTTGGTTTTTCAAAGCCTGCCTTGGCCTTCTCCAATTCTTCCAAGGCAAGTCGAAGTTTTGGCTCAGCCTCTGCTCGGGCGGTTTGCCCCGCTTCAAGATCTTTTTTAAAGCCAGTCACATTTGACTCAGCTGATTTCAGAGCTTCCTGCACAATAGGGATCATCATATTGTTCTGTCATAAGCCGGCAGCAAGGTGTAGCATGACTATGATAAGGACAATTATAACAAGTCCCAAGTAGATTGCAAGCAATATACTTGACCCTTGGGGGCTAATGCATATCAGTTCTTCCAAGCACAAATATTCAGAAGACCCGACTCATCTCATAAAGATGAGCCGGCCCTTGGGGGTTACAGGTTGATTTCTTCAAAATATTAAAGACCCGGCTCATCTCAAGAAGATGAGCCGACCCTTGGGGGCTACAGGTTGATTTCTTCAAAATATTAAAGAAGACCCGACTCATCTCAAGAAGATGAGCCGGCCCTTGGGGGCTATAGGTTTATTTCTTCAAAATATTAACAAGACCCGCCTCATCTCACAAAGATGAGCCAGCCCTTGGGGGCTTCCATCTCTCGGCTTGAAGAAAGGTGGTTCAAATAACCAGCATGCAATTCTTCGGCGCTGAAGTCCTCATAATTTGGAAGCTCTTGCTTGGCCTTCCCCTTCTCAGGCAGTATTGTTTCGTCTTTAGCAAAAAGTTTGGTTAGCACCTTGGAGACCTCAGGAGCGGTGTAACCTGATCCAGTAATGGTAATCTCCGCATTTTCATCACAAGGAGCATCTTCAGCTACCTTCAGAGGACTGGGGGGGATAAGGTTGGCCGCTAGGTCAGCTTCAGTATCCATAGCCTCAATACTTGCCGGCTCAGGATGCAGGGGCAAATCAACTTGGGCTTCCTGATAGTCTTCAACATGATTAGTATGGATTTCAGGAGCCACCAAATCAGGGTTTGCCGGCTCAGGAACCTCAGGGTTGGTCGATGACTCGCCACCTTTTCTCTTTTTAGCCTTGGCTTGGGCTCTGCAAACAAGGCAGCAGAGTAAAACATATGCAAGATTAAACATGAATAAGCAATATATGGTTTAAAGGAAATTTACCCTTGATTGCCAATAAGGGGCAGAAGCTTCATGGTGGTTGAGTCGCCCGATGAAGGAGATGACTCCTGATAATTGGAATCAGAGGGATTAAGAGGTTGCCGGAAGATGCCAGCTTTTGGAAGAGAGGGAGTGGCTATGAGGCACCTTATACTGTCGTTTGCGGGTGACTGATTTCTCAGGCAAGCCGCCCACAAGGCCACCAGAGCTGCTCCGAGTGTGGCATTTTACTTCATGCTGAGTTTTCATGAAAATAAAATTAGGATCCAAATGAGCATCTGGGTGAGAAAAACGTACTTTCCGAATAACCTGCCTTGTTTTCCTTGGAGACAAGGATTCTGAGCCGGAAGAGAGGGAGATTACCTCAACATCATCAGCCTGGCTTGTTGCAGCATCGCCCTGGGAGTAAGAGGTGTTAGCAAGTTCAATAAAAATACAACCAGGGGAGACAAGTTTTTACCTCCGACTAGTCGTCAACCGTTGTTGACTCGCCCCTTGTTGACGGCTCTGCTGCAGCCGCCTTATTCTTCTGGGCAGGTTTTGGCTTTTGTGCTGCAACCTTCCCCCGCTTTTTCTTCCAGAATCGAGAAGCTTCCTAAAAGGTTAACAATAAAAAGTGTTATGAGCCGGTTGAATAATTATCAAGGATTCTTACTAGTGGAGCCGGGTTGAGAGAGCAGAAGGGGTTCAGCCCAACTTAATTGCAAGATGCTTGATTCTCTCCCAGCAACTTCTTCACAATCTTGTTGATATCATCAGCTGGCAAATCTTGGTTGTTGTGTCTTTGCGCATCGTCTAAACCGCCATAGTATTTACACATCAAATCGTTGCGGCGACTCAGTGGCAGGATCCTCCAAGATATCCAGCACCGGGTTAGATCAACCCCAGTCAAGCCATGAGCCTGCAAAGCTTCCAATTTTGGGTATATGGGGGTGAGTTGATCATGTTCTTCTCGTGAAGCCCGGGAAGGAAGCTCAAAATTCATGGGAGACGATCTGGCCTGTAACTCGGTAGGGGTTTTCATTAGCAGGGGCCGTGTTCCGGCAGTAGAACCAAGTTTTGGCCCATCCTTTGGGGTGGCTTGGCAGAATAGCAGCAGGGAAGGCACCATCTCTGCGCCTTTGAATAGAGACCTCGCCTAATTCTAGGCGGAGGCCATCTGCAAATTCAGTCTGACGGTTGAGATAGAAGAACTCCATGAAGAGGGGGACGGTTGGCTCCATTTGCAGGTACCCCTCACAAAGCACATGGAACTGGCGAAGGTTGGATATAGAGTTGGGAGCCAGCTCTTGTGGATGAAGGTGGAAAGAGTTTAGAACATACCGGAATAATTTTGACCCGGGATGGGGGGGGGAGAAAACCTCCGAAGAAGGTGATCTATGAACACCACTACTTCTCCTTCGCCGGGTTCTGGGCGTTCCTCTCCATGGGGAGCCCGCCATCCAATTGCCGCTTTAGACTACAGGAAGCCTTAATCTTCATAATCTTTAAGCACAAGTTCAGTAACTTGTGAAGGCACCCAGTTACGGGTGTTGGTTTTTGACATGATGAGAGGCCTAAGTAAAGAAGCTGCAGAAGCATATATGTTATGATTGAGGATAAGACGACATAAGTATCTACAACAGGAGAGTCGCCTTATGATGAGCCGACGCTTAAAAGAAACAGTATCTACATATGGCGGGTTATAGTCATAAGGATGAGCCGGCAAACATAAGGGCGTCTTATGCCAAATCGGAGATTTCTATTTTTTGCTAAGTGTGGGACAAACAAGTTTCTACCAAACTAGCTACAATTACGGATCTACAAATGGTTCAGAAAGGAAAATATTTGCTAAACCTAATGACGAAGCAGGGAAGCAGTGGCCGTCCAGTTTACAGATTCTTAAGGGGGATCTGAGTATGCTATATGTGAAATGGAGTCGTTGTTCCTGCCGCTTTATTCCTATGATAAAGGTCATCAGAGCTATACGAGAACTAGCAATTGTGATGAACGGATAAAACACTTCGGTACCTCCGACGAACTCCGATGCACTAAGACAGATCTAGGAGAAGAAAAATGGCTTACCTGGACGGTTGTCGGGGGAGGCGGAGACGTTCGGCTGGATCTTGGTGAAGACGAGGCGCCGCTACGGTCCCAGGAACAGTCGCCAGCGACGGATGAGTAGCAGCGTTTGCGCGATGAAGCTTCGGGCTCGAGGAAGAAGAAGAAGTGAGAGGGCAAGAGAAAAAGTGAATGAGGGCCCCCCATGAATATTTATAAGATAGAAACCCGAAAGGGCAACCAGCAGGTGCGGGAATCAAGGAGGCACAATAATATTTTGGAAAAGGAGACGCCTCGATTTTTGGGATAAACGGATAGATGCAAAGATCCGTTGTGATGTCATCATTAGTTTCTTGGATTCTCGGCGGCTGACATCACTGATGGATGACACGAGAAAAATTACATGTCCGAAAATATTGTAAGCCGGCATTTCGTGATTCAGGGAAGGCACGGATACGAGCAGATGATAAGCCGCCAAGTGAATGTGAGGAAGATTGACATGAATAAATTCAAATTAATCCGGGGCCTAATGTCGGGGATATAACCCAGCGGTATAACCCGCCCTACCGGGCCGGGTCAGCATATTGGCGGCTTGTGAATCATACTCAAGATGGGCCGTTCCGTTGGAGACAAGGCATGTAAGGCGGCTTACCAAGTAAGCAGGATGGCGGCCCAGCACATGAAGACAACGACTCAAGGCCCAAGAGGTAGAAGACGCCAGGAGTCTCCTTGCTTGAGAGTCAAGCCAAGTTAGAGACATGGTAGGCCACGAATTGTAGCACGACTCGGACTCTTGTAAAGCCCGGGGTCTCGACCTATATATAAAGGCGAGCCCCTACGGCCAAAAGACTTAAGTTACACACCCTCGAAAGCTAGGTTAGCAATTCCGCACCCTTGTAATCGAGATCATCATCAATATAGACACAAAGCATGACATAGGCTATTACCTCCATCAGAGCGGCCGAACCTGGGTAAACTCGTCTCTCGTTCCTGATCAACTCCTTTGAGTCGCCACCTAGAGGCGATGGCCTCACACTCAAGTTCTCCTAAGAGAACATCTACCGTGACAAAACTACGACATCGACAAAGGTAAAGAATCAAGTATAAAGCTTAAGTTTGATTGTGTTAAATCTTTTATGGAAACCAATTCTTTCTATAAGTTTAGCAATAAATTTGCCTTGACTCTGAGATAGTAGCTTCTTTCTCTGAATCATTTGCAACTCATGTTGATCTCCCTAAGGAGAAGTGGTTTAAATAGCATCCACCCATTGAAAAACTATTAGGGGAACCCGTTAAAATTAAGAAGGAAGAAATGATTATTAACCATGTTGATCCTATTGTTCCCACTACTTACATTGAGAAACCTCCTTTCCCTGTTAGAATTAAGGAACATGCTAAGGCTACAACCGTGGTTAATAAAAGTCATGTTAGGACACCTACACCTTATGAACAAATAAATGTTGAGCCTAAAGTTGCTATGGTTAAAGATCTTCTAGTTGATAACATTGATGGTCAAGTTATTTACTTTTGTGGTGAAGCTGCTAGAATCGCAAAACCTGTTGAAAACAAACAGGATGAGCTTGATAAAAACAAACCAGTTGTAGGTAAGCCTGTTGTCTCAGTTAAAATTGGAGATCATTGCTACCATGGCTTGTGTGACATCGGTGCTAGTATTAGTGCTATTCCTTTTACATTATATCAAGAAATTATGCTTGACATAGCACCCTCTGAGATTGAAGATATTGCAGTCACTGTTAAACTTGCAAACCGTGATTCTATTTCGCCACTTGGGATTGTTAGAGATGTTGAAGTCTTGAGTGGAAAAGTCAAGTACCCCCACTGATTTCCTAGTACTTGGTTCAGAACAAGATAATTTTTGTCCCATAATATTTGGTAGACCTTTCTTCAATACTGTTAATGCTGAAATTAGTTGTGCTACTGAGAAGGTCAAAATCAGCTTTGGTGATATGACTCATGAGTTTAATTTCTCAAAGTTTAATAGACAACCACATGAAAAAGAATTGCCAAATAAAGATGAGATAATTGGTCTTGCTTCTATTGTCGTACCTCCTACCGATCCGTTAGAACAATATTTACTAGACCATGAAAATGATATGCATAGGAATGAAAGAAATGAAATAGATGACATATTTCTAAAACAAACACCTATTCTTAAACACAACTTACGAGTTGATATTTTAGGGGATCCTCCTCCACCCAAGGGAGATCCCGTGTTTGAGCTAAAAACTTTACCCGATACTTTAAAATATGCTTACCTTGATGAAAAGAAGATATATCCTGTTATTATCAGTGCTAACCTTTTAGAGCATGAGTAAAGAAGATTACTTAAAACTCTAAAGAAGCACAAGGCTGCTATCGGATATACTCTCGATGATCTTAAGGGCATAAGCCCTACTCTATGTCAACACAAGATTAATATGGAACCGAACGCTAAACCAGTCGTTGACCACCAATGTCGTCTCAATCCTAAGATGAAGGAGGTGGTAAAAACTGAGATATTGAAACTTCTGGAGGCAGGTATAATTTATCCTATTGCTGATAGTAGATGGATAAGTCATGTTCATTGTCTCCCTAAGAAAGGTGGTATAACTATCGTACCTAATGATAAAAATGAGCTTATTACACAAAAATTGTAACTGGTAATACGATGGTAATTGATTTCAGGAAACTAAATAAAGCTACTAGGAAAGATCACTACCCTTTGCCTTTTATTGATCAAATGCTAGAAAGATTATCTAAGCACACACACTTTTGTTTTCTTGATGGATATTCTGGTTTTTCTCAAATACCCGTGTCAAAAGAGGATCAAGAGAAAACTACCTTTACTTGCCCTTTTGGAACTTATGCTTATAGGCGTATGCCTTTTGGTTTACGCAATGCACCTGCTACCTTTCCAGGATGTATGACTGCTATATTCTCTGATTTTTTTGAAAAGATTTTTGAGGTATTCATGGATGATTTTTCCGTTTATGGGACTTCTTTTGATGATTGCTTGAGCAACCTTGATTGAGTTTTGCAGAGATGTGAAGAAACTAATCTTGTCTTGAATTAGGAGAAGTGCCATTTTATGGTGAATGAAGGCATAGTGCTTGGGCATAAAATTTCTGAATGAGGTATTGAAGTGGACAAAGCTAAAGTTGATGCAATTAAGAAAATGTCATGCCCAAAAGATATCAAAGGTATAAGAAGTTTCCTTGGTCATGCTGGTTTCTATAGGCGTTTCATCAAAGATTTTTCAAAAATTTCTAGGCCGTTAACTAATCTTCGTCAAAAAGATATTCCCTTTGTTTTTTATGATGATTGTGTAGAAGCTTTTGAAGTACTTAAGAAAGCTTTGATTCCTGCACCCATTGTTCAACCACCTGATCGGAACTTACCATTTGAAATTATGTGTGATGCTAGTTATTATGCTGTTGGTGGTGTTCTAGGACAAATAGTAGACAAGAAATTGAATGTTATTCATTATGCTAGTAAATCCCTGGACGCCGCTCAAAGAAATTATGCCACTACTAAGAAGGAATTTTTAGCAGTTGTCTTTGTGTGTGATAAGTTTAGACCTTATATTGTTGATTCCAAAGTAACTATTCACACTGATCATGCTGGTATTAAATACCTTATGGAAAAGAAAGATGCTAAACCTAGACTTATTAGGTGGGTACTTTTACTTCAAGAGTTTGATTTGCATATCGTTGATAGAAAGGGATCTGAGAACCCTGTAGCAGATAACTTGCCTAGGATGGAAAATGTACTTGATGACCCACTGCCTATTGACGATAATTTTCCTGATGAGCAACTTGCTGCTATAAATACTTCACGTAGTACTCCTTGGCATGCTGATTATGCTAATTATATTGTTGCTAAATATATTCCACCTAGCTTCACCTATCAACAAAATAAAAAATTATTTTATGATTTACAACATTACTTTTAGGATGACCCACATCTTTATAAAGAGGGAGTGGATGGTGTAATTAGACGTTGTATACCTGATCATGAACAGGAACAAATTTTAAGGAAGTGTCATTCCGAGGCCTACGGAGGACACCACGCCGGCGACAGAACTGCACACAAGGTATTAGAATCCGGTTTCTTTTGGCCTACCCTTTTTAAGGTTGCTCGTAAGTATGTTCTTTCATGTGATGAATGCCAAAGAGTTGGTAACATTGGTAAACGTCAGGAAATGCCTATGAACTATTCACTTGCCATTGAACCATTTGATGTTTGGGGTTTTGACTTCATGGGACCTTTTCCTTCCTCAAATGGGTATACTCATATTTTAGTCGCTGTTGATTACGTTACTAAGTGGGTAGAGGCTATTGCAACTAGTAGTGCTGATCATAACACTTCTATTAAAATGCTTAAGGACAGTATTTTTCCGAGGTTTGGAGTCCCTAGATATTTAATGACTGATGGTGGTCCACATTTTATTCATGGTGCTTTCAGTAAACTTCTAGCTAAATACGATGTTAACCATAGAATTGCATCACATTATCATCCTCAGTCTAGTGGCCAAGTTGAATTGAGCAATAGAGAAATAAAATTAATTTTGCAAAAGACTGTCAATAGATCCAGGAAGAATTGGTCTAAGAAACAAGATGATGCTTTATGGGCTTATAAAACTGCTTATAAGAACCCGATGGGGATGTCCTCATATAAAATGGTATATGGAAAAGCTTGTCATTTACCTCTTGAGTTAGAACATAAGGCTTATTGGGCAATTAAAGAACTTAATTATGATTTTAAACTTGCCGGAGAAAAGAGGTTATTTGATATTAGCTCACTAGATAAATTGAGGACATAAGCCTATGAAAATGCTAAATTGTTTAAAGAAAATGTTAAAAGATGGCATGACAAAATGATTCAAAAACGGGAATTCAATGTAGGAGACCTAGTGCTTTTGTACAATTCTGGTTTCGGATTTTTTTACCGGAAAACTCCTATCCAAATTGGAAGGCCCATACGTTGTCGAGGAGATCTATCGCTCCGGTGCTATAAAAATTAATAACTTCAAAGGCAAAAACAAGAGAGTGGTGAATGGGCAAAGAATCAAGCATTATATTTCAGTTACACCCATTAATGAGGAGACTAATGTCATGCAAGTTATAACACTCGAAGAACACATAAGGGAGGCCTTCCGGAACACTCCAGAAACCTGAAAAAGGGGTAGGTATGTGTGTAACGCCAAGATGCGATCCTATCCTTATTTTGGCACGAGCGCCTCAATAGGGATAGAAGCGCATCTCGTCGTTTTGCAAGAATGGATATCATTACAAGTACATGTAAAGAAGAGATGAGTATATGGAATTGGCTTACACTCGCCACAAGCTACATCAATATCACATCAATACAACAACATAACAATCATCGTACAGAAGACCAGGGTCCGACTACGGACGAAATCAAACGATAAAATGACATCCATCCTTGCTATCCCAGGCTGCCGGCCTGGAACCCATCCTATGATCGATGAAGGAGAAGAAGAACTCCAAATCAACCAAGCATCGCTCTCACGTCAAAGCATCGCATTACCTGTACCTGCAACTGTTGTTGTAGTAATCTGTGAGCCACAGGGACTCAGCAATCTCATTTCCAAGGGTATCAAGACTATTAAAGCTTAATGTGTGAGGTATGGTTAAGTGGTGAGGCTGCAGCAAGCACTAAGCATTTATTTGAGTGGCTAACTTACAAGTACAAGAATAAGGGGGATGATCGTCGCATAAACGGTCGTGAACTAGTAATGATCTCTAAGAGATCCTGAACACCTACTTACGAACAAACATAACCCCACCGTGTTCACTCTCGGATTAGAAATTCCCGAGAAGAGACAGTCATGGTTACGCACACAGTTGGTGTATTTTATTAGAGTTTACTTCAAGTTTGCGATGACCGGGTGTTAAACAAAGTTTCCAAGCTGCCACGTAACCGCGGGCACGGCTTTCCGAAAGATTTAACCCTGCAGGGGTTGCTCCAACTCATCCATCACAAACTAACCACAAGCCGCATTGGAATTCCTCAACCGAGGAATCACCCGTAGTATTTGCGGAATCCCGATGGAAAATCTCAACTTCAAGATAGCCCGAAGTGTCGTCGAAATCCCGCGCACAAGACGTTCGAGGAAGGTAAAACAAATCCAGCAAGGCCGCTCGGCGTACCGACTAAACCCGATAGGAGCCGCGTATCTCGTTCTCAGGGTACGACCGGATGAGCAAGACATCGGGTTGGCTGAGACCCCGGGTGACCAGGGGGCACCGGACATCGCTCGGTTTGGACCAACACACATGAGGAGCACTGGCCTGGGTTGTTGATTAATTATCCGCGGGTGCCGGCGGGTCCCTATGCAATTTTAGTTGTTATTAGGCAAATGTAGTACCAATGTTGGGCCTTGCCAGAAGAGTTTTTTCCCAAAACGAAAGTCAAGGGGGTCCCCATAACAACCCCGAGCATGTTAGGAGTGCTCAATATGGAACATCACACCGGTACACAAGTAACTAGGGCGGCAAAAGTGGAACAAAACACCAAACGTAAGGCCAAGCCTTCCACCCTTTACCAAGTATATATGTGCATTAAATTAAATAGCAATAATATTGTGATATATCAAAATATCCATGTTGCACATGGAAGAACTTGCACCTGCAACTAGCAACGCTATAAGAAGGGCTGAGCAAGCGGTAACATAGCCAAACAAAGGTGTGCTGGGATGTGGAGGGGTTAGAGGCTTAACATGGCATTTTAGGAGGCTTGACAAACAGGTGGTAGGTAATGAGACGGCGATAGAAATGAGACAACTAGCATGGCAATGATAGTAATGGTATCCAGGGAAATGGTCATCTTGCCTGAGATCCCGCTTGGAAGAAGATCGAGTCCATGAAAAAGACGGACCAACATAGTTGAACGAATCCTCACACTCCGAACGCTTTCTGAACTCTATCGAGAAGAAGCAATCCGGAAACAACAATCAACACATGATAAACAGCACAACAAATGCATGACATGATGCGCGAACAAACATGATGCATGTCCGGTTTAATTATGCAAGGTATGGCAATCACAACAATCAAATACTACACATTAAGTGAACCTCAATATGCAACGAGTTGCATATTGACGAAACTCCACATTCGAATTTCTTAGTTCACTCTCATTAGGTACCCGACAATATTAAATGTTATTAAACATGGCAAGAGGTAAAGCATAAATAAGCTACACTATCTAGGCATCTTAAATGAGGTCGGAAACAACATATAGCATTTCCGAAACGACCTCATATGTTAAATTCGAAATTGGTCCAGATCTGAACTAGTCATGTTTTATATTTACTAAATAGGGAAATAAAATTCACCATGTGATTCTACTCGCCATTCTAGTCGATTTACATATATAGATCATATAAAACGGAGCTACGGCCTAAAAGATATGACCAACACAAGATGAATATGTCATGAATGCAAAATGTATGCAATGAACAACCATAAACATGTCAAATCATGCATGTAACAAGATATTATGAAACTACATGAGATTCTAAGCAAGTTACATATGTGGCATGTTCAAAACGGAGCTACGGTTCAACCACAAGACCCAATAGAAGTTTTATCAAAATCTGCCCAAAAATGCAACATAGCATATTGCACACATGAAAACAACAAGCTCCAAGATCCTAATATGCACAAACTAAGCATGGGGCAGTAGCATATAACACACACTTCATTTCATCTTCACATTTCGTACCTGAAAGAATCATGGAACACATGGTAGGAAGCTCACAACATGGCAATAAAATATAGCAGATTAGGACTTAGTGAAAATAACAGGTTTTAGCATAGCAGATTTTCACGAAGGCATATTGGCAGCAATAAAACTATATGCTATGGGGCATATCATGCATAAAAATTTACAGCATGGTAGAGGGCATGATGCACTACAAATCATATCATGGTGGCAAGGTCTAATTATGCATGGAATCATGGCTAGCATCAACACAACATGGCATTATGAAGAAAACGGATTCCCAGACTTATTGAAAATAAGAGTAGACATGTGCAGCAAGTTTTAACAGATTGGCATGTTGGACTGCAGAATTAATTATGATGCAAAACCTATTGATGTAAACTATTGGCACAACATGATAGAGCATAACATGCTTTACAATACATCCCATTGTGGCAACACGAAAAGAGCTATAGATCAATAGCAAACCACATGGCAACATGGCAACAAAATAACAAGAAAATAACACCTAAACATGCATTTCTATAGCAACCAAAAATACCAGGGCCTAGCACACATGTCCATGGGCATATCTCATGTTTGCAACTATTCGAAAATATGCATGGATTAATTCACACGAAATAAACAAAAGGGCATCATAGCAAAAATGGCATGCACACAAATTGCTCAAATGACAAAACTAATTGCACAGATAAGTTCTATGGATTTTTCTACCCCGAAAACATATATAATATGCGGGTTTTATTAAAGAAACAATGACACAACAATTATGCGAGATTAGAACATAAACCGTTTTAGCAAGTTATATATGCAAATAAAATGCAAACATCACATTACATATTTTTATCATTCATGAAAATGGGTCATAAATAATCTAAACATTTTTCATACAACGTTTGTTTAATTCCGATGCACGGTTAATTATTTATGAGGGATGCAAAAGTCATGACATTTATGCAAATACAAGAAAATAGCATGTTAAACATTTTCATCATGCATCAAAGTGGGATGAACACTAGGGGTTTCTCTGTAAAAAAGACAATTCACTGGATAATTGACAAATTCGCGGAACAAAAAAAATAGATTTGGGCCGAATCTGTTTGGGCGCCGCATAGCTAATTTGTGCCTAGGCGATGGATAGCCACAGGGAGCGTTCGGGCCGAGACTCACCATAGGGCCCATAGGCCGGTCGGTGGAAAGGCGAGGTGGGCCGGCGAAGGTGGCCGAGGCCCACGCAGTCGGCAGACGGGGCCCACGAGGCCGGTTGAGCGAGGGTGCCCATCCTCCTCCTTGCTCGAACCAGCGAGCAGGGGGCGGCGGCGCAGGCCCACCCGACGGCGGCGGCAGAGGTGGCCGGAGGAGGCCAGGGGCGCGGGACGGCTCGCCGGTGGCCGGATCTCGCCGGATGCGAGCACGGACAGCCCGTGGCGGCGGCTGGCGAAGCCACGGCGGCGGGGAAGATTGTGGCCACTGATGGAGGCGGCGGCTGCGCGGCATGGCGCAAGGACGATGGCGTCTGGCGCCGGGGGGTCGTCGGCGTGAGGGGAGCTCCGGTGCGGCGTACGGCCGGCGCGGCGGCACAGGTCACTACGGCGGGGGCGAGGGGCGACCTCAGTTGCGGGGCAGCTTGGGCGTGGGCGGTCCGCGGCGTATGGGCGGCGGCGACGGCTTGGCCCGGATCGGGCCCAGGGCGGGCCGGATCTGGGCCTGGCGGGCCCGCGGTGGCTGGCTGAGGCGGAGGCGTAGTGGGGCGCCACTTGGCGGCGGAGTGAGGTGGCTAGCAGAGCAGATTTCGATGCAGGGGCTAGGGGAGGCCAAAAATGGACATGGGGGTGTCCATTTATAGCAGTTTTAGCTAGGGTTTAAGGGTTTGGGGGCGAATCTCGTCCGCGCGATCGCGATCTGACGGTCAAATCGGAGAGGTGGGTTGGCTGGGCTTTAGGTGGGCTGTGGAGAGGGGTTGTGGGCTGAGGAGAGAGGGAGATGTGACCCCGGACACGAGTTTTAAAACACCAAAAATGACTAATACTTTATTCGATGATGGCACCGCTACAGTCGACCGTACGGGTATCAAACGGACTCCAATTGCGACGAAATTTGACAGACGGTCTATCTACACTATATTAAGACCGCACACCAATTTTTGACCCAATCCGAGAATATTTTTCGCGCGCTCTTAAAAACAATTTTTTTATAAACGATGTCGCGGCCGTGTGTGTGTGTGTGGTTGGTCTCAAAACGGTCAACGACACGAACGGACAGAATCAGGAACTACGAACAAATGCAAGTTTTCAAAAACGAGTGACGATGCTATGCATATGATGCGAATGATGCGATGATGAATGCAACAACCAAACGAATCACACGATGACAACAGAATAAAAGGGGATTCTTCTGGAGCGTCGTTCTCGGGCTGTTACAATGTGGTACGGTAAGTAAACCGACTCCAAATATTCCAAAAAAATAGTTTCTATTGGTTTTGGTATTTTAGAAAAATTACAAAAATAAAAAGCAGTCTGGGGGACCCACGAGGGAGGCACAAGCTAACAGGGCGTGCCCCCCTAGGCCGCGCCCTAATGGCTTGTGGGGCCCTCGTGTGCCTCCGGCACTCCAATTTCTTCGCGAGCATGTATTCTGATCTGAAAAAAATCATTATATATACTCCTGTATGTTTTGACCACCGCATCGCGAGTTTCTCCTCTGTTCTTGTTTCGAGCTGTTTTTTTGACAGATCTAGATCGGCATGACTTCACCAAGCTCTCCCAAGGACAAGTTCTTCGAGAAGGCCATCAACCCCTACCTGCCGGAGGTGATGAAGCACCCTCAAGCCATTGAGATGCGTGAGGGGGTTCTCCATATCCGGGATGTTCAAGGTCCCAAGAAGGAGGGAAGTGAGAAGGCCAGGCTTGCAGCTGTGGAGCAGGAGATTTTCAAGTGCCAAGGGATGGTTGAGCGTGGTTTGAGTGCTAACTACTCTATGATCACCAATTTCATCCAAGAAAACAAGGTGCACACATGGAAAGTGGGAGAGGTTCTTTTCAAGCTTCAAGAGCGGATCGAGCACCTCCAAGATCAAATCTATGAACTTCAAAGCCAAAATTGTGAGTATGAATCTAGGTTTAAAAGGATGAGCCACGCTGCCGATTTCAGGATTCCCCATACAAGATCTCCTTTCTATGATGGGGAGCCTATGCCTTGGAGGACGGAAGGCATCACTACTTCATCACCACCACCATCACCCAAGGAGGACGCTTGAGTGCATGGGTATGGGCATCAACCTTTGGCTTGTTCCAAGCTTGGGCGAGGTGCCCCGGTATCGTATCACCATGACCTTTACCACCATTACCTATTTTTAGTTTGATCTTTAGTTTTTCGTGGTTTAGAGAAATAAAGTTTCAGATTTTCTTTGCTTATGATTTAGCTTCCAGATCTACCTATCCTTGTAACCGAGTATGAGAGTTATATAATAAAGATTAGTGACGTGGCTTGAGACTGCGTCGGTATTTCCCCAAAGAGGAAGGGATGATGCAGCACAACGACGGTAAGTATTTCCCTCAGTTATGAAACCAAGGTATAGAACCAGTAGGAGGATCACACAACACTATGTAAACAGCACCTGCACACAAAGAAATATTACTTGCAACCCGACCCGAAAGAGAGGTTGTCAATCTCTCTACGGTAAAAAGATAGATTAGGTTGTGATAGATTGGATAGATAGATCTCGGAAGAACACAAAATAAAAGAGGCAAACAAAAAGTGCAGCAAGGTATTTTTGGGTTTTTGGAATAATAGATCTGAAAACTAAAACAGCAAAAGATAGATCGGAAAGCAATATGTTGGAAAAGTAGAACCAGGGGCTGTAGGTTTCACTAGTGGCTTCTCTCATGAATATAGCACACACTGGGTGAACAAATTACTGTTGGGCAATTGATAGAAGATCAAATAATCATGACGATATCCAAGGCAATGATCATTATATAGGCATCACGTCCAAGATTAGTAGACCGAAAAGATTCTAAATCTACTAATATTACTCCACACATCGACCGCTATCTAGCATGCATCTAGTGTATTAAGTTCTTGGAAAAACGGAGTAATGCAATAAGAACGGTGACATGATGTAGACAAGATCTATTAATGTAGGAATAGACCCCATCTTGTTATCCTTAATAGCAACGATACATGCGTGCCTCGCTGCCCCTTCTATCACTGGGAGAGGACACCGCAAGATCGAACCCATCAGAAAGCATCTCTTCCCATGGCAAGATATATCGATCTAGTTGGCCTAACTAAACCAAAGATTTGAAGAAGAAATAGGAGGCTATAAGTAATCATGCATATAAGAGATCAAAGAAGACTCAAATAATATTCACGGATAGAAACTGATCATGAACTCAAAATTCATCGGATCCCAACTAACACACCGCAAAAAGTCTTTACATCAAATAGATCTCCAAGAGACCATTGTATTGAGAATCAAAAGAGAGAGAGAAAGCCATCTAGCTACTGCCTACGGAACCGTAGGTCTATGGTGGACTACTCACGCATCATTGGAGGGGCACCAATGAGGATGATGAACCCCTCTGTGATGGTGTTTGATTGGATCTCGTGGTTATGGAACTTGCGGCGGCTGGATGTATTTTTTGTCGACTCTCCTAGGGTTTCTGGAATATTTATGTATTTATAGAGCTCAGAGCCGGTGGAGGGGGGTTCCATAGGCAGCCACAACCCACCAGGGCGCGCCCGGGGCCCCTGCCACGCCCTGATGTCTTGTGGGCGGCCTGGGCTCCCTCCTGGTTACTTCTTTGGCCCACTGTCCTTCTTCTCGTCAAAAAAATTTCTCCAAAAAGTTTCGTCGCGATTGGACTCCGTTTGGTACTGATATTCTGCGAAGTAAAAAACAAGCAAAAAACAGCAACTGTCACTTGGCACTATGTCAATAGGTTAATCCCAAAAAATGATATAAAGTTGCTATAAAATGATTGTTAAACACTCAAGAATGATAATATAACAGCATGGAACAAGCAAAAATTATAGATACGTTGGAGACATATGAGCATCCCCAAACTTAATTCCTACTTGTCCTTGAGTAGGTAAATGATAAAAACAGAATTTTTTATGTGGAATGCAGCCTATAATGTTCATCACATAGTCTTTTCTTTTGTAGCATGGACATTTGGACTTCTAGATGGTTCAAAGCAATAGTCTAGTTTTGACATAAAGACTTCAATACTCAAGCATGCCAACAAGCAACCATGTCTTTGAAAATATCAACACTAAAGAAAGTTATACCTAGCCCATCATGCTCAATCATTGATCCATTCATGAAACACACTCAAATATTAACTACACCCAATGCACAAGTATGATCATAGTGCCCCCTAGCGGTGCTTTATAAGAGAATATGGAGACTCAAAATAAAAATTGCATAAAGTAAATAGATAGGCCCTTCGCAGAGGGAAGTAGGGATTTGTAGAGGTGCCAGAGCTCAAAGCTTAAATTGAGAGAGAAAAATATTTTGAGTGGCATGCCTTTCATGTCAATGAAAATGACAAAGTAGTTATAGATACTTTCATGCTAGAAGCATCATACGTGGTTCCCAAACATAAAGTAAAGTTTATTCCCTTTTCCACCATTCTTTCACAATCCATGGCTGGCCGTATCCATGGTTACCGTCCATACCAACACATTCCAAGGAATTTATTATTTGACAACATAAAGTAAATTTCTTTTTCATTTCGGGACTAGGCATCCCTATTACCGCCGTACTCTCGTACAATGACAAGTGAATAAACACTCATCTTGAGAATAACACATCTAGCATGGAAAAATATTGGATACCCTCTACCGTTTCATGAGCGGTACGAGCACAAAAAAAGGAAATTTATTTTTAAAATTAGAGAGGGCACATAAAACATTTCTTAGAACGGTATGGAAATACGGCATATAGGTATGTATGGTGGACTCGTAAGGCAAAACTGGGTTTAATGATTTTGGATGCACAAGTAGTATTTCTACTTAGTACAAGTGGAGGCTAGCAAATAGATTGAGAAGGAACCAACCAAGAAACAAAAATTATCATAAACGGGCATTGAGCATAACTGACACCGAATAATGCACCTAAGTAGGATGTAATTTCATTGCATAACTATTGACTTTCGTACTTGCAATGGGAATCGTAAACCTTAACACCAATATTCTTACTAAAGCATAATTACTCACCAACATGCCTGACATATCACTATCATCATGTCTCAAAACTATTACATGGAATCAAGTTTAATTTGTCCAATGATCTTCATTAAAGTTTTTATTATATCCCTCTTGAATATCTATCACTTTGGAACTAGTTTCATATATTGCCATTGCTTTTGACAGGCTCAAACAAATTTAAGTGAAGAACGTGAGCATAAAGATTTCATCTCTCAAAATAATATAAGTGAAGCATGAGAGGATTTCTTCAAAAATTACTAACTCTCAAATTAATCTAAGTGAAGCATGAGAGTATTTCTTCAAAATTTCAAAGCACACCATGCTCAAAAAGATATAAGTGAAGCACTAGAGCAATTCCATAGCTCAAAAAATTTAAGTGAAGCATAAAGAGCAATTCTAACAAATCATGGCATCATTTTGGCTCTCTCAAATAGGTGTGTATAGAAAGGATACTAGTGAAAAACTAAAATGCAAAGCAAGCAAATACTCAAATAATACAAGACGCTCCAAGCAAAACTCATGATATGTGACGAATAAAAATTTAGCTCCAAGTAAAATACCGATGGTCGTTAGAAGAAAGAGGGGATGCCACTCGGGGAATCCCCAAGCTTAGTTGCTTGTTTCTCGTTGGATATATCTTGGGGGTGCTGTAGCATCCCCAAGCTTAGGCATTTTCACTCCTTATTCCTTCATTCATCGTGATCTCACCCAAAACATGAAAACTTCAATCACACAAAACTCAACAAAATCTTCGTGAGATCCATTAGTATAATAAAGCAAATCACCACCTTAAGTACTGTTTCAAACTCATTAAAATTTTATTGTTGCACTATATCTACTGTATTTTAACTTTACCATGGCTTATAGCCTTCAATACAACCCATAGATTCATCAAAACAAGCACACAATGCAACGAAAACAGAATCTGTCTTAAACAGAACAGTCTGTAGTAATCTGTACTCTAACCATACTTCTGTAACTCTAACAATTATGAAAAATTAGGAAAATGAAAGAATTTGTATAGAAATACCGTGTTAAAATTTCAGCTCATTATCACGTTCCGATACAGAATGCAAATTCGCGCACTGGAGGCAAAGTTTCTGTTTCAGATTCAGCATTGTTTCTACTCATCTTATGAATCATCCTAAAGGCTTTACTTGGCAAAAACACTAAATAAAACATAAAAACACACTCATAACAGAGGCATAATTGTGTCAACACTCAAAAATAGAAAGAAAAATATGAAAATAAATTTATTCATTGGGTTGCCTCCCTACAAGCGCTATTGTTTTACGCCCCTAACTAGGCATAAAGCATAGATTCAAGTATTGTCATCTTTGGTTTTTGTAGAGGTATTTTTATCAAGAGGTTTTGCAAATAAAACTTGAAACACATCATCCATAGAAACCTTAGCATTATCAAGTTGTCCATCTACGTACCCTCTTTGATTCCCGGCCACAATCCAAGAATATTGTTGATTAACATCATTGAAAACTTGTTGGATCATATCTAAAACGGGGACGTCCTTTTTAAGATTCTCATCAAAAAAATTATTACTTCCAAGCAGATGTCTCAACATGTAATCATTATTGTAAAGGATCTCTCCTATTACCGGTTTTTCATGGCTCATACCAAAAAATTGAAAATCTCCCTAGCTTCTCGTACTATGTGATCAAATTCATTCATGAGAACAAGGGTGGCTAACTTCTTAGTTTTGGGATCCTTTATGACGGGTAGCTCATAAAACAATCTTTGCAAGGTAGGATGGGTACGAATAAACCTATTTTCAAGTTTCAGAACTAGCGCTGAAATAGCTTCCGCATAAGTTTTAGTTCTTTTCATTATAGGAGTATCATCGAGAGTCAAATTTCCAACGCAATTGAAAAATTCTTGGATAGTTTCTTTACCTATAACGTTCCCTTGCCCCAAAACAAAAGTTTTAGCATCCAGATTACCAGAACGTCCAATATGAGGAGTCCTGCCATCATCTGTTTCTGCCATACAAAAATCACTCATGATGACAAGCAAACAAGAGATCTGACGAGAAAAAGGCAAACGAAAAAGAGGGCAAATAAAACGGCAAATTTGGTGAAGTGGGGAAGAGGAAAACGAGAGGCAAATGGCAAATAATGTAATTGCAAGGAGATGAGATTTGTGATTAGGAACCTAATAGATGTTGATGGTGTCTCCTCAGCTCCAGAGATTGGCACGTTGAAGAGACTGCTTCCTCCCCGGCAACGGCGCCACAAATTCCTTTGACGTGGCTTGAGACTGCGTCGGTATTTCCCCAAAGAGGAAGGGATGATGCAGCATAGCAATGGTAATTATTTCCCTCAGTTATGAAACCAAGGTATCGAATCAGTAGGAGGATCATGCAACACTATGTAAATATCACCTGCACACAAAGAAAAAAATACTTGCAACCCGACGCGAAAGAGAGGTTGTCAAACTCTCTACGGTAAAAAGATAGATTAGGCTGTGATAGATTGGATAGATAGATCTCGCAAGAATACAACATAAAAGAGGCAAATAAAAAGTGCAGCAATGTATTTTTGGGTTTTTGGAATAATAGATCTGAAAACAAAAGCGGCAAAAGATAGATCGGAAAGAAATATATAAGAAAAGTAGACCCGGGGGCGTAGGTTTCACTAGTGGCTTCTCTCATGAGTATAGCACATGATGGGTGAACAAATTACTGTTGGGCAATTTATAGAAGATCAAATATTCATGACAATATCGAAGGAGATGATCATTATATAGGAATCACGTCCAAGATTAGTAGACCGAAACGATTCTGCATCTACTACTATTACGCCATACATCGACCGATATCCAGCATGCATCTAGTGTATTAAATTCATGGAAAATTGGAGTAATGCAACAAGAATGGTGACATGATGTAGACAAGATCTATTCATGTAGGAATAGACCCCATCTTGTTATCGTTAATAGCAACGATACATGCGTGCCTCGCTGCCCCTTCTGTCACTGGGAGAGGACACCGCAAGATCAAACCCATCACAAAGCACGTCTTCCCATGGCAAGAAAAATCGATCTAGTTGGCCTAACTAAACCAAATATTTGAATAAGAAATACGAGGCTATAAGTAATCATGCATATAAGAGATCAAAGAAGACTCAACTAATATTCGTGGATAGAAACTGATCATGAACTCAAAATTCATCGGATCCCAACAAACACACCGCATAAAGTCATTACATCAAATAGATCTCCAAGAGACCATTGTATTGAGAATCAAAAGAGATACAGAAAGCCATCTAGCTACTGCCTACAGACCCGTAGGTCTATGGTGGACTACTCACGCATCATCGGAGAGGCACCAATGAGGATGATGAACCCCTCCGTGATGGTGTTCGATTGGATTTTGCGGTTATGGAAGTTGCGGCGGCTGGATGTATTTTTCGTCGACTGCTCTAGGGTTTCTAGAATATTTTGGTATTTATAGAGCTCAGAGGCGGTGGAGGGGGTTCCTAAGGCGGTCACAACCCACCAGGGCGCCCCTGGGGCCCCTGGCGCACCCTGGTGTCTTGTGGGCGGCCTGGGCTCCCTCCTGGTTACTTCTTTGTCCTACTGGCCTTCTTCTGGTCCAAAAAAATTCTCCAAAAAGTTTCATCGCGATTGGACTCCGTTTGGTACTGATATTCTGCGAAGTAAAAAACAAGCAAAAAACAGCAACTAGCACTTGGCACTATGTCAATAGGTTAGTCCCAAAAAATGATATGTAGTTGCTATAAAATGATTGTAAAACATCCAAGAATGATAATATAACAGCATGGAACAAGCAAGAATTATAGATACGTTGGAGACGTATTAGCTAGTTGAGTCTGTATGCTTTACTCTCTTGCACCATTCATCATAGCATGGCAATAAAGAGAATAGGATGATCATATGCTTATCTCATGAGAGGTAATGACTTCACATAGAAAATAGGTATAAGTAATAAAAGGTGTTGAAAACCACCAACATAGCATTAGTAATTGATATAATCTATACAAAAGTATGATAGAGAAGAGGAGATTTAGATATAAATATACTATCTTGGACACCTTTTATGATTGTGGGCCCCCATCAAATATATATAATGATCGAGTGTCGATGTTGGACATGGAATACAACATAATGATCATGATTGTTTACATTTGCATAGAAGTTATATTGTCTTGGATCCCTTAACATGTTATGCTTGCCTTAGATCTTTTGCTAGCCAAAACTTTTCTGCACTAAGTAGAAATACTACTTGTGCATCCATAACCCTTTAAACCTTGTTTCTTGCCACGAGAGTCCACCATACATACCTATGGATTGAGCAAGATCCTTCAAGTAAGTTGTCATCGATGCACAAAGCAATAAAAATTGCCTATAAATATGTATGATCCTTTATTGTAAGGGAAAATAAGCTTTGTCGATGTTGTGATAGCGAAGAAATAAAAGTGACAGAGTGCATAATAAAGTTCACTATCACAAGGGGCAATGTAAAGTGATGTTCCTTTGCATTAAGAGATCGCACATCTTAAACAAACAAAAGCGCATGAAAACCTCTGCTTCCCTCTGCAAAGGGCCTATCTTTTACATTCTTACAAAAGTTTATTTTCGTGCAAGAATCAACAATATTCTTGTTTATTTCTACCTACCAACTCTATAGTCGGTAAGCATTATGTGTTGAGGAAAGATCCAAGCAAATATAGCCAGTTGAATATAGGCGATCATAACTCATTATTGTTGATGTTATCCTTGAGGTAAATGAGTTGGGTGGCAATAATAAAGCTTCCGTCTTCCTTTGTGTCCAACAGAAACATTAGCTCCAAAAGTATTCAATGAGTGTCAACAATCATAGAAGGCTACATGATAGTTGAGTATGTGAACTTGCTTGAAACGAAAGCTCTTACATAGACTCTTCTCTTGACTATGACAGTTATGATTATTTCAATGACTAATGTCATTGTTTGTGGGTTTCCAATAAATTTTATGATTCATAGCACTTCATTTGTGATTAGATTGTTACTTGTTCATGAGAAGCTATATGATGAAAAAATTGTTGCTATGTTAAAATTCATGACGCTTTCATGTTTGTATTCTGTTTTTATCAACTTCTTTCTCTCAAACCATGTGGTCACTATTCTCGAGCTCGGCTTTCGCTTGAGGACAAGTGAGGTCTAAGCTTGGGGTAGTTGATACGTCCATTCTGCATCATGATTTCTAATTGATATTTATGTTATTCTTGTCCATTATTCCCTATTATCATACAATTCTTATGCTCTTTGTCTCTGAATATGCAAGGTACATCATAAAGAGGGAAATATCTGGAAACTGGAATTCTGGAGTGAAAACCGAGGAAAAGGCGGAAAAATCACCAGATTCCTAATGACCTGAAACTTCACGGAGAATTTTTATGGAATGTATAAAAATTTCTTGGCCAAAAATATACCAGAGGGGGCCACCTGCTGGCCACAAGCCAATAGGGCGCCCACCTAGGTCGTGCCCTAATGGCTTGTAGGGACCCTGCTGGCCTCCCGATGCCCTTCTTCTCCTATATGGTGCTTTTTATCATAGCGAAGATCATAAGCAAACTTTCGGGACGAAGCGCTGCCGTCTCGAGGCAGAAACCTGGGTAGAGGCCCTTTTGCACTCCGGCAGTCAGATTCTGCCGGGGAAATTCCTCCCCGGGAGGGAGAGATCGAAGCCATCGTCATCACCAACGCTTCCTCCTTCGTGGGAGGACCAATCTTCATCAACATCTTCACCAGCACTATCTCCTCTCCAACCCTAGTTCATTTCTTGTATTCAATCTTTGTCTCAAAACCTCAGATTGGTACCTGAGGGTTACTAGTTGTGTTGATTACATCTTGTAGTTAATGCTTGTTGGATTACTTGGTGGAATATATTATGTTCAGATCCTTAATCATTATTATTATATCTCTGATCTTGAACATGTTGATGAGGTGTGAGTAGTTACTATTGTTCCTGAGGACATGGGAGAAGTCTTGTTATAAGTAATCATGTGAAGTTGCTATTCGTTCGATATTTTGATGATATGTATGTTGTTACTTCTCTTAGTGGTGTCATGTGAACGTCGATTACATGACACTTCACCATGTTATGGGCCTAAGGGAAGTCATTGTGGAGTAACAAGTAGATGATGGGTTGATAGAGTGACAGAAGCTTAAACCCTAGTTTATGCGTTGCTTCATAAGGGGCTAATCTGGATCCACATGTTTCATGTTATGGTTAGATTTATCTTAATTCTTCTTTCGTAGTTGCGGATGCTTGCGAGAGGGGGTAATGATAAGTAGGTTGTTATTTCAAGTAAGAACATCACCTTAGCACCGGTCCACCCACATATCAAATTATCAAAGTAGCGAACGCGAATCAACTCAACATGATGAACATGACTAGAGAGAAATTCCCATGTGTCCTTAGGAGCGCTTGCTTAATATAAGAGTACTTTTAGGCCTGTCCTTTGCTATAAAAAGGTACCTTGCTTCACCTTTGTTACTATTGTCAATCGTTACTTGTTACGAATTATCTGGCTACAAAACTATCTACTATTGTTACTTACAACACTTGCAGAGAATACCTTGCTGAAAACCGCTTGTCATTTCCTTCTGCTCCTCGTTGGGCTCGACACTCTTACTTATCGAAAGGACTACGATTGATCCCCTATACTCGTGGGTCATCAAACCGCTCGATCAGGGAGTCCACATGCTCGCTTACCTCTCCCCTGAGCGGCCCCTAGAGCTCCGCAAGCATAGGCTCCACCATAAGGGAGAAGTCGAAGGTGGGGTCATGGCGGCGAAGGTTGGAGAAGACACGCATCACCATGCAGTCAAGGAGGTCACGGGTGCCTCCCTCGATGGCTTAATCCACCTTGGAGACTCCCAACTCCAGCGCCTCCACCATCTTTGTGAAGAAGTCGAGGTAGCCCCCATCAGAGTTCTCGCGGGACAGCGCCGGACGTCCTCAACGAAGCGGCTGAGTGCACCGATGGCGCGTGTGGCGAGGACCAAGAACAGCTTGGCGCGTTGTGCTTGCATCGTCTACGCCTGTGAAAGCACAGCTTCTCTCTAGGTGGTTTTGGTAGTTAATAACAACATATATTTCATTGGACTAATGTTTCCAGCAAGTACATTTCAGGAAAGTTCAATGAATGGATTGGCAAAAGGATTCTGAGGAGATTCCCTAGATGCAAGGAACATCTACTGGCAACAAGCTTGAAGAATCTACATTTTACACTTTTTGAGAAATCACTTTGAGTCCATAGGAAAGCCAATACTATTAAAAGGGGATGAGGAGTCTATGACGATCTGGTTGCTCAAGTGCTTAGAGATTAGCCACCAAAAATACACATGAAATTCTCCCACAAATATTTCGTACAAAACCAAATAGCCAAAGTCGGTGCCACCAACAATTTCCATTCGGCCCTAGCGAGTTTCACTTAGACAGAATCCTAGCCAAAACCCTAGCTTCTCTGTGACACCAACTTTCACCTTTGGTGCCACCGAAAATAGTGACCAACTTGCTGGTATCTCTTTTTCAAGAATCGGAATTTCTGAAATTGGGAAATCGGTACCACCGAGATTGGGTAACTGCCTAGGACACCCATATCTGTACCACCGAGAATTATATATCGATCTCACCAAAACGCCAAAAGTTGCCACATTTTGCATTAGTCGGTACAACTGAGTTTCTACTTCGGTTTCACCGAGTTGGGCAATAATGTTGTAACAGTTGGACTTTTGGAGATTCCTATATATACCCCTCCACCTCCTCTCACTCGTAGAGGAAGCACTCAAAATGCACCTACACTTGCCCCATCCATTTTTCTAAGAGAGAACCGTCTACTCATGTGTTGAGATGAAGACCTTCCACTCCAACCATATGAATCTTGATTTCTAGCCTCCCCAGGTTACTTTCCACCCAATTAACCTCTTCTACCATGCCAAATCTGTGAGAGAGTGATTGTGTGTTGAGGAGACTATCATTTGAAGCACAAGAACAATGCGTTCATCATTGTTACCACATCTATTACCTTTTGGAGAGTGGTGTCTCCTAGATTTGTTAAGCTTCTCTTGGGAGCCTCCTTCTTCTTGGTATGGAGTTGAACCAAGAAGTTTGTACGGGAAAGGAGATCGCCTACTTCGTGAAGATCTACCCATAGTGAGGCTAGTCCTTCGTGGACAGAAGCCGTGATGGAATAGGCTAGGTTTCTACTTTGTGGACCCTAACGGGTGGAGCCCTCCGTGGAATCTTGCGACTGCTACCCTCCGTGGGTTGAAGTCTCCATCAGCGTGGACGTACGATAGCACCACCTATTGGAACCACGGGGAAAATCTTCGTGTCATCAATTGCGTTTGACTCTCCTCTCCCTACCTTTACTTTCATGTGCCTATCTTTAATTTCTGCTTCTATACTCTTATACTTGCATGTGTAGGGTGTACTTGACTTGCTACAATTGCTAAAAACTTGCCAACACTTCAAATTGGGACAAGGCTAGATTTTTATTTGGTCAAGTAGTCTAATCACCCCCCTCTATACATACTTCGGATCCTACAAGTGGTATCAAAGATTTGGTCTCCATTGCATTGGTTTCACAACCTAGGAGAGTATGGCATCTAGTGAGGGAATTTATCATCGTAGAGGTCCATATTTTGATGGTACAAACTTTGCTAGTTGGAAGCATAAAATGAAAATGCATATTCTTGGTCATAGCCCCACCATATGGGCTGTTGTTCGTGTTGGATTGCAAGGTGAATTCTTTGGTGATGGAAAGGAACCGGATCGTGAAGCAACCATGGAAGAATTGAAGATGTTGCAATACAACGCTCAAGCATGTGACCTTCTATTCAACTGCTTATGCCCCGAAGAGTTCAACAAGATAAGCCATCTTGAGAATGCAAAGGAAATTTGGGATACTTTGGTTGATATGCACGAAGGTACCAAATCCATCAGGGAATCTAAGTTGGATGTGCTGCAAAGTCAACTTGACAAGTTCAAGATGAAGGATGGTGAAGGACTCACGAAAATGTACTCTAAGCTTGCTCTCATCACAAATGAGATTGCCGGCTCAGGAAGCGAAGAGATGACCGACAAATCCTTCATCAAGAAGATCCTTAGAGCCTTGGATGGAAAGTACGACACCGTGTGCACATTGATCCAAATGATGCCAACCTACAAAGATCTCAAGCCTACGGAAGTCATTGGAAGGATTGTTGCTCATGATATGTCACTCAAGAACAAAGAAGAACTTCACACCAAGTCAAGCGGTGCATACAAAGCTACAAGTGACACGCCCTCTACCTCAAGTTACAACCTTGTTACCAATGAAGAAATAAGCCTCATGGTCAAAAAATTCAACAAGTTCTACAAGAGTAGAGGCAAAGAGAGAAGCTCCAATTCAAGATATGAAGAGAAGCGTTCCTCTAGTCGTGACCGGAATTGTTACAATTGTGGAAGGCCCGGACACAATTCCAACGAGTGCATGGACCCCCACAAAAGGAGAGAAGAGTCACCTAGAAGACGAAGCTCAAGAGATGAATCACCTCGTTGAGAGAGAAGGAGTAGAGAAGATCGCTATGAACGAAGACCCTCTTGGAGAAGCAAGGACTCGAAGAAGAAGGACAAGTACACCAAGAGCTACACAATAAGAAGACATCAAGCTCATGTTGGTGAATGGGTTTCCGTCTCCAATTCCGACAACTAATCCGAGAGAAGCTACCACTCCAACTCCGACTATAGTCAAGATGAAGGTGTTGCGGGATTAGCACTCGTAACTTTCAACTCCTATGACATATTTGATTCACCAAATCAAGGAAGTGGAAGTTGCTTCATGGCTAAAGGCCCCAAGGTATCACACCCCGAATACATTGACTTCAATAGTGATGAGGATGATTTACTAGGAGATGATGACTTGCTCTTTGATAAAACTAGTGATGTTAGTCAAAATGAACTTGATAATAATCATGCTAGTCAAGATAAGTCATGTGATGATGATAAGAAGGAGATTGAGAGTCTAACTAAAGAACTAAACACTTTTAAGTTAGCTCATGAATCTACTCAAGAAGATCATAGAGAGCTCTTAAGAATTCATGAGAAGCTACGCTTCGAGAAGCTAAATTTAGAGAAAGAGCATGAGTTTCTTAAAGCTATCAATGACGATCTTCGAAAGAAGAGTTCTTCTTATCTTGCCAAATGATTACTCTTGTCTACATTTGTTCCACAAGTTAACTCTAAGCAAACTAGTAAAAAAGGAAAGAAAGGTTCTTCATCTAGTAGCAACAATACCAATGTTAAATCCAATAATGTTGCTTCTAGTAGTTCTATTGATTCCACTAATGATTCTCTTGGCCAAGTTACACTTGAGCAAGAAAACGATTTATTGAAAGGAATTATAGAGAAAGGTGTCTACAAAAGTCCTCCCGGATGTAAGCAGTTTGAGGAGATTGTACACAAGCATGGAGGATACCGGAAGGACCAAGGCATTGGCTACTTCAACGCCAATGGAGTTGAATGGGAAGAATTTCAATACTCCAAGCCGAAGTTTGTTTGAAAGGGAGAAGTATGAACCTACTCTCCCCAAGGTAACAAAAGATCAAGATGACCTACCACCACAAGACCACAAGCTCAAGGGCAAGGACATGCTTCAAGAGGAGATTGACACATTTGAAGATGAATCCCTAGCCATTGTCAAGTGGGTTCCCAAGGCTACTACAAGCTCTACTTCATAAAGTGCTACTTCAAGTCCAAGGATCCCCATCAATTTGATGTGGGTCCCAAAGAAGAAGAACTAGAGAAGTTCCTCAGGGTGACTCCGCCAATGAAATTCACGCACATTCACTTTTGGCAGGGACTATTTGCAATCAACTAGAACCTTATGAAATAGTTCAAGGAGTCACACATTCCCTCAAAGGTAAGCAAGGGACAAGGTAATTAAAGAATCAATGGACATAATCTAAATTTGCTTCACTCCATGTCCATAGATATCCTTTTATTTGTTCCTTGTATGGGACTAACCCATGTAGATGAGAAGAGTAAGAAACAACAAGGATTGCTCCCAACTCAAGATGATCTTCATCAACTATGAGCATCCACCAGTACATCACCTACATGAAGTCTTCATTGACAAAACCCAAGGTTAGTTTATCCCTCTTAAGGGGGATGTCACATCAAGGGGGAGATTTACTCTAAGACTTGAGTGAAAGCATCTCATAAGATGTGACGACATTAAATGCTTTATGTAAAAGTGGTAACCCCACTTGTGCTTAAACGATGAGTATGACCTATGATCAAGTATTCTTACTTGGCTCCTAAGTCAATATACTCATATATAGATGACTCCGTCATCGCCAAAGTGCTTGGTAGATACTAGAGTAGTTGTGCATGTTTGCGATGATTTCTATTGACATCTTGTTGTGTGAGCATGTTGGTGTGCATATCTTTACTCATTCGAGGATATCCAATTGCTGTTATTTGGCTTTTATTTTCATTGGCCAATTGGAAACACAAGAATGCCTAAGTACCCTCCTCAAATTCTATTCGCTATCTATGCTTTCTTGTCTCAAATTCTATTCATGCTTCATCACAAAATTTGAGCAAGCACTTCTCGGACCCTTTCTGTGAGGAGCACTCGGAGTTCCGATTCAACAAGAACTGACTTCCAAAACCTCCCATGTGCAACTGGTGTAACCAACTTCACAAACTCGGTTCCACCGAACCACAAGGGTTGATCTGTTTTCATCCTCGGTACAACCGATTTCTCCATCTCGGTCGCACCGAGTTTCACTGTCTCCTGGCAGTTAAGAAACTCCGTGCCATCGAAATGTTTCAATCGGTGTCACCGACAGTGAGGAGATATATATATCCAGCGACCCGATTTTTGAAAGTCAATCTTCAAACGTCGTCCTCCGCAAATGTCACGCCCAAGATGCGTTCCTATCCTTATTTTGGCACGAGGGCCTCGACAGGGATAGAAACGCATCTTGTCGTTTCGCAAGAATGGATATCATTACAAGTACATGTAAAGAAGAGATGAGTATATAGAATTGGCTTACACTCGCCACAAGCTAAATCAAGATCACATCAATACAACAACATATACAATCATCATACAAAAGAGCAGGGTCCGACTACGGATGAAATCAAACGATAAAATGACATCCATTCTTGGTATCCCAGGCTGCCGCCTGGAACCCATCCTAGATCGATGAAGAAGAAGAAGAACTCCAAATCAAACAAGCATCGCTCTCAAATTAATGCGATGCTTTGACGTGAGAGCGATGCTTGTTTGATTTGGAGTTCTTCTTCTTCTTCATCGATCTAGGATGAGTTCAGGCGGCAGCCTGGGATAGCAAGAATTGATGTCATTTTATCGTTTGATTTCGTCTGTAGTCAGACCCTGCTCTTCTGTATGATGATTGTATATGTTGTTGTATTGATGTGATCTTGATTTAGCTTGTGGCGAGTGTAAGCCAATTCCATATACTCATCTCTTCTTTACATGTACATGTAATGATATCCATTCTTGCGAAACGATGAGCTGCATTTCTATCCCTGTCGAGGCCCTCGTGACAAAATAAGGATAGGAACGCATCTTGGGCGTGACAGCAAATCCCTACTTCCGCGCTTGAGTCTCCGGACGTCCCCATCGCCTCTTGTGCGCCCTCGCCGCAGGAGTCCGTCGCCGTCGACAGAAATCTACCCCGTCGTCGCCGCCATAGCGGAACCTTCACCGAATTAGGCTAAGGTTTCAGCCCCTTTTGCACTCCAATGTGATTCTTGTGCATTAGGTTAAGTCCATCGATAAGCCAAGATTTCCAATGCTCCTATCCAGAAGAAATCTTCATTAGATTAGGTGAACGAAACCTTTTAGGTTTAGGTTTCCTCCATGTGTGTCTTGGTGTCACTGAGTTGATACGAATCGGTATCACCGATTGGGGGTCTAGGGTTACTGAGAACGTTCTTAGTGAAACCGATTTTCTCTTTTTGGTGAAACTGAAATGGGATGCTAAGTTTCTATCATATGAGAATGTGTGTCTTGGTGGCTCCGAAAACTCAAACTCAGTGGAACCAAAACCCACTTAGCTCAAACTTAAGACTAAGATTTTGAGTTCAAAATTTGCAAAAACTGCTGTGTTTTGTGATGCTCATCCATTCCAGTCTTCTTAAATCTATTCACAGGGACAACATGTGTGTGTGAGAGGACAGTGACAATGATTTCAGAGAGCAGAGTGCGGATCTCAGTGCACGTACTAGCCCAGAAGCTAGCTCTTCATCTTCAAAGGATCCAGGCACCCCCAATTCTCATGGGTTGCCCAAGGCTGCCACAAGGGCCTGGAAGAAGTTTAATTCAGATGAAGAGGACTCAGATTTTGTGCTAGAAGATGTTCTAGCCAAAAAGCAGCAAGAGAAGAAAGAAAAAGCTGTTAGGAAATATGCCAATGAGGCTACTTCTGCTAAGAGGCCAGTCAGGAAGGAGTATGCCAGGTCTGAAGCTATGAGAGCACCAGAGAGTGCTAGGGCATGTATGACTCTCACTCTTGAGTAACCTAGGACATCTAAGTCCATGCCCAAGAAATCTGCCAAGAAGAGAGAAAGGAAGGAGACAGTTCATGTCAAGTCCAGACCAACTTCAATGGTGAGAACTCATGAGAAAAGTGAGGAGGAAGAAGAGGAACAAGCTGCAAATCCTCCCTCCAAGAAGAAGAAGCTGATGGCTGATGCAATGACCAGTCAGGCTGCATCTAAGGCCAAGCCATCTGCTGCCAAGAAGCCATCTGCCCCCAAACCCAAGAGGACCACCAGAGATATTCCTCTTGCTGAGAAGAACAAGAGATCTTCCACCATGGGTGAAGACGAAGATGTTTAAGTGCTGAGAAATCTAAGACCCCATTTGCCTGAACATAATGATGATCACACGGTTGTTGAGGACATGAAGAAGAGAAAGGACACTTGACTGAGTAAATGGAGAGCTCATGATACATATGCCACAAGGAGGAGAACTGTTGTAGATGCTCGCTTCCACACCAAAGAGCAGCAAGATTTTTATGAAACTGTCTTGTTAGACAAGAGTCCTACAGTTAGTGACATGAGATATGTGGACTGGAAGTACATTAAGGACAATGAAGATTATTTTCCTCATGTGCTAGAGAACTTCAAGGCCATTGACATAGATGCATTTGTTGGCAGAGAGTTCACTGCATGCAATGATGAGATGATCATGCAGTTCTACTCTACAACTCATTTCTATACAGATGTAAGGATAGTTTTGATCACTAAAGGCACTAGGTACCAAGCTACAGTTGATGAGTGGGCTACCATCTTAGGAGCCCCACACGTACAAGAGGGAGATCTTGATGTCTATTCTGAGGCCAAGATGAATCACAACACCATGGCCAATATGTACAATCATATCCCTGCTTCCTATGTGGAGACGCACAAGTTTGGCTCTGTATACTTTCTACAAGCAGGATTACCCAGTACCAACACCATCATGAGATATACTTTGTTTCCAAAGTATAGAGATGACAAGATGATTAGGGGTTACTCCATCAACATGCTGCATCATGTAGACACCCACACAAGATTCCGAGTGATGGATTTGATTGTTGAGACAATCAAGAGGACAACTGCTGATCAGAAGAGATCATGTGGATACGCTCCATACATTAAGATGCTCATCAATTTCAAAGTTGGAAAGAGCTTATATGCACTTGATCGTCCACACCTGCCACTATTGCCAGAGTTCGAGGACAAGATTGTGGTGATGGATCCATCTGATCCCACTTCAGCTACTGCACAGGCAGAGGCAGAGGTAGAGGCAGCTAGAGCCACTAGTGCTCAGGTTCCAAGGACGAAGAGCGATCAAATGTCCTTTATACTCAACTCTCTCCAAGGGATCGAAAATAATGTGGCTGAGATCCTCAAGAACCAGAAGAGTCTTGAGAGGATTGTGGAGACGAAATTTCATTATCTTGACAACAAGGTTGATGAGCTAACAGTGACTGTCAATGAGCTAACACGGGAAGTGGATGCAGTGCCCAGTCCCCACTCCAGTGATGACGATAGTCCTCCTCTCCAGCCCATCACTCAGCTCAAGACTCAAGCCAGATCGTCTACTGTGCCTGCTCCAGAGTTGAGGCCTTCCTCGTCAGCACCAGCTACCGCTCCTTCAGCTCCTTTGGCGTCTACTCCACCACCTCAGAGGACTTCAGCTGAAGCATTCTCCGATGCCCTTCTTTTGACTCCTTCAACGGCTATCGGAGGAGATCAAGCCTAGAGAGACGATTAGTTCTACACACTTTGAACTTTCTGGTAACTTGTTGCCAAAGGGGGAGAAATGTATAGATCATAGGGCTTTGACAGAGAGTATTTCGTCTTTTGGTTGCTTTCTTTGTGTTAAAAACATTTGGATTATCACTTGGCTGTTCTTAAACTTCGTCGTGTTTGATCATATATTTGCTTGGTGATGCTACTATTTCCTATTCATATGATGTTAATATTATGATCATTCATTCATTTTTGGTGTCATGTGCATTGTAATCCATTCACATCATTTATGCGCACCACCAAGTTGTATGTGACATGAAAGAGTTACCCACACTCCTAATCGATTGTGCATTTGCATTCAAATGCAAATTTTAAATAATGCACAAATTTAGGGGGAGCTCTTGCTTATTACATACTTCTCAAAGAAACGATGCTACTCATTGTTTTATCCCTATCGAAGCATTGATCTATATGTTGTCATCAATTACCAAAAAGGGGGGGATTGAAAGCGCAACTTCTCCCTAGGTGGTTTTGGTAATCAATAACAACATATATTTAATTGGACTAATGTTTCCACCAATTATATTTCAGGAAAGTTAAATGAATGGATTGGCAAAAGGATTGTGAGGAGATTCCCTACATGCAAGGAACATCTATTGGCAACAAGCTCGAAGACTCTACATTTTACATTTTGTGGCAAATCACTTTGAGTCCATAGGAAAGCCAATACTATTAAGAGCGGCTGAGGTGTCTATGATCATCTGGTTCCTCAAGTGCTTAGAGATTAGCCACCAAAAATACACATGAAATTACCCTAGAAATATTTCGTCCAAAAATATATATCCAAAATCGATGCCACCAACAATTTCCATTTGGCCTTACCGAGTTTCACATAGACAGAATCCTAGCCAAAACTCTAGCTTCTCGGTGACACCAACTTTCACCTTCAGTGCCACCGAAAACAGTGACCAACTTGCTGTTATCTATTTTTGTAGAATCAGAATTTACGAGATTTGGAAATCGGTACCATCGAGATTGGGTAACTGCCGAGGACACCCATATCTGTACCACCGAAAATTATATATCGGTCTCACCGAAACGCCAAAAGTTGCCACATTTTGCACTAGGTGGTACAACCGAGTTTCAACTTCAGTTTCACCGAGTTGGGCCATAATGTTGTAATGGTTCGATTTTTTGAGATGCCTATATATACCCGTGCACCTACTCTCACTCGTAGAGGAAGCACTCAGAACACACCTACACTTGCCCCATCCATTTTTCTGAGAAGAACCACCTACTCATGTGTTGAGATCAAGACCTTCCACTCCAACCATACGAATCTTGATTTCTAGCCTCCCCAAGTTGCTTTCCACCCAATTAACCTCTTCTACCAAGCAAAATCTGTGAGAGAGTGGTTGTGTGTTGAGGAGATTATCTTTTGAAGCACAAGAGCAAGGAGTTCATCATTGTTACCACATCTATTACCTTTTGGAAAGTGGTGTCTCCTAGATTCATTAGGTGTCGCTTGGGAGCCTCCTTCTTCCTGTTGTGGAGTTGAACCAAGAAGTTTGTACGGGCAAGGAGATCGCCTACTTCGTGAATATCTACCCATAGTGAGGCTAGTCCTTCGTGGATGGAAGCCATGATAGAATAAACGAGGTTGCTACTTTGTGGACCCTAATGGGTGGAGCGCTCTGTGCACTCTCGCGACCGCTACCCTCCATGGGTTGAAGTCTCCATCAGCGTGGACATACGATAGCACCACCTATCGGAACCACGGGAAAAATCTTCGTGTCATCAATTCCGTTTGATTCTCCTCTCCCTATCTTTACTTTCATATGCATGTCTTTACTTTCCCCTGCTTTACTCTTAGACTTGCATGTGTAGGGTGTACTTGACTTGCTAAAATTTCTAAAAACTTGCCAACACGTAAAATTAGGAAATGGCTAGATTTTTATTTGGTCAAGTAGTCTAATCACCCGATCTAGACATACTTCGGATCCTACAGCCTGCACCTCGTCGTCCTGGGCCCTCTGCACGACGTCTGCGGCCTCGCCAACTTGTGCCTGGAGCAACGCCAACTCCACCTCGACATCCCCTTTGCCCTCGAGGGCGGCCTGGAGGTCGCTCTCAGTATCCTAGAGATGGGCCATGAGCTTGTCGACCTCCTTCTGGAGATCGTCGCGCTTAAGCTGGAAGTGGATTTCCTGCAGCGCCAGCTTGCCGCGGTACTCCTTAAGAGCGGCCTCCCTCTCCCTGGCAACCCTCACATCGGCCTCAACGTTGTCCACGGCCTCCGTCCTCTCGAGGTGGGCATGCGCTGCGGCACGCGCTGCCTCGAAGGCAGCCCCGTCGGCGAGAACCTGGCCTTCCAGGGTCAGGAGGCGTTCGTGCTCTGCCTCCTGGTCGGAGGCTGTCCGGGTGGCCTCTCACTCCAGAAGGGCCATGTCGGCCTGCCGGCCGGCGATGGCCTCCTTCCTCTGGGCCAGTTCCCCCTTGTGGGCGGCACATTGTTGCTCGCGCGCGGTGGCAGCGTCCACACGCGCCTGGAGCTCCTGCTTGCGGAGGGCAGTCTGCTCCTCCACTATACAGGCGCGGGATTCGGCCTCTAGGCATCGTTTGCCCTCCGCCCGAAGGTCGGCCTCGAGCTTGTCGAGAGCGGCGAGGGTGCTCCCGAATGTCCCGTGCATGACCGAGGCGCTGCCCCTGACCCCTTAAAGGGGCTGGCACTTGGGGCCCGGTGCTGTCTTCTCTGGGGGCCACCCGCGAGGTCCCCGCGAGGGTCTCCCTTTCCGCAGGGCCCTTGCCCTTGGCTAGGGCAGCGTCGCCGGCCGCTTGCTGGGGGCTCGCCGCGGCCCTCCGATGGGCGTCCTCAGCACTAGACGCCCCCGGGGCCAGATCGACGCATGGAGCGGAGGCCTCCCCGGCGAGTCGTACAAGCGAAGGCGCCACGGATGAGCCGGCCCTCTGCCTCTTGCGCGCGGGTGCCCTGCAGAGTCGGGGATTCAGTGTATGATACGTCTCCAACATATCTATAATTTTTGCTTGTTCCATGCTGTTATATTATCATTCTTGGATGTTTTACAATCATTTTTAACAACTTTATATCATTTTTTGGGACTAACCTATTGACATAGTGCCAAAGTGCCAGTTGTTGTTTTTGCTTGTTTTTTTACTTCGCAGAATATCAATACCAAACGGAGTCCAGTCGCGACGAAACTTTTTGGAGAGTTTTTCTGGACCATAAGACACCCAGTGGGCCAAAGAAGTGCCGGAGAGGTGGGCCGTGGAGACCACAACCCACCAGGGCACCCCAGGGGGGGCCCGACGCGCCCTGATGGGTTGTGCCCTCCTTGGGGCGCCTCTCCACTGCCTCTGATGCCTATAAATTCCCAAATATTCCAAAAACCCTAGGGGAGTGGACGAAACACAATTCCAGCCGCCGCAAGTTCCAGAACCTCGAGATCCAATCTAAACACCATCACGGAGGGGTTCATCTTCTTCATAGGTGCCTCTCCGATGATGCGTGAGTAGTCCACCATAGACCTACGGGTCCGTAGGCAGTAGCTAGATGGCTTCCTCTCTCTCTCTCTCTTATGATTCTCAATACAATGGTCTGTTGGACATCTATTTGATGTAAACTTTTGCGGAGTGTTAGTTGGGATCCGATTAATTTTGAGTTCATGATCAGTTTCTATCCATGAATATTATTTGAGTCTTCTTTGATCTCTTATATGCATGATTACTTATAGCCTCGTATTTCTTCTTCGAATCTTTGGTTTAGTTAGGCCGACTAGATCGATTTCTCTTGCCATGGGAAGAGGTGCTTTGTGATGGGTTCGATCTTGCAGTGTCCTTTCCCAGTGACAGAAGGGGCAGCAAGGCACGCATGTATCATTGCCATTAAGGATAACAAGATGAGGTCTATTCCTACATGAATAGATCTTGTCTACATCATATCATCGTTCTTATTGCATTACTCCGTTTTTCCATGAACTTAATACACTAGATGCATGCTGGATAGCGGTCGATGTGTGGAGTAATAGAGGTAGATGCAGGCAGGAGTCGGTCTACCTATCTTGGACGTGATGCCTATATAATGATCATCGCCTTGGATATCGTCATGACTATTCAATTTTCTATCAATTGCCCAACAGTAATTTGTTCACCCACCGTGTGCTATACTCATGAGAGAAGCCACTAGTGAATCCTACGGCCCCCGAATCTACTTTTCCAACATATTGCTTTCCGATCTATCTTTTTGCCTCTTTGTTTTCAGATCTACAAAACCAAAAACCCAAAAACATATTGCTGCATATTTTATTTGCTCTTTTAATTTTGTGTTCTTGAGAGATCTATCTCTCCTATCTATCATTACCTAATCTATCTTTTGACCGTAGATAGATTAACAACCTCTCTTTCATGTCGGGTTGCAAGTATTTGTTGTTTGTGTGCAGGTGCTGCTTATTGGGTGGTGGTGATCCTTCTACTTGTTCGATAACCTTGGTTTCATAACTGAGGGAAATACTTACCGTCGCTGTGCTGCATCATCCCTTCCTCTTTGGGGAAACACCGACGCAGTCTCAAGCCACGTCAAAGGAATTTCTGGCGCCGTTGCCCGGGAGAAAGCGGTCTCTTCTACGTGCCTATCGGAGGTGCCGAGGGGACTCCATCATCATCTACCAGGTTCCTAATCACAAATCTCATCTCCTTGCAATTACATTATTTGCCATTTGCCTCTCGTTTTCCTCTCCCCCACTTCACCAATTTGCCATTTTATTCGCCCTGTTTTTCGTTTGCCCTTTTCTATTCGTATCTCTTGCTTGTTGATATGACTAGCGTTACTACCCCCCTTTGTCACCAGACTTTGAAGTTCTATACTTCAAACAAAGACAAGGGGAAAATTTGAAAGATGCCTAGTATAGGCTAATGGAATCCTATCGTATTTCCAATCTAAACGGAGACGCAAATGTTTTGCTTAGAAATTTTTACATTGGATTGGCTTTGCATCATAGAGAGCTTTTGGATTTTGCCTCTAAGGGGAATTTAATTGAACTTGATGCAAACGCCGCTTATGAAGTTTTGGAAGGGATTTTGGTGGTTCCTCCACCAAAAAAGGGGCTTGCTTTTCCACAAGAGCGGGTTCAAATTCTCAACCAATTGGGTGACTTACATAAGCACTTGGTCGAGTTACAAAAATATCACGAACCCCTCAAACATATTAGTGGGAACCTAAATCACTTGAATACTTTGATTACCCTTTGCAACAAGCATTTGGATATTTTGGATCTCAAGATGGTTTCTTCTCCTGAAAATTTGGGGAAGCGTAAAGAGCCCCCCGGATTTGAGAAATCCTTCACAAAAGTTGCCAAAACCAAAGATGACAATACTTGAATCTATGCGTTATGCCTAGCTAGGGGCGTAAAACGATAGCGCTTGTTGGGAGGCAACCCAATGAATAAATAAATTTTTTCTTTTTCCTTTCTGTTTTTGGGTGTTGACACAATTATGCCTCTGTTATGATTGTGTTTTTATGGTTTATTTAGTGTTTGTGCCAAGTAAAGCCTTTAGGATGATTCATAGGATGAGTAGAAGTGATGCTGAATCTGAAACAGAAATTTTGCGTTCAGTATATGAATTTTCATTTTTTGCTGGAACCTGATCTTGATCTCAAATTATAATAGTGTTGCTATACAAATTCCTTACGGTTTCGTAATGTTACAGAATTTTAAGAGTTACAGAAGTATGGTTAGAGTACAGATTACTACAGACTGTTCTGTTTAAGACAGATTCTGTTTTCGTTGCATTGTGTGCTTGTTTTGATGAATCTATGGGTTATATTGAAGGGTATGAGCCATGGTAAAGTTAAAATACAGTAGGTATAATGCAATAATAAAATATGAATGGGTTTGCAACAGCACCTAAAGTAGTGATTTTCTTTATTATACTAACGGATCTCACGAAGATTTTGTTGAGTTTTGTGTGATTGAAGTTTTCAAGTATATGGTGAGATCACGATGGATGAAGGAATAAGGAGTGAAAAGAGCCTAAGCTTGGGGATTCTACCGCACCCCCAAGATATATCCAAATAGGAACAAGCAACTAAGCTTGGGGATGCCCCCGAGTGGCATCCCCTCTTTCTTCTAACAACCATCGGTATTTTACTTGGAGCTATATTTTTATTCGTCACATATCATGAGTTTTGCTTGGAGCGTCTTGTATCTTTGCTTTCTTTGTTTGTTAGTTTGTCATTTGTATCCTTGCTGTACACACCTATTTGAGAGAGCCAAAATTATGCTATGATTTGTTAGAATTTCTCTATGCGCTTCACTTAAACGTTTTGAGCTATAGAATTGCTCTAGTGCTTCACTTATATCTTTTTGAGCACGGCGTGCTTGAATTTTTTTTAGAAATACTCTCATGCTTCACTTAGATTAATTTCAGAGTTAGTAAATTTTGAAGAAATCCTCTCATGCTTCACTTATACCTTTTTGAGAGATGAAATCTTTATGCTCATGTGCTTCACTTAAATTTGTTTGAGCTTGCCAAAAAGCAATGGCAATATATGAAACTAGTCCCAAAGTGATAGATATCCAAGGAGGATATAATAAAAACTTTCATGAAGATCATTGGGCAAATTAAACTTGATTCTTTGTAATAGTTTTGAAACATGATGATAGTAATATGTGAGTCATGTTAGTGAGTAATTATGCTTAGTAGGAATAATGGTGTTAAGGTTTGTGATTCCCTATGCATGCACGAAAGTCAATAGTTATGCAATGAAGTTACATCCTACTTATGGTGCATTATTCGGTGTTAGTTATGCTCAATGCTCGCTTATTTGAATTTTCGTTTTTTCGTATGGTTGCTTCCCAATCTATTTGCTAGCCTCCATTTGTACTAAGTAGAAATACTACTTGTGCATCCAAAATCCTTAAAGCAATTTTTGCCTTATGAGTCCACCATACCTACCTATATGCGGTATTTCCATGCCGTTCCAAGCAAATTTGTATGTGCCATCTCTAAATTTTCAAAATAATTTTTCTCTTTTGTGTGCTCGTACCGCTCATGAAACGATGGGGAGTGTCCAATATTTTTCCATGCGAGATGTGTTATTCTCAAGATGAGTGTTTATTCACTTGTCATTGCACGAGACTGCGGCGGTAATAGGGATGCCCATTCCCGAAATGAAAAAGAAAAGGAAATATTTACTTTATGTTGTCAAATAATAAATTTCTTGGAAAGTATTGGTATGGAAGGTAACCGGGATATGGCCCGCCATGGAAAGGGAAAGTTTGGTGGAAAAAGGAATAAACTTTATTTTATGTTTGGGAACCGCCTATGATATATCTAGCATGGAAAGTATTGTGAGCTACTTTGCCGTTTTCGTTGACAGGAAAAGCATGCCACCCAAAATATTTTCTCTCTCTCAATTTAAACCTTGAGCTCTGGCACCTCTATAAATCCCTACTTCCCTCTGCGAAGGGCCTATCTATTTACTTTATGCAATTTTTAGTTTCATTTTTGAGTCTCCATCTTCTCTTATAAAGCACCAACTAGGGGGCACTATGAGCGTACTTGAGCATTGGGCATAGTAATATTTGAGTGTGTTTCATGAATGGATCAATGATTGAGCATGATAGGCTAGGGTTAACTTTCTTTAGTGTTGATATTTTGAAAGACATGGTTGCTTGTTGACATGCTTGAGTATTGAAGTCATTATGTGAAAACTAGACTATTGCTTTGAATCATTTACAAGTCCAAATTTCGATGCTATACAAAAGAAAAGAGATGAACATGTTAGGCAGCATTCCACATCAAAAATTCTGTTTTTATCATTTACCTACTCGAGGACGAGTAGGAATTAAGCTTACGGATGCTGATACGTCTCCAACGTATCTATAATTTTTGCTTGTTCCATGCTGTTATATTATCATTCTTGGATGTTTTACAATCATTTTATAACAACTTTATATCGTTTTTTGGGACTAACCTATTGACATAGTGCCAAAGTGCCAGTTGCTGTTTTTGCTTGTTTTTTACTTCGCAGAATATCAATACCAAATGGAGTCCAATCGCGACGAAAATTTTTGGAGATTTTTTCTAGACTAGAAGACACCCAGTGGGCCAAAGAAGTGCCGGAGAGGTGGGCCGTGGAGACCACAACACACCAGGGCGCGCCTGGGGGGGGGGAGGCGCCCTGATGGGTTGTGCCCTCCTCGGGGCCCCTCTCCACCGCCTCTGATGCCTATAAATTCCCAAATATTCCAAAAACCCTTGGGGAGTCGACGGAACATAATTCCAGCCGCCGCAAGTTCCAGAACCTCGAGATCCAATCTAAACACCATCACGGAGGGGTGCATCTTCTTCATAGGTGCCTCTCCGATGATGCGTGAGTAGTCCACAAAAGACCTACGGGTCCGTAGGCAGTAGCTAGATGGCTTCCTCCCTCTCTCTTATGATTCTCAATACAATGGTCTCTTGGAGATCTATTTGATGTAAACTTTTGCGGTGTGTTTGTTGGGATCCGATGAATTTTGAGTTCATGATCAGTTTCTATCCATGAATATTATTTGAGTCTTCTTTGATCTCTTATATGCATGATTACTTATAGCCTCGTATTTCTTCTTCGAATCTTTGGTTTAGTTAGGCCGACTAGATCAATTTTTCTTGCCATGGGAAGATGTGCTTTGTGATGAGTTCGATCTTGCGGTGTCCTTTCCTAGTGACAGAAGGGGCAGCAAGGCACGCATGTATCATTGCCATTAATGACAACAAGATGGGGTCTATTCCTACATGAATAGATCTTGTCTACATCATGTCATTGTTCTTATTGCATTACTCCATTTTTCCATGAACTTAATACACTAGATGCATGCAGGATAGCGGTCGATGTGTGGAGTAATAGAGGTAGATGCAGGCAGGAGTCGGTCTACCTATCTTGGACGTGATGCCTATATAATGATCATCGCCTTGGATATCGTCATGACTATTCGATTTTCTATCAATTGCCCAAGAGTAATTTGTTCACCCACCGTGCGCTATAATCATGAGAGAAGCCACTAGTGAATCCTACGGCCCCCGGGTCTACTTTTCCAACATATTGCTTTCCGATCTATCTTTTTGCCTCTTTGTTTTCAGATCTACAAAACCAAAAACCCAAAAACATATTGATGGATATTTTATTTTCTCTTTTTTGTGTGTTCTTGAGAGATCTATCTCTCCCATCTATCATTACCTAATCTATCTTTTTACCGTAAAGAGATTGACAACCTCTCTTCCGCGTCGGGTTGCCAGTATTTGTTGTTTGTGTGCAGGTGCTGCTTATTGGGTGGTGGTGATCCTCCTACTTGTTCGATAACCTTGGTTTCATAACTGAGGGAAATACTTACCGTCGCTGTGCTGCATCATCCCTTCCTCTTAGGGGAAATACCGACGCAGTCTCAAGCCACTTCAGTGCACTATCCTCATCGGCGGCGAGCAGTGATAGGCAAGGGAGGCTGGTGGACTTACTCATCGGCGACGGCCCAACACCTTTGCGTCGGAAGGGACCTTGGGCATTGGCTACCACCACTTCCAGGGGAGGAAGGCAGCAGCGCGGGCTCCGTCTGCGCTCCGGCGACGGCGGCGCTCCTCTTGTGGGTACCCTAACTCATAAGTCGTGATCACCGAAAGCACGTGTACAATGATCCCAGAGATCAATGCTCACTGAACACACATAAGATGAATAACAAGAGTCTTGCATCCATTCATACCGACTTACACAAATAATGACCATCATGGTCAAGTCTTACATAGTTAGGGCTATGAAGGCAAAAAACAAACATAAACTCACAGCAGAAATCTTGAAAGATAGTGTAGACCCATGACATGGGAAGCGTCCTAATTCGCATGTTCATTACCAAGGTAGTCTTCACCATATTCCTATTCTTTTATGCCTGGCCAATTAAATAACCAGTGGCAAGACAATGAGTACTTTGAATGTATTCGCAAGCAACCCATGTTTGGAACAAGGTACAACAATGCATGATATAGCACTAAGTAGGTAATTTTGCAGAAAGCTAATTTGAGTGCAATGACATGTGCTATCAACTTGTAAGAATGCATCAATAAGTCACAAGTGTCCATATGAACATGTTACATATATCAATATAAACAGGGTTTGGAATAACTCCCGTTTTTGCATCATATCGAGTCATCCGACTAATCTCAGATACCTCCTTCCCCCCCCCCCCAAACACACCAAGTTTAGTAAGACACTGGACATAGTTTAAGCAGCACCACCCAATTGTCCTTGACTGTGGACACTGCTATTTGAATAGTTTTACACTCTCCAGATGTTGCACACTTTACCCACAACACTCGAGAAACTTCTGTGTCAAGCCATGACTCGCGGTATATTACATACCCGAGGTAAGTACCTGAACAATGCCTTTTCCTTGACAAAACTAACAAAGAGTCCACTCGTTGGCACACAGTCCACATGATGTACATCACAAGTATAATCCATGAAGGGACCAATGGTTTGCCCGGTTTCGGTGAAAACAACCCATGGTCGTCCTTTCCGGCATGACCCCGTATCGAGAGTCACGACGCCACTCCCGCCACTAGTAATGAGGGCTCTCTGCTAGCATCGACCAAAGTAATCAACAAAGCCCAATCCCATAAGCGCTATCGTGGTCGTACATGTAAGGTTGGTAACGGTCAGCAAATCTCAAATCTAATCCATTTTCGTAAACACACACACTCAACTTGGTCTAGTACACCACTTCTTTCTCAAGTGGTTACCTAGCTCGTCCTCTCTCTCGGGCATTAGTGGCACCCGACGGGGTTTTCAAAAAGTCTTTGGAAATACTTTTGTTTCCACCACTATGCAAATACCCATCCCACTTGCGTAGAAACTACTTTAGCATCCTGTCTACCTCCCACCCGCACAACTCTAAGCGGAAAGTAGAGTCATGCCAATTCAAGTATCAACGAGGAAAGTAACATAGGTAACCCATCGAGGTGGTCACCATTTCATCATGATTCCGATGCATCAATTTCAAGTGCTATATGACATGCTGTCACACCCTGCGTGTTGCCTCTTCTGACTAAGTTAACATAGCTAAAAAATTAGGACCAACAAAAACTTTTGAGTGTGCTTGTGATGCTTGACTTGATTGTTGTTTGCTTGCTTGTTGGTTTGTGCTTTAATTCACAAAAATCCACCTACTATCTAGACTGATCTTCTTGATCGAAATCTTTGCCCAATCATCATGCCATGTGTATAGGACATAAAACTATTTTTTTACAAAATATTATTTTCACCAAAAAGCATTTATTTAATTTAGGTTTTCAAAACCCCCTGAATTGAGGTTTGTACTAAAAGTCCTCAAATTAGGGGGGATGTTTTGCCCCAAATATTTTATTTGGATCCTATTATCAAAAAGACTTCCCAAAACCACAAAAATATTATTTTAAAAGTTATTTTTGTATTTTATTTAAATGCGTTTTTAAGCCAGAAATGGTCATTAATAGGGGAAAATTATTTTTATGCTTCCAAAATATTTGAGAAAATTTAGGGAAACTCAGTGGGCATATATGTTCCATATATATGAGTTTCAACACATGGTCATGTGCAAAATATGGGACAAAACCCTCCAAAATCCTTTCTGCCTATTTCAAGTATTTGAAATATTTCAACCAAGAAATATTCTCAAAAAAATGCATGAAAATTCTAGCATGTCACATAGATCATATGTGATGGTCTTGCCAAGTTTCATCTCAATCCCAATAATTTTGGTTCACCAAAATGCCCCAAAACCCTCTTTGTCCAAATCCAAAGTTGAGCAACTTTACATTGCCAAGTGCCTCCATTTGTGCTCAAACTTTGTGTACATGCTCTAATCCCCAAATGATGCGACCACACCAAGTGGTGCATCCAGGAGAACAGATCCACTTGTCCAAATCCCCCCAAACCCATTTGTACTGATTTCTAGAACTGGGAATTATTGAATTGTCAAGTTTCCCCATTTGATCCCTAAATTTTTGGGCATGCTCTAATCCCCAAATGATGCGACCACACCAAGTGGTTCATCAAGTAGAATGGATTAGCATGATTATATTTAAGCTAACCTGATTCTGTTGATTCCTAGGGTTTGCAAAAGTGACATTAGGTACTTGCAAATGAGCTGAAAACTTGTGATCAGGACCAATTGGACTTACCATTTACCCCTGGTAAATCTCAGGGCGATTGGATACCCCTATATACCCTAGGACTGTATCAAACACCTTCAGCCATAAGCTTGTGGACAAGCAAAGTTGACCAAAAAAGATTCCCCTTGCCTCTAACTTTTTACCACAGTATGTTATAACCCTATTTTACTCTCCAGTAGCTTTGCTATGGCCTCTGCTCAATTATTAGGGGGTAACTCCATCACTTTCCCTCTCTTTTTACCATGGTAGCACCTCTCCTCCCCCTCTCCTTCCGTTCTGTTCATGCAATTGCCCCCGAACTCTACCAAAACTTCCTTTACATGCTAATGAATCAATCCAAACCCAAAAATGGCAGGCTCATATGGAAAATATGAGTAGTTCATCAAAAACAAGATTTTGGCAGCAAATATAGCCATGAACTAGAAGTACCCTGTACACTTGTCTCCCAGGACTAAAATTTGGTGTACATGTAGTCCTTCCAAACCTAAGCCACCCAAACAACTTTTTACCTCTCATGCACTTCAGTAAAAACCCGTGATGTGCCCCCAAGTTTGCTGCTGCAAACTTACCTTCTGTAGACCCACTTCTACCCAGTCCCATATCATTCAAAGCCTCACGAGAACCCTCTATCATACGTGCCATGCACGCTAGACATATTTGGCCGACCAAAAGCTTGCTCTGGACATGCATTGGCGTGGTGAACACACTATTGGCATGCAAAAACGGTGCTCTGCCGTTGAACCTTGTCATGTAGCTCGTGTCTGGATTTAACAGGATGCCCCCCGCATGCCAGGCATCTCCCCTCGACCTCCCATGCCCCTCCCCGATGCCAGGAAAGCTCCAATGCTTCTCTGGCACATGTGCTCGCCGTGTTCGAGGGCATCCGGGGCGCACCCGAGCCCCACCTTGTCGCCCATCTATTTCTACCTCTCCCCGAGCTCCATCTCGTGCGCTATGCCGCTCTTCTCGCCCCAGTAGATCCCCCTTGCTAGGCCATTGGATCTCCCGAGCTCAACTCCTTCCCCCATGGCCGCCGTGGCGCCAACTCAGCCTCGGTTGGATTCGCGACGCCCCGCCTCTCTCCTCTCCCCTGAGCTCCACCTGGGTGCCCCATCATCGCCACAGACCCCCTCTGCACCCCATTTCCTCCCCTCCGTGGCCATGGCACCATGACCATCTCCACAGTAGGCAACCTCCGCCGCGACCGACGCCGCGGTCGACCTCGACCTCCCCCGGGGCCAAGGACCACTCAGGCGGGCACGACAAGCCTCCCTGAGCCCAACGGTGGCCAGTGCCACCGGAGCAAGTGTCGACGCCGCTCGGCTCCACCCCCTGCTCCGTCTCTGTTCGAGCGGGAGGATGACGGAAGCCCTACCAGCGGGCCCTGCCTTTAAGTGGCTAGTCGGTCGGGCCCGCTGTTTTGAGTGGAGGCAGGTTTCGCCCGCCCCGCCTTCCCGCGTGGGAGACACACTCCCTTGACTGCGCCTTCGGAGTGGCCGCTGCGCGTGCATAGCTATGCTACTGGGCTGGCTCAGTAGCTATTCCTCGCCCAGTGCATCGACTGGCCATTTTTGGTAAGCTTCTTTTTCTATTTTTCCTTTTCAAACAAATTCAAATATTCATAATAAAATCATCTTAATTCCAAATTTGTTGATTCAAACTCCTTGATGCCCCTAAATTCATGGCCTATCCCATGATGTGCATTGCACACTTTTCCATGTAGTACCTTATGCCCCACTATTACTTTGGCCATTCCTCTCATATTAAACTCCACTTTGCAAAATCCCTAGGGCACTCAATTTAACTCCAAATGGGATGATTCAAAATTCCACAGACTACAAAAAATCTTCCTCTATTTGTCAAGCAATGGTGAACATTTTTCTCATGCATTGTTTTTGTTAGATATAATAAATGGCCCCAATTTCCATTTATTTCATCTTAGTAAATTCATAGGAAAATCATCCCAACTCCAAATCCAGTGAAACCACTTCCTAAATTATTCTAAAATCATGCCCTATTTAATAGGTACATTCACTCATTTTTATAAAAATATTTTCTATAGACCTCCTATAGGACCACTTATACCCCCATCTCCATCATTCACAAACCTCCAGTGATCTAAATCCAGTAGAGCAACTTTAGGTATTTTTCTTATGACCATAGACATCCTAGAAAAATAAGGTTTCTATTTTTGAACTCTTTTATTTTCCTTCTTGTTGTGTTTCTTATTATGGTTCTTTCCGACGGTAGTTGACGAAGTAGACGGAGTGCTCAGAGTTGGACGAGAAGCGTGTGAAGACCCCTAGGACTTTGCTGCGCCAGGCAAGTAGCCCTTTGACCATGTCGATGAAACTATTTCTTGCAGGACATTATAGCACTTTTATTTTGTTGCATTGAAAAGCATGTTGATGATGTGGTGACAACCTTGCTAGGTTGGTCTCCGATGCATTTCTCGTTGATACTTGCATTGTGAATGACCCTATCTTCCCATGAGGGTTATGCGGGTGGGAAGTAGTTAGGATGCTAAGTAGTTGCTATGCAAGTGGGATGTGGATATGCATTGAGACAGAAAACAAATGTTTACCAAAGACCTTTTTGAAAACCCCATCGTGTGCCACTAATGCCCGAGGGAGATAATTTTGAGCTAGTTATCCACTCGATAAAGAGGTGGTGTACCGACGCAAGTGTGTGTGTTGTTTTCAAAAAAGGATTGGTTTAAGTTGTGACCGTTACTCCAACCTTACATGTACAACCACTCTACCCCTATATGGGTAGGGGCTTTGTTGATTACTTTGGTCGATGCTAGCAGAGAGCCCGCATTACTACTGGTGGGAGTGACGTGTTCACTCTCGATACGGGGTCGTGCCTGAAAATGACCATGGGCTGTTTTCACAGACACCGGGCACACCATTGGTCCCTTCATGGATGATACTTGTGATGTACATCATGCGGGTTGTGTGCCAACGAGCGTACTCTTTTGGGTAAAGTGTGCAAACCTCTGCAGAGTGTAAAACTATTCGAATAGCCGTGTCCATGGTTAAGAACGGTTGGATGACCGCTCTTGGGCTATGTCCAGATGTTTTCACAAAACTTGGTGTATTTGTGTGGGAGAAAGAGATACTTGAGTTAAGTCGGAAGACTTGATGAATTGATTGAACATGGGACGTTCAAACCCTGCTTATATTGATATCTGTAACCTGTTCATATGGATATCTGTAACTTGTTGATGCATAACTTTTATAAATGGTAGGACATGATATTGCACTCAAAAATTAGCTTTCCGCAAAATACCTGCTTAGGGTTACGCCATGCATTGTTTATCTTGTTCCAAACATGGGTTGCTTTGTGAGTACATTCAAAGTACTCATTGGCTTGCCACTGGCTATTTTATTGGCCAGGCATGAAAGTACATGGTATGACGAAGAGTACCTTAGTGACGAACATCCGAGCTAGGACGCTTCCCAGTCAGAATGCTTGTAGGGGTAAGGCAGATGGCATGGGTCCACGCTATCGTTGAAGATTTTCGCTGCGAGTTTATGAAGGCTTGTCCATAAAGGTCATATTTGAGTAAAACGATATGTACTGGATGTAGGACTCTTGTTATTCAGTTTCTATGTGTTCAGTGAGCATTGATCTCTAGGATCACTGTACACGTGCATTCGGTGATCACGAACTATGAGTCGGGGTCCCCACACATGCATATAAATGTTTCTTAGACATTGTCAAGGGGCTACTTGCCTGGCTCAACAAAGTCTTCGGGGTCTTCAAATGCTTCTGGTACGACTCCTTCATCAACTTCTTAATCTAACGTCGCAAAATAACGGGCACAAATTAGGCCATAGCGAAACAGGTAAAATAAAGCACTCAGAAAAATGTCAAACCTTTTTTGTAAAATATTAGAGTGAAAACTAAAAATACCATAATTCCTAATTTTGGATTTGGAGTGTCAAAATAGTGAAAAGCATTTTAACAGTGGTTTTAAATATTTAAAACAGGGTTTTATATACAAACAATACATAAAATATTTTCCAAATGATGCATAAGTGGCATCATGAAATAGGATGGAATATAACAAGATTTTACAAATTTAAATCACTGGATTTGGACAAGGATTTGGACCTATGGAATTTTTGCAAAACTGCCAGAAAAAGAAAATGAAAAAGGGCATTGCTGCCCTGGGCCAGATCAACCTACAGCTGGTCCGGCCCAGAGACAAAGTGGCCCGAGCGAGCCGGGGCGCGTGCGCCAGCCAAGTTTAAACCTGACACGTGGGCCCCGGGCGCTAGAGATAGAGTGGCGCGGGAGGGAGCCGTGAGGCTGACGAGCGGGCCCCCTTGCCAGGATCATCGTCAACCTCCGGCTAGAGGACGACGGAGCTCACCAGCGGCGCTAGGAGGCACGACGGAGGGAGCTGAGGGCAGGAACGGGCTTAGTGTCGAGCCGTCGTTCGGGTTAAGGTCGAGGGGATCGCAGGCGTGGCCCTAGTCGCTGGCGAAGAGGATTGCCGCAGCAGAGAGCTTTGGGAGGGGGTCGCCGTCGGCGTTTCCTACAGCAATCCACGTGGGAGAGGGAGGAGAACGCATCAGAGAGCTGAGGGAGACCCAAAGAAGCAGAAAATGGAGTCGGAGGTGCTCCCGACCGTGCGGATCCCAGTGGCCCGACGTGGCGGATTCTGAGCTCGATCTCGAGCTCGGGAGATCCTGGGGGAGCAGTGGGTGGATTGGGAGCGCGATTGGGGCAAGGAGGGAGCGAGAGAGGGCCGAAGAGGGGCTTGGGAAGGGCTTTTATAGCCGGGGAGAGAACTCGCCATGGACCAATCCTATGTCCATGGCACGGGCGACATTGGAGGCTAAGAGGAGGAGCTGGAGCTGCAGAACGGCGTGCATAGGGGTGGTTTATGACCTTGGGAGGGAGAGAGACAGGGGGAGCGCTCTGGCGTTCGCGCATGCGGGGCCGAGGATTTGCCGAGAGGGGAGGTGTTGGGCACGCGCGCAGGGGGGGGGGGGTGACAGAGAGAGAGAGGGAGAGGTGGCTCCCAAAATAATGGCGTGTCGTGAACGCCAAGGCGCCTCGACTAGCACGAGGGGGAGGACCGAGGTGGCTAGGGGCGCAAGGTCAACCCTCTGGAGCGCGGCTGCGCGCTCCAGAGCGCGACTTTGGCCGGCATGGCAGAGCTTTTGGCATGCTATGGCGTGTCCACTTGCGCCAAACGGCTGCAGAAGGAATACGTAAGCTAGGAGGAGGCTTTGGGTGCTCTATAAACTCCTAGGACAGAGAGAGGAGGGCGATGCGGTTCTGGCGTGACGCGGACATCGAGACGCGGCTTCTAGCGTGTGCGAAGGACCCGAGGTGGTCGCGGGCGTGGGGTCAACTCTCTGGAGCGTGGCTATGCGCTCTAGAGCGCCCATTTGGCTGGCATCCGCACGCTCTCGCGCATCTCTCTTGTCCTGGCACACCTGGGAGCTACTGGAGATGCCCTGGGTGGCGTAGATGCTAAGCAAAGGCAAGGGGAGAGCAAAGGGAAGTGAGAAAGCTGAGGGAGAGGGAGAAAGCTGAAGTGAAAGATGAGTTTTGTAAGGAAGAGAAGATTTGTCAATTAAAACAAAATCAAGCAAGCAAGCAAATGGCAAACAATCCAAGCATACACACGCACACACAAAAAGTTTTAATTGGTCCAAATTTTTAAGCTCATAATCATAGCAAAGAGGTACAAACACAGTGTGTGACAGACCTACCCCCCTTCTAAGAATCTCATCCCCAAGATTCCTAAGCTAGGCGCTAAAGAGATAAGGGAACTCGAATCTAAGGTACTCTTCATGCTCCCATGTTGCTTCTGCTTCAGTGTGGTTGCTCCATTGGACCTTGAAATACTTGATGGTGCGGCTCCGGGTGCAACTCTCGGCTTCATCCAAGATGCAAACTAGCCTCTCACAATAAGTGAGATCTGGTTAGAGATAGTTGGCCTGATGGTCAATGTCCTTAGAGTGGTCGGGGCGGTTGGGAACTTGGAGACACCTCCGGTGTTGTGACACGTGGAAAACGTTGTGCACATCGGATAACTCGGATGGTAGCTCTAGCTGGTAAGCAAATTATCCTCGTCTGTCAGTGATCATGAAGGGGCCGATATATCTCGGTGCGAGCTTTCCTTTGACGTGGAAGCGCTTGGTTCCCTTGAGAGGTTTGACTCGGAGATAGACATGGTCTCCAACACGGAAACTCATGTCTTGGCAGTGAGTGTCGGCGTAGCTCTTCTGTCTTGACTTGGCAGTCTCCAGACGCTCTCTGACTAGTTGAACTTGCTCTTTTGCTTTGCGGAGAATGTCCATTCGAAAGACTAGTCCTTATCCAGTCTCTGACCAGTTGAGGGGAGTGGGACATTTACGTCCATATAGCACCTCAAACGGTGCCATCTGCAGACTGGACTGATAGCTGTTGTTGTAGGAGAACTTGGCGAATAGCAAAAAATCTTCCCACTTGGCTCCAAACAATCTTCCCACTCGGCGAATATCATATCTTTGAGTATCTGGTTTACTCGTTTCGTTTGTCCTCCGGTTTGTGGGTGAAAAGCAATGCTGAAAGATAGCTTGGTTCCCATAACTTCTTAAAACTTCTTCCAGAACCTCGAGGTAAACTAGGTACCTCGGTCTGACATAATCTCCTTTGGAACTCCGTGGAGGCTCACGATATGGTTGATGTAGAGGTTGGCTAGCTGGCTTCCATCATAGGTGGTTTTTACGTGAATGAGGTGGGCTACTTTGGTCAGGTGATCGACAATGACCCAAATGGAATCATGTCCTTTGCTTGACCTGGACAACCCAGTGATGAAGTCCATCCCAACTTTGTCCCACTTCCATTTAGGCACCTTGAGAGGTTGTAGTAATCCAGCAGGTCGCTCATGCTTAGCTTTGACTCTCTGGCATATGGCACACTTAGCGACAAAACTGGATATTTCTCTCTTCATGCCATGCCACTAGAATCTTGCTTTGAGGTCTTGATATATCTGGGTTCCTACAGGGTGGATGCAATACGGAGTGTCATCGGCTTATTGCAAGATTAAATTCTTGAGATCAACTTTCTTGGGTACGCAAATGCGATTCCCAAACCATACTACTCCTCGTTCATCCACTGAGAATCCTGGGGCCTTGCCTGCCTTGATCTTCCTCTTGACACCTTTGATGCTTGGAGTCCCTTCTGAGCTTCCTTAATATCATCCATCAAGGTAGGCTTTTCTTCGAGGTTTGCCAGAAATCCTGGCGTAACCAGTTCCAAGCCAAAGCTTTCAAGCTCTTCATACAAGGCAGGTAGCCTCTCCTTAATCATAGCATTCAAGGAACAAGCCTTTCTGCTTAATGCATCAGCTACCACATTAGCCTTTCCACGGCAGTATTGAACACTGAGGTCATAGTCCTTGAGCAACTCCAACCATCTTCGTTGCTGCATGTTCAATTCCCTTTGAGTGAAAATATACTACAAACTCGTGTGATCTATGTATATCTCACATCGCCTCCCTAGAAGGTAATGTCTCAATGTCTTCAAGGCATGAACCACATCTGCCAACTCAAGATCATGAGTAGCGTAGTCTTTTTGTGAGGACGTAGCTGTCTGGATAGATAGGTTACGACTCTACCTTCTTGCATCGGAACACCACCAAGCCCGGTTCTCGATGCATCACAATATATCACAAACTCCTTGTGAATATTGGGGGAGGCCAAAACTGGGGCTGTCGTCAATATCTTCATGAGCTCCTGGAAGCTTTCTTCACACTTTGGTGTCCATTCGAACTTTCTGTCCTTCTTCAAGAGCTGAGTCATGGGTCGGGCAATGCTTGAGAATCCTTCAACAAACTTACGGTAGTATACCACGGGTCCGAAGAAGCTACTGACTTCCTTCACATTTCTTGGGGATTGCCCTTCAGTCACGGCTTCAATCTTGGCAGGATCTACTAACATGCCTTCGGGAATCAACATGTGACGCAAGAATCCAACTTCGTGCAGCCAAAACTCACACTTGCTAAACTTCTTATAAAGATGGTGCTCTCGAAGCTTATCCATGACCATTCTCAAGTGTTTCTCATGCTCTTCTTCTGACTTTCAGTAAATGAGTATGTCATCAATGAAGACAACGGCAAACTTGTCCAAGTACTCCATGCATTACTGCAGAATGGTCCAAAGACGATACATCAATCAGAGACCCTTCGATGAAACTGTGTGCGCTGCATGAATGGCAAATGGTATAGTTCAAGTCCATCGCCAATAACGCGAACTGTGTGCGATGGCGGGCCCATCAAATACGATTCAGAAAAGAATTACGTGTGTGATTTGTGGCATACAGTTGACTTTTACGAACTATTTCCGATGAGGCGAAACGGCACAAATGGTTAATCAAACAGAGATGTGTGCGATGTACGGCATACATTTCAAAGTGTATAACTGTTTGCGAAGACACAATATAACATAAACGGTTACGCAGATCCGGATCTGTGCGTTGTATGGCATACATGTCCCTCAGATGGATAGTTTGTGATTGTATGGAAGAACACAAATGGTTTGGTATAACAAGGTGTGTGTGATAGGCTGCAAACAGTTCGATAATCAGAATTGTGTGCCATAATTCTGGAAAACACATACGATTTGTTGTTCTCAATTGTGTGCTCGACAAGGCACACAATTCAAGAAACCAACTGTGTGCGATATTGGGAATGATCACTATCGAATCTGCATTCTTAACCATTTATGATGACATCGACAGTGTAGACAGAGTTGAGGAATAAATATGAGCAAACGACAACATAGTTAAGGAGTACAGTCTGTTTTACTTCTTGTTGTTGTTGGATGGCCCTGCACCATCGTCTTGACGTGGAAGCTTCTTGCCGCTGACCGCCGGCTTTTCGTCGCCATTGTCATCACCATAGTCGTTCCTCGTCGGCGTTCTCGTCGCCGTCCTCCTTGTTCGACCGTTCCTCCTCCTTCTCATAGTCGTCGTCTTCTTCGTCCTTCGGCGGCTCCTTGTCATCGTCCTCCTTATTCCACCATTCCTCCTCCACCTCATCATCTTCATTTTCTTTGTCCTTCGGTGGCTCCTCATCATCGTCCCCCTTGTTCGACCATTCCTGCTCCTCCTCATCGTTATCGTCTTGTTCGTCCTTCGGGGGCTCCTCGTCCGTCTGGTCGTTGTCCGATGACTCCGGCGGCGGCGGCCCTTCCATGAGCCGGATGAAATGGAGGTCAGGGCTCGACGCCAGACTCATGCTGGAAGACAAGCGCGATGATTCTGACGTTGACGACAGATCGGGGGCCAGACTGGCGGAACTGTCGTCCTTGCTTTCGCTCGACATTGCTGCGCTACCTAAACAACCGGCAAGAAAGCGAGATTGGAGAGTGTGTGGAAGTGTAGTTTGGCCGACCGGGATGATGAAGATGGTGTCAACTAAAGCGTGGAGTGAAGAAAAGAGGAATGACAATTGAAGCGCGGGATTGACAAATTATATTGGTGCCTTGGCAGGCGATTAGAATTCCGATATAATCAACCGCAATTGTGTGTACCCGGAGCATTTCTCTAAGTTCCCGCTATTGTGCAGTTCTCAATTTGATAATTACGCGCATAGATTGGAGCGTCCAAATGTGTGCAATATGCCAACTGTTTCACATGTGTACATTTTAGCAGTTCACACGATTCACTGGATGCATTGTTTAACTACCCACACGCTTATATGAAACACAACAGGTGTGAAACAAGCACTTAACATAGGAGAGTTGGTAAGCAATAGATGATTTCTGCTTATTGATGTAGCCATTAATAATCAAACGAAACCCCTAATGATCATTGCAAACAGCGCATAGAAGATCGCTAATGCGGCAACTACAACTACACATGCTAGTTCCTTCTTGTCTCTTGCTTTCATCTGTTGCCTGTGATTGATTCTTTCTTGCTTCATCGTAGTGATTGTACACTCCAGATTAGTCAGTTTCTTCTTCAACTTTACGTTATCTTCTGCAAGCTTGGTGATAACACTCCGAGCCCTGCCATGCCATTTATCATCCAACAAGTTAACAAAGGCACAAGCCTCATATCCCTGTGAATGGTAAATAATCAGGATGAGTGGGGGCATTAACTAAACTTAAGGGGTGAACTTATCACTAACCTCTAAGGGGCAACCGAGAAACCGTCTGCCAATGTCGAATCCCTTCATGCATACACGTCGAGCGGGAGTGTGTTCGTGCACACGACTCAGCTTTTGGTACTTCTGGATGGCGCAAAACTCGGAATCAAACTCATGTTGAGGGAGTGTGCTGCAGTCATACTCTGGATCCGACATTTGATCGCTTTCCTATGGGGGGGGGTCCAATTTAGGATGGATTGAGTTAGCTGCTTGCTTTGGACATGCAAAAAAGATGAGGAATGATTGGGACCTGACAAGACGATTCGGATCCGTAGTACACCGGCCTCCTGGTGACCTTAGGCATGTGCTCGGTGGTGACCGCCGTCGTGGTAGCACCGCTAATGGCGCTGCCAAGAGTGACTGTACGAACCGGTGCAACCGCACTGAAACCATCAGCACCACTCATCCGCATTCCCCCAATGTCAGCGTCACGCTAGGGAATTTGGGGTCTACGGATTTGGAGGCTATTTAGGGATTTGGGGAAGATGAGGAAACTATGGGGATCTGATGATAACGGTCAGGGAACTATTTATCGCATTTTGATGTATACGACACACGATTTCCCAAATCAAATCGTGTGAGATGGAAACATGCGTGATACACGGTTTCCGTAACATGACCATTTCTGATGTGCTTCCCTGTCGGATTCAGGGCTCCGCAAAACCCAGCAAGGTTCGAACACTGGGGCGTGTGCGAAGATCTCAACCGGCTCAAGGTCTCAACTTGTCACCCTATGGCCTAGCTACGTCGAGTATGCTCTTGCGAGGAAGAAGAGGGACACGGTGGTTTACCCAGGTTCCGGCCACCTTGCGGTGTAATACCCTACTCCTGCTTTGTGGTGGATTGGCCTCTCGAGGAGGCTGAGGATGAACTAGTACAGTGGTTGGGAGGCCTCGCGAGGGCCCTTGGTGGTGATGCACTCAACTTGGCTCAGCCTTGTTCCCCCCCCCCACACTTTTTACGGTGGGAGCTCGTCCCTACTTATAGGGGCCACGGTCCTCTTCCCGCGTCACACCGGCGGGAAGGGATCCCACAACGGCCAAATATGAAAGGGTACAGGAGGTACATCCTATCCTGACGAAAGGTGGTTTTCGCCTGCAAAGCTTCTGGGCGTGACGCAGCGGTGGGCTCGGCGATGACATCCGTCCTGCCGAGCTCGTGGTCTTGGTCCTCTTGCACCGGGAAAGAAACCTTTGGGGGGCTCCTTGGGAACCCGCGTACGTCTCTGCCTCCTTTGCACCAAAGAGGAAACTGTCCTCCCTCTGCGCCCGCTGGCGCCCGGCTGTCTTGGTCGTCAGAACCCACGTCACCCCGGCCTCACGAGGCCGGGTGCTTGCATAGGAATCTCCGCTCCTCGGGTGGTGGCCTGAAGGGGTGCCGCTCCTCCGGAGGCCTTGGCGTTATCCTCCTCGCGAGGGCCTTGACTTGGGGAGGCTCGCTGCAGGGCCGTACCGGGCCTTCGTGGTGGGCCACGCGCTGGGCCGCAGGCAGGCAGGTCTGGGTACCCCTGTTCCCAGAACGCCGACAGTAGCCCCCGGGCCCAAGGCGTGCCAACCTTAGCTTCTTACAGAAGGCAAGGGGCGATGGGCAAAGCGCCGCGGGCCCCAAATCGCCTGTGGGACCGGCGCGTGGCGCCCCGTAGGCCGCTGGACTCCCGCTCCTCTGCTGGGCTTCGGGAACTGCCCCGAGTCATGTCGATTCATAGCCTGCGAGCTGCATTGATCATCATTGCTCTTCCTCGACTGACGCCCTCTTCCTCCTCTCCTGTCACCCCGGGCCCACGCCGAGGTGACCTGCCAGGGAACTGAGGCGACGCAAGGCAAGGCCGCCCATGAGCCGTGTACGACACGTGGCGCCCAAGGAACTCACGTCGCCTCCGCTCCCCATGATGCCTTGGGGATTGCGGTTGCGCATATAAACCTGCCTCACCCGAGGGGCAGTTCCATCCTTGCTTGCCTTCCAGTTTGCCTCTTTCCATTGCTGTCCGTTCGCCTTCGTAGGAAAACCTCCTTCTCCATCCTTCCTCCCTTCGATGGCATCCAAGGAAGGTGCTGCGAGCGCCAGAGCGCGAGCGGCGCCCGCAGCGCCGCCATTGTCTCAGGGGAGTGGCGGGGGTCAACCCTCGAGGCCGGCCCAGGCGCGCCGGCGCTAGGCCGCCACCGATAATTAAGTGCGTCGCCGCCTCTGTTTTTCTTGTTCATCATGTCCACCTTGCCGGGCCTGACTGTCGTCCTTCCTCAGGGCGCCCGCACCCAAGAGGCGCAAGCTCGACGCGCTCCAGGGCGAGGCGGACGCCCTCAGGGCCCAGCTCCTGAGCGTCGAGGCCGCCCTCCAAACCGCGCTGCAAGGCGAGGAGGATGCCAAGGCGGAGCTGACATTCCTCCAAGCCCAAGTCGAGGAGGCCGCCAATGCCGTCCAGGCGGCCAAGGACGACGCGGCGCACGCGAAGATGATGGAGGCGCAGCGCGCCAAGCTGTACCTGGACATCGCCCATCGTGCAGTCAGCGCGGTCCGCCGATTCGTCCGGGAAGCCCCCGTGTTGCCGTGCGCGCATGGCGACGGGGGTTACCTCACCTTCTTCCAGAAGGTGGTGGAGGCGCTTGAGTCTGGCATCTCCCGGGTGGATGAAGATGTCGTATCCAGCGCGCGCGACCTCCTGGACAACTTGCTGACGCGCATCTTCTCCAACTTACGCCGCCATGTCCCCGCGTTCGAGCTCGCCCCCGCGATGGAGCCAGTGCCTGCGGAGCTCCGGAGGCCCCTTGGGGACGAGGTGCGCGAGCATGTGGAGTCCCTTATCGAGCGATTTGCCCCGGCGTCGTCATCCGAGGAGGGCGGCAGCCCCGCGGCGAACCCTCCATGGACCGCGACGGGGGTAGCGCCTCCTCCGCCTGAGCTCCTTTTCTTTTATCCCTGTGGCATCATGAACTATTTGGCCCCCATGGGGCGTTATGCGTTGTATGATACCTTGCTTTTGGGTAGTCATTGCCTGTAGTGCTTCGAGGCTCCTTGTTCCCTCGCGTGGTTTCTTGTTTTCCTTCGCGTGTCTCCTGCGCCCCCGCTGACGGGAGTCTGCGATGACGGCTCTGGAGGTCCTCGCTTCCATTGTGCGGTGGAGGCTACGGGGGGACAGCCCCCGTGCTCCTCCTGACGCCTGCAATCGCCCTTCGTGGCTGATGCCTCCGTGATGGCCTTTCTCGTGAAGCATGGGCGGCGCCCGCATCGGGCTCTCTGGGGCGGCATCGCGAGAGCACGATTCTCCCCCCCTCTGCGTTGTTTTCCAGTAGTATCTGCGCTGACCCATGAGTGCAGCGAGACGGGTCGTGTCTTTCCTGTTCGAGCGTTGTCGCCGCGAGGGCTCTTGAGGAGCGTCACTTGGGGGCCTGCCTTGGGTATTCGGGCGACTCGCTCCGAGAAGAGCGTTGCCAGCAAGGCCTCCTCCGCTAGGACTGCAATTGAGGGTCCTGCAAGGAAATTTTCTAGTCCCAGATGTTAGACGCACGCCCGCCTGCATTTGGGCGTCCCCGCATGCAGTCGGGCACTACGCGAGTAAGGTAGGCCTCAAGACCTTGGTGGAGTATTTTGCATGCGATACGCTCACGAGCCGGGGCTCGGTCTCAGAATGTTCCTGTGTCGTCAGGACGGACCCAGGCACGGACACTATATTAGACCGGGGGAGTGACCCCCGTACGCGTTTTGTCTTCTCCCCAGCACGGACCGTGGGGTCCTCAACTTGGGCGTTGGCAAGAGCCCTTCCCTCTGCGGCCACGACGTGGCTCGTCGTGGGCTTCCACTTTGGGGGGTCCGGAGCGTGTACAACCCCTAACTCATTATTACGTGAGAGTGTCACAGCGGCGATAATAGGGTGGATACCCCGGGCACAAGGCTTAGGAGCTCCTAACCCGGTGTTCAGGCGTTCCCGCACATTTCGGTGCGGGAGGACGCTCCCGCACATTTCGGTGCCAGAGGACGCTCCCGCACATTTCGGTGCAGGAGCGCGTAACTCGGCGCTGCGCCCCCACGGCTTCTGTACGAGCGCTGTCGCACACCGCGCGGCCACGGGGACGCGGTGGTGTGCCCCTAAGGCCGGACACGAGCATCGTGGCATGCCCCGCGTGCTTGTAAGGGGACGTCTGCTGGAAAGCCGATGATCACCAATTGCGTGCCCCCACGGCCCAAACCGGAGCGCCGTGGCACGCCCCGCGTGTCCGTAAGGGCACGTCTGCATGAGAGGAGTGGTTCGCCAATTACGTGCCCCTATGGCCCAAACATGAGCGCCGTGCCACGCCCCGCGTGTCCGCAAGGGCACGTCTGCATGAGAGGCGTTGTTCGCCAATTGCGTGCCCCTACGGCCCCAACACGTGCACCGTGGCACGCCCCGCGTGTCCATAAGGGCACGTCTACAGGAGAGGCGTCGTGGCCTACTCCACGGCATCGCGAGCCATGCCACCTTCCGTTCCTCCGCCCGGAATGGTTCACCGAGGTGGTACGGCACTATGGTAGATGATCCGCACAGGTGGCCAGCCCGTGGGTCAGAGCACGGGTGCTTAGATTTTTCAACGATTCACTGCGAGGACAAGTCCTACGCAGATGTCGTGCCCAGCCCCCATGTGGAACCATCGCGGGACACGCCAGTCCCCAGTAGTGACGACGCGCCAGAGCTTGAGGCTTAGACAAATGATACCATCTCGAGCGGGGGGGGGGGGGGGGGGTAGCCGGATTCGTTATATATTCAAAAAATTCTTGTTCGGGACAATACAAAACATAGAGGATTGTCTACTAGGAACGACCCTTGGAATCACATGACGGCCGCACGCGGAGGGCCTCGATCGGCCCCCTTACGTCTTGAGGACCCGTGGTGCTCCGGCGCCTCGCAAGGCTTAGGAATCTTGCGTCCTCCGCCGCGCGCCGCCCTTGTGGGCACCGGACCCTCGCGCTCCTGGCGCCTCGTGCCCTGCTCCCTGCTTGCGTGGTCGCGTGCCGAGGTATGCCCTCGAGTGGTGTCCTGGCTCCTCCTCCGTTGCGCTAGTCTGATCAGGAGCTACCCATGCGGGAGCCCCCGAGCCCATCCTGAGGGAGGCACCGGATGCTACCTCTACGCGGAGTGGGAAAGCGTCCCGGCAGCTGGCGCGGGGCCTGCGGCGCCAGTGGCGTGGGCTCCAACCCCCAGGCGGCTCTTGGGCAGGAGCTGCATGGAGTTGCGGTTGGGGGCCGGGGCCTGCGCGCCGCTCAGGACGCAAGCGATCGCGCGGGGCTCTAGGAAGCCCCCAGCCCAGCTATCCTGTAGGCTGTCGTTCTTCCTTGGTGGCAGTGGCAGCGAAGGGATGCCGACCCTGTCCCGAGGATGATCACACCGAGATTCGCCGCGAGGCTCGTCGCGCCGACAACCCACGTGAGGTTGGTCTCGCCAGCCTCGCCGTGAGTCGCGGTTGTCCCAACGGTTCCCGCTGCGGCCCGCCCCGTGGCCGCTGCCGTGGTTGCCGCGCTCAGGGCGGCCGCCGAAGCACTCGTCACGGAGCTCCCGGAGCTCCAGGCAGTTGCTGGTGTCGTGGGTGTTGGTGTAGTGGAAGATGCAGAACGGGCGGTGGCTCTTGAGGAGTTCCTCCGGGCCACGGCCGCGCTTCGCCCTGGGCGCAGCTACCAGCACGGCGGGGCCTTTGCGTTTTGCCTCCTTGGCCTCGGCCCTCTGGCCCTCGCGGTCCACCTCCGGGAGGATGCGGAGGTAGGTGCGGCCTACTTCGGCCTTAGCGCCCCCGTTCATTGGGTCGAACTTCAGGGGAAGCGCGTGCACTCCACCCTGCGGCCGCAGTATCTTCTGGTAGCTCGTCTTGTCCTGTGCGCGCGCCGATGCTCCATGGGGTGGTTCATGGCGTCGAGCTTGGCACATGGGCTCGCGGCCGGCCTCTCGCGCAGAAGGAGGAGGTGGCACGCCGCGACCGACATCTCCCTCCTGGAAGGGCGGGGGTCGGAGTGAGCGGGTAGGCGCCAGGGCTTCGCTAGCGGCGTCGGCGGGCTTGGCGACGCATCTAAGCCAGTCTTCGGAGTTGTCGTCATCGGGGTGGTAACACAGCAGTCCACACGCCATGTGCAGAGCGGTCGACGCCCCCGCTGGTCTGCGGCGCGCGCGGGAGGTTGACGCCGTGGTGGGGACGGGGGACGGCACTGCGATGCTGCTGCCTTGCCACTCGGAGGGTGCCGGCGGTGGGTCCTGCATGCCGCAAGCAGCCCACCCGGTAGCAGCGTTGGCAGTGGAAGGGGCGGGGCGGCGTGGAACACCGCTGCTCGTAGGTGTCACTTGGGCAACGCGGGCTGCTCGCCGCTCGGCGTGGGCTCGACGAGTGTCGGCCATGGGAGTGGCGAAGCTGAGACGGAGTGGAACCGGAAAAGATTTCGACACGCCCTTACCTAGCGAGCCAAATGTCGGATTCCAGGCTCCACAAAACACAACAAGGTTCGAACACTGGGGCGTGTGCGAAGATCTCAACCGGCTCAAGGTCTCAACTTTTCACCCTATGGCCTAGCTACGTCGAGTACGCTCTTGCAAGGAAGAAGATGGACACGATGGTTTACCCAGGTTCGGGCCACCTTGTGGTGTAAAACCCTACTCCTGCTTTATGGTGGATTGGCCTCTCGAGGAGGCTGAGGATGAACTAGTACAGTGGTTGGGAGGCCTCGCGAGGGCCCTTGGTGGTGATGAACTCGACTTGGCTCAGCCTTGTTCCCCCCCCCCCTCTTTTCTACGGTGGGAGCTCATCCCTACTTATAGGGGCCACGGTCCTCTTCCCGCGTCGCACCGGCGGGAAGGGATCCCACAATGGCCAAATTTGAAACGGGACATGAGGTACATCCTATCCTGACGAAAGGTGGTCTTCGCCTCCAAAGCTTCTGGGCGTGACGCAGCGGTGGGCTCGGCGATGACATCCATCCTGCCGAGCTCGTGGTCTTGGTCCTCTTGCACCGAGAAGGAAACCTTTGGGGGGCTCCTTGGGAACCCGCGTACGTCTGTGCCTCCTTTGCACCAAAGAGGAAACTGTCCTCCCTCTGCGCCCACTGCGCCCACCTGTCTTTATCGTCAGAACCCACGTCACCCCGGCCTCACGAGGCCGGGTGCTTGCATAGGAATGTCCGCTCCTCGGGAGGTGGCCTGAAGGGGTGCCGCTCCTCCGGAGGCCTTGGCGTTATCCTCCTCGCGAGGGCCTTGACTTGGGGAGGCTCGCTGCAGGGCCGTACCGGGCCTTCGTGGTGGGCCATGCGCTGCCCCGCAGGCAGGCAGGTCTGGGTACCCCCGTTCCCAGAACGCCGACATTCCCGGTACATATGGGTGCGGTAAACTGCCGCTCTCCGGAAACCCAAAAAATGTTATGCGGATAGAGATGTGGGTGGCGACCGAGGCAGCGGCGGTGTCGGCATTATAGGAAGTCCATCCTTGGTCGGTCGGCGGTGGCGGCGTGATAGGAGGTCATTCCTCGGTCGATGGCGGGAGATATAGGAGGAGCTCAATCCTCGTGGTTGGCACCGGTGTGACTGGAGCACGTCCCTCGAGGTTGTAGGCTGGATAGTGGAGCCCGGACTTTAGGCAGGTGCCCTGATAAGCTCTGCTCCTCGACCATGTTGTCTCGCCGTGCCACTACTAATTAATTAAGGTATTCTTTTCGTTGAGTGGCCTAATTATGGGAATAAATTCATATAAGGGCACTACTGATGATGCGTGTAAATTGACTTTTTGATTAGGGTCATTGCACAGCTAGATAACATTATGCAGCGCCCTCCATAAATTTTGAAAATAAAATCTTGTGATTAATTCACCCATCTTTGTGCATCCCTTATGGATGGAACCTGTGCAGATGGAACGATCTGAATGGATGGGGAATCGGACAAGCTCAAGGTATAGGGATGGCTGAAGAGAATTTGTGAAGAAGATTACGTCCTCTGTCCATGCAAGGATTGTACCAATAAGGTGTCATTTCCAATTGATGTGGTTGAGTTACACTTATAGAAGAGGGGATTCATGGGTGGATACACAAGATGGACTAAACACGGTGAAGAGCCGGTTATGGATGAAGGTAATAACCTGCATGTCGGCGAGGTGCCAAACCCCGATCAGAGTTGCATGGGTGTTGAATTTAACCTCGGGGCTCAGACATCAAGCTACAGACAGAAGACTGGCATGCCAAAAAACCCAAAGAGAAACCAAGAGTGTGAAGCAGACAACATCGACCTTGATGATATGCTAGATTTTGCTACTATGATTGCAGACTTCTAGGGCCCAGAAAAAGATATAGTCAAGTACAAGGAGCTGCCAAGCATTGATGCAGCCTCCAAGAAAGATTTGTATCCAGGCTGCAAAAAGAAATATTCCAAGTTGAGTGTCACATTGGCTCTTCTCAGATTTAAAGTGGAAAGAGGTCTATCAAACAAGGCCTTCACACAGCTGTTGAGTCTTTTCAAAGACATTCTTCCAGGAGATAATGTGCTCCCCAAAAGCACGAACGAAGCGAAGAAAGTTGTTTGTCCATTGGAACTTGAAGTCCAGAAGATACACGCTTGTGTGAATGATTGTATGTTGTACCGCGGTGACTACAAAGATTTGCGTTCATGTCACATATGCAAGCACACACGATACAAGCACAGGAGAGCAAAGGACAAGTACAAAATGGATGAAGAGATGGAGACAGGAATCCCATTCAAGGTTGTTTGGTACTTGCCTATAATTCCAAGGTTGAAGCGTTTGTTTGCAAACCCTAGAGAGGCAAAGAGGTTGCGGTCGCATCAGGATGAGGGAACTGCGGATAAATATATGAGGCACCCGAAAGATGGGGCTCGGTGGGAACAAATCGCGGACAGGTTTAAATTTTTTGCAAATGATCCTAGAAATATATCGCTTGGGGAGTGTACTGATGGATTTAATCCATTTGGCGATATGAACACCAAACATAGCACTTGGTCGGTGCTTCTGTGCATATATAACCTTCCTCCTTGGTTGTGTTTGAAGAAAAAATACATCATGATGTCGATGATTATCCAAGGCCCGAAGCAACCTGGAAATGATATTGACATTACTTTCAACTACTGGTAGAAGAACTGCAGACATTGTGGGAGCCTGGTGTGAACTGTTATGATGCCTATGCAAAGGAGTTTTTCCGGCTACATGCATTGCTGCTGCACACCATTCAATATATGCCGGCATTAGGCAACATTTGGGGGCAGAAAACAAAGGGACCAGTAGGATGTGTCACATGCATGGATAGGACAGCGACTAGATTTCTTTCCAACTCGCGCAAAACCGTGTATTTGCGTCATCGTAGGTTCTTAAGGAAAAGTCACCCTTACCGAAAAATGACAGCTGAATTTGATGGTATGGTAGAGAAAGGAACGGGCCAAGACCCTATGATGGGAAAGTAGTCCACAACATGGTTAAAAAAATTGAAGTTCCGCTTGGCAAGGGATTCGGTTCGACGTAAAAAATAGCACCCAAGGACCAAGTGTTTAAGAAGAAATCAGTGTTCTCGGAATTACCTTACTCGGAGTTCCTAAGTGTACATCACATCATTGATGTCATGCACTTAGAGAAGAATGTCTATGAATGCATCCTTGGTACTCTGCTAAAGATTAGAGGCAAAAGAAAGGATGGTGATGGTGCATGACTCGATATGCTTGGTGATCAATCAGAACGCATGAATGAAGCAGAAGATGATGACAAGTTGGTCCACCAACACCAGAGTTACAATTTCACTACAGCAGAAGTCAAAGAGTTGTTCAAACTTTTGTTGTCAATTAAGACACCCTCGTCCTACTCCGCAAACATCAGAAGTCTCGTGGATCATAGCTTGGCTAAAAATAAGTTGTCTCACATGAAGTCACATGATTGCCATGTAATGTTGACACAAATCCTCCTAGTGGCCATAAGGAATATGCTGGACATAGACATAAGAAACACACTGATTGATCTCTATAATTTCTATAATGAACTATGGCAGAAGGCGGTAGATATTGAAGAGCTGGATAATATGCAAGATTATATTGCAAGAATATTGTCAAACATAGAGATGTTCTTCCCACCGTCATTCTTTGATGTCATGGTCCATCTCACCATGCACCTTGTTGACGAGATAAAATATTATGGTCATGTGTTTCTTCGCAACATGTATCTCTTCGAGCGGTACATGGGAATACTGAAGCGCTATTGTCGGAACTGTTGTCATCTAGAGGCAAGCATCATACAAGGTTATACCGCGGAGGAGGTGGTTGAGTTTTGCACCGAATACTTGAAATTTAGACCTATAGGTGTGCCCCTCTCTCGCCATGAGGGAAGGCTGGCTGGTAAGCCGGTCCTTGCTGGCACGCTGATTTTTGCACCTAGAGATATGGCCGATCAAGCCCATTTGACGGTACTGCTTAATAGCCCGATACTCGATGCTTATGCTGCAGAACACATGGTAGAGATACGACGAAGCTACTTACCCAATGTGCTTTCACCAGCTGGTGAGACACATGCACACAATAAGGACTATGTAAGATGGCTGAAGGATCATTTGGCAAGCGGATCCGATCAAGACCTTGCAACATGGTTGGCACAAAAGCCATCAATGACGATTATGAAGTACCAAGCGTAGGACATAAATGGCAACACATTCTACACTGAGGAACATGATGGTAAGACCTCGTATCATAGCAACTCTGTTCAAATAGAATGTCTAACTGTAGACGAAGATGATAAACAGGTGTACTATGGAGCCATCAAAGAGATTTGGGAGCTTAACTATGTGCGAATGAAGGTGGCATTATTCAAGTCCAGATGGGTTCCTCTTAGTAGCGTAAAGTTTGATGCTTACAGCAGGAAGATATATGTTAACCGCAGAGTGATGGCATATCACAAGGACCCATTTCTTCTTGCCACCGATGCTACCCAGATCTTCTTTGTGCCAGACCTCTTGCATATGCACTGCCATGTAGTGATGTATGGGAAGAGGAGGGTACTAGGCATTGCGAATGTTGGTGATGGAAGGAGTACAATTAATATGATGAGTTGCCACCTGAGGGGCCACACAACATAAAAGAGGAGAAGCGTAAAATCATCATAAATCCTAAGTTCATTAGGGGTCAACCTAATGATCGCGATCACCCCATGTACATGGGAATTAATTCAAAGAACTAATCATTATGTGTATTGTATTGAATTGTTGCATGTACTGAATCATGAGCGATGTGTACTGAGTGCGTTCTGCTAGAAGTTTGGCATGCACTATATTGTGAGGTATGCCCGGCCTTATGTTGATCTAGATTAATATGTTGTCAACCATAGCAATAAATTTGAAATATTTATTATAATTTACCCTATAGCTAGAACGCACAGTTGATCTCACTCTGTTATGTATGAACTGAACATGTGCAGTTTGGTTTACCAATCGCACACAGTTCATTCAATAAAGCCGTTTGCTTCCTAAACTATGGCCGATGACACCAAATGTGTGCAAAGTGAGTCATGCGTTCTGATTGGCCAAAACCCAAACCACATGGATCGTACGTCTGCACTGTAGGATGCACCCAGATTGAACGACATTCCTTATCCCTCTCGTCAACACATGTTTTTGAAGTTGGGATTCGATTTATATGCACTAAATGACCAGTAAATGCAAAAAAATGGCTTACATAAGCGAGCCCAGAAATGCGCCAGAAAATCAAACGTGGCATATAAGGATGATTGACTACTGTGGATTTTTTCTTGGAGAAGAGGCGATGAAGACACCGTCGATTGGAGTTCGATTTGCCACTTCTCCCTTTGGAACTATGACCCTTCTAGTTAGGTGATATGGTTTCCAAGGAACGACTTGTGCCAAATTTTACCGAATTTTTCCATGGCGTGTTGAGATCACGCCATGATGACACACCGATTTTCATGATTTTCTGACTCCACCCGCATTTCCTGTAATTAAATTACCGACATTTATTGTGTAGGTGGACGCATCTCCCATCCGAAATGTTGACAATTCTTCTCATTCCTTGCACAATGACGAAAATCACGCAAAAGTGACACACAAATGATTTGTAAGAGATTCTTTGCCAGCATTCATACGCAATTCATGTTGGGATTTTATTTATATGCACTAATGAATGCTAAATTAAAAAAATGCCTTACATACATCAAACGAGCCTTGTAATCCACCAGAAGATCAATAATAGGAGTACAATGATATTTGCATACCATGGGAAAAATTGAGGCGAAAGGATGAGGTTGAAACAGATTGGAGAGTCCGAAATGCCAACTCCACATTTGGAAACTATGATCCTTCGTGTGAGATGCCTTGGTTTTCAAAGGGCCGGCCATCACAACTTCTGCCAGACATTACCAATTTTTTTCCACGGGGTATTCACATCATGCCACGGTGTCGGTGCACTAGGACTGGGGTACCCAGTGCCCCTGACTTATGCACAAGTAGTAGTAGCAGAACCCATCAACATAAACCCAGTCGAAGCCAGAGAATCCGCTCTATGAGAGATCAAGGAGCGCATCAGGAAGACGAAGCCAACATCCAAGACCAAGACCCCGGTAGATGCAACCTACGCTGGCTAGCAACGTTGGCAAGATCGATGCAACGGCCCAGAACGGGCCCGAGCCGTGCTAGTCGCGTCCCCGGTGCCTTCCGGGGACCGAGGCACATGCACCTTCAAGAAGACCCGACAAGCCATCCCCCGACAGGCGCGAGCCGATCGGCCACAGCTCCATCGCATCGCAACGCCAGTCATTTGTCGATGCGTTGTCGAGCCCCCAGGTGGCTAAGTGGCTCTCGCTAAGCACGTGGCGACGCGCTGGGAGACAGGTTATGCCCGTTTGACACCCGTCCAGAGGCGTGTCAAGATACTAAGCAATAGTTAGCCAAGCGGTGGTAAAATCTTGCCGGGGATGCATCCCCCACACGCCACCTAGACTAGCATTTATGGCATTTTGTCCTAAGTGCCATAGTTAGGTATGATAGCTCTGTTAGCTATCTAATCAATAGGTAATGTCTGTTTTGCACTGTGGTTGCCCCTTGAGCTATAAAAGGAGGCCCAAGGCAACCTAGCTAAAGATTCGGACCTTTGGACACTTGTACTAGCGTAGCAGCTCTCCCAGAGGCAACCTTGCCGGGCTTGAGCAGTGCGTGTGCTTCGTGTTCCCTCGATCAATCCACCAAAGCAGGAGTAGGGTTTTACGCTTTTGAGCGGCCCGAACCTGGGTAAAACACCAGCTCTCGTCATCGTGCTGCCTCATGACCTCTGCTCTTTCTGCAACGTGAGCTCACCCCCGCCGAAGCACAAAGGGGCCCGTGGCCCCATAGCTGATCGTGTGCATCGTGACCCGACATCTTTAGCACACCAGGTAGGGGGCGCGTCCTTTGGACGAACCTGAGATCGTGAGCAGCGCGTCGATCTTCATCGCCATCTTCTTCATCTATGCCTCCCAAGAAGAAGACCGGTGCGACCGCGCATCCCTCCACTTCGAAGGCCCCCTCACACGTAGCTGCGGACGCCATTGGCACCGCGGTGGTGGCAAGTGAGGTGGGCGTCGTGGGCGACGCGACTGGCGCAGGCGGCACCAGGGTTGCGTCCCCCGCGGCCGAAGGGGAGCAACAGCAGCAACATTTTGGCGAGTTTGGCCCTAGTTCCGCGGGAGGAGGAAACGTTTGGTCTCCACCTCCCCACCGCACCGGTGGCCGCAGTCACAACAGCGGCGCCCAATGTGGGGGAAGTCATGATTTTCGAGCTGCGCCCATCGCAGGCGCGGCTGCTAGACGCGCACCTCGCCCGGAGCAAGAGGGGGCACCGAGCGGGGCCGTAGACCCGCAAGTTTGACCTCCTCCATGTCAGACCGCCTCGGCGACCGGTGCACGGTGACGAGAATGTGGCGACGCTCCTCCTGGTTCCACCAGGAGTCGAGCGACGTCGCGATCCGCTGCTCTAGCCATGCCGGCCACGGCAGCGGAAGTGATGGCGCGGACCCAGCTATTGTGAAATTTCCCGCCGGCGGCTGACGAGATGGACAAATGGAGAGCCACCATCCAGAGTTTGATTGGCTTCGTCGAAGCCAGCAAATCGTAGCATGCAGAGCTGTCGCAATTCCCGCGGACGGCGACGGTGGCTCGGGCTGACGATCTTGTCGAGGGGGCCGGGCCAACGGTGCAATCCCCTCTGCAACAACAGACCCAGAGGCAGCCACAACGAGCTCCATTCGCCGACGAGCCCGACGAAGCATCTATGGTCTCGTCCAGCCCGTGAGATCACCAAGACCAGCGGCGTGTCCTGAATGACCGGCGGAGGGAAGACGCGTCACCATAGAGCGACGCAGGGAAGCACACCGCCAATCAGGTTGGCGCAACGGCCCAGATGTTGGCGACCCCGCGCCGAGTGTTGGCGGATACCTGCCTTATCAGGTTGGGTGCCCTGCCTTCACTCGCGAGCTGCGACAGGTCCGCTGGCCATCAGCCCGAGCTTTCAAGCCTGAATTCACGGAGAAATAAGACGGGAAGCTAAACCCGGCGGAATTCCTGGGCATGTATAAGATAGCCGTTCAAGCCACCTGGGGAAGAGCTGAGAAGGTGCTCGCCAACTATTTCCCTTTGGCACTCAAGCCAAATGTTAGATCGTGGCTGATGCACCTGCCGAAGAACTTTATTTCATCATGGGCTGACTTGTGCAACGAGTTTGTCAGCGCCTTCACTGGTGGCCGCCAGGAGACAAGGCAGCCCAGCGATCTACAAGTCCTTCCGTAGAAGGAGGGAGAAACCCTGCGGAAGTTCATCCAGAGATTCAGTCGAGTACACCGCAATATTCCAGAGATACACCACGCAGCCATGATTGCCGCGTTCCACTCGAACGTGCGCAACAGGAGGATGCGGGCCAAGATGAATGTTAAACTCTCTAAGACCGTCAATGAGTTGTACACATTGGCGGACAAGTGTGCTCGTGCTGAGGAAGGAAGGCGACTCCCCGGATAGGAGGCTGGCGTCGAAGTCGACTCAGATGACGACGACGATGCCCCTGACCCAAAGGGGAAAAGCCGAAGGCACAACAAGAAGCGTAAGGGAGAAGCAGTGTTGGGCGTTGAAAGCTCTGGTAATCTGTTACGCCCAAGATGCGATCCTATCCTTATTTCGGCACGAGGGGCTCGACATGGATAGAAGCGCATCTCGTCATTTCGCAAGAATGGATATCATCACAAGTACATGTAAAGAAGAGATGAGTATATGGAATTGGCTTACACTCGCCACAAGCTACATCAATATCACATCAATACAACAATATATCCAAACATCATACAGAAGAGCAGGGTCCGACTACGGATGAAAACAAACGATAAAATGACATCGATCCTTGCTATCCCAGGCTGCCACCTGGAACCCATCCTAGATCGATGAAGAAGAAGAAGAAGAACTCCAAATCAAACAAGCATCGCGCTCACATCAAATCATCACATTACATGTACCTGCAACTATTGTTGTAGTAATCTGTGAGCCACAGGGACTTAGCAATCTCATTTCCAAGGGTATCAAGACTATTAAAGCTTAAAGGGTGAGGTATGGTTAAGTGGTGAGGCTGCAGCAAGCACTAAGCATTATTTGAGTGGCTAACTTACGAGTACAAGAATGAGGGGGGATGATCGTCGTATAAACGGACGTGAACTAGTAATGATCTCTAAGAGATCCTGAACACCTACTTACGAGCAAACATAACCCCACCGTGTTCTCTCTCGATTCAGAAATTCACGAGAAGAGACAGTCACGGTTACGCACACGGTTGGTGTATTTTATTTGAGTTTACTTCAAGTTTGCTATGACCGGGTGTTAAACAAAGTTTCCAAGTTGCCACTTAACCGCGGGCACGGCTTTCCGAAAGATTTAACCCCGTAGGGGTGCTCCAACTCATCCATCACAAACTAACCACAAGCTGCGTTGGAATTCCTCACCCGCGGAATCACCCGTAGTATTTGCGGAATCCCGATGGAAAATCTCAACTTCGAGATAGCCCGAAGTGTCGTCGAAATCCCGCGCACAAGACGTTCGAGAAAGGTAAAACAAATCCAGCAAGGCCGCCCGACGTGCCGACAGTCCCGATAGGAGCCGCGTATCTCGTTCTCAGGGCACAACTGGATGGGTCACACTGCGAGTGAAACTAAACCCCGAGTTTACCCGCGGTGGCCCCGCAGTCTGCCCGTTTGGGACCAACACCATCAGCACTAGTCCCCCCTGTATTATGTTAAATTAATCCACGGGTTCATGACGCCCTATGCATTACTAACAGTGTTCAATATTATTATGTTGAGCAAATGTAGTACCAATGTTGGGCCTTGCCAGATGAGTTTTATCCTGAAACGAAAGTCAAGAGGGTCCCCATAACAACCCCGAGCATGTTAGGAGCGCTTAATTCTGGAACATAACACCGGTACACAAGTAACTAGGGTGGCAAAAGTGGAACAAAACACCAAGCAAAAGGCCGAGCCTTCCACCTTTTACCAAGTATATATGTGCATTAAATTAAATAGCAATAATATTGTGATAGCTCAAAAACATCCATGTTGGCACATGGAAACAATTGCACCTGCAACTAGAAACACTATAAGAAGGGCTGAGCAAGCGGTAACATAGCCAAACAATATTTTGCTGGGATGTGGAGGGGTTAGAGGCTTATCACGACATTTGGGAGGCTTGACAAACAAGTGGTAGGTAGCATGACAAGCGATAGAAATGAGACATCTAGCATGGCAATGATAGTAATGGTATCCGGGGAAATGATCATCTTGCCTGAGATCCCGCTTGGAATAAGAACGAATCCATGAAGAAGACGAGCCAACGTAGTCGAACGAATCCTCACACTCCGAACGCTTACGGAACTCTATCGAGAAGAAGCAATTCGGAAAAAACAATCAACACATGATACACCATGACATATGCATGACATGATGCACTTCAAACATGATGCATGTTATGCAAGACATGGCAAAGCACAACAATCAACTCCTACACATTCAGTGAAGCTCAATATGCAACGGGTTGCATATTGACGAAACTCCACATTCAAATTATTTAGTTCACTCCCGTTTAGGTACACAACAATATTAAATTTTGTTAAACATGGCAAGAGGTGAAGCATAAGTAAACTAGACATATAGGTATATTAAATGAGGCCGAAAACAATATATAGCATTTCCGAAACGACCCCATATGTTAATTTCGAAATTGGTCCAGATCTGAACTAATCATATTTTATATTTGTTAAACAGCAAAACAAAATGCACCATGTGATTCTACTCATCATTCTAGTTGATTTACATATATAGATCATATAAAACGGAGCTACGGCCTAAAATATATGACCATCACAAGATAATATGCCAAGAATGCAAAATGCATGCAAACATCAACCAGAAACATGTTAAATCATGTATGCAACTATATATTATGAAACAACATGAGATTCTAAGCAAGTTTCATATAGGACATGTTCAAAACGGAGCTACGGTTCAACCACAACATATCATATGGCACACATGAAAACAACAAGCTACATGATCCAAATATGTGCAAACTAAGCATGGGGCAGTAGCATATAACACACACTTCATTTCATATTCACATATCATACTCTAAAGAGTCATGGATCACATGGTACGAAGCTCACAACATGGCAATAAAATATAGCAGATTAGCACTTAGTGAAAATAACAGTTTTTAGCATAGCAGATTTTCATGGAGGCATATTGGCAGCAGTAAAACTATATGCTACAGGTCATATATTGGCATGAAACTTAACAACTTGGTAGTAGACATGATGCACTACAATTCATTCCATGGCGGCAAGGCCTAATTATGCATAGAATCATGGCTAGGCTCAACACAATATGGCATTATGAAGAAAACAGATTCTCAGACTTGGTGAAAATTAGAGTAGTCATGGGCAACAGTTTTTAACAGATTGACATATTGGACAACAGAAATAACTTTGATGCAAAACCTATACATGGCATCAAATGGAACAACCTGGTAGAAAACAACATGCTTAACAAAAGACTCCATGGGAGCAACCACAAAAGACTCCAAGATCAATAGCAAATCACATGACAACATGGCACCAAAATAACAGTTTCAGACTTCGAAATATTTTAGACCCCTCAAAACAGCAACATATTTATCACATGATGGCAACAACATAATAGCACCTAAACATGGATTATCATGGCAAACAAAAACACCAGGGGCTAGTACACATGTCAAAGGTCATATCTCATGATTACAACTATTACAAAAGGTGCATGGATCAATTACTATGATGCTCGCGAAATGGAACTTATCGTTAACAGATTTCAGTTTTAACGTGATAGCCACTTGAGAGCAAGAAATTGACATGTTAATGAATTTCTACGTGGCAAGCAATGGCATGGCATCAAAGTACACATATAATAGGGCACATCTCATGAAGACACCACATGCAAAGGAGCTACGGTTTAGATGCAATCATCCGCGCGAAATCGAGTAATTTAACAGATTTGTAAACTACGACGGAATGCACTTTTGCAACACATTTTACAGCAAGTAGATGAATCCTATCATGCATGACAATGCAACCCTAATGTAGAGTGCAATGAGTAGATCAATTTTCATATATAACTTATCTAGATCCGATGCACGGTTTTCAAGATACAAGCATTTTAACATGGCAATATGATGAATTTTGACACAGAAAAATACTTAGTGGAATTTCACCTCGCGGAAAACTGGGATGACGCGGAGCAAGGACGGCGAGATCCGGGCGGCGTTTGGTTGGAGGGCTTTGGCCATCCGGGGACGGAAGCGGGACGAGGCCGTTCGACCGTGGCGGCGGAGCTCCGCTCCGGCGAGGAGGAGCAGAGGCGCGGGGACGGACGGGGACGGCGGATCCGGCGAGGCGGGGCCCGGATCCGGTGACGGGGCGGCCGGGGGCGCAACCGGCGAGCAGCTCGGGCCGGCGACGATGGACGGCGGCGTGCTGCGGGGCCGGGGCGGCTATTGGCATGGGAGGCGGCCGGTAGGGCTCCGGCGAGTACCCAGCGGTAGCAAGGTGCGGCACGAGGCGGCGGCGATGCGGCGGAGGCGTGGTGCGAGCGGGCGGCGGCGTGCAACGGCGCCGACGGGGTTCCGGTTACCGGAGGCGGAGCTGGTCGGCGACGGAGTTCCGAGAGGCGGGACGCTGCGCGCGGGCTCCGGCTCGGACCGGTCGGGCCCGGGGCAGGCCTGGCCTGGGCCTCGCGGGCCGCGGTGGCGGGGCGAGCTGGCTGGGGCTACGGGGGAACCTGGGGGGGCACGTGGCCGCATCTGGTTGGCCGGGCGCGATGGCCGGCGACGGCGCGGCCCGTGGCTCGCTGCCAATTGGCGGCGGCTGGGTCGGCCGGCACGGAAAATGAGGTGGCGGTGGCTGGATGTAGGTGGAGGTGGCTAGGCGGCGCGGATTTTGATGCAGGGGCTAGGGAAGGCCAAAAATGGACATGGGTGTGTCCATTTATAGCAGTTTGAGCTAGGGTTTATGGGTTTGGGGGAGTTTTTGGGCCCTCCGATCGGGATCGGACGGCTCCGGTCGCGCCCTAGGGTTAGGTAGGCTTAGGTGGGCTGATTGGCTGTGAAGAGGGGTTGTGGGCTAAGGGGAGAGGGAGATTGTGGCCCGCGACACGCGTTTTAAAAACACGAAAACGTCTGACGAATAAGCCGATGACCGCACCGCTACGGTTGACCCTTGGGGTATCAAACGACCTCTGATTGCGATGAAATTTGGCAGGCAGTCTACCTACACTATAACAAGACCGCATGCCAACTTTAGACCCAATCCGAGAATATTTTTCACGCACTTGAAAAACAATATTTTTTTTTTGATGCAGCGGGCGCGCGCGTGTGTGTGTTTGGTCTCAAAACGGTCATCGACGAGAACGGAGAGAACCGGCGACTACGAACGAACGCGATTTTTTTGAAAAAAATGATGGCAACGGAGTTTCCGATGCTATGTAGATGATGCGAATGATGCAAAGATGAATGCGATAGACAAACAAATCACACGACGAGATTGGAAAACAACGGGAATCTTCTGAAGTGTCAGTCTCGGGCTGTTACAACTCTCCTCCACTTACATGAGATCTCGACCCGAGATCTTAGAATGAGAAGGGGAAGAGGAAGACGAAAGGAAGAGGTAAGTCTTAGGTGCTTCTTTGACAGACTAGTGAAACCAACAAAACTTGGAGGTTGCGAAGAGATGAAGAATGACACGAGGAACAAGCAAGAATTCGTAAAGAAATTGGGCAGCACTTCGATAGAAAAGGGAGGAAAAATTGATAATATGGAAGGAACTTGAAAAGATGACACAACACTCCGGTTAAATGGATAAGCAAGAAAGCACATGATCTTGATAAAACAAGATAATGGATGAAAGAGAGCAACATCACAAGGCCTCTGGAACAAAAGAATAGAAATCAACAACGAAAGAAAAGACTTGTTATGGGATTATGGAAAACATCTCAAAGTAATGAGGTGACAACCGGCCACAAACAGAAATAATTGGTTTCATTGAGATCAACGAAAAGATGAAAACTTCTTTCACAAAGAGGATACATTGAGAGCTTGGATCATTGATAAACACCATGATAGCAACAATCTTTAGGAAGAGCTTTAGGTGAAATCCATGCCAAGATAACTCCAACAAAGAATAGATGGGTTTACATATCTCATTCTTGACTAATTCTCTTCGAGACTCCTCATGAATCAAGAATGCTATAGTACCATCTCAAAAGATAAGGAAGAAAGAATTGCACATAGAAATGCAAGAGAAAGAATACTTGATCTCTTCGAACAAGAATCATGAAGAACACTTCGAGAATGAATTAAATCCTTGATGAACCACCACGAGGACCTCCGTATACGAAAGAATGATCAAAAGGAATGAAAGTTGAAAAGAATAAGATTGAGGATGAAAACTTGGAACTTCGGAAAAAAAAATGAGAACAGTTGAAATCCAGAATTTGATATCATGCACCACTCCAGAAGAAGGATTAAATCACTTCATGAAACAAGAATAAGAATTATGTTATGCTTATCCTTCCTCAAGTTAAACTGATGACAAGCAACAGATTTAGCATACCACTTATTCTTCTTGAGAATGATTGATGAGAGATAAGAGCACAATCTTGAAGAAGTCTTGAAAGAGAACACCGGTAAGAATTGAAATGAATGAGGATACTAAAAATGCATGGAGATACATGACATGAGAACAAAGAGATCATGAAAGACCTAATGGAAAACTTGAACGTTGCTCCGGAATAATTAAGAGACGAACAAAGAGATAACAATTGAGAAGAATTTGAGAACGAGAGCTGAAAGATGAGAACGAAGAAATCTTATGAAAAGGGCGGGAGGGTGGGAAAAAAAGACAACTTGGGACAAATGAAACAAGCTCCGGGAAAGAAATATGAGGATTGATCTATCTGAAGGATTACATCTTCTTGAAGAGAAGAGCACCGGTTAGGAATAAGATTTTGACATGACAATTTGATTTAGCAAAAGGATTAGCACTCCCATAGAAATATGAAAACAATGCTTAGGAAAGATATGAAATCACCACTTGACATCGAAGCAACTTGAATTACCATACTCCAACAAAACAAAGGATGAGGCTTAAGAATTAAGCCGGAAACAAATACATAACCCACCATGCATTTGTTGGGAGGATAATCCTAGGTAACTACTTGAATTCCCACCTAAGAATTTCTGAAGTCTTTCTTGTTTATGCAATTTGGGTTGCGGACCCAGGAACGTACCCAAGGTAATCAGCTACAACTGCACCCGCAACCTTCCACACCATAATCCAAGAAACTCCGCAAACTTGTCTACCTCAAACACTCGTAATCACAACGATACTCAGTATGGCAGTACATCCATAGTCTCTCCACCAGTACTGGGAATGCCGGACTCCTCTCGCCACTACTAGTATTGAAGCAATTTCGAACATCCTCCATCCTGAGATACTAAAGAAACTGAATGATAACGATGTGCAAAAATCCCTCGGGGCTCTACTCCTCGATAACAGGAGGCACCAAGACAGAATTCCTTGACATCGACATCATATAGTTTCCAAAATACCCGCGTGATCCTAAACAAATTTGAGCGAGAAGAGGAGTAGAATCAAAATTCCAAAGTCGAATACCTCACGAGAGCATAGAAGTGGAGTAAAAGAAACCTACTCTCCGATATATAACTAGACTCAAAATAGTTTTTCACTAGACTCGACTCGGCCGAGTTCGATCAATCAAGGGGGCTCTTAGGTCGGTACAAGCTCTGATACCAACTTGTTACGACCAAGATGCGATCCTATCCTTATTTTGGCATGAGGGCCTCGACAGGGATAGAAGCACATCTTGTCGTTCCGCAAGAATGGATATCATCACAAGTACATGTAAAGAAGAGATGAGCATATGGAATTGGCTTACACTCGCCACAAGCTACATCAATATCACATCAATACAACAACATATCCAAACATCATACAGAAGAGCAGGGTCTGACTACGGACGAAAACAAACAATAAAAAGACATCCATCCTTGCTATCCCAGGCTGCCGCCTGGAACCCATCCTAGATCGATGATGAAGAAGAAGAAGAGCTCCAAATCAAACAAGCATCGCGCTCACGTCAAATCATCGCATTACCTGTACCTGCAACTGTTGTTGTAGTAATCTGTGAGCCACAGGGACTCAGCAATCTCATTTCCAAGGGTATCAAGACTATTAAAGCTTAATGGGTGAGGTATGGTTAAGTGGTGAGGCTGCAGCAAGCACTAAACATTATTTGAGTTGCTAACTTACGAGTACAAGAATTAAGGGGGATGATCGTCGTATAAACGGACATGAACTAGTAATGATCTCTAAGAGATCCTGAACACCTACTTATGATCAAACATAACCCCACCGTGTTCTCTCTCAATTCAGAAATTCACGAGAAGAGACAGTCACGGTTACGCACACGGTTGGTGTATTTTATTTGAGTTTACTTCAAGTTTGATATGACCAGGTGTTAAACAAAGTTTCCAAGTTGCCACTTAACCGCGGGCACGGCTTTCCGAAAGATTTAACCCTGTAGGGGTGCTCCAACTCATCCATCACAAACTAACCACAAGCTGCGTTGGAATTCCTCAACCGCGGAATCACCCATAGTATTTCCGGAATCCCGATGGAAAATCTCAACTTCGAGATAGCCCGAAGTGTCGTTGAAATCCCGCGCACAAGACGTTCGAGAAAGGTAAAACAAATCCAGCAAGGCCGCCCGACGTGCCGACAATCCCGATAGGAGCCGCGTATCTCGTTCTCAGGGCACAACCGGATGGGTCACACTACGAGTCAAACCAAACCCCGAGTTTCCCCGCGGTGGCCCCGCAGTCTGCCCGTTTGGGACACACACCATCAGCACTGCCCCCCCTGTATTATGTTAAATTAATCCACGGGTTCATGACGCCCTATGCATTACTAACGGTGTCCAATATTATTATGTTGAGCAAATGTAGTACCAATGTTGGGCCTTGCCAGATGAGTTTTATCCTAAAACGAAAGTCAAGGGGGTCCCCATAACAACCCCGAGCATGTTTGGAGCGCTCAATTATGGAACATAATACCGATACACAAGTAACTAGGGCGGCAAAAGTGGAACAAAACACCAAGCAAAAGGCCGAGCCTTCCACCTTTTACCAAGTATATATGTGCATTAAATTAAATAGCAATAATATTGTGATAGCTCAAAAACATCCATGTTGGCACATGGAAACAATTGCACCTGCAACTAGCAACGCTATAAGAAGGGCTGAGCAAGCGGTAACATAGCCAAACAATGTTTTGCTGGGATGTGGAGGGGTTAGAGGCTTATCACGGCATTTGGGAGGCTTGACAAACAAGTGGTAGGTAGCGTGACAAGCGATAGAAATGAGACATCTAGCATGGCAATGATAGTAATGGTATCCGGGGAAATGATCATCTTGCCTAAGATCCCGTTTGGAAGAAGAACGAATCCATGAAGAAGACGAGCCAACGTAGTTGAACGAATCCTCACACTCCGAACGCTTTCAGAACTCTATCGAGAAGAAGCAATTCGAAAAAAACAATCAACACATGATACACCATGACATATGCATGACATGATGCACTTCAAACATGATGCTTGTTATGCAAGACAGGGCAAAGCACAACAATAAACTCCTACACATTAAGTGAAGCTCAATATGCAACGGGTTGCATATTGACGAAACTCCACATTCAAATTATTTAGTTCACTCCCGTTTAGGTACACAACAATATTAAATGTTGTTAAACATGGCAAGAGGTGAAGCATAAGTAAACTAGACATCTATGCATATTAAATGAGGCCGGAAACAACATATAGCATTTCCGAAACGACCCCATATGTTAATTTCGAAATTGGTCCAGATCTGAACTAATCATATTTTATATTTGGTAAACAGCAAAACAAAATGCACCATGTGATTCTACTCGTCATTCTAGTCGATTTAGATATATAGATCATATAAAACGGAGCTACGGCCTAAAAGATATGACCATCACAAGATAATATGCCATGAATGCAAAATGCATGCAAACATCAAACACAAACATGTTAAATCATGTATGCAACAATATATTATGAAACAACATGATATTCTAAGAAATTTTCATATAGGACATGTTCAAAACGGAGCTACGGTTCAACCACAACAACCAACACAAGTTTTATTTCAAATCTGCCCAAAACAGCAACATAGCATATGCCACACATGAAGACAACAAGATACAAGATCCTAATATGTGCAAACTAAGCATGGGGCAGTATTATATAACACACACTTCATTTCATCTTCACATATCATACTCAAAAGAGTCATGGATGACATTGTACGAAGCTCACAACATGGCAATAAAATATAGCAGATTAGGACTTAGTGAAAATAACAGTTTTTAGCATAGCAGATTTTCATGGAGGCATATTGGAAGCAGTAAAACTATATGCTACAGGTCATATATTGGCATGAAACTTAACAGCATGGTAGTAGACATGATGCACTACAATTCATTCCATGGCGGCAAGGCCTAATTATGCATAGAATCATGGCTAGGCTCAACACAATATGGCATTATGAAGAAAACAGATTCTCAGATTGACATATTGGACAACAGAAATAACTATGATGCAAAACCTATACATGGCATCAAATGGCACATCCTGGTAGAAAACAACATGCTTAACAAAAGACTCCATGGGAGCAACAACAAAAGACTCCTAGATCAATAGCAAATCACATGACAACATGGCAACAAAATAACAGTTCCAGACATAGAAATATTTTAGACACCTCAAAACAACAACATATTTATCACATGATGGCAACAACATAATAGCACCTAAACATGGATTATCATGGCAAAAAAAAACACCAGGGGCTAGTACACATGTCAAAGGTCATATCTCTTGTTTACAACTATTATAAAAGGTGCATGGATCAATTACTATGATGCTCGCGAAATGGAACTTATCATTAACAGATTTCAGTTTTAACATGATAGCCACTTGAGAGCAAGAAATTGACATGTTAATGAATTACTACATGGCAAGCAATGGCATGGCATCAAAGTACACATATAATAGGGCACATCTCATGAAGACACCACATGCAAAGGAGCTACGGTTTAGATACAATCATCCGCGCGAAATCGAGTAAATTAATAGATTTGTAAACTATGACGGAATGCACTTTTGCAGCACATTTTACAGCAAGTAGATGAATCCTATCATGCATGACAATGCAACCATGATGTAGAGTGCAATGAGTAGATCAATTTTCATATATAACTTATCTAGATCCGATGCACGGTTTTCAAGATACAAGCATTTTAACATGGCAATATGATGAATTTCACCTCGCGGAAATCTGGTATGACGTGGAGCAGGGACGGCGAGATCCGGGCGGTGTTTGGTTGGAGGGCTCTGGCAATCCGGGGACGAAAACGGGATGAGGCCGTCCGGCCGTGGGTCAACGGCGGCGGCGGCAGAGCTTCGCTCCGGCGAGGAGGAGTAGAGGCGCGGGGATGGACGGGGATGGTTGATCCGGCGAGGCGGGGCCCGGATCCGGCGACGGGGCGGCCGAGGGCGCAACCGGCGAGCATCTCGGGCCGGCCACGATGGGCGGCGGCTTGCTGCGGGGCCAGGGCGGCGGTTGGCATGGGAGGCGGCCGGCAGGGCTCCGGCGAGCACCCGGCGGCAGGGCGGCAGCAAGGTGCGGCACGAGGCGGCGGCAATGCAGCAGAGGCGCGGTGCGAGCGGGCGGCGGCGCGCAACGGCGCTGGCAGGGTTCCGGTGACCGGAGGCGGAGCAGGTCGGTGGCGGAGTTCCGGGAGGCTGGGCGCTGCGCGCGGGCTCCGGCTCGACCCGGTCGGGCCCAAGGCAGGCCTGGCCTGGGCCTCGCGGGCCACGGTGGCGGGGCGAGCGGGCTGGGGCTGTGGGGGAGCCTGGGGGGGCACGTGGCCGCATCCGGTTGGCCAGGCGCGATGGCTGGCGGCGGCGCGGCCCGTGGCTCGTTGCCAAGGGGCGGCGGCTGGGTCGGCCAGCGCGGAAAATGTGGTGGCGGCGGCTGGAGGTAGGTGGAGGTGGCTGGGCGGCACGTATTTTGATGCAGGGGCTAGGGAGGCCAAAAATGGACGTGGGTGTGTCCATTTATAGCAGTTTGAGCTAGGGTTTGTTGGTTTGGGGGCGTTTTTGGGCCCTCCGATCGGGATCGGACGGCTCCTGTCGCGCCCTAGGGTTAGGTAGGCTTAGGTGGGTTGGTTGGCTGTGAAGAGGGGTTTTGGGCTGAGGGGAGAGGGAGATTGTGGCCCGCGACAAGCATTTTAAAAACACGAAAACGTCTGACGAATAAACCGATGACCGCACTGCTACGGTTGACCCTTGGGGTATCAAACGACCTCTGATTGCGACGAAATTTGGCACGCAGTCTACCTACACTATAACAAGACCGCATGCCAACTTTCGACCCAGTCCGAGAATATTATTCACGCACTTTAAAAACAATATTTTTTTGATGCCGCGGGCGTGTGCGTGTGTTGTTGGTCTTAAAACGGTCATCGAGGAGAACGGAGAGAACCGGCGACTACGAACAAATGCGGGTTTTTTTTGAAAAAAATGATGGCAATGGAGTTGCCGATGCTATGCAGATGATGCGAATGATGCAAAGATGAATTCGACAGACAAACGAATCACACGACGAGATTGGAAAACAACGGGAATCTTCTGGACCGTCGGTCTCGGGCTGTTACATTATCTCAATGCCGGCAAGAAGGCCAAGACCAAGGCCCCCGGCAAGGGAGCTGCCGCGTGCGCTGATTGCCAGGAGGCCGCAGCTGTCAGGACCCCGATCCTAAGCCATAAGAACCTAGCATTTAACACTTCACATTACTTTGCGGCCTCACGCACGGTTATCTCCACGGCTGCCACCTTACCTGGGCCGGGACCGTTTGCGACTTTTGGCTCACGAATGTGAATAGGTCGCTAGCATTCAAATGTCCAAGAACCCGGGTCGACATAACTTGTCGTAGAACCCAAGTGGCACATCCGTACAGGGACATGCATACGTAACCCAACAATGCAGCTGTCGGTCTCAGCGTGTGTAGACGAGTCATAGCAAGCTACAGGGACTTCATTACGCCATGGGACATAAATGTCATCAACTGCGCGTAGACGAGTCATAGCAGGCTACAGGGACTCCATTAGACTGCGAGACATTTCCCCGAAGGGACAAACACAGTAGCAAGAAGGATACACGCCGGTCAATCAATGTGTCCGGAGCAGTAGCAAGCTAACAAGGCTCAGTGGAAGCACAAAGAGGCATTTACCTGTAATGAGTGCTACTAGAGGCACACAAGTAGGTGTCGAATCCCATACATACCGTTACACGTCAGACGTACGCACGACATGTTCGATATGCATAGATACAACTATGGCATCACAACATAACCATACAAGAACACAACATTTATTTAGAAGGCTCCGAGGAGCCAACAAGTATAACATTACAAGTAGGGGGTCACATGACCCATCATTCAGAGCAAACAATCAACAAGCGGAAGATACATGTCTGGGTACAGACATCTATTAAAAGTGGCTAAAAGAGCCTGAAAAGCTACAACGACCCTACCAAAGGAGCCAGACCTCTGTCTGGGATTCCCAAGCTAATCCAGTCAACATCGAACTTCACGTCGTAAGAATCACTAATGAGAATGACGTCTCCTCTCGAAAACATAAATTAAGCAACCGTGAGTACAAAGGTACTATACAAGACTTACATCAGAACTATCTACATATGCATCAGTACCAATGAAGGGGGTTGTGGAGTTTATTGTAGCAAGCGAGCTTTAACTCTTGGCTAACCTCTACTACGACTACGAGTACTTTATTTGGAGGGAGAAAACGCACACGAGTCCACATATTCACAATATCAATACTCCACTATGGATCCACTCCCGTCTCCCTACGAGAAGGCCATCCATAGCACTCATGCTTATCTTGCGCCTTTTAAAGTATCCATGTCAAATTGTCTATGAACCACATAAGTTCTCCAAGTAGTCCATATCCGAGGATGCGGCTATTCGAACAGATTCATAACCCTGCAGGGGTGTACTTCTTCACACATGCTCCCGCCACTTATCGCCATGTGCACGTAAAACGGCACCTCGGCAACCTTCAAGCGGAAGCCCAGCGAGGGAGTCGGCCACGATCGTCAATCACACGAGACCCTAGTCCAGGCTATCGCCTATTTGAGACTGAACCCACACGGAAGTCCGGCCGAAGTTTCGGCTACGGCCTCAAACGATGTGCGTAGGGTTCCCAAGCCCACCGTTCGGGTGCCACTTGGTACACCGTGACACTGTGTATCTACCGCATCAAAGCCCACCCCCTCGGGTAGCGCTAAGTACGGCCGCCAACACTTTTCCTACAAACACCAGAAACTAGTTGCAACTCCTGGACAGAGGTCAAGGCGATTAATAAGCCGAGAGGGTCAATTAAGTATCCCAATGTGCGGTAGTATCTTGTCCTGGATAACATACACAGAACTCAGTTCTTAAGGACGGTTCCAATGAGACAACCCGCCATGTACTCCTACATGGCCTCTCATCGCTACCTTTACCAAATTGTGTTCACACACTTAGCTCTCACACAGTAGGATATGAACACTGTAATTCCGATTCATCGCCCAGATGGATCAGACCCGAGACGACATGACTCTAAGCATAGTAGGCACAGTAAGTAAGCAAGCATGGATGATTAGGCACATCAAGGCTCAAATAGTTGCTACTCATGCTAAGTGGTTTCAACTATTTACTGTGACAAAGATAGGTCATGCAAAGAAATGGGTTCAACTACCAAGAACATGTAACAGTTGAATCGTTATTGCCCTAATGCAGTAAAAGAGAGCAGGAGCGAGAGAGTGGGTTCATATCAGTATGCTCAAGGGGGTTTGCTTGCCAGACACTTCTGAAGATAACATTGAGTCTTCATCGGTGACAACGATCTCAACGTCGGAACAACTTCTACTGAGGGAGAACAACCAACGGCAAACAAGAAGGAACACATTCAATGCAATGCAACAGACTTGATGTATGATATGGTATCTTAAAGCATTGAATTGACCTAGTGCAATAGATAAACATATTAATTGAAGTGGAATTCGAACCTAGTTCAAATTCCAACTCCAATGTTATTTCATACATTACCCTAATCATGAAATGTCCTACTTGGTGATGTTAACTTGCTCAAACATGCATGAACATGGCATAAACAGATTCATTGGATTTTTCTGATCATTTTTCATATATAAATTATTTTCATCCGAGTTATAGATTATTTTCTATGATTTTTAGAAGTTTTAAGCATTTTCTGGAAATTCCTGAATTATTTTATTACTAGAAAACCAATTAATGCATCAGCAATACGTCAGCATTGCGTCAGCAGATCAACAGGGCCGGTCCAGGTCAAACTGACGTGTGGGGCCCACACGTGAGTGACACCGTTACTTAACTGGGGTTAATTTAACCTAATTACTAATTAACAGGCACTGGGCCCACTGTCAGTGGCACATTGCGTTAATTAAACAGATTAATTAATTAATGCTTAGCTAGATTTGACCAGGGGCTGGTCCCACCTGTCATTGACTCCAGGGAGTCAAATCCGGTTAGGAGGGGGTCAACCCCACCGGCGACTTAAAGCCGGCAAGACCTGAGACGGCGGAGGTGCTCGGAAATCACCCTACGACGACCAAATGAGCGGCAGTTTGGCCCTATGCGACGCTAGTCATCGCGCGCGTCCAACGGTGCAATCAGCTCGAGCCGGGGGGTCTAAAATGACGGCGGCGACAACTTGTGCGGCGGTCGGAGCTCGGGCAACGACGGCAGCTATGCTACAGGGCATGGGAGGACCAGCTGCTGGGTGCGTTCGGACCCTGGGAACGTGCTGAGCACGGAGGGGTGCTCGGGCACGAGCAGCGGCATCTAAATCCACGGCGGCGACATGGCCGATGGTGAGGAGTTCTCGGCCATGGCGGGGTTAGAGCTAGGGGCGGGCAAGGCTACGTGGATAGGGCAGAGACGAAGAGCAGCTCACAGGGAACACGCAGAGAGGCTCAGCATGTTCGGGGAGGCGCTGGGGTGGCCGAATCGACGCTGGCGATCTCCTGGTCCCGAGGTTGAAGACGACGGCATCGGGGGCGTTGTGGTGCTCCTGGCGAAGCTTGGATCGGTGAGGGGGACGAGGACGACTCTGCGAAGTTGTTCGACATGTCTAGGGGTCGAGGGGGAGGCGGTAGCTATGGGGGTGACGGAAGGCGGTGACAGCAGCGCTCGGCCACGACGAGCTGAGGCGAGGGAGAGGGCATGGGGCAAATGGCGAGGCGCACTCGATCGGGGCGGCATCGCCGTGTCTATCCGTGGCATCGACGTGTCTCGGGGCAAGCAGGAGGTGGCCGAGGAGCTCGGCGGCCTCTCCATGCCTCTCCTGTGCCTACTGGCACAAGGAAGAAGATGGTCCAACCCCTGGTGGGCTGGGCCTCTTCTGCCAGGTAAGCCCTGGTAGGCTTTCTGCCCTTTTTCCATTTTTGTTTCATTTTCTAATTTTCTACAGTTTGTTTTGATTTGATAAAAATACCAAATCTTTTTAAAACTCCTGAAATAAATTGTGGGCAATAATTGGAATATTCCAGAGACCCTCAACTATTTTCAGAATAATTGAAGCAGTTAGAATATTCATAGGATTTAAATGCTCCAACTCAAATACAATATGCATTAAATCAAAAATCCAAAAAAATGTCCTAAAATGAAGTACATCACTTTAGGCAGAGGTTTCACCCATTTCCATAAATGATGAACTTTTCTCAAGGGCATTTTAGGTTCATTGAAAATAGTTTTAATTTGAACCTAATTGAATTTCATTTGGTGCTAGGGTTTAACAATCCCAATTTCAGATTCATTTGAATTTAACATGATGCATGGATGCCATTGATGCAACTAATAACATTATTTCAAATCAATTTCTAGGGCTGTGTCAACAGTGGCAGAAAAAACCGGAAAGTCCGATGGGCCATTCTGCAAAATCCACCGCACCAAAGGTCATGATCTCAAAGAATGCCGCCAAGTTGAGCAGCTTGCTGAGAAGCAGAAGGCTGAATACGAGAAGCGTGACAAGGAGAGAGGCCAAGATGGTACTGCCGGGAAGGGCCGTACTGGTAGACGAGGCCATCGCGGCAAGCCCCGCAGCAGAAGGAAAAACCTGCTAGAGGCCGTGAGAAGAGAGAAGGAGATGATATGAGTGATGATGAGGATGATGAAGAGTCCAGTGATCGAGAATTCCAGAAGGCAACTGAAGCTATGTGTGTTGACAGGGGTGCGTCCTTGCATTCCTCTCATCGCCAGCTCAAGCAGTGGGCGCGTGAGATCAACGCCATGGAGCCAGCAGCAGAGTCCAGAAGGCCACTCAAATGGTCCCGCATGTCTATCATCTTTGACGAAGAGGATCATCCTGACCGCACCACTGTGGTCGGATGTTTGCCGTTGTTGGTCTCCCCAACAATCTGTAACCTCAAAGTAACCAAGATGTTAGTTGACGACGGGGCGGGGTTGAACTTAATCTCCCCTAAAGTGGTTGAAAGGCTGCAGATCCCTGACGGAGAGCTCAAAGCTATGGGTATGTTCCAAGGAATCAACCCCGGTAGGAGCCGACCCAAGGGAAAGATCACTTTGCCTGTGACGTTTGGCGGGTAGTTGAACTACCGGACTGAGAAGGTGGTGTTTGACGTGGTCGAACTCCCTCTGCCTTACAACGGAGTTCTTGGTCGCCCAGCTGTGGCAAAATTCATGGCAGCATCCCACTATGCCTACAACACTTTGAAGATGCCAGGGCCCTTGGGAATCATCTCCATCCCATCTGATAAGAAGGATGCAGTTATATGTGTGGACAAGATGTACCGAGACGCGGTAGCAGCTGAAGTCGTAGAAGCACCAGCTCCCGCCAAGGAATCAAAGAAGGGGAAGAAGTCTAGCAGAGACGCCGGCAAGGACTCCAGGAAGCGCGTCTCTACGGAGTGCGCTGCACCCGTCGTTGACCTGCCGGAGAGTTCCACTAGCAAGAAATCCAAGGTCACCTATCCTGCGATGAAGAAGGTCCCGGCAGGGCAGGATGGCACTGGTGGTACGTTTACCATCAGTGCCACCCTTAATGACAAATAGGAAAGCATGCTCATTGCCTTCCTACGGGCGAAGGTCGATGTGTTTGCTTGGCAACCGTCTAACATCCCCAGTGTTCCCAGGGAGGTAATTGAGCACCACCTTGCTATCTGCCCTCATGCCAGGCCCGTCAAGCAGAAAGTTAGAAAGCAAGCCTTGGAGCGGCAGCAGTTCATTGCCGAGGAAATCAAGAAGCTCGAAGCAGCTGGTTTGGTCAGAGGAGTGTTGCATCCAACATGGTTAGCAAACCCGTTAGTGGTGCGCAAGGCGAATGGGAAATGGAGGCTTTGCATTGATTTCACTGACTTGAACAAAGCATGCCCGAAGGACCCTTTTCCCTTGCCGCGCATCGATTAGATTGTTAATTCCACTTCTGGGTGTGACTTGCTATCCTTCTTGGACGCATATTCCGGATACCACCAGATATTCATGGCCAAGGAAGATGTGGAAAAGACCGCGTTCATAACTCCATGTGGCACATACTGCTTTGTACGTATGCCCTTCGGGTTAAAGAGTGCTGGTTCTACCTTTGCAAGGGCCATGCAGGTTGGATTTGAACCTCATTTGCACTGAAACGTGGAAGCTTACATGGATGACATAGTAGTCAGAACCAAAGATGAAGAAATCCTCATACAAGAATTGGAAGAAACTTTTATGAACTTGCGCAATATCAATTTGAAGCTCAACCCTGAGAAGTGTGTGTTTGGTGTCCCATCCGGCAAGCTGCTTAGGTTCTTCATATCTCAGTGGGGAATAGAAGCCAATCCCGACAATATCAAAGCAATCGAGCAGATACAAGCACCCAAGTCCGTCAAGGACGTAAGACGCTTGGCCGGATGCACTACCGCGTTGAGTAGGTTCATCTTCAAATCCGCTGAGAGCGCCCTGCCGTTTTTCAAGATTCTAAAAAAGGACGGCCCGATGAAGTGGACCCCGGAAGCAGAAGCAGCGCTGCAAGATCTGAAAGCTTACCTTTCCTCCGCTCCCACCTTGGTCGTGCCTGAACCGCAAGAACCGTTGCTGCTATATTTGGTGGCAACGAATCAACTGGTTAGCGCGGCGTTGGTGGCGTAGCGAGAAGTGGATGACGATGCAACCGCTGCGTCTAATTTCACCGGGGGTAGAACCGAAGCACCCGCGGCGGGACCTGATACAAACCAAGGGGAACCTAAGCAAGAAACGAAGGCAGTTTCAAGGAAGTGGCGAAGAAGAAAGTGGTGCAGCGACCGGTGTACTTTTTCAGCTCCTTGTTACAAGGGGCTAGGTCAAGGTACTCTGGAGTGCAAAACCTGATCTTCGGCCTTCTCATGGCCTCGAGGAAGCCGCGCCACTACTTCCAAAGCCACGAGATCACTGTTGTCACCCACTTTCCACTTCAGCATATATTAAGGAACCCCGAAGCCACTGGCAGGATAGTTGAGTGGGCGCTAGAGCTGTCAAGTTTTGGTTTGAAGTATGAGAGCACTTCCACAATCCAGAGCAGGGCGTTGGCGGAATTCATTGCAGAATGGACACCCACGCCAGACGAAGAAGTTCCAGAGACAATTCTCCCCAGCAAAGAAGCACCTAAGGAATGGGTCATGTATTTTGACGGTGCTTTCTCGCTTCAAGGCGCCGGAGCAGGCGTGCTCCTCGTCGCCCCCACTGGAGAGCATCTCAAATATGTAGTCCAAATGCACTTTCCCCGGGAGGAAGGCACCAACAACATCACTGAATACGAGGGTCTCCTTGCGAGACTCAGAATCGCGGTGGAGTTGGGAATCAAGAAACTGATCATCCGAGGAGATTCTCAACTCGTGGTGAGACAAGTCAACAAAGATTATCAGAGTCCGGTGATGGAAGCATACGTGGAAGAGGTGAGGAAGCTGGAGGAGCACTTTGATGGATTGCAAGCAGAGCATGTACCACGTGCAGAAAACAGCGTCGCTGATCATCTATTAAAGTGCGCCACGCAAAAGCTTCCTCTGGAACCAGGAACCTTTGTCCTCCACCTCACTCAGCCATCAATATCCCCGTCAACGATGACCAGGAAAAGAAGAAAGCTGAACTCCGGCAAGCATTTCCCGGCAGAGCTTCCTGAAGCCGCTGGTAGAGAGGCTGCCGGAGACGGTCTCGTTTCGGTTGGTGAGCAACTCCCTCCTGCAGAACCCCAGGTTCTCGTGGTCGAGGTAAGCGCTCCCACGAACGAGGAGATGCCTTTAGTCCTCGTTGTCGAGTCACAGACTCCTGCTTGGGCACAACACATAGTCCACTTCCTTCAAACAGGAGAACTTCCCGAAGAACAAGAAGAAGCCGAAAAAGTAGCCCGTCAGTCAAGTATGTACCAGTTTGTCGATGACACTCTGTACAGAAAAAGACCAAACGGTGTGAAATTAATGTGCATTTGCCGGGAAGATGGACTGAAGCTGTTGGCAGAGATTCATGGAGGCATGTGTGGGTCTCACATTGGATCAAGGGCCCTTTCCGGAAAAACCTCCCGGCAGGGTTTCTATTGGCCCACTGCCCTCCAGGATGCAATTGAGCTGGTCACCAAGTGTGAAGCCTCCCAGTTCCATTCCAAGAACATCCATCAACCAGCGCAAGCTGTCTAGATGATCCCTTTATCCTGGCCAATCTTGGTCTGGGGGCTCGATATTTTGGGCCCCTTGCCCCACGCCATCGGGGGCTTTGAATTCTTGTTCGTAGCAATCGACAAGTTTACGAAGTAGCTAGAGGTGGAACCAGTGAGGAAGGTGACCGCACAGTCAGCTGTCAAGTTCCTGAATGGACTGGTGTGCCGTTTTGGAGTGCCCAACAGGGTGATCACCGATAATGGCACCCAGTTCCCGAGCCACACCTTTATGCAATACATCCAAAGCCTTGGAAGCAAGGTCTCATTCGCCTCTGTTGCCCACCCAAGAAGAAATGGGCAAGTCGACAGGATGAATGCTGAAGTGTTGCGCGGGCTCAAAACAAGAACTTTCGATAGACTGCGAAGAAGCGGCAAGCGCTGGATAGATGAGCTGCCGGTGGTTCTTTGGTCCCTTAGAACGACACTGAATCGAGCTACCGACCAGATGCCCTTCTCCCTAGTGTATGGGGTGGAAGCAGTTCTCCCCACAGAACTCATATACGGGTCACCTCGAGTACCTGCCTACGATGAAGTAGAGCAAGAGCAGCTACGGCATGACGATGCCATGCTCCTTGAGGAAGATCGTCTCCGGGCCGCTGTGCGTGCTGCACGCTACTAGCAAGCCCTGCGCCGCTATCATAGCCGCAGGGTCCACGCTCGGAGCCTTGAGGAGGGCGACCTTGTCCTTAGGCGCATTCAATCCGCCAAGAGTACCAACAAGTTGACGCTGAAGTGGGAAGGCCCTTACCGGGTAGCACGAGTCACCAGACCTGGCGCAGTCCATTTGTAGACCGAAGATGGCATCAAAGTGCTTAACTCATGGAATATTGAGCATCTTCGTAAGTTCTACCCGTAAGGCGCGGTTGCCAGGCTCAGTCCCCGGCAACCACCTTTTGTACAAGCCTTGTCACAGTGCATGTAACCCTCTGTACAAAGCCAGGCGCAGACCCTGTGCATGCAATAATAAAGCTAGGCATTGCATCATACCATTGAATTGCATGTTTACTATGCATTTTTTATGTTGCAATGTCATCTCTTTTAAGTTTTAGAAATTTGCTAGAGTACTTGATGAGCTTGTGATCCTTGTTACCGCACTCTCTCTCTCCAGAGGGCAGAGGCCTCTTGCCCTACATGTTTGACCATCAGGAAAACAAGGAAGAAGGGCAATGAAACGAGGACGGCGGCCCATCGTACTCCAGAAAGGGATACTGCCTGAAAAGATAAGTCTAATCACATATCCCAAGCTCGGTGCCATTTCCTCCCTTAAGGAAACCCTTGCTATTCTTTTTGTTTGTGTACCATGGAGTCCTTCACGCAATGGGAACCCTTGTCGGGACGAGCCGTCCCCCAGCTCTTGTCGCTTATCAGCTCCGGGAGGGCTGCACCGATACCGACAAGGAGAATGGCCGGGGAATGATACCAGCCTGCTGTCGGGGGTTCGCTCCCCCTTGGCGCTCGCAGTTAATACTGACCCGGCAAATAGTTCCGTGCGGCAAGGACAAACATGCTGACACAGTACAAACAAGGGAAGAAAAGGATAGTACCTAAGGAAGAGAAATAACATTTCTTTCATTCATTTTCGGTACAAAATGGATATTACATTATGATTAGCTAAAACTTGGCAAGCGCCTACATCTTTTGATTTATAAAAAGTTAAGTGCCCCGTAATGCCTTTCTTGTCCCTCTCCTCCTAGGAATTAGGTGGAGAAGAGAAAGAAGGCAAAAGGAGCGCCTGGCTGGGATTCGGCGCCTCCCCGCCAGGGCCAGCGGGACGCGTCCCCTGAAGGATCAGAAGGACCCTTCCCCCAGGCGGGGCGGACGAAGCCGACAAGGAGGAAGAAGGCGGACGGCAGGTGCAGATGGTTGTGTTGCTGTAGCCCAGCTGGTGAGGATGGTGCTTCCGGCAATCACGACGCATCGTAGCTGTCATCCACGCTCTTGAACCATCGTGGGTTGCCGCCGCCGTCATCTTCCTCATCGCCACCGCTCAAGAAGACGCCCCCGTCGTCGTCCGAGCCCTCGACGTGGCAGGCGAGGGGAACGCCGAGCCTCCGGAAGATCCTCACAGAGAGCATGGTCGTCCCCGACGACCCGAGGGAGGGAAGACTCCCTGCCCTTAAGGAGTACACACATGCCAACGGCTCCCCCATGTGCGGAATACATATTGCCATGGGTGGGGAACTCTGCCATGACCCATGATAGACCGCTGCTGCGACCACTCACGAGCAGCCGACGGGCATACGGACGATCTTTCTCCGTCGCCTTGAAGAAGGAGCGCAGAGAGTTTAGTCGACCACAACACCGCGTTTCCGCTATGGACTCCAGCGCGGTGTCATCCGCGCGGCGTTCTACCAAGACTGAAGCAGCGGGCGACGCAACGGTAGGTGCGCCACCACAGCTGTCCTTGGTGCGGCCGCCGCACCGCCCTCTTCCCCGATTAAAGCCCCTCCCGCCAGCCTTCAGCCCAAAACCATCGACCCAAGCTGGGGGCTGGGCATGGACACAAAAAGAAGACCCTATGGTGACAGGCGTGCTCGCCCAACCTTTCCCCCTGATCATCAGGAGGGAAGGGACGGCCCGACGACGGAGAAGAACGGAAAGCTATGTGAACTTGAGATCGAGGAGGAGAAGGGATTGGATGAGCATCGCCCGTTGTGACCCGCTAATTTATAGGGAAGGGCACGGGGGTTGGCTCTCCTCCGCTCCTAGGCGGCCGCCCATCTCCACCAATCCCACAATCCATGATCACGGGCAAACAGGTAACCGCCCCATTGCTCCAATCCCTGGCGCTGCAGTTTCTGCCACTCCCTCGCCTGTGAGCCATGCGCATCCACCGCAAACTCCCCGCAATGCATGTGACACACGTGGCGGAAACGGCCTGAGGTAGCAAGTAAATGCTGGCTTAAAAGTCGGCAGTTACTCCCTCATATTGCGCGCCTCTGGATAAACTTTTGGCCAGACCCGGGGGCTCCTGTCGTTGCACTAGGACTGGGTTACCCAGTGCCCTTGGCTTATGCACAGGCAGTAGTAGCAGATACAATCAACATAAACCCAGTCCGAGCCAGAGAAGCTGCTCTACGAAAGTTCAAGGAGTGCATCAAGAAGACGAAGCCAACATCCAAGACCAAGACCCCGGCAGAAGCAACCTACGCTGGCTAGCAATATCGACAAGATCGATGCAACGGCCCAGAACGGGCCCGAGCAGCGCCAGTCGTGTCCCCGGTTCCTGCCGGGGACCGAGGCGCATGCACCTTCAAGAAGACCCGGCAAGCCATCCCCCGGCAGGCGCGAGCCGATCGGCCACAGCTCCACCGCATCGCAACGCCAGTCATTTGCCGATGCGGTGTCGAGCCCCCAGGTAGCTAAGTGGCTCTCGCTAAGCCCGTGGCGACGCGCTAGGAGACAGGTTATGCCCGTTTGACACCCGTCCCGAGGCGTGTAAAAATACTAAGCAATAGTTATCCAAGCGGTTGTAAAAGCTTGCCGGGGATGCATCCCCCGCACGCCACCTAGACTAGCATTCATGGCATTTTGTCCTAAGAGCCAGAGTTAGGTATGATAGCTCTGTTAGCTATTTAATCAATAGGTAATGTCTGTTTTGCCAATGTGGTTGCCCCTTGAGCTATAAAAGGAGGCCGAAGGCAACCTAGCTAAAGATTCGGACCTTTGGACACTTGTACTAGCGTAGCAGCTCTCCCAGAGGCAACATTGGCGGGCTTGAGCGCTGCGTGTGCTTCGTGTTCCCCCGATCAATCCACCAAAGCAGGAGTAGGGTTTTACGCTCGTCAGCGGCCCGAACCTGGGTAAAACACCAGTGTCTCATCATCGTGCTGCCTCATGACCTCTGCTCTTTGTGCAACGTGATCTCACCCCCGCCGAACCACAAAGAGGCCTGTGGCCCCATAGGTGATCGTGTGCATCGTTACCCGACACATGGTGACACACCCATTTTCATGATTTTCGGAATAAATTTGCATTTCCTCCAATTAAATTAATAACAAGCCCAATGTTGGTGAAAACAATGTCTTAAAATTAGCAAACAAGTCATGAAATGTGGCCGAAAATTAATACAGCGGTTAATAGGTGACTGTCTGCATATGAAAATAATTCAAGGCGAAATGATGAAGTCACAAATTCATTTGAAATGAAAATATGATTGTTGTGCATAAACAAATAGCACACGATTCATTCACTAAAATCGTGTTCTTTCTAAACCGTGGCCGATGACACCTAATGCACGCAAAGTGAGTCGTGCATTCTGATTGGCCAAAACCCAAACCAGACTGATCATACGTCTGCACCATAGGATGCACCCAGATCGAATGACAGTCCTTATCCCTCTCGTCAACACACGTTGTTGAAGTTGGGATTTGATTTATGTGCACTAAATACCCCGTAAATTATAAAAAATGCTGAAAAATATCAAGCGAGCCTAGAAATGCGCCAGAAAATCAAATGTAGCATATAATGATGTTTGACTACAGTGGGATAAAAATTGGAGGAGAGGCGATGAAGACAATGTCGATTGGAGATCGATTTACCACTTCTCCCTTTGGAACTACGATCCTTCAACTGAGATGCCATGGTTTCCAAGGAGCGATCATCATAACTTTTGCCAAATTTTACCAAATTTTTTTCATGGTGTCTCGAGATCACACCACGGTGACACACCGATTTTCGTGATTTTATGAGTCCATCTCCATTTCCTATAATTAAATTACCGACATTTATTGTGTAGGTGGACGCATCTCCCATACGAAATGTTTGACAATTCTTCTCATTCCATGCACAATGACGAAAATCATGCAAAAGTGACAAACAAATGATTTGTAAGAGATTCTTTGCCATCATCCACGCGTAATTCATGTTGGGATTTTATTTAGATGCAGTAATGCATGGTAAATGCAAAAAAAGCCTTAGATATAGCAAATAAGCCATGTAATCCACCAAAAGATCAATAATAGGAGCACAATGATGTTTGCGTACCATGGGAAAAATCGAAGCGAAGGGATGAGGTTGACATAGTTTGGAGAGTCCGAAATGCCAACTCTACATTTGGAAACTATGATCCTTCATGTGAGATGCCTTGGTTTTCAAAGGGCCTGCCATCACAACTTCCGCCCGACATTACCAATTTTTTTCCATGGGGTATACATATCATGCCACGGTGTCACACCCATTGTCGTGATTTTCGGAATACATCTGCATTTCCTCCAATTAAATTACTAACAAGCTCAATGTTGGTGAAAAAATGTCTAAAAATTAGGAAACAAGTCATGAAATGCGGCCGAAAATCAATACAGGGGATAATAGGTGATTGTCTACCGATGAAAATAATTCGAGGCAAAATGATGAAGTCTCAAATTCATTTGAAATGAAAATATGATTGTTGTGCATAAACAAATAGCACACAGTTCATTCACTAAAACCGTGTGCTTTCTAAACCGTGGCCGATGAGACCTAATGCGTGCAAAGTGAGTCATGTGTTCTAATTGGCCAAAACCCAAACCACACGAATCGTACGTCTGCACCGTAGGATGCACCTAGATCGAACGACACTCCTTATTCCTATCGTCAACACACGTTGTTGAAGTTGGGATTTCATTTATATGCACTAAATGCCCCGTAAATAATAAAAAATGCTGAAAAATATCAAGCGAGCCTAGCAATACACCAGAAAATCAAACCTGGCGTATAATGATGATTGACTATCGTGGGATAAAAATTGGAGGAGAGGTGATGAAGACACCATCGATTGGAGTTCGATTTGCCACTTCTCCATTTGGAACTATGATCCTTCTACTGAGATTCTATGGTTTCCAAGGAGCGATCATCGTAACTTGTGCCAAATTTTTTGCACGGTGTCTTGAGATCACGCCACGGTGACACACCGATTTTCGTGATTTTCTGACTCCATCTGTATTTCCTGTAATTAAATTACCGACATTTATTGTGTAGGTGGAAGCATCTCCCTTCCGAAATGTTTGACAATTCTTCTCATTCCTTGCACAATGGCAAAAATCACGCAAAAGTGACACACAAATGATTTGTAAGAGATTCTTTGCCACCATCCACACGTAATTCATGTTAGTATTTTATTTATATACACTAATGCATGGTAAATGCAAAAAATGCCTTAGATATAGCAAACGAGCCATGTAATCCACCAGAAGATCAATAATAGAAGTAAATGATGTTTGCGTACCATGGGAAAAATCGAGGCAAAAGGATAATGTTTGACAGCGATTATAGAGTGCGAAATGCCAACTCTACATTTGCAAACTATGATCCTTTGTGTGAGATGCCTTGGTTTTCAAAGGGCCAGCCATCACAACTTCCGCCAGACATTACCAATTTTTTCCACGGGGTATTCACATCATGCCACGGTGGCACACCCATTTTCACGATTTTCGGAATACATCTGCATTTCCTCCAATTAAATTACTAACAAGACCAATGTTGGTGAAAAAAGTCTTAAAATTAGAAAACAAGTCATGAAATGCGGTCGAAAATTAGTACAGGGGTTAATAGGTGATTGTCTGCCGATGAAAATAATTTGAGGCAAAATGATGAAGTCACAAATTCATTTTAAATGAAAATATGATTGGTGTGCATAAACTAATAGCACACGATTCAATCACTAATACCGTGTGCTTTCTAAACCGTTGCCGATGACACCTAATGCGTGTAAAGTGAGTCGTGCATTCTGGTTGGCCAAAACTCAAACCACACGCATCATACGTTTGCACTGTAGGATGCACCAGATCGAACTGCAGTCCTTATCCCTCTCGTCAACACACGTTGTTGAAGTCACGTATACATTTCAAAGTTGTCAGGTTATCATTTGAAACAAATTTATGTTGCTTGTGCACACGGGTTACTATACGAAATCGTTTGCATTGGCCTTTCCATGGGGCGCCTAGCGATCTTAATTCACCCTTTTCACTGAAGATGCCAAAATGCCCCCTCCCCTCCCCCCAAATCCGCGCCCTCCCCGTTTCGCTCAACTGTCCGCATATTCTACCCAAACTCCATCGACAGCTAGCTCCCTCCCTGATACGGGGCATGCCCGTGTTTGTCGACCTTTTCACACTTGTAGGTGCAGGAAGGGAGAAAATCACACAAGAAAACACGACACAAGGAAGATCTTCGATCAAACATCCACTAAATCCACTCAAGCAAACCAGGTACAAAGATCCAAAGTCAAACAAGCGATACACGGTAACCAGTAGTCGTCTCACTCTGTGGAGGTGAGGTCTTGATATCCCGTGGGGATCTTCCCGAGATTGGGCCTTGGCATCCGCCTCGGATCTTCTCACGTAGAGGTGTCTCTCCACGAGGGAAGGAAGTGAATGGAGCTATGCTCAACAATATCCAATGCTAAACATAAGCTAACCCTAATTCGGAGGCGGAGGAGGAGTATATATAGTGTTAGGGACGAAGGGGTAAGTGGGAGAGATACATGGGCCTCAGGCCCGAGTTGCGTCGCTCTGGAAAGGCTGGAAGTTCCGGGCTAGGCCGGAAGTTCCGGGCGCCGGAAGTTCTGGGAAGCTTTCGGGCAGGGTCCAGGCTGAACAGAGAGTTGGTGCCGTCTTCGGAGGCTGGCTGCACAGGGGCCGGAAGTTCCGGGCCGGCTGGAAGTTCCGCGGGCCGGAGGTTCCGGGCGAGGGTCCGGGCCGATTCCGGGCTATCCAGAGAGTTTGCACTCCTGGACTCGGCCCTGGGTCTTCGGTGGGCCGGAAGTTCCGGGCAGGCCGGAAGTTTCGGGCTGTCCAGAGAGATGCCCTTGGTGTTTTCTCCTTCTCCTCCTCGGCCTTGGTCTTGGGGATGCTTCCTCGATCCTTTGTGGCCGTCTCCCTCGAACCTGATGATGCACATGGTTTCATTGTGAGGTGGCATCCATGTCCCATTGATATGCAGGTCTATCTCGAAGAGGAGTGAGTTCACCTTAGCTCCAATGTCGCGTGCACGTGCTCTTGTCATAGGACCACTTGAGGGTTGGTATGATGGTGTAGACTTCATTGGAATGATGGTGGGATGCTCCGCATCATCTCCCCCCCTTGGGGAAGATCCGTCCTCGGATCAAGATCTCACCATGAAAAGGGGATAGGTCCTTGACGTTGAAGGTTTCACTCACGTTGTACTTGTCGCGGGGAATGTCGATCTTGTAGGCATTGTTGTTGTAGCGTGCCAACACCGTGAAGGGGCCGTCGGCACGAGGGAGTAGCTTGGACTTGCGTTCGTTGGGTAAGCGGTCCTTGCGAAGGTGTAGCCACACAAGATCACCATGCTTGAACACCATGGGGTGCTTGTTGAGGTTGCGCTTGTTGGTGACGCGTTTCACTTGACGTTCAATCGTGCGCCTTGTATCTTCATGCATTTTCTTGATGTAGCTTGCCCTTGCACTTGCGTCCATGTTGACGTGCTCTTGGAGTGGTAGAGGGAGGATGTCCAATGCGGACAAAGGGTTGAAGCCGTAGACCACTTCGAACGGAGACTTGCCGGTGGTGGAGTGACGTGCGCGCTTGTAGGCGTACTCGGCGATGGGAAGGCAATCTTCCGATTCGTTGATGTTCTTCTTGATCAACACGCGTAGTAGCATAGATAGCGTGCGGTTTGTCACCTCCGTTTGTCTATCGTTTTGTGGGTGATATGCCGAAGAGAATAGAAGCTTGATTCCGACCTTGGCGCATAGGGTCTTCCAAAAGTAGCTTAGGAACCAAACGTCACGATCCGAGACAATGGTCTTGGGGACGCCATGTTATCGCAAGATATCCCTACAAAATAGATTTGCAATATGTGAAGCATCGTCTATCTTGTGACATGGAATGAAATGAGCCATCTTGGAAAAGCGATCCACAATGACAAAAACGGAATCATGGCCATTTTTAGTTCGTGGCAAACCAAGCACAAAATCCATACTAATGTCTTCCCACGGTTGGAAGGGTATAGGAAGAGGCATGTAAAGACCATGGGATTGAGCTTTTGACTTAGCTTTGCGGCATGTAGAGCATCGGTTGGTGAAGCGTGCAACATCAAGAAACATCTTGGGCCAAAAGTACTTGTTGGATAGTGTGGCATACGTCTTGTCTCATCCAAAGTGACCCATAACTCCTCCACCGTGAGCCTCTTGCAAAAGTAACAAACGAAGAGAAGACTCGGGTATACAAAGTTTGTTAGCACGCATAAGATAGCCATCTTTCATATAATAGTTCTCCCAACAAGGTTTCACTTGACATTTGGCATATGGAGTAGAAAAATTAACATCATGGTCATACAAATCTTTGATATGCTCAAAACCAATAACATTTAATTCAAGTTGAGTAACTAGCATGCATTTTCGGGAAAGGGCATCTGCCACAACGTTTTCCTTACCCTTAATGTATTTGATGACATAAGGGAAAGACTCAATAAATTCACTCCATTTAGCATGCCGTTTGTTCAACTTGGTTTGACCCTTTAAGTACTTGAGTGTTTCATGGTCGGTATGGATAACAAACTCATGAGGTCGCAAAGAATGTTCCCACACATGTAAAACTCTCACCAAAGCATACAATTTTTTGTCATAGATGGGGTAATTAAGTTGAGCGCCGGATATTTTTTCGCTAAAGTACGCAATTGGCCTCTTTTCTTGCATAAGCACACCACCTATTCCATTACCACTAGCATCACAATGCACTTCAAATGTTTTATCAAAGTTGGGCAAAGCAAGCAAAGGTGCATGAGTGAGCAAATTTTTAATGTTCATGGAATGCGGTGTCTTGGGAAGTACCCCAAATGAATGGTGCATTCTTCTTGCTCAAAGCATGGAGAGGATATGCAATAGTGCTAAACGGCGATAGAAACCGGTTAGTGCTAAGAAACTACGCACTTGTTGCAAATTCGTTGGTGTGGGCCAAGTTTTAATAGCATCAATCTTAGTTTCATTTACATGAACGCCCTTAGAACATACTACAAATCCTAGGAAAACTCCCTTCTCAACACCAAAGGTGCATTTCTCCATGTTTGCATAAAGTTGTTCTTTCCTAAGAATTTGCATATACACTACTAGGAAAAGGGCTATAGATGATATGGCTACTAATGGCGCACCAGACATGTGGTGCGCCACTACTATATAGTAATGGCGCACCATGAGTTGGTGCGCCATTAGTGTGGTAGACACTAATGGCGCACCAGACCCACGGTGCGCCATTAGTGACAAATGTTTTTTTTTTCATTTTTCCAAAAATACTAATGGCGCACCAGGGAAGAGTGCGCCATTACTAGTTTAACTAGTAATGGCGCACGTCCAACACAGTGCGCCACTACTATTTTTTTTTTTTGCAAAACTACTAATGGCGCACCTCAAGCTGGTGCGCCATTAGTAACCAGGGTTACTAATGGCGCATATATGGGTGGTGCGCGATTAGTAACCTGGGACCAGCTAGATATTTTGGACAGCCACACCTACACACTCACTTTCCCCACTTCATTCTCTCCACCTCCTCCTCCAAGATTGTGTCGGCTGCCTCCTCCTCCTCACCTCATTTGCACCATAGATTCATCAAAATTAGGTGGTTAAATTACCTTTTTTTGATAGGTAAGTAAGGGGAAAGCTATCTTTATGTTGTAGATCTACTTTTTTTCTCTCCCTCGCTCCAACAACGTGCACATGCACTTTTTATGGCCTTGCTAGATCTATGTATGTTTGTGGTGTTGCATATGTTTGTGGTGTTGCATATATGTTTGTGTTTGCAGGTACCGGTATTTGAAATGCGATAGTTGCCAATATTTTGCCGGAATGTTGATTCATTTCCGTTTCGGCGAGAATTTTGGCACTATGCATTCTTTTTGGTCCTATATATTTTTAGGGAAAGTCATGCCAAATTTTTTCTTGGTTCTAAAATATCGTTTTGCTCTACCCCGAAGGCGACCATGGTCCGCACGATGACCGAAGGCATCGTGAATAGGTTTTTGAGCTCCGCGAAGGCCGAGATGCTTCAAAAGAACGAGACGGAGATAAGATGTCCGTGTCGAAGATGCAAGCTGAAGAGCCTTATTGCGGACCCGGATTCCGGGCAGGTGCGGGAACACCAGCTCTTGCGTGGTTTCATGGATGGCTATCGGTGGCAAGGTGATGAAGATGACTATGAAGTCGTCCATGGGGGCCGGGCAAGAAATGAGGAAGGGCAGCAAGACAACCACCGCGGCGAGGGCGGTCGAGAAGACAAAGAATCTCCAGGACATGATCACGACGGTGATGCTGTACACAGTCATCATGTAGAAGATGCCGGACATGATGATGAGGAAGATCAAGACGAAGGGCATGATCATGAAGATGAAGATGCCGGAGCAGACGACGATGGAGGCTGGGTGCAGGACCCTCATATTCAAGAGCTGCTTCTCAAGCAGACGGATAACGCAAGAGCTGCCGCCCGAGAGAAAGCCAAGCTGGATCAACTGGAGATAGACGCGGTTACTCCATTGTATGAAGGATGCAGGCCCGAGGATACCCGCCTGAAAGTAATGCTCATGGCTCTGGAGATGAAGGTAAAACACAAAATGACCGACGCATGCTTCGACGAGAACATGTCATTCTGGCACGAACGTCTTCCCAAGGGGAACAAGTGCCCGACCAGTTTCGAGGAGGCGAAGAAAATCGTGTGTCCTCTGGATTTACCGCACGTGAAATACCATGTGTGCATGAACAATTGCATCATTTATCGGGACGAGCACGCGGAGTCTACCATATGTCCGGTGTGCGGCGTCACTCGATACAAGAAGAGGAAGAAAGCTCCTCGAAAAGTGGTGTGGTACTTTCCGATCACTCCTCGTCTGCAGCGGTATTTCGCGGACCCTAAGGTAGCAAAGCTCCTGCGTTGGCACGCGGATAAGGAGGAGAAGAAGCGAGAAGATGACGGAAATGATCCGGAGATAAATAAAAAAGACAAGATGCTGAGTCACCCTAAGGATGCGAGCCAGTGGCAAGCGTTGAACTTCGAAGACCCAGAATTTGGGAGCGATCCAAGGAACATCATGCTGGGTGCGAGCACCGATGGAGTCAATCCGTTTGGCAGCCAGAGAAGCACACATAGCACCTGGCCTGTGTTTGTGTGGATGTACAACCTTCCCCCCTGGTTGTGCATGAAGAGGAAGTACATTCACATGAATATGCTAATTGAAGGGCCGAAACAACCAGGGAACGACATCAATCTGTATCTGGGGCTGCTGAAAGAGGAGCTAGACACGCTGTGGAAAACGCCAGCCAATACGTGGGACGCCGCAGAGAAAGAATATTTCCCTATGAGAGCCGCACTGCTCACGACGGTGCACGACTATCTCGGTTACGGATATCTCGCGGGGCAGGTGGTCCACGGATTTTCTGGATGCGTCAGGTGCATGGATGACACAACGTATCGCCAGCTAGATAGAGATCCTGGGTCTTCGAAAACCGTGTTCATGGGACATCGAAGGTGGCTTCGCGATGATGACCCGTGGAGAAAACACAAGGACCCTGAAGACGCCCGCGTACGAGGAGCGGCGAGGAAATAGACGAGCTGTTGAAAAATTGGAAAGATTGCCCACTGCCGGGAAAGAAGCAAAAGGCGCCAGAGCCGGGAAAGAAGCGAAAGGCGCCAGAGCCGCTGCTGAAGGTATGGAAAACGAGGTCTGTTTTCTGGGACTTGCCGTACTGGAAGATCCACCGTGTGCCTCACAGCCTTGATGCCATGGCAAGACCGCCGCAATGCTACCGGACATGCCGGACAGGCATATGGCACAGGATCCGGGCATGCATATGGCACAGGATCCAGACGACGACGACAACGACGACGGTACATTTACCAACGTCAATAAGTACTTCAACGAACATGGGTGCGATGACGAATTCATGGGGCCTCCTTCTCAAGAACCCAACCCTGCAAAAGACGATCGCGATCTAGCTGGTACCGCGGAGAAACCCAATTGCAATAGGCGTCGTCTGGCGTTCAGTTCTCAGGAGACGCCTCTAGCTGCCGACTTCACCGAGCCTCAGATAGCCGAGGTGCGAAATATTATCAGCCCCAGCACACTCAAGAAGGCGGTCTGTGAGCAGAACTCGGTCCCATTACAGCAGAAGAAGAAGGGACGGAAAAGAAAGAGTAACAAGGGTGCGAGCCAGCCGGCACCGAGTACGACCCGTGCTCAGGACAGGCCACCTTCACCTAAGGATATCTCGAGGAGGGTGCATGTGGCGGGTAGGCCGATGCTACCGACTAATATGCTCAATGCTGCAACCGGTGCTATGCGGAGTCTGCATGACAGTGTTCTTTCTTTGGAGAAGCGGCGTCTCCGAGAGAATGACGTGGCATACCCGGTTTTCGTGGCCAAGGTGCCAGAGGGCAAGGGCTTTGTGGATAGCGCCATCGGGGGTACGATCGTCCTGCGGTTTGATGACATCTTCGCTATGTTTAACCTTCATCCGCTGCACTACATCTTCGTTCGGCTATTTTCGCTGAGTATGGAGATGCGGATCATTAGAGACAAGACCCCGGACATCGTGATAGTCGACCCCTTCTACATGCGTGCCAAGATCTTGGGCAGCGCTGGGGACCGGCAAGTCGCGAGTTCTTACCTCGAAGGCGTCATTCTGGCAAACCCAGATAAGGATAACTTCCTCGTGCCTTACTTTCCCGAGTAAGTCGTCCCCTCAACCGCCCCGTAACATATGATTTCTTAGATTTCGATCGTTTTTTTTAACATTCCGTGTTTTGTGCAGTGACACACATTGCACACTCATCCTCTTAAGCCCGAAATATTCCATGGCCACGTATTTCGACTCGGACTGTCAGTCGAAGAAAGACTACACAAATGTCAAGAAAGTTCTTGATGATGTTCTCCCCGGCTACGCCAAATCTGGAGGCACCTTCACCAGGCCAGTTCGTAAGTACGGCAAGCACGTGTTCGCCCACAATACGACGTTCCCCTGTGTCAAGTAGCCGCCTGGCGGTCAGAAGGATGCCTACTACGCCCTCCATCACATGCGGGCGATCGTACGGGACCATAATCACCTTCTGCTACCAAATAATCTCAAAGCTTGGGCCGCAAGCTTGTCGGCAATCCAGGACACGGACATCAGACAAGAATTTTTTTGCATCCAGTCGGAGTTTGCAGAAATCATCCATCAAGATGTCCTTCGTACCTCGGGGCAGTTCTACCTCAGAAATCAACCGTCCAACAGTGAGATAGACACAATGCTACAAATGCAGGCTGACAACGCCCGCGATTTCATGACCATCACGATAGACGGCGGCTTCATCCACGCTCCGGTCCCTTGAGTCGAGTCGAAAGTAGTGATGCTATGTCTAGTTTTGAAACATCGATTGGCTCATGTTGTAATTAAACTTTGATGAACTTGTATGTCTCTTTGGTTTGGACAGTCGTTCAACTTAGATGTAATCGATGCTATTAATGTCTTGCTTTTCTCTTCCGATCCTTTTGTTGCATACTTATATATTGCTTATGTATTGTCTGTGAATTGGTACTAACGTTTTGTTTGGCTAGTGCATAGAGATGCCGTCGTATGTCGTGTACAAGGGTAGGGTTCCCGGAGTCTACGACGACCGGGAGGAGTGTCGGACACAGGTTCACCGTTTCAGCGGTAACAGTTACAAAGGGTACACCACTAGGGCGGAGGCGGAATCTAGATACGCGCGCTATCTAGCGGGAGAGAGGAGGGAGCGTTGGAGGAACCGGATGAAGACCAGTTTCATCGCGATTATGCTCATCGTGATGACCGCAGCTCTCTTCTATGTGATGGTAGTTTAGATGATCGATATCGACTTGTAATGTGAAGACAAACTCGCTACTCGCGGTTTCGAGACTTGTAATGTTCTAACTTTGTTCGGTATTTTAAATTCGGAGACTAATATGATGAATTGTATTCGGACACTAATCTTCTATTGTATTCGATGAATCTGCTGTTGCTGTGTGGTGCTAGCTATATTCTGTCAAATAATATATTTTGTAACCTGTGAAAATATCAGAAACAAAAAAAAATCCCTAATATTCATACTAGTGGCGCACCACCACAGAGTGCGCCATTAGTAAGCCAGAGCACACTAATGGCGCATCATCCACTAGTGCGCCATTAGTATGCCAAAGCACATGGGTAAATATGGCCCCTGGGAGGCATACTAATGGCGCACCGTGGGCTATACTAATGGCGCACTGCATGGTGCGCCATTAGTATACCAGATACTAATGGCGCACCAGTGGTGCGCCATTAGTAAAAAATTCTAATGGCGTGGTGCTTGTGGCGCACCTGTAGTGCGCCATTAGTAGCGAAAACAGGTGCACCACTAGCAGCCCTTTTCCTAGTAGTGATAACATCACGGACATGTGTAGCATGCTCCTCAAGAGACTTGCTAAAAACAAGAATGTCATCAAAATAGACCACAACACAATATCCTATGAGAGGTCGCAAAACATAATGCATGACACGCATGAAATTGAGCTTCAAATTGATCTTGCGCAGGTTTACAAAAGTCTCTTCCAAGTCTTGTATGAGAGTTGCTTCATCATTGGTCTTGACAACTATATCATCCATGTAGGCTTCTACATTCCTATGCAACTGCGGTCCAATTCCAGTCTGTGCGGCTCTGGGAAAGGTAGAACCATCGCTCTTTAACCCGAAGGGCAACCGTCCAAAGCAGTACGTGCCGCACGGAGTTATGAACGCGGTCTTTTCCTCATCTTCCTTAGCCATGAAGATGTGGTGGTATCCAGAGTAAGCGTCCAAGAAGGAAAGCAGGTCACACCCGTAGGTGGAATCAACAATCTGGTCGATGCGCGGCAAGAGGAAAGGGTCCTTCGGGCATGCTTTGTTCATGTCAGTGAAATCTATACAGAGCTTCCATTTGCCGTTTGCCTTACGCACTACCACCGAGTTGGCTAGGCAAGTTGGGTGCAACACTCCTCTGACCAAACCAGCTGCTTCAAGTTTCTTGATCTCTTCGGCGATGAACTGATGCCGCTCCAAGGCTTACTTTCTAACCTTTTGTTTGACGGGCCTGGCGTGGGGGCAGACAACAAGGTGGTGCTCGATTACCTCCCTAGGAACACCGGGGATGTCAGATGGTTGCCAAGCAAACACATCGACATTCGCCCGCAGGAAGGTAATGAGCGCGCTTTCCTATTTGTTAGTAACGGTGGAGCTGATGGTGAACGTGCCACCAACACCATCCTGCCCTGTCGGGATCTTCTTCGTCCCAGGATAGGTGACCTTGGCTTTCTTGCTAGTGGAACTCTCCGGCAGATCCTCGACGGGCGCAGCACACTCCGAAGAGGCGCGCTTCCCAGAGTCCTTGTCGGTGTCCCTGCTAGACTTTCTTTCTTTCCTTGATTCCTTGGCGGGAGCTGGCGCTTCCGTGACCTCAGCTGCTACCGCGTCTCGATACATCTTATCCATGCATATGACTGCATCCTTCTTGTCGGATGGGATAGAGATGATTCCAATGGGTCCTGGCATCTTCAAATTGTTGTAAGCATAGTGGGATGCTGCCATGAACTTTGCCAGGGGCTGGGCGACCAAGAATTCCATTGTAAGGCACGGGAAGCCCAACCACATCGAACACCACCTTCTCGGTTCGGTAGTTTAACTCCCCGCCAAATGTCACAGGCAAAGTGATATTTCCCTTAGGTCGGCTCCTGTCAGGGTTGACTCCTTGGAAAGTACCCGTAGCCTGGAGCTCTCCGTCAGGGATTTGCAGCCTCTCGGCCACCTTTGGGGAGATTAAGTTCAATCCTGACCTGCTTTGAACTAATATCTTGGTGACCTTGAGGTTGCTAATTGTTGGAGAAACCAACAATTTGCAAACATCCGACCGCGGTGGTGCGATCAGGATGGTCCTCTTGGACTCTGCAGCAGGTTCCACAGCGTTGACCCCACGCGCCCACTGCTTGAGATATCGGTGAGAGGAGTGCAAAGACGCACCCCCGTCAACACACTTGGCTTCGGTCGCTCTCTGGAATTCTCGATCACTGGAATCCTCCTCGTCATCCTCATCCTCACTCATATCCTCTATTTCTTTCTTCTCACGGCCTCTGGCTGGCCTTTCCTTCTGCTGCGGGGCCTTGCCATGGCGGCCTCCTCTACCGCCACGGCCCTTCCCGACAGTAGTGTCTTGGCCCTTCTCTTTGTCACGCTTCTCGTACTCTTCCTTCTGCTTCTCGACAAGCTGCTCAACTTGGCGGCACTCTTCAAGATCATGGCCCTTGGTGTGGTGCATCTTGTAGTACGGCCCGTCGGACTTCCCAGTTTTCTCTGCTGCTTGGGCTCCCGGCAATCAGTGCACGCGGCAGCTTCCTTACCGGGGTCTCGGCCTTGGCCTTCTTGATGGCAGTGTGATTACCGGAGCTCTCCACAGCCAACACTGCTTTCCCTTTGCGCTTCTTGTTACGCTTTCGGCTCTTCCCTTTTGAGCCAGCGTCGTCGTCGTCGTTTGAATCGACTTCGACGCCAGCCTCCTCTTCGGGGAGTTGCCTTCCTTCCTCAGCACGAGCACATTTGTGCGCCATCGTGTACAGCTCATGGACAGTCTTGGGGAGTTTCACATTCATCTTGGCCCGCATCCTCCTGTTGCGCACGTTCGAATGGAACGCGACAATCACGGCAGCGGGGTGTATCTCTGGGATGTTGCAGTGCACTCGACTGAATCTTTGAATGTACTTCCGCGGAGTCTCTCCTTCTTTTTGCGGCAGGACTTGCAGGTCGTTAGGCTGTCCGGGCTCCTGATGGCCGCCTGTGAAGGCACCGACGAATTCGTTGCACAGATCAGCCCATGATGAGATGGAGTTTTCCGGCAGGTGCATCAGCAATGATCTCACATTTGGCTTGAGTGCCAAAGGGAAGTAGCTGGCGAGCACTTTCTCATCCCTTCCCCCAGCGGATTGAACGGCGATCATGTAGATGCCCAGGAACTCCGCCAGGTTCAGCTTCTCGTCATACTTCTCCATCAGCTTTGGTTTGAAAGCTCGGGCCGATGGCCAGCAGACCTGCCACAGCTCGCGAGTGAACGCAGGGCGCCCCACCCCGTAAGGCAGGTACCCGCCAGCACTGGGCGCGTGGTCGCCAGCACATGGGCCATTGCCCCTGTCGGACTGGCGGTTTGCTTCTCGACGCCGCTCGATGGTGATGCGAGCGTCTTGTTTCCACCGATCCTCCAGGACACGCTGCTGGTCCTGGCGATCGCGTTGGCCGGATGAGGCCATAGATGCTTTGTCGAACTTGTCAGTATGTGACGCTCGCCGCGGCTGCTCCTGGGTTTGCCGTCGCGGAGGGGACTGCACCGTTGGTGTGTCCCCCTCGACGCGATCGTCGGCCCGGGCCGCCGTAGCCGTACGTGTTTGTCGCGATGGCTCCGCATGCTAAGATTTGTTGGCTTCGACGAAGCATATCAAGCTTTGGATGATAGCTCTCCACTCATCCATCTTGTTAGCTGCCGGCGGGAAGTTAAGCAGAAGCTGGGCTCGCGCCATTGCTTCCGACGCAGTGTCTGGCATGGTGAAAGAGGCGGACCGCACCGTCACCCGGCTCCTGGTGGAACCAAGAGGGGCGTTGCCGTGTCCTTGACGACGTGCGTCGCTCGCCGGGGCGGTCTGACGAGGGGAGGCTGAGTCCGCGGGTTCACGGCTCCGCACGGCGCTCCGTCTTGTTCTGGACGAGCCGTGCATCCGGTAGCCGTGCTGGTGATGGGCGCAGACGGGGGGTCGCGGCTCGCTCTGGATTGTGCGCCGCCATGACGACCACGGCCATCCGCGCGGCGGGGAGGCGGTGATTGGTCGTTTCCTTCGCCCGCGGCACCAGGGGCACGCTCAAAGGGATGTTGTTGTTGTTGCTCCTCTCCTGCGTTCCCCGCTCCAACCTCGATCGCGGGAGACACGACAGTGGCGCCGCTTGCGCCAGCCGCGTCACCCACGACGCCCACCTCACTCGCAGCCGCCGCAGCGCCCACGGTGCCCGCGTCTGCATGCGAGTGAGCCTTTGAAGTGGAGGGATGCGTGGCCACGCCAGGCTTTTTCTTGGGAGCCATGGATTAAGAAGATGATGATGAAGATCGACTCGCTGTTCATGAACTCGGGTTCGCGCAAATGACGCGCACCCCCTACCTGGCGCGCCAAAGATGTCGGGGCACGGATGCACACGATCACCTACAGGACCAGAGGCCCCTTTGTGGTTTGGCAAGGGGGGGTCACGTTGCACAAAGAGCAAAGAGCGTGAGGCGGCGCGACGATCGGGACACTGGCATTTTTACCCAGGTTCGGGCCACTGTGAAGCGTAAAACCCTACTCCTGCTTTTGGTGGATTGATCGTAGGAACACGACGAACACGCAGCGCTCAATCCCGGCAAGGGTCGCCATTGGGGAGAGCTGCTACGTGAGTACAAGTGTCCAAAGGTCCGAATCTTGAGCTAGGTTGCCTTGGGCCACCTTTTATAGTGCAAGGGGCAACCACAATGGCAAAACAGTCATTATCTATCGATCAGATAGCTAACAGAGCTATCATACCTAACTCTGGCATTTAGGACAAAATACCATGATTGCTATACTAGGTGGCGCTCGGGTATGTGTCGGGCCCCTTTTCTGGGATTAAATCACAGAAGAGCCCTAGAGTCATACCAGCCCCAAGAACCATTGGTGGACTCCCTTGATATAGATAACCAGTACAAATATTATATGACACAGGGTTGAGTCAGGGTGACTCAACAAATTTATTACAAACTTGTCAAAATACTACGGGGTAGAATATGACAGTGGTGTGGTGGTACTGTATTACAGATACAATAAAATAGAGCCAAGTGTCAGTGTGAGACTTGACTACTTTATTTGTGTAGCGGAAGCTCAGCGGATGATACATGTGGTAGACTCCTATATCACAGGTGGTCTGACTGGGACTCCTCCATAAGCTCGTCCTCCTCCAAGTCTGGCCAAGTAAATAGCCAGGGACAAGCCAGTGAGTACGTTGGAATGAACTCGCAAACATAATGGACAAAAGATATAATGAATGCACATGCTCATGGTATGAAATGCTCATGCTAACCATAACATATATATGCATACTGGCTGAGTTTAAACATTGCATGATAAATTTGTAGCATGTACAGAAGTGAAGTGTTAGGGGTAAGAAAACATAAAGAAAAAAAAATGCCGGTCGGATGTCTAAAAATGACACCACGGTAGGTCTTGAAAAGAAATGCCAATCGGGTGTCCACATGAGTAGTGGCGAGACATACCGCCTGTTAAACTCGAGGGACGCCACGAGAGGTCTTGGAAAGAAATGCCAATCGGGTGTCTAAAAGAGAAATCGGACGAGACAGGACCATCCGAGAACTCAGGCGACACCACGAGAGGTCTTGAAAAGAAATGCCAATCGGGTGTCTAAAAGAGAAATCGGACGAGACAAGACCATCCGAGAACACAGGCGACACCACGAGAGGTCTTGAAAATAAAACTGAATGTCCGGGGTAGTCTAGCCAGCCCCTGAGACACTCAGAAAATTATAATAAGAGACATGGGTTAGTCCACAATAATATTCATATCATCATTAATATATTCATGATAATATTAGTAGCGACAAAATTCATCCTGCAAAATATTCATGCTCGATGTGAATTATTTTCCTCCAAAGAACGACACCGAGACCGACACTTGACCCATCCAGCTAACGTCCTTGACCGTGGACACGGCTATTCGAATAGATATTACTCTGTAGAGGGTGTACTCTTTACCCACGTGTATGAGGTTTCTATAGTCAGTACCGTGACACTGACTAATTCCGATTACAGTCTTTGGGTTGAAAACACACCTAACCAGCACACACCAGATTAACCGTCCGGATGCCAGGAATCACCCAAAGCATCTTTCCAGAAAAACTCTAAGACGGGGAGACCATTGTCCTGCATGGGATCACTATTCATACACGCGGATTACAAGGGGGGACCCCCTCTCGGCTACCTGCCGGAAACACCCATGCCCCCTGGCCCGATGACAGGATTTAGTCCATGGCCATGGAAACCCTCATCGTGGCCCTCTATGTGGTGTGTACCCGGACAGGGGTTATCAACTTACTAAGCCATACCTTCCTTGCGGAAGGACCCGTGCCAGCACGGTATACAGCTAGGTGTAACGGAACAAGACTCGATCTAGGCCGACTCAGGAGGTGTTTCTTATTTCAATGGTATGCTTCACTTATATCACGTGACACCACCGTGTCAAAATGGCCCGTGCCCACCGGCACGTCCAAGGCAGGAGTACACTCCTGGTTCTCACCATATCCATACGTTAGCAAGATGCCATGATGCATGTAAGAATTCACTAGGTGACATGACCAATTCATGCTCTCACCATTTACTACACATATGATGCAATATCAAACCGATGCAAACATGCAAATGCAATCATCATATCCCAAGTTCAATAATGCTTGCCTTGTCCAAAGTAGTCAGTGGAAAACCCCTCCAAATTTCCAGCAAAGTTTTCTTCTTCTTTTTCTAAAAAATCCAAATTTAAATTCAAATCAAAATTTCATCACTGTACAAAAAACCCGTCTCAAAATATTTTTGAATAAATACTAAAAAAACTAGAGAGAAAAATAAGAATTTCAAAAATAGAATCAACTCAAACGGAGTTGTGGTTTAAAAGTTATTAAACTTTCAAATCCAGGGATTTTTCTGTAAAATTCCAGTCCTTGTGCGTTTAAAAAGAAAACGCTTCGGGACAGAGTACGCTTTCCAGCGCAGAAAGCGTAAAAAGCCAAATATGCTTTCTGTTTAGACGGGGAAAATATTAAAACGCTGACGGGTGGGGGTCCACCCGTTAGGTTTGAACTTAAACGCATTCGCGCGCGTTGACAGAAAGGAGGCGACGATCGCCGGGGTTTCAGTGGCTGAAGAAGGCAGGGTCGTGCTCGGGGATGACTACCGCATCAGTGGTTGGCGGTGGGGGTCGCCGGCGAGCACCGGAGCGACGGCGAGGTTGACGGCAGCGGACGGTGGTTCGGGTGGTTTTGGATCTCGCCGGAGAGAGCTCGAGGACCCGAATTGAGGCAGGGAATCGACGAGTTGGTGTGATATGAGGCTACTGGCAAGGTTTTAGCGTTGGAGGTGGAGTGACGACGACGAATTGATCGGGGACAGTGGCGGCAGGGCGGTGACCGGAGAGGAGGAAGAAGGCCTCCCCGAGGTCGGGGAGGTGCACGGGAGGGCGATTGGGAGGTGGTGTGGGTGAGGTGAGTGATCGCCGAGGTCCGGGAGCCCCTTTTATAGGCGATCCGAGGGTGGCCGTGGCTTACGACGGACGCCGGAGTAAATTCGGCCGGCGAGGTAGTTAGGGGCGGTGGTCAAGGGCGGTGAATGATTTATGAGGGCGGTGGAGGGTTCCGGAGAGGCCGGCGTGGATGAGCTCGAGCTCTCCGGCCTTATCCGCGGTGAGGTGTTCCGTACGGGTGCGGTGGCGGCGCCAGCTCCGGCGACTGCCAAGCGGGGTCCAGGCGGCGTGGTCGGAGTGGATAAGGTGCGGAGGGGGTGCCGCGTGGAGAGGAAGTAGGTGCGGATGGGTGGCAGCCGCAGTGAAGAGGGCGGCGCCGTGGTGATTCGCTCGGCTCGCCACAGCCAAGGATGGAGGTAGCTGCACCGGTGAGCTACTGTTCTGTCGGCGGCGGCCACTGACTAGCGGGGTCCCGCGGTGGTCCATTTAAGAGGATAGGAGGCGAGGAGAGGAGGTAGGGTGATGGAGTGAAGCGCATGGCGTCGATCGCCTCTGCCACTGACCAAATTCAGTTTACTGAATTTCTGTCAGCAATGAACAGTGTGCACATGAGGTGTATGACAGAATGCCAGGAGGTGCTAGGGATTTTAGGAATTTAGGAGAATTTTTGTGGTGATGGGTTGATGCATATGAGAGGTTCTGGCAAAGTTTCAGAGTTTTTGAAGCATTTAAAATTGGGTTTTGTCCATGAAGTCTGTTTCTGGTCCAAATTTGACTTGAGAGGAATTTGAAAATTTTGAACTTGGGCACCCAAAGTTTTTGGTGAAATGGGTTTTGGGTACCATGTAGTAGATAGGGTAATTTTTTTGGAGGCAGAAAAGTGGTATAAAATGTAGTTCCTTTGTAACCCAAAGAAACCATGGATATTGCAAATTCCACTTTTGGAATTTGTTCAAAATGAGAAAATTATTTTTGTGGGGTGGAAAGAAGTTGGTTTTCTGTCCTAGAAAGTGTGAATGACTTTTGGGATAATTGAGGAGTGGTAGAAAGATTGTTGGATGGATTTTGGAAGTGTTAGAAAAGAAAAGAGCTTCTCCTTAGAATATTTTAGTTATATCAAAAACTTTTCTAATAGAAAATATATTTTTTTCTAAGAATCATTTTCCAAATAAAACCATCAATCAAAATAGGCCCTTTCTAGAAAATTTTGAACCCAACTAAAATTTGAAAAGGTTTTCAAACAGAAGGAAGAAAATAGGATCAAAATGGTTTTCAAAGAATTCATTTTAAAGAAAAGATTTTGAAAATCCAGGAAGAATTTTTTTGGGCTGTTACAGTATGCATCCCCGGCAAGCTCTTGCCACCGCCTAGCTAGTCATTGCTTAGGGTCTTGACACGCTGCTGGACGGGTGTCAACTGGGTATAATCTGCCTTCCGGTGCGTCGCCACGTGCTTAGCGAGAGCTACTTAGCCGCTTGAGGGCTCAACACCGCATCGACAAGTAACTGGCATCGTGGTGCGTTGGAGCGGTGGCTGGTCAGCAAGTGCCTGCCGGGTCTTCCTGAGATGTGCGCGCCTCGGTCCCCGGCAGGCTCCGGGGACGTGGCTGGCGCGCTTTGGGCCCCTCCTGGGCCATTGTGTTGGTCTTGCCGGTGTTTGCTTGGCCTTCTGCAGGTTGTTGCTGCCAGGGTATGGTTCTTGAAAGCTTGCTTGGTGGTGTGGTAATTTGTACCGACGGGTTTTTTGCTACTACTGCGTGTGCATAAGTCAGGGGCACTGGATACCCCTGTCCAAGTGCACCGACATGCATTCTGGCATTTTTGTTAATATGAACATATGCATATTATATATGGTTTTGTGGGAGAAAAATCCAAGGAATCCATCTGTGACATTTGTTTTGCATTTTGAGCTAGTTTTGGTGCATGACATTTTTGTATGATTAGGCATTTTATGAAGGTTGTGTGATTTAATCCATGCACCCTATGAATTAACTTTGAACTTGACATATGCCCATTTTCATATGAACTTGCTCCTGGTATTTTTGTATTGCCATGAAAACCATGTTAATATACTGTTATCACCTTGCAAACATGCCTAGACAAAACTGTTGTTTTTGAAGATAGCTAATTTTCACTAAGTCCGGGACTGGATTGATAAATAGCTTTTTGTCTTGATGATTGCCATGGATTATTAGCTTCTTTGCAAATGCTCATGTGTGTCGTTTTAGAGTGCATGTTATTCTATCTTTTGGTGCCATTTTATGCCATGATAGAATTTTGCTTCAAATTTATGTCTTGCTCCAAACATGCCAGCTTGTTAAAAACCTGCTGGATAACTACACTGATTTTCTCTAAGTGTGAGAATCAACAAGTTTAATCTTAGCTTTTTGTGTGGATGATTGCCATGAATCTGTGTGTCTTTTGTCAATACTCATGTTGGATGAATTGTAGTCCATTATATCAACCACCATGCAATTAAATTTCATGCCATAATAATTATTCTAGAATATATAAAACTTGATGTGAACTTGCCTACATGTTAACACCGTTGTGTGAAAATCTGTTATTTTCACCAAGTCATAATCTGTTAGTGCTTATAGCCATCTTGTGAGCTTATTTCCAATTGATCCGTGATTCTAAACAATGTGATCCTTTTGATGGATTATTGTGAATAATTTATAATACAACTACATATCCTTGTTGAGAATTTTAGAATAATGTAGCTTGATGTTTTGATGGTTGCAAAGTGCCTTGTTGCTGTTTGTGGTAGATTGTATTGCAATATTGTTTTAATGATCGTGTGAGTTCTATGCATTGTATTTTGATGATCTTTATATGCATCTGAACTGGAATTCCATATCCTACCTAGTGGCATGCTTGGAATGCCAATATTTTGCAACTATCCATCTTTTTATCCAGATATATCTCCGTTCGCATTCGTATTTTGTCGTGAGTGTTCCAAGAGATCCATAACTCCGATTGCGATGTTCTTTATATGCATTTGTGTCATTTTCATGTGTAGAATGCATTTTTCCATTGTTCATGCATGTCATAATAATTAATATTGCTGTTCTGACTAGAATGTTGAAACAACTAAATTGCATATAAAGTGTTGCTTGATCCATGCTTCACATGAATCAAGACTTCATTTAATGTGACTAGAGAGTAGGATTGCCATGTTAAATATATGAAATGGTCATGCATCATATATTTGTGCATTTTTCAATGGTTGTGTGTTTACTGTATGTTATTCTTTCTTTTGGGCAGTTCCGGTTGACAAGCCTGAGTTCGAGGAGCCTGTCGGGAACATTTTTGAGGAGCAAGCTTGTTATCCCATAGAAGAATCTCAAGGCAAGATGATCCTTACCCTTGATACAACTACTATCTTTAGTTTGCTAGTTGTCTCATTGCTCTTACTATGTCTTGTTACCTACCACTTGTTTGTCAAGCCTCCCAAGATGCCATGATAAGCCTCTAACCCTCCACATCCTAACAAACCATTGTTTGGCTAAGTTAACGTTTGCCCAGCCCCTCGTTGCTAGTTGCAGGCGCAGGTGGATCAACATGATAACATGATATCTTGGGATATCAAATATTATTCTTGATATTTAATTTAATGCATTTATACATTGGTAAAGGGTGGAAGGCTTGGCCTTTTGCTTGGTATTTTGTTCCACTCTTGCCGCCATAGTTCCCGACTACCGGTGTTATGTTCCATATTGAGCGCCCCTAACATGCTTGGGTTGTTATGGGGACCCCCTTGGTTTTTGTTTTGGGATAAATATCTTTCGACAAGGCCCAACATTGGTACTATTTGCTTAATAACAACTAAAACTTGCATAGGTTATTGTCGTTGCACTAGTATAGGGGTACCCAGTGCCCCTGACTTATGCACAGGCGGTAGTAGCTGAACCCTTTAACGCTCGTACAAACCCGACGAGTAATCAAGACCGGACCCCAACAAGCCTGACGCGGCAGCCCAAGCCTGGACTGCAAGACATGCGCACCTTCCTGAAGACTCGGCAAGTCATCCCCCGGCAGGCGCGAGCTAACTAGCCACCGCTCCACCGCATCTACATCAATAACTTATCGATGCAGTGTCGAGCCCTCAAGCGGCTAATCAGCTCTCGCAAAACATGTGGCGACACGTCGGGAGGCAAGTTATGCTCAGTTGACACCCGCCCTGTAGCTTGTCAAGACCAAAATCTTGCCGGGGATGCGCCCCCGAGTGCCACTGAGGCTGGTAATCATGGTATTTTGTCCAAAATGCCAGAGTTAGGTATGATAGCTCTGCTAAGCTATCTAATCGATAGATAATGACTATTTTGCCATTGTGGTAACCCCTTGCACTATAAAAGGAGGCCCAATGCTACCTAGCTCAAGATTCAGACCTTTGGACACTTGTACTCGCGTAGTAGCTCACCCCGACTGCAGCTCTTGCCGGGATTGGGCACTGCGCGTTCTTCGTGTTCCTCTGATCAATCCACCAAAAATAGGAGTAGGGTTTTACGCTTAGCAGCGACCCGAACCTAGGTAAAATGCCTGTGTCGTGATCGTCGCGCCGTCTCATGCTCTCCGCTCTTTGTGCAACGTGACCCCCTTGCCAAACCACAAAGGGTCATCTGGTCCCATAGGTGATCGTGAGCATCCGTGCCCCGACATCTTTGGCGCGCCAGGTTGGGGACGTGCATCATTTGTACGAACCCAAGTTCGTGAACGGCGGATCGATCTTCATCATCTTCTTGTTCAACAATGGCTCCCAAGAAGAAATCCGGCGCGGCCACGCATCCCTCCACTTCGAAGGCTCCCTCACACGCGGCCATCGGCGTCGTCGACCCCACGGCGGCTGCGGGTGAGGCGGGCGTCGTGGACGACGCGGTCGGCGCAGGCGGCGCCCCCGTCCAGTCCTTCACGGCCGGAGATGGAGCAGGAGACGCCGGAGGGGAGCGACTACAACAAAAACTTGGCGAGCTCGGCCCCGACAACACGGGCGAGGGAAACAACCGTCCATCACCTCCCCATCGCGTGGACGGCCGCGGCGGCCCCAGCGGCGCCCAGTCCGGTGCGAGCCATGACCCTCCGTGTTGGGGATATAACCCCGTGGTGAGACCCGCCCAGGAGGGGCCGGGTCATGAGGTTGGCGGCTTAGCAGTAAGGCCTAGAAGTGATTTGCCCGATGGGCCTGGAGGAGGCCCAGAGCCAGAAGACAGCATGTAACCCGGGGGCGTAAGCCACCGGTAGCAGCTTGCCAGACAAGGTAAAGATAGTTAGAGGCAAGGTCGGTTATTAAGTATGACCCGGCCCGGACTCTTGTAAGCCCGGGGCCTTGACCTGTGTATATAAAGGCGGGCTCCCTGGGTGGCTTAGGCCACGAAACCTTTGATCGAGTACTAGGTCAAGCGAATCCGCTCCCTTGTAATCGATACCCAATCAATACAACTCAAAGCAGGACGTAAGCTATTACCTCCTTCGAGAGGGGCCGAACCTGGGTAAACCTGTGTCTTTCGTCCCGACCAACCCCTTCGAGTTAACCGCCATAGCGATGGCTTCACACCTAAGTCCTGGCACTAGGACATCTGCCGTGATAAAACCACAACAGTTGGCGCCCACCGTGGGGCAAATGCTCGGTGGTTTGGAGTACTCGAAGGGCTCTCTCCCAGGGATCGAGGGATACGCCATTGGCAGAATGACTAAGAGTCGCCGCGGCAAGCTCTACATCGACGACGCCGGCTGGGGCCCTGAGGCCGACTCAGTTCAGTACGGCTACCGGGTCCCCTTCGGCGGAATTCATGTCTTCATTGGCAAGATTGGCGGATCTCAGCCCGGGCTGGACACCTGCACCAATCTCGTCGAGCTGGCCCGGCGCGCGTAACCCGCCCGGCTTAACCCGGGCTGGAAGCAGGTCTTCATCGGCTTCACCCAAGGCACAGAACTGGAGGAACGTTCTATGTCGCGGGAGGAAACCCTCATCTGCTCAGAGGATGGATCCTCGAGCGGGGAGGCGGAATCAATCTACCAGCTTCACAACGGCAGGCTTGGGGGCTACTTCGACGGCTACCATGACCCGGAATACTATGAGCCGCCGAACCGAGTTGCCGTCTTCATGGCTGGATCGGCACCGGCTTTGGGTAGCACGGCGGCTGGGACAGCGCCCGCTGGCGCAACGGGATCTGGGTCAGCCATGCCGCCGGCTCAAGTTTTGCTGGATCTGATGAACGAACTTACGACTCTGATGGGAACCGAGGTCACAGCCGAAAACCAAGCAGCCCGTAACACGGAGATCGCAAGGTTGAAGGACCAGATGGCCAGTGCCCATGAGGAAATCAACACATTGCCGGCTCAGATGGATGCTGAATTAGAGCGCCTCAGGGCGGAAGCTTTTTGTCTTGACCTGGATCAACAAACTGCAGATGCAGTCCATCGGATGAGGCACCAGACCCGCCTGCCGGATCAGTATGAGCCTAGGAATCTCTTCAACACCCCAGGATCAGGACGGAACGTACCTCTGACCGTGACCCGAACGGTGGAAGTACCTGGGCGTAGGGCGGCGGCACAACATCGGCAACCAGACCCACCCCGCAGGAACCAGACCCCGCCGCAGCATTTTCCAACACCACCCGGTCATTATTCTAACCCGGTGGAAAACATGGTAGCAGCGGCAGTCAGGCTTAATGCGCTCCCCTTAGCTGAAGGTACACCCTTCGCTGAGGAAGCACGGAATGCCATTGGGTATTTGCAGACAGCGGTGGCGCAACAGGAGAAGTATACTTATAGCCGGAGTCGTGTGCACTCGACCCCTATCCCGAGCCACAGTTACAACCGGCGTATAGAGTCACCGGCGGTCTCTAGTAGCGAGCGACGTCGGCACCCACCCCGTGATGACCCGCCCGCTGTCGACGCCCAGGCGCTTGTAGATCATGCAAGAGCACATCGAGAGGCAGCAGCGGCCGCGGCGGCTTACCAAGAATCGCCCATAGTAGCACCTTCTGTTTCGGTGGGAGCCGGAGTAACCTCCAGAGCTGTGGGAGTGTCGTGCTTACTGCCGGCTCTACGAAACAAGCGCCTGCCGGAGGACTTCATGGGTCCGCGTAAGGTGCCTAATTATACTACTGATCTGCCTCCGGAAGCCTGGATCGAGAGTTATGAGCTAGCCATGGAGCTGTTGGACGTCAGTGATGCAGTCTGTGCCAAGTATTTCATCATGATGCTGGAAGGACCGGCTCGTACGTGGTTGAAGGGTTTGCCACCCAACACCATTAATTCTTGGGCCGAGTTGAAGGCGAAGTTCATCAAGAATTTTCAAGGAATGTGCAAGCAACCCATGACGATTGTGGATTTGGATCATTGCGTGCAACGTGAGGATGAGTCGGCCCACCATTGGGTCCGACGGGTCTCAACCATTATCCACTCCTCTGATAATATCACAGCGGCTCAGGCGGTTCTGATTCTGGAAAATAATTGCCACTTCTTGCCCCTTAAGAAGAAGCTTGGACGGCTCAAGCGTTCATGCCAAGACATGGGGGAGCTTATGGCGGCTCTCACCAAGTATGCAGATTCTGACAGCACAAAGGATCCCGGGTCTGATGATGAGAAATCAGCTAAGGGCAAGAAGAATGGCAATGGCAAAGGTCAGCAGCAGAACGGGGCAGGAAATAATAATCCAGGTAATGGCGGTAAACGGAAGCATCCGGACGCCGGGTCAGATCTGGTGGCCAATACTAACGCTGGGAACAACCGTGGCAAGGGGAACGGTAAACTGCCTTTCGGTAAAAATAAACCTTTCAACATGGAAGCAGTCCTTAATGACCCCTGCCCGAATCATAGCCTGCCCAATAAGCCATCCACTCATGCTTGGAATGATTGTTGGGTTATGCGGGAATTCCAGAATTACAGCCTTAGCCAGCATCAAGGCAACAGCAACGGACCGCCCGGCGGGTCAGGATCCGGCTCTCATGGGTCTGGCTTTGGTGCGGGTGGCTCAGGTTCTGGTTATCAAGGTCAAGGAAGCCATGGTGGTCATAACCAGCAGTCTGGCAATGGTGGTCAACAACAAAACAACCAGTCAGTATATCAGAGTAACCCGAAGCAGCTTAATGGAGGCTAGTATCACGTTTTTACGACGAGCCTTGATAAGCGAGATCAGAAAGTGCGCAAGCGGGCTGTCAATATGGCCATGCCGGCTCTCCCGCAGTACTTGAAGTGGTTTGAGTATGACATAACTTGGAGCAGGGAGGATCACCCGCCACGTGTGGATAACCCGGGGCATTTAGCCCTGGTGGTGGCCCCCAAGTAGGAGGCTACATGTTCACCAAGGTGCTTATGGATGGTGGCAGCAGCATCAACATCCTGTACTATGACACGTTTCGCTGGATGAACCTGCTCGATAAGGATATCAAGCCATCTTCAACAGTCTTTCACGATGTGGTGCCTGGTAAATCAGCTTATCCGGTTGGAAAATTTGCCTTGGAGGTAGCTTTTGGCGATGAGTTCAACTACAGGGTGGAGACCCTGTGGTTTGGAGTGGTTAAAATCAAAAGCCCGTATCACGCCATGTTTGGACGGTCGGCTTATGCCAAGTTCATGGCTCGGCCCTGTTATGTCTACTTGCAGCTCAAGATGCCTGGACTGAACAGAATGATTACAGTGCATGGTGATCGGATCATTGCTCTTGAGTGCGAGGAAGGTGATGCTGCATATGCAGAGTCAAGTTGTGCTGAGGCAGAGCTCAAATTTTATAAAGAGAATGTTGACCCGGCAGATATGACCCCGTTGAAGAAGCCCAGCACTGAATCTGAGCCGTCCCTGAAGTTTGTGGCAGAAGATACCAAGCTGGTGAATTTTACTTCCGGCGACTCATCGCAGCAGTTTACTATTGGGGCTAATATGGATCCCAAATAGGAAAGCGCGCTCATCAAATTCATCCGTGAGAATCGGGACATCTTTGCATGGAAACCTTCTGACATGCCGGGTGTACCGAAAGAATTCGCTGAGCACCACCTTAATGTGGATCCTAAGTTTAAGCCGGTCAAACAGTTCCTCCGTCGTTTCAATGAAGAGAGGCATAAGGCTATTGGAGAAGAGGTAGCCCGGCTCTTGGCAGCAGGGTTTATAGTCGAAGTCTTTCACCTGGAGTGGTTGGCTAACCCCGTGCTTGTGCTTAGAAAGAACGGCACATGGCGCATGTGTGTAGACTACACGGATCTCAACAAGGCATGTCCGGTTGATCCATTTGCTCTCCCCCGTATCGACCAGATCATCGATGCAACGGCGGGTTGCGAGAGTTTATGTTTCCTGGATGCTTACTCAGGTTATCATCAGATCAAGATGGCAGTCAAAGACCAAGAGAAGACATCCTTAAGTACACCTTTTGGAGCTTTCTGCTGTGTGTCTATGCCCTTTGGGCTCAAAAGTGCGCAGGCGACTTATCAGTGCTGTGTACAGAACTGTCTTGATGGTCAGATTGGGCGCAATGTTCATGCTTATGTGGATGATATTGTGGTCAAATCACGAAAGAAGGAGACTCTGTTAGATGATTTGAAAGAAACTTTTGATAATATACTGGTTTACAAGATGATTCTTAACCCGGCCAAGTGTGTGTTTGGTGTGCCTGTAGGCAAGCTCTTGGGATTCTTGGTCTCCGAGCAGGGCATTGAGGCTAACCCAGACAAGATAAAGGCCATCATTTCTTTGTCCAAGCCGGCGTGCATTAATGATGTCCAGCGCTTGGTGGGTCGTATTGCCGCTCTAAGCCAGTTCATAAGCCGCCTGGGTGAGAAAGCTATTCCTCTGTATCAGATGATGAAGAAATCAGACGACTTTGTCTGGAGTGATGCGGAAAATGAGGCGTTTGAGGCTCTCAAAACGCAGTTGGCTGAGCCGCCCGTTTTGGCTGCTCCAATGGAAAAAGAGCCTTTGCTCTTGTACGTGGCGGCTAACAACAGAGCCGTCAGTGCTGTAGTTGTGGTGGAGCGCAAGGAGGCGGGTAAGGAGTACCCAGTCCAGCGGCCGGTTTACTATGTCACTGAGGTCTTGACAGAATCCAAGCAAAGATACCCGCATTGGCAAAAGCTGGTGTTTGGAGTATTCATGGCCAATCGCAAGCTGAAGCACTATTTCCTTGGACATCCAATCACAGTGGTTAGCTCTGTTCCTTTGGGAGATATCATTCAAAACAGAGAAGCCACTGGCAGGATTGCTAAGTGGGCAATTGAGCTTGGGCCTCTCAATCTGAAATATGTGCCCCGGACGGCTGTGAAATCTCAAGCCCTGGTGGACTTTATCAATGACTGGACGGAGTGTCAAGCACCTGAGGAGAAGCCGGACAATACATATTGGACATTTTATTTTGATGGCTCCAGGCAATTGGAAGGCTCGGGGGCTGGAGTTGTTTTAACTTCCCCGCGAGGTGACAAATTCTGTTATGTTTTGAGGTTAATGTTTCCTTGCACTAACAATGCAGCTGAATATGAGGCTTTGCTTCATGGGCTCAGTGTGGCAAAGGAGATGAATTTGAGCCGGGTCAGATGCCTCGGCGACTCTGACCTAGTAGCTCAGCAAGTTTCTGGCACGTGGGATTCCAAGGACCCTCGCATGGTGGCTTATTGCCAGGCGGTTGACGCTATTGCTGGTCACTTTAAGGGCTATCAGGTGGATCATATAGATCGTCAGAAGAATGAGGCGGCTGATGCACTGTCCAGACTGGGGTCTCAGCGTAAGCTAGTGCCACCTAATGTGTTTTTGGACGTACTGCATCACCCGTCGGTTAAATTACCATCGGAAGAGGATCTTGCGATACCTGACCCGGAAGGGTAATTAGTGGCGGCTCTCCGCGCTATCCCGGATTGGACATTGCCTTATATGGCATATCTGACTCACGGTGAGTTACCCCAAGATGAGACCTTGGCGCAGCAGATTATGAGGCGGTCCAAGTCTATGACTATTGTCAACGGCGAGTTGCACAGGTGCAGCGTGACAAGCGTTTTTCAGCGATGTGTTTCTCCTGACGAGGGCCGTGAAATCCTGCAAGAGATACATGCCGGCGATTGTGGTCATCACGCCGGGTCAAACTCTTTGGTGGCTAAGGCTTTTCGGCACAATTTTTATTGGTTAACGGCTCACAAAGATGCAGAGGACTTGGTCAGAAAATGTGGTGGATGTCAGAAACTCGGACGACGGGCCCATGTGCCAGCTCAGGAGTTGCGGATGATTCCAATCACCTGGCCATTTGCGGTCTGGGGGCTTGATATGGTGGGGCCGTTTAAGAGGTCCAAACACAAAAAGATCCACCTCTTGGTGGCAGTTGACAAGTTTACTAAGTGGGTTGAGGCTGAGCCGGTCAGTAAGTGTGACGCAGCAACAGCAGTTCAGTTCATTAAGGAGCTGATCTTTCAGTTTGGTTATCCTCATAGTATCATTACTCACAATGGTACAAACCTGTCCAAGGGGGTTATGAAGGAGTTTTGTGATAGTGAACAAATCCGCCTTGATGTATCTTCCGTGGCTCATCCACAGTCAAACGGCCAGGCAGAGCGTGCTAACCAGGAAATTTTGAAAGGGATAAAACCCGGCTTATGATTCCTTTGGAACGCACGCCAAGTTGTTGGGTGGAGGAATTACCTTCAGTACTCTGGAGTATCAGAACCACCCCTAATAGGTCAACAGGCTATACGCCTTTCTTCATGGTTTATGGCGCAGAAGCCGTTCTCCCCAGTGATATCCGTCATGACTCGCCTAGGGTGGCGGCTTATGTTGAAACTGATAATGAGACGGCGCATCAGGATGCTTTGGATGCATTGGATGAAGCACGGGACCTTGCTGCGGCATGGTCGGTGATTTACCAGCAAAATCTGCGTCGTTATCATAGCCGCAGAGTCAAGACCCGGACGTTCGAAGAAGGCGACTTAGTGCTTCGGCTGATTCAAGACCAGTCAGATATGCATAAGTTGTCACCCCCCTGGGAGGGACCGTTTGTGATCAGCAGAAATCTCAACAATGGCTCCTACTATCTCATTGATATACGGGAGAGTGACAAATCACGCACGTCCGGAGAAGAGACTGCCAGGCCGTGGAACATTGCTCACCTTCGGCCATATTATACTTGAGCCGCCGGCTCTTATCAATGTACATACTTCTATCATTGTGTATACCAACTTTTATGATATAATAAAGTTGGCATCCCCATAATTTGGGGCTTCTGCCATTTTTCCACACCAAGTTTCGTGCAAAGAGTTGCTTTTTCATAAGGTCACTTGAGGGCTTTCAAACCACTGGGTTTAGCTTTCATACCCTCTTGACCGGCTTTATATGCCATATCCGAGTTAAACCTGCCTGTTTGCAACTTGCTACTCCATCATGTGACCCGCCGAACTCTTGACAGTCAATCTTGCTCACAGACCCTGAACTTGATAGTAAATCTCGCAATAAGACCCTAAACTTGTCAAGGTTAAAATGGCGACTTTTGTCACGAGAGAGCCGGCTTACAGTGAGCTAGGATAAACTCGCCTTGTCTGTCGTAGTCTCTCCGCTATGTGGCCCGTTCGTACTCTTAGCAATGTCAATCTTTTTAAAGACCCTGAACTTGCTAAGGTTTAAACGACGGATTTATGTCACGTGAGAACCGACTTACGAGGTTTCAGGCTTTTATGCCTAGCTTCTTTTGAGGCAATATTTTTTTTTCTTACAAAACAAAAATAAGAGCTATCTCTTCTTGCTGTGCTTTTAAAGCCAGTTTATAGAGCAGAAGATATGCAAATGTATATTCTATCGCTTGTCTTTGCAAGCATTTTTTCATGATAAGATTCTAAGTTTTTGGATAATCCCGGCTTAGTATTGCTCATGAAGAATAACCCACCAGTGCAAATTAGTGAAGTCAGATGCTTATATCAAGACATTCATGCTGGAAGGTTTTTAAGTCGCCGGCATATGATTTGAAGTTTCCAAGAAATGCGTGAAAGCGCAGCACAAGCAAGAAAGTTTTCCTACGCTATTACAAGGCCTCGGAGGACCCAAAATGTGGTGTTCAAGTTTTTCACAAGTTATCACCCGGCGGCTCAGCTTTGCCCGGGTTAGCATCCTTGAAGACCGGTTCTTGCGCCTAGCTTGTCGACGGGTCATCCCATGCCGTGTCTTCGCTTTCCTGGATTTGAAGGTTGTCCACATCCCAGTTGCAGTTGAGTAATGTTTCAAATTTAGCCTCATCATCCAAGATTGGAGATGGACCAACATCAGGAGCGAAGATATGCTTATGCCGTTGGGGGGTCAAATCTTTTGGCTCAAAGGTAGGCGCCCGAACTCGCGCGTTGTTGGCGTCGTAAGCCGCCTGATATGTCTTCAGGTCAGCTTCTGCGGCTAGTTGGCTACCCAACACTCGAGACACTCTGAAGCAATGGGCGTAGTCATCTGGAGTAAACACCGACCCATCATCCTTTAGCTGTGGGAAACCCCCCGTCATCTCCTCCGGGTTAAGCTCCGGCGCATATGCCAAAACCCGTCTTAGAGCAGATATTGCGCCCTTGCGGGCGGCTGATTTCTTCAACTCTTCGAATGTTGGGGGACGGTGGATAGGCACTTCAACACATCTTTGATTAGCTTGGGCACCCCTTTCTCACCACCCTGATCGTAAATAGACTTCCGGCGTATAGTTGTTCCGTGAAAGCGTATAACGCTTTCAGCTTCAGCAAACTATCGTCCGGAAGTTGGCGGGTTCGTTTGCCTGAAAGTAAGACAAGTTGTAAGCCACCGGGTGAGTCTCCATAAGGATCTAATTTAGCTAAGCAATGCTTACCAAAGACGGCTTCGGTCATCCGGTTTATGTGGCGCTTCAGGATGGTCAGCTGCTCAGTCACGGGTGTAAGACGGCCCTCGGCGTCTTCTGCACGTTTGGTCAGGGCGGCTTGACTGGCTTCATAAGATTTTTTATACGTTTCAAGCTCAGTCTTGGATTTCTCCAGTTGTGACAAGGCAAGCTGCCACTTTGTATCAACTTCAGCTCGGGCTTCTTGTTGCAATGCCAGACTCTTCTTAAGGTCTGTCACACTAGATTCAGCCACACTTAAAGATTCCTACACATGACAAGTCATCGCAAAGAAAGATTATCAGTATTAAGCCGCCAGTCCGGCTCGTAATGGTGTTTAGAAGCACGGCAGAGAATTCTTACAAGTCCCAAGCAGATTGCAAGCAATATACTTGACACTTGGGGGCTAATGTGTATCAGTTCTTTCTTATATCTACAATACAAATAAGACCCGGACCATCTTCATGAAGATAACCCGGCCCTTGGGGGCTACACATTGCTCTACAAGTCTGAAATCAGGTCTACAAAGAGTCCCGGTTCATTATTGGTATAATGACCCGGCCCTTGGGGGCTACACTTGGCATTTTTGCATTTATTAAGACAATAAATGCTGGATCATTATTGGTATAATGACCCGGCCCTTGGGGGCTACAACATTGGTCTATTCAAGTATACATATTATTGAAGACCCGGCTTATTTTCGAGCATATAAGCCGGCCCTTGGGGGCTACGTAAGGTTATACAGAGAGCAGAAAAGTGGAATATCTCATATTTCTTCTTCATCATATCAACTAGTTTGGCCTCCATGTCCCAGCTTGCGGCAAGGCGGCTCAAATAGCCTGAGTGCAACTCGTCGGCAGTTAGCTTCTCCAAGTTGGGCAGATCAAGCTTGTTCTTATCCTTTTCAGGCGAAGGCGTTTCAGCCTTGCTGATGTGCTCGGTTAGTACGTTGGAGGGGGCCGGAGTGGCATAGGCTGAGCCGGTAATAGTGACCTCTTCTTCTTGAGCCGGCACCTCTTGAGTTGTTGGCAGGGGGCTGGGCGGCTTAGGGTCCGTCTCTAGAGTAGCCTCAGGAATCACAACGTGAGCATCCACCGGCTCGTTGGGCTGGGGAGTGTCGTCATGAGCACCCTGGCCAGCCTCGGATGGTGCCACTTGAGCTTCAGGAGTATCAAGCTTTGGGTCTTCCGGTTCCGAAACATTCGGACGGGAAGATGCCTGGGCCCTGCAAGACATGGACTTCATTATCAGTTATATGCAAGGACAGTATAGTAGTAAGCAGGGAAAGGATGTAACAAAGGTTACCCCGGGTTGATAACCAAGGGGAGGCAGCTTGGAGGCGGTTGAGTCGCCAGACGAAGGAGGAGTTTCCTGGTACAATTAGATGAAGCAATATGAGTAAGTAACAGCACAAGACTAATATGCAAAAGTACAAATATAAGCATGAAGTACCTCGTTGCGACGTTTTCGGCGAGTCGGAGTATCAGGTAAGCCGGCCACCAGGTCTTCAGGGCCGCCGCTCCGGGTCTGGTGTCTGGCATCATGTTGCTGCTACTTCAAAAGAAAGTCGGGGTCCAAGTGAGCAAGAGGATGGGAAAACTTAACTTTCAGGATAACCTGCCGGATTTTCTCTATTGGTAGAGGTTCTGAGAGGAGTCAGCGTCAATAAGTTGCATGAAAAGAAGACCAAGGGAATCAAGTTCTACCTTTGAGTCGTCCAGCACGAACAGCTCCTCAATTGATTGTTTCTTTTTACGAGCCGGAGCTCGAGCCTTGGTCGCCTTACTTTTCTTCTTCCTGGAGGTAGTGGTTAACATCTTGTTTCAGAAGGAAGAGCCGGCCTGCATATGGTATATGCATTGGCAGAAAGTTTAATAGGGTATATGAAATGCAGCATTTAAAAGAATGGATGAGGATTAGGATGAAAAGATTCACCTCCGGAGCCGGGTTAAGTGCATAAAAAGGGCTTAGCCCCATCTTGTTGCAGACTGCTTGAGGTTCTCCCAGCAAGGACTTGACGATTGCATTAAGATCTTGGTCTATTAAGGGAGTCTGGTTGAAGCGTTGAGGGTCAGTTACTTCACCGGTATATTGGCACATTAAGGCGTTGCGGCTACTCTACGGCATAATTCTCCAGGAGACCCAGCAGCGGGTCAGATCGACGCCGGTTAACCCGTTGGCTAGCAGGGCCCATATCTTTGAGAAGGTTGGACCATATTGGGTGCGTTCTGCAGCAGACATCCGGTCTGGGAGTTCGGTGTCGGTACTGAGCCGGTAAGGGCGATAACCCGACAGTGGATTCTCTCCTTCTGGGGAAGTGTCCTTGCAGTAAAACCAGGTCTTATTCCAGTCTTTGGGGTGACTTGGCAGAATCGCTGCTGGAAAGAGTACATCCCTCCGTCTTTGAATGGAGACACCTCCAAGTTCAAGACTCAGTCCGTCCGCCATCTCTGTTTGGCGGTTGATATAGAAATATTCCTTGAAGAGGTGAACAGACGGCTCTTCTTGCAGATAGCCTCACAGAGAATTTGGAATTGGCATAAATTGGTTACGGAATTTGGGCCAATATCTTGGGGGTGCAGATTGTAGAGGTGCAGAGCGTCCCAGAAAAATTTAGACCCGGGCAGTGAGAAGCCACGGAGAAGATGATCTGTGAAGACGACAACTTCCTCATCCTAGGGTTTAGGAGTGGTTTCTTTACCAGGAACCCGCTAGTGGATAACATCTTGAGCCAGCAGAACCCCCATGGCTACAAAATCACTGAGTGTTTCTTCGGTAACCGCAGAACAGACCCAGTCGCAGGAAGCGGGGCCTTTAGCCATGCCGGCGGTTTAAAAGACCGTGGAAAGGCATGATTATATGGCGGGTTAAAAACGTGGCATGACTGAAACTGCTATAATTTTAAGATGGTGATGTTACTTGGCGGGTCAGTATTAAATTATGAGCCGCCGATCATTACAGCAACGAAGCATGACAACGAGAGCTGGCAGCATGATGGCCGGTCAAGTTTGCCAGCGAGTATTGGAAAAACTGCTAAGTGTGGAAAAACAGGTTCCAACAACTGCAGCTACCGTTTTAAGATCTACGGAGGAGAAGAAAAGGAAAATATTTCCTAAACCTAAGTTTACAGTGAAGAACAGATAGTTCATACGCGAGCTCCCGTGAAGGGAAGATGTGTAATAATCAGGGAAAACGCGCCCGGCAGAGCGCCGCGGGATCTTGCTTAGCGAATGGAAATCTACAAATATTTATTTTCCTCATCTACGCCAAGAACACCGATGAACGGCAGCGGCCCCGAAGAACACCCGATGAACTAATGCAGATTCAGAGGGGGGAGATGGAACCTGAGATTTGTAGGAGATGCGGGCGAGCAGCGGCGAACTCTGGACAAGTTCAAGTTGATGCAGCGGCCCTGGTGATGATGACGGCGAGGTCTGAGCGGGGCGGCGGAGCTTCGGCTATGCGGGCGTTTGGAGGAAGAAGAAGAAGAGAGGCGGCGACGGGGGAAGGTGAAAGTGATAAGGACCCCACGCGCCTATTTATGAGGGGGGTGGAACAGCAACAGTCTCGCACGGGAATCGAGGAGGCAATATGATGATTGACCAAGAAAACGCCTCGATTCTCGGGTTGACCAGTCAATGAAAAGATCCGTTATGACGTCATCCGGATCTTTTGGATTTTCCAGAGATGACGTCACCCATTTCTACATGGTGGGTCACGAAGATTGGTCAGAGATGACATCGCCCATTTTCACATGGCAGGTCATGAAGATTTGTCAGAAAGGAATGTAAGACTCGCCAACCAGAAGACTTGAAGATTGACATGAACCGGTTCAAATCAATCTGGGGCCTAATGTTGGCGATATAACCCCGTGGTGAGACCCGCCAAGGAGGGGCCAGGTCATGAGGTTGGCGGCTTAGCAGTAAGGCCTGTAAGTGATTTGCCCGATGGGCCTGGAGGAGGCCCACAGCCAGAAGACAGCGTGTAACCCGGGGGCGTAAGCCGCCGGTAGCAGCTTGCCAGACAAGGCAAAGATAGTTAGAGGCAAGGTCGGTTATTAAGTTTGACCCGGCCCGGACTCTTGTAAGCCCGGGGCCTCGACCTGTGTATATAAAGGCGGGCTCCCTGGGCGGCTTAGCCCACAAAACCTTTGATCGAGTACTAGGTCAAGCGAATCCGCTCCCTTGTAATCGATACCCAATCAATACAACTCAAAGCAGGATGTAGGCTATTACCTCCTTCGAGAGGGGCCGAACCTGGGTAAACCTGTGTCTTTTGTCCCGACCAACCCCTTCGAGTTAACCGCCATAGCGATGGCTTCACACCTAAGTCCTGGCACTAGGACATCTGCCATGATAAAACCACGACACTCCGGATGCACCCGTCGCCGGCGAGACTACTGGGCATACGCCTCGTGCGGAACGAGACGGAGCGCCGAGCGGGGCCGCGGCCCCGCAAGTTCGTCCCCTGCATGCCAGACAGCCCCAGCAAGTGGCACGCGGCATCAAGAACGCGGCGACGCTTCTCTTGGTCCTACCAGGAGTCGAGCGACGTCATGGTCTGCATCTTTCGCCATGCCGAGCACCGCTGAGGAAGCCATGGCATGAGTCCAGATGTTGCTCAACTTCATGCCAATAGCGGATAAGATGGATGAATGGAGAGCCACCGTTCAGAGTTTGATTTCTTTCATTGAAGCCAACAAGCCCCTGCATGCAGAGCCGTCGCGACGTACGCGAACAGCAGTAGCAACCCGGGCCGACGAGCGCGTCGAAGGGGCCACCCCAACGGTGCAGTCCCCTCCGCAAAAACAGGCCCAGAGGTAGCTGCAACTAGCTTCACATGCTGATGAGCACAACGAGGCATCCATAGTCTCGTCTGGCCCGCGCGACCACCGGGATCAACGGCGTGTCCTTGAAGACCGGCGGAAAGAAGATGCGCGCATCACCATCGAGTGACGCAGGGAAGCGCACCGTCAATCCGACAAGCGCAATGGTCTAGACGTCAGCGACCCCGCGCCCAGTGCTGGCGGGTACCTTCCCTACGAGGTTGGTTGCCCTGCCTTCACTAGCGAACTGCGACGGGTCTGCTGGCCATCGACCCGTGCTTTCAAACCTGAGCTGCCTGAGAAACACGACGGGAAGTTGAACCCGGCGGAGTTCTTGGGCATATATACGATAGCTGTTCAAGCTGTGGGAGGAAGAGATGAAAAGGTGCTCGCCAACTATTTCCCATTGGCACTTAAGCCGAACGTGAGATCGTGGCTGATGCACCTGCCGGAAAATTCAATTTCATCATGGGCTGACCTATGCAACGAGTTCGTTGGCGCCTTTACCGGTAGTCATCAAGAACCAGGCCAGCCTAGCGATCTCCAAGTCCTCCCGCAAAAGGAGGGAGAAACCTTGAGGAAGTACATCCAGAGGTTCAGCCGAGTGCACCGCAACATCCCAGAGATACATCCCGCAACGGTAATTGCCACATTCCATTCGAACGTGCGCAACAGGAGGATGCGAGCCAAGATGAATGTCAAGCTCCCCAAGACTGTTAATGAGCTTTACACCTTGGCGGATAAATGTGCTCGAGCTGAAGAAGGAAGGCGACTTCCCGGCGAGGAGGCGAACGTCGAAATGGACTCCGATGACGACGATGACGCCCCCGACCCGAAGGGAAGAAGCAGGAAGTGCAACAAGAAGCGTAAGGGAAAAGTAGTATTGGTTGTCGAGAGCTCCAGAGACCTCAGTACAGGCAAGAAGGCGAAAGCCGAAACCCCCGACAAGGGAGCTGCCACGTGCGCTGATTGCCGGGAGGCTGCTGCCGTTGAGAAGACCGGGAAGTCTGACGGGCCATACTGCAAAATTCACCGCACCAAGGGCCATGATGTCCAAGAATGCCGACAGGTCGAGCAACTTGTTGAGAAGCAGAGGGCCGAGTACGAGAAGCGCGACAAAGAAAAAGGCCAGGACGGTGCTGCCGGGAAAGGCCATGGCAGCAGAGGAGGTTGCCGCGACAAAACCCCACAGCAAAAGGAAAAACCCTCCAGTGGCCGAGAGAAGAAGGAAACAGACGATATGAGTGAGGATGAGGATGATGATGAGGATTCCAATAACGGCGAGTTTCAAAAGCAGCCAAAGCCATGTGCGTTGACGGGGGTGCATCCTTGCATTCCTCTCGCCGCCAGCTCAAGCAGTGGGCACGTGAGCTCAATGATGTGGAACCAACTGCAGAATCTAGGAAGGCACTCAAATGGTCCCGCACGCCTATCATCTTTGACGAAGAGGATCATCCCGACCGTACCACTACGGTCGGGTGTTTGCCATTGTTGGTTTCTCCGACAATCCGCAACCTCAAGGTGTCCAAGATGTTAGTTGATGGCGGGGCAGATTTGAACTTAATCTCCCCTAAAGTAGCTGAGAAACTGTAGATCCTTGATGAAGAGCTCGAGGCTACGGGTACATTCCAAGGAATCAACCCCGGCAGGAGCCGACCCAAGGGAAAGATCACTCTGCCTGTGACATTTGGCGGGGAACTGAACTTCCGGACAGAGAGGATAGTGTTCGACGTCTCCGAGATCCCGCTGCCTTACAACGGAATCCTCGGTCGCCCAGCTCTGGCAAAGTTCATGGCGGCATCTCACTATGCCTACAATACCTTGAAGATGCCAGGGCCCATTGGGGTCATTTCCATCCCATCCGACAAGAAGAACGCAGTTATCTGCATGGACTAGATGTATCGTGACGCGGTAGCAGCTGAAGCCCCAGAAATCCCAGCTCCCGCCAAGGGCACAGAGAAATTGAAGAAGGCTAGCAGGAACACCGGCAAGGACTCCGGGAAGCACGCCACTTCAGAGTGCGCCGCACCCGACGATGACCTGCCGGGGAGTTCCACCAGCAAGAAGACCAAGGCCACCTATCCTAAGACGAAGAAAATCCCAGCAACGCTGGACGGCATTGGTGGCACGTTCACCATCAGTGCGCCCTTACTGACAAATACGAAAGCACGCTGGTTACCTTCCTGCGGGAGAATGTCAATGTGTTTGCCTGGCAACCATCTGACATCCCCGGTGTTCCCAGGGAGGTAATTGAGCACCACCTTGCTGTCTGTCCTCATGCCCGGCCCGTCAAGCAAAAGGTTAGGAAGCAAGCCCTGGAGCGGCGGCAGTTCATTCCTGAGGAAATCAAGAAGCTTGAAGCAGCTGGTTTGGTCAGAGGGGTGCTGCATCCAACTTGGCTGGCAAACCCGGTGGTGGTACGTAAGGCAAATGGGAAATGGAGGCTTTGCATAGACTTCATTGACTTGAACAAAGCTTGCCCGAAGGATCCTTTCCCCTTGCCGCGCATAGATCAGATTGTTGATTCCACCTCCGGATGTGACTTGCTCTCCTTTTTGGATGCCTACTCCGGATACCAACAGATATTTATGACCAAAGAAGATGAGGAGAAGACCGCATTCATAACTCCCTGCGGCACGTACTGTTTTAACATTCAGGTTAAAGAGTGCCGGTTCAACCTTCGCCAGAGCTGTTCAGATTGGTTTTGGACCTCAGCTACACAGAAATGTGGAAGCCTACATAGATGACATCGTGGTCAAACCAAGGATGAAGCCACTCTCCTACAAGATCTGGAAGAAACTTCTGCGAACTTGCGCAAAATCAACCTGAAGCTCAACCCTGAAAAGTGCGTGTTCGGTGTACCATCCGGCAAGCTACTTGGGTTCTTCATATCTCAGCGAGGAATAGAAGCCAATCCCGACAAGATTAAGGCGATTGAAAAAATAGAGGCACCCAAGACTATCAACGATATCAGGCGCTTGACCGGGTGTGTTGCCGCGTTGTGTAGGTTCATCTCGAAGTCCGCTGAGCGCGCCTTGCCGTTCTTCAAGATCTTGAAGAAGGACGACCCGATGAAGTGGACCCCGGAGGCAGATGCAGCGCTGCAAGACCTAAAGAATTACCTATCCTCTGCTCCCACCTTGGTTGCTCCTAAGCCACAAGAGCCGTTACTGCTATATTTGACAGCGATGAATGAAGTGGTTAGTGCAGCGCTGGTGGCGCAGCGGGAAATGGATGGAGATTCAGCAGCTTTTGCTGATGCTACCGGGGGCGGAAAGAAACATCCGCGGCAGGACTCGATGCAGATCAAGGGGAACCTCAGCAAATGGTCGACATCGGATCCAAAGAGGTGGCGAAGAAGAAAATGGTGTAGCGGCTCGTGTACTTTGTCAGTTCCCTACTGCACGGGGCTAGATCAAGGTACTCTGGAGTACAAAAGCTGATCTTCGGCCTCATCATGGCCTCGAGGAAGCTGCGCCACTACTTGCAAGCCCATGAGATAACAGTTGTCACCCGTTTCCCGTTGCAACGCATACTGAGGAACCCCGAAGCCACTGGCAGGATAGTTGAGTGGGCATTAGAATTGTCAAGTTTTGGATTGAAGTATGAGAGCACTTCCACCATTCAAATTAGGGCGTTGGCAGATTTTATTGCAGAATGGACACCCACGCCTGATGATGAAGCTCCGGAGACAATCCTCCCTGGCAAAGAAGCACCCAAGGATTGGATCATGTACTTGGACGGTGCTTTCTCACTCCACAGTGCTGGATCAGGCGTGCTCCTCATTGCCCCCACTGGAGAGCACCTCAAGTACGTCGTCCAAATGCACTTTCCCTAGGAGGAAGCCACCAACAATACTGCTGAGTACGAGGGGCTCCTTGCCGGACATAGAATCGTGGTAGAGTTGGGAATAAAGAGGCTGATCGTCCGAGGAGATTATCAGCTTGTGGTGAAGCAAGTCAACAAGGATTACCAGAGCCCCCTGATGGAGGCATACGTTGAAGAAGTGAGGAAATTGGAGGAGCATTTTGACGGACTGCAAACAGAGCATGTGCCATGAGCAGAAAACTGCATTGCTGACCATCTATCGAAGTGCGCTACGCAGAAGCTTCCCGTGGAACCAGGGACTTTTGTTCTCTACCTCGCTCAACCATCGGTATCCCCATCATCGATGTCCAAGAAGAGAAGAAAGTTGATCTCCGGCAAGCATTTCCCGGCAGAGCTTCCCGAAGCCACCGGTAGAGAAGCTGCCAGGGAAAATCCCGTTCTGGTTGACGAGCAGCTCCCTCCCGCAGGACCTCAGGTTCTCGCGGTTGAGGCAAGCGCTCCCGGAGACGAGGAGACGCCTTTAGTCCTTGTTGTCGAGCTGCAAGCTCCAACCTGGGTGCATCATATAGTCCATTTCCTTCAAACAGGAGAACTCCCCGAAGAGCAAGAGGAAGCCGAAAGAGTAGCCCGTCGGTCAAGTATGTACCAGTTTGTCGATGACACCCTATACAGAAGACGACCGAACGGTGTGAAATTAAGGTGTATCTGTCGGGTGGATGGACTGAAGCTGTTGGCGGAGATTCATGGAGGGGTATGTGGTTCCAACAATGGATCAAGGGCCCTTGCCTGGAAAGCTTTCCGACTGAGCTGGTCACCAAGTGTGAAGCCTGCCAGTTCCATTCCAAGAACATCCATCAACCAGCACAAGCCATGCAAACAATCCCACTATCCTGGCCATTCTCGGTCTGGGGGCTCGATATTCTAGGCCCCTTTCCCCGTGCTGTCGAGGGCTTTGAGTTCTTGTTCGTGGCAACAGACAAGTTCACAAAGTGGCCTGAGGTGGAACTAGTGAGAAAGGTGACCGCGCAGTCAGCTATCAAGTTCATGAAAGGACTGGTGTGCCGCTTTGGAGTGCCTAACAGAGTGATCACTGACAACGGCACCCAGTTCATGAGCCGCGCCTTCATGCAATATATCCAAAGCCTTGGAAGCAAGGTCTCCTTCGCCTCTGTTGCTCACCCGAGAAGCAACGGGCAAGTCGAGATGATGAATGCTGAAGTGTTGCGAGGGCTCAAGACAAGAACTTTTGATAAGTTGTGAAAGAGCGGCAGGCGCTGGATAGATGAGCTGTCGGTGGTTCTTTGGTCCCTCAGGATGACACCAAATCGAGCTACTGGCTAGACGCCCTTCTCCCTAGTGTACGGGGCGGAAGCAGTACTCCCCATGGAACTCATATACGGGTCACCTCGAGTGCTTGCCTACGATGAAGTAGAGCAACAGCAGCTACGGCATGACGATGCCATGCTCCTCGAGGAAGACCATCTATGGGCTGCGGTGCATGCTGCACGTTACCAGCAAGCCCTGCGCCACTACCATAGCCGCAGGGTCCATGCCCGGAGCCTTGAGGAAGGCGACCTTGTCCTTGGGCGTGTTCAGTACGCAAAGGGTACTAACAAGTTGACGCCGAAGTGGGAAGGCCCTTACCGGGTAGCACGAGTCACCAGACCTGGCGCAGTCCGTCTGGAGACCGAAGATGGCACCAAAGTGTTTAACTCATGGAATATTGAGCATCTTCGTAAGTTCTACCCGTAAGGCGCGGCTGCCGGGCTCAGTCCCCAGCAGCCACCTTTTGTACAAGCCTTGCCGATGTTGCATGTAACCCTTTGTACAAAGCCAGGCGCAGACCCTGTGCAACGATAATAAAGCTAGAGGTTGCATCATATCATCATATTTACATGCTCATTACACATTTTTAAGACTGCAATGTTATCGCTTTTGAGTTATAAAGATTTGCTAGAATACTTGATGAACCTGTAATCTTTGTTACTCTTCTCACCCTACATGTTTGACCATCGGAAAAACAGGGAAGGGAAACAAAGAAACAAGGATGGCAGCCCATCACACTCCGAAAGGGGATACTGCATGGAAAAGATAGGTATATCGCATACCCAAAGTTTAGTATCTTTCGATTCCTGAAGGAAATCCTTAATATCTTCCTTATTGCGGGTGGTGGAGTCATCCACGTGGTGAGAACCCTTGTCGGGATGAGCCGTCCCCCTGGCCTCGTCTAACGACTGTGGGAGGGGGTGGCGGCGCCGACACCGACAAGGAGCTCTGCCGGGGAACAACGCCAACCTGCTGCCGGGGGCTCGTTTCCCCTATTTGGCGCTCGTGGTTTGAATGATGACCCGGCAAGCAGCTCCGTGTAGCAAAGACAAAACATACCGATTTAGTATAAATAAGGAAGGGAAAGAGATAGTACTTGTGAAAGAAAGACAACACCTTTTCTCATTCATTTCCAATACAAATGGGATAAAGATTACATAAGAGGGCGCCCCTTTTTAATAACTCTTTATTTGGCTTTCTCCCCTAGGGGTAGATTACAAAGTGAAAAAGAGCATAGGGAGGACCCAACCACAAGCCTAGCCTGACCCCGTCAAGGCTGTCGGGGAATGGCTCGGCGAGACCACCAGCAAGAAGGACGAAGCCGAAGTCCACGAGCCTGCCGGGGTCCAGCTGAGAAGAAGAGGCGACGCCCGAGTCAAGAACCCCCGGCAAATCGCTCTATCGGGAGGAGGAGGAGCACGATGACGGTGATGGTGCGGCCGATGATCAGCTGGAGCCCATGTCATCGTACTCCGACTTGACGGCCTGGAGGTCGTCCTTGTCGTCTTCACCGACACTGTCCTCCTCGTCGCTATCACTCGAGGAGGAGCTTTCGACATCACTCGAGCTCTCCTCGCAGCAGCCAAGACGAGCGCTCGAACGCCCATACATCTTGACGGAAAGCAGGTCAGCCTCCATCAACTTGAAGCGAAGGACGTGTCCACCCGTGAGATTGTGGGCACGTGCGAAGGTTTTGCACCCGCGCCTGAGAAGCATAACGCGACTCTCCGGGTACTCGACATCCGCCCGCACAATGCCGTTACACCAACCATGCGCCCACAGCCACAGGGCGTGTGGCTTATCAACCTCCATCACCCTGGCGAAAGGGTGAGGGAGGCGCAGGCGGCTTCGGGGAGGACCACGCAACTTGATGACGAAATCCAGCGCCGTTCCCTCGGCGTGGGTCTCCTCGAGAGGAGGGTCTGATGGCGGAGGAGGAAGGGAAGCAGCACTCCGTCTTCCCCGGCCACGGGCCCCGCGCCGACTTCGGCCCCTTCCGGCCCCTCCACCACGCGCACTCGAACCGCCCTCCACCTCCACGACTGAAGCGATGGCATGATCCCGACGGGAGGCCCTCACCGTTGAGGCGGAGGACAGAGGACGTTCTCGTCCCCTGGGCATGCCAACAGCAAGCGCCGCTCAAGACAAGGGAGCAGAAGGGCGAGCTCTGTGGATTAGGACTTAAGGAGGAAGAAAGGATGGATGAGCATCGCCCCTCACGACCCCCAATTTATAGGGGAGAGCGCGGGGGCTGGCTCTCCTCCTCTCCAAAGGTCATCGTCCATCTCCACTAATTCCACCACCCACGATCACGGGCGAACAGGTAACCGCCCCATTGCTCCAATCCATGGCGCTGCGGTTTCTGCCTCGACCAGGGCTTTAAGTCACACGCGCCCGTCGCTAACTCCCCGCTATGCATGCGGTGTGTGTGGCGGAAACGGCCTGAAGTGGTAGGTCAGTGCTGACCAATAAATTGGCAGTTACTCCCTCACATTACGCGCCGGTGCATTGATTTTGGGCCTGACCCAATGGCACTTGGCGAGCGCGTGTGGGCCAGACCCGGGGGCTCCTGTTGGTGCACTAGTACAGGGGTACCCAGTGCCCCTGACTTATGCACAGGCAGTAGTAGCTGAACAATTCAATGCTCGTACAAACCCGACGAGTAATCAAGACCGGACTCCAACAAGCCCGACGCGGCAGCCCAAGCCTGGACTGCAACGCGCCAAGCATGTCCCCGGCGCTTGCTGGGGAACAAGACATGCGCACCTTCCTGAAGACCCGGCAAGCCATCCACCGGCAGGCGCGAGCTAACCAGCCACCGCTCCATCGCATCGCTACGTCAGTCACTTATCGATGCAGTGTCGAGCCCTCAAGCGGCTAATCAGCTCTCGCTAAGCATGTGGCGACACGTCGGGAGGCAAGTTATGCTCAGTTGACACCCGCCCTGCAGCATGTCAAGACCATAAGCAATGACCGACCAAGCAGTGGCAAAAGCTTGCCGGGGATGCACCCCCGAGCGCCACCTAGGCTGGTAATCATGGTATTTTCTCCTAAATGCCAGATTTAGGTATGATAGCTCTGCTAAGCTATCTAATCAATAGATAATGATTGTTTTGCCATTGTGATAACCCCTTGCACTAGGCTCAAGGCTACCTAGCTCAAGATTCGGACCTTTGGACACTTGTACTCGCGTAGTAGCTCACCCCTACATCAGCTCTTGCCGGGATTGGGCACAGCGCATTCTTCGTGTTCCTCTGATCAATCCACCAAAAGCAGGAGTAGGGTTTTACGCTTAGCAGCGGCCCAAACCTGGGTAAAATGCATGTGTCGTGATCGTCGCTCTGTCTCATGCTCTCCGCTCTTTGTGCAACGTGACCCCCCTTGCCGAACCACAAAGGGGCCTCTAGTCCCATAGGTGATCGTGAGCATCCGTGCCCCGACAGTTATGATCACCCCGTGGATAATTAATGAACAACCCGGGTCAGTGCGCTCATGAGTTTTGGTCCACCTACCTAGCAGTCGGTGGTGCCACGTCAGGGCAACTTGAGGTATTTTGGCTATCGTCTACTTCGCATAGACAGATGATGCATGTAGATGGAGAGCGCACGGCCCTAGATACGTATCTGGCTCACCGTGAGTCCTTGCTGGTTTTGTTTTACCTTTAGCAAACTTTTTGTGCACCGGGATACTATGGGGTATCCTGCGGTTGAGGTTTTTCACCACAGGATGTGACTAGAAAAAACGTGTAGAATCTCATGGCACACTTTATTTTGTTGTTTAACAAATATAAAATATGCTTAGGACAGATCTGGACCAAATTCATAATTTGAATATGAGGCCGTTTCGGAAATGCTATATGTTGCTTCTGGCCTCATTTAAAATGCCTAGTTGATGTAGTTGTGTATGCTTCACCTCTTGCCATGATAAATAACATTTAAAATGATTGTTTAGTTAAAGAACACTAACCATATTTCTCGTAAAATGGAGAGTTATTATTTTGTTACATGTATGTTCTCCTTCTCCATTTAAAATTGCCTTAATTACATCTTCACCTTATGCCATGACCACCCATGTTAAACAACAATTAATATTGATGGGTACCTAAATGAGAGTGAACTAAATAATTCGAATGTGGAGTTTCGTCAATATGCAACTCATTGCATATTGAACTTCACTTAATTTGTAGTGTCTGATCGTTGTGCTTGCCATGCCTTGCATATTTAAACTTGACATGCATCATCATTGCTTGCGCATCATGTCATGCATATGTTGTGGTGTTGATCATGTGTTGCTTGTGGTTTCCGGTTTGCTTCTTCTCGATAGAGTTCCGAAACCGCTTCGCAGTGTGAGGATCCGTTCAACTACGTGGTTCGTCTACTTCACGGATTCGTTCTTCTTCCAAGCGGGATCTCAGACAAGATGATCATTTCCCTAGATACCATTACTATCATTGCCATGCTAGATGTCTCATTTCTATCGCTTGTCTCGCTACCTACCAGTTGTTTGTCAAGCCTCCCAAATGCCATGAAAAGCCTCTACCCCCCCTCCACGTCCCAGCAAACATTGTTTGGCTATGTTACCGCGTGCTCAGCCCTTCTTATAGCGTTGCTAGTTGCAGGTGCAAGCTCTTTCCATGTGCAACATGGATATTTTGTTATATCACAATATTATTGCTATTTAATTTAATGCACATATATACTTGGTAAATGGTGGAAGGCTTGGCCTTTTGCTCGGTGTTTTGTTCCACTTTTGCCGCCCTAGTTACTTGTGTATCGGTGTTATGTTCCATATTTTGGGCTCCTAACATGCTCGGTCTTGTTATGGGGACCCCTTGATTTTCGTTTTAGGATAAAACTTGTCTGGCAAGGCCCAACTTTGGTATTATATTTTCCTAAAAACTAATAAACCTGCATAGGGAGTAATTAACTCGAGGAGAATTAATCAACAACCCGGGCTAGTACTCCACATGAGTGTTGGTCCAAAATGGCACTAGCCGGGGCCACCACTGGGTGTGCCAATCGGAAAGTTAGCCAATCCGGTCGTGTCCTGAGAATGAGATACGCGGATCCTATCGGGTTCGTTGACACATCGGGCGGTCTTGCTGGACTTGTTTTACCTTTCTCGAATGTCTTGCGCGAGGAATTCCAAGAATAGTTCGGGCTATCTCGAGGTTGCGGGTTTCCAACGGAATTGTCTAGGAAATCACGGGATTCTTGGTCGAGGTTATTCCCGCGGCGTGTGGTTAGTTTGTGATGGATGAGTTGGAGCACCCCTGCAGGGTTAAATCTTTCGGAAAGCCATGCCCGCGGTTACGTGGCAACTTGGAAACTTTGTTTAACACTCGGTAATAGCAAACTTAAAGTAAACTCAAATAAAATACACCAACCGTGTGCGTAACCGGGACTGTCTCTTCTCGTGAATTTCTGATCCGAGAGAGAACACGGTGGGGTTATGTTTGACCGTAGGTAGGTGTTCAGGATCACTTAGTGATCATTACTAGTTCACGTCCGTTTATGCGACGATCATCCCCCTTGTTCTTGTACTCGTAAGTTAGCCACTCAAGTAAATGCTTAGTGCTTGTTGCAGCCTCACCACTTAACCATACCTCACCCATTAAGCTTTAATAGTCTTGATACCCTTGGAAATGAGATTGCTAAGTCCCTGTGGCTCACAGATTACTACAACAACAATTGCAGGTACAGGTAATGCGATGATTTGACGTGAGCGTGATGCTTGTTTGATTTGGCGTTCTTCTTCTTCTTCATCGATCATAGGATGGGTTCCAGGACGGCCGCCTGGGATAGCAAGGATGGATGTCATTTTATCGTTTGATTTCGTCCGTAGTCGGACCCTGCTCTTCTGCATGATGATTGAATATGATGTTGTATTGATGTGATATTGATGTAGCTTGTGGCGAGTGTAAGCCAATTCCATATACTCATCTCTTCTTTACATGTACTTGTAATGATATCCATTCTTGCGAAACGACGAGATGCACTTCTATCCCTGTCGAGGCCCTCGAGCCAAAATGAGGATAGGATGGCATCTTGGGCATGACACAAGGCACCATATCTATGCATTAGTATAACTCAGAGTTCCAGAACATCGCCTGCTATGCCAAGCAAGACGTGCTAGGTGAGAAGAGTTAAATCTATCAGTTTCAAGGTGGGCTTAGAGAAGACCCTCAACTCACCCTTGTTATCGCTGATATGACCCAGTTTGATCCGTTTTACAACTCGGGTCTAAGTCTAGAAGCAGCTCAATTCAAGGCTGAGGCTTCCAAGAAGCGGTACAGAGAGTCAAACCCGTCATCGTCTTCCTCTTAGGTGGTTCCCAAGCAGTAGAAGTACGGGGTTCCTCCTCCTCCTGTGTTTCGTCCTCAGGAGCAGAAGTAGATTGGTGGCCGTGGTTCTTCCCACACACCCAATGTAGTGAGCCAGCAGAGACCTCAGGCGCCTAGGACAACTGGTCCTCCTCCTGCCCCCTCTCGTCCGCTTTCAGAGGTTACTTGCCACAACTGTGGCCAGAGAGGTCACTATGCTACCAAGTGTCCTCAGCGGCGTCTTCCGCCTCCTCCTCCTATCAAGCCTCCAAGCAATGCAGTGGTGAAGCATAATCCTAAGTCAGCTAGAGTCAACATGGTCAATGCAGATCAAGCAGAAGAATCTCCTGAAGTGATAATGGATAATCTCTTGGTTAATTCTATTCTTGCAAGAGTTTTGTATGATACTGGTGCATCTCATTCTTTCATATCATTGCCATTCATCGAGAAGCATGATTTGTTTCATGTTAATTTGTCCAAGCCCCTATCAATAGTTTCTTGAGGAAAAGTGATGAATTCTCGTTTGGTGGTTCCCGATGTTTCCATCAAATTGCGCAATTGTTCTTTTCTAGCTTCTCTGATTGTTCTCGGTAATTCCGACATTGATCTAATTTTGGGTATGAATTGGCTCGAGGCATGCAAGGCTCAAATTGATTGTGTGGCTAAGCAAATCCAATTAACCCATCCTTCCGAAGATGTGATTATATTCGCTGCTTGCGATGACACTATTCATTTTTTCTCCCTCAATGAAAAGGGTAAAATCTCTGCATATCTCAGGTCCCCATCACCTATGAGTATGAAGATGTGTTTCCAGAAGAATAGTCAGGAATTCCTCCTCACATTCCAATGGAGTTTGTGATTGTACTCGAGCCTGGAACTAAACCGGTTTGCAAGAATCCTTATAAACTTGGCCCTGAAGAGATGAAACAATTGAAGAAGCAGCTAGATAAGAAAGAGGGTCTGAGTCTGATCAGACCAAACTCTTCACCATGGGATTATGGTGTTCTCTTTGTCAAGAAGAAGGATGGCACGAAACGACTCTGTGCCGATTACCGTCCATTGAATAAAAAGACAACCAAGAATAAGTATCCACTCCAACATCAATGAATTATTTGAGCAATTGAAAGGTGCCAAGGTTTTCTCAAGGCTCAATATTCGAACGGGCTATCATCAAATGCGAATTCGCGAAGAAGACATTTTCAAAACTACTTTCACGACAAGCTTTGGCTCTTATATTTATACAATTATGTCCTTTGGTCTTGCAAATGCTCCTCCAACCTTCTCTCTGATGATGAACTTTATATTCTCTCCCTTCAAAAATGTGTTCGTCTTGGTGTACCTCGATGATATCCTTGTCTTGTCCCAAAATGAAAAGGAACAAACAGAACATCTTTGGATTTTGCTTGATACGCTCAGAGAGTACAAGTTCTATGCAAAATTCTCAAATTGCGAATTCTGGCTCATTGAAGTGGTGTATCTTGGGCATATCATTTCTGCCGAGGGCATCAAAATGAATCCTAAAGAGGTTGAAACCATTGTGAAATGGGAGCCTCCTCAGAATGTCAAGTAGCTTCAAAGCTTTCTCGGGCTTGCAAGCTGTTGTAGAAGATTCATGGAGAACTTCTCCAAGATTGATATGCCTTTGTCGAACCTTCTCTAGAAGAATGTCAAATATGTGTGGACTCCTGAGTGTGATGTTGTGTTCAATACACTCAAGGAAAAGATGACTTCATCTCCAGTTCTCACTCCTCCCGTTGAATCCCAGACAGTCCAAGTATTCTATGATGCATCTTTGCAAGTCCTTGGTGGAGTGCTCATGCAAGATATAAAAGTGGTAGCTTATACCTCTCGTCGGGTGAAGCCTAATGAGAAGAACTACCCCTCTCACGATCTTGAGTTGGCGGCAGTTTTTCACGCTCTGATGACTTGGAGACACCTCTTGTTGGGACGGTCAGTTGAAGTCTTCACCGACCACAAGATTCTCAAGTACATTTTCACTCAACCCAATCTCAATGTCCGGCAAACAAATTGGGTGGAAATGATCTAGGAATATAATCCGAGCATTGAGTATACTCCAGGCAAAGCAAATGTGATTCCAAATATTTTGAGCAGAAAGGCGTACTGCAACAGTCTTATTCTCAAGCCATTCCAGCCTGAGCTTTGTGAAGCTTTCCGCAAGCTCAACCTTCAAGTAGTTTCTCAAGGTTTTCTTCCCAACCTTCAAGCTTCTCCAACCATGGAAGATCATGTTTGCCAAGCTCAACTTCTTGATGCTATGGTGGAGAAAGCGAAAGATGGTTTCTCCATGGCATTGCTAAGTATAAGTGCTTCTGTGTTGATGACAGAGACGCTTTGTTCTTTGACGACCGCCTTGTGGTTTCAAAGGGAGAGCTCAGGAAATGCATTATGGATGAAACACACAATTATCTCCTATCCATTCATCCAGGCAGCTCCAAGATGTATCAAGACCCCAAACAAACCTTCTGGTGGACTCGTATGAAATGAGAAATTTATAAGTTTGTCAGCGAGTGAGCGTGTGCTTGTTGGTGTATTAAAGAACGAGGCCCTTAGTACCCAGACTTGTACACAGACGACCGCGGCCTCTGGGCCGGCAAGACCTTGTCGGGCGAATGCCAACCGCCAAGCAACATCAAGCAAGGACCAAAGCGACCGGCAAGCCTCCTTGCCAGTGGAGAAGACCCGACTGCGAGCGCTGCTGCCAAGGTCTCCACCCACCAAGCCATCGCTCCACGTTGCCAGGCTGGTTGTCTACATCAGCTAGGTGCCGACCGGGTAGGCGAGTAGGTAGAGTTGGTCGGGGCGTGTGGAAGCTTGGTGGATTTACAACAACTTTAATGACACCCGTCCCACGGCATAGCAAAGGATTAGCAGGTAGCTGGACGAACGACACAGAAGGAGAGGCAACTCTTGTCGGGAGACGTCGCCAGCGTGACACCTCACGGCGCATTCAATGTGTTTGTCCTAGTCCGTCAGAGTTAGGTATTTCCCACCATAGCTCTTGCCAGTAGTTTTGGCAGCTATAGCATACATTGTTTACCCATGTAATGACAATTTTAGCCGATGTGGTAGCCCCTTATCCTATAAAAGGACGCACAAAGAGCACAAAGAGCATCACCGATCCATGTGTACTCAGCGTGACACCTCACAAAGAGCATCACCTAAACCCCTTACTACGCACGGATCGGTGAAGCTCTTTGTGCCTGAGAATCCCCGCAGTTGAACCACAAAGGGGCCCCGTAGGTGCGATAGATCGTCGTACATCTGACATCTTTGGCGCGCCAGGTACGGGGTTCCGGTGCGTGAATCTTCACCGATTTCCGCATGTCATAGCCCACAACTTCATCAACGCCCATGCCTCCCAAGAAAGCCAAGGGCGCCTCGACACCCGCCCTGACTTCCTCCAAGCTGCCCTCACACGCGGTTACCGACGACGAAGACGGAGGTGGCCCCCGTGTTCACCACACCGGCGAGCGCAGCCACAACACCGTGCGGAGTTCCATGAACCGCGACTAGACCATGCTGCCGTGGCAGCATGAAACGCGCCGGCGGCAACCGGGGACAACGCTATGGCTACAGCAGTCGCGGACGCAACAGCAGTTGTGATGGGACCTCCGCCGCACCCCTCGCAAGACAACCGCAACCAGTGCCCCCATGGTGTCGACCCCGGACGGCGTGCGGACAAGTCCCATGTGCATCACTCCCACGTCGCGCAGGGCCAAGATCGTCGTCAGCCTCCTGGAGAAGATGGACGACGCCCGACGGGACGGGGGAGCGCTCTTCCTGACACTGTCAGGAAGAAGAGCGCCACCCTCGCCTCGCACTGCTCCATGACCAAGACCACCCTAGCGTAGGCCCAGCTATTGTTGAACTTCCTTCCTGCGCCAGAGAAGATGGAGGACCAGAGGGTGACCATACAAAGCCCGCCGAGCTTCGCAAACCGCGACAAACTGGACGTGGCGGGTCCCTCACGCACATGCCACGCAGTTATTGCGAGGCCCACCATAGGACGCGACGTTGGCGGAGCACACACAGTGCAGTCGGCCCCACAATAGCAATACCCTTCTTGTTGGACCGACGTGTAGGACGAAGTGTCGTACGCATCGGCAGATCCGCAACAACAACTAGATCAGCACCAAGTCTTGAACGACAAGCGCAAGGAGGACACCCACACCACCATCGAGAGGCGGTGGGAGACGCGTCGTCCATCGAACGACCGTGCGGGCCTAGCCATCGACGAGCCTGTCTCAGGGGTGCCCGGTAGCCTACCTTACAAGGTAGGATGCCCAACATTCACCCACGAGCTGTGGTAAGTCTGTTGGCTCTCCAGCAGAGCCTTCAAGCCCGAACTACCCAATAAATATGACGCCAAGATCAGCCCATCTGAGTTCCTCATAATCTACACCATCGCCGTGCAGGCCGCCAGGGGACGCGATGAGAAAGTGTTCGCCAACTACTTCCCACTGGTGCTCAAGCCCAATGTCAAGAGTTGGTTGATGAACTTGTCAAAGGGGTCTATTTCCTCTTGGACGGATCTGTGCAACCAGTTCATTGGCGCATTCCATGGGGGCCACAAACTCCCAGGGCATCCCAGCGATCTGCATATGCTTCCCCAGAGAGATGGTGAATCCCTCCTCAAGTACATCCAGAGGTTCAGCCGCGTGTAGCACAATATTCCCGACATCCATCCTGCCGCAGTGATTGTCGCGTTCCATACGAATGTGCGCAATCGACGGATGCGCGAAGAAATGAGCATCAACAAGGTGTGGGATGTCACCGAGCTTTACGCCCTGGTTGACAAGTGTGCATGCGCTGAAGAGGGGAGAAGAGTCCCCGGAGAGGATGTTGGCATAGAAGTCGAGTCTGATGGTGACGAAGATGCGTTCGCCTCCAAGAAAAAGGGCCGGAAGCGCAACCTAAAGAGCAAGGGAAAGGCGGTCATGGCTGTCGAAGGGACCGACAACTCCAACACCTGCAAGAAGGCCAAGTCCGAAGGAACCGGCAAGGAGGCTGCCGCCTACTCTGGAGACGATGTGGTCGCGGCAGGAGAAAAGGCTAGCAGGCCTTAATTCAAGATCCACCTCACCAAGATCCATGACATCACCAAATGCCACCAAGTAGGACAGCTTGCGGAGAAGCAGAAACAAGAGTACGAAAGGCACGACAAGGAGAAGGGCCAAGATGGTGCAGGTGGCTCCGGAAAGAAGAACCGTGGTGGTCGCCGCGGCAAGGCCAAGCAGCAAAAGGAGAAGCTTGCTAGGGGTCGTGACAAGAAGTCTGATGATGAAGACGACAATGATGATGGATATGAAGAGGGATCTTATGGCCAAGAATTCCGGAAGGCTGTCAATGCTATGTGTGTTGATGGAGTCGCATCTTTGCACTCCTCCCACCGGCAACTCAAGTGGTGGGCCCGTAAAATCAACACGGCTGAGCCAGCGGTGGAGGCTAGAAAACCCCTCAAATGGTTCAACACCCCCAATCATTTTCGATGCTGAGGATCACCCTGACCGCATCACTGTAGTTGGTTGTGTCCCATTGTTGGTATCGCCAACAATCCATAACCTCAAGGTCATGAAGATGTAGGTCGACAGTTGGGCCGGTCTGACTCTGATATCATCCGACGTGATCAAACGACTGTAGATTTCTGACTTAGATCTCAAACCAACAAGGTCTTTCCAAGGGCTCAACCCAGGAAGATCTCATCCCAAGGGGAAGATAACTCTGCCGGTCACATTTGTTGGCGAGCTCAACTTCAGAACAGAGAGGGTCTTCTTCGATGTCGCTTAGATGTCGCTACCGTACAATGGAATTTTAAGCCAACCGGTGCTGGCAAAGTTCATGGCGGCATCCCATCACGCCTATAACACACTCATGATACCAGGGCCGATGAGCATCATTACCATCCACACTGACAACAAGGACGCAGTCGTCTGCGTCGACAAGCTCTTCCGGGAGGCATTGGCAGCGTCTGCCGACAAGGCACTCGCTCCTGCCGACAAAGCTCCTGGAGGGAAGGATAAGAACAAGAGTTCCAGCAAATCTCGTAAGGACTTCGGGAAGCGCGCCATGGAGTGCAGCACTCCTGTTGATGACTTACCAGAGACCTCTGCTGCCAAGAGCAAGAAAAACAAGGTGACCATTCCCAAGACGAAGCAAGTGGGTGCGCGGTAGGACGGCGAGGGCGGCACTTTCACCATAAGTGCCACCCTCAATAGTAAATAGGAAAGCGCACTCGTCTACTTCCTGCGGGCGAATGTCGATGTGTTTTCCTGGAAACCATCTGACATCCTCGGTGTTCCCAGGGAGGTGATCGAGCACCACCTTGTCGTTTGTCCTCATGCACGCGCCGTCAAGCAGAAGGTTCGGAAACAAGCCCTGAAACGACAAGAGTTTATTTCCGAAGAGATCAAGAAACTGGAAGCAGCAGGCCTGATCAAAGGTGTGATCCACCCAACCTGGTTGGCGAATCTTGTGGTGGTGCACAAGGCAAACGGGAACTGGATACTTTGCATCTACTTCACTGATGTCAATAAGGCTTTCCCGAAGGACCCTTTCCCCTTGCCGCGCATCGATCAGATAGTGGACTCGACTGCCGGCTGTGACCTATTGGCTTTCCTTGACGCCTACTCTGGTCATAACCACATCTTCATGGCCAAGGAAGACGGAGAGAAAACATCATTGATTACTCCTTGCGGCATGTACTACTTTAAGCGCATGCCATTCGGGCAGAAGAGTGCTGGTTCAAATTTTGCAGGGGCCGTTGTCGGGGTACGACAATCTATGGGACCGGAAAGGCCCCTTTGTGGTTCGGCAGTGAAGGCTCTAACATGCAAAGAGCATCACTGATTCCTGCGTACGCGAGGGTTTAGACAGGTTCGAGCCGCCGGAGCATAAAACCCTACATCATGTGTTCTGGTGGTTTATGAGTGTTCACAGTACAGGGTGCAACAACCCCGACAAGAGGTGCCTCGGGAGTACAGCTACACGTGTAAAATGATCAGAGTGTCAACCTTTGTAAAGGTAGCCATGGGGCTCCTTTTATAGACAAGGGGTTACCACAGTGGCAAAACGGTCTTTAGATCTGGTAAACAATGGGTATTGCCCTCTGCCAGAGTGTCGGCGGAGGTGGTAGTGGGAAATACCTAACCCTGACAGACTAGGATAGGCACATTGAATGCGTCATGAGGGGTCAAGCTGGCGACGTCCCCCGGCAAGGACTGCATCTCCTTCTATGTCTTCCGCCCAGCTACCTTCTATTCTTTTGCCATGCCGTGGGATGGGTGTCGATAAAGCTGCTGTAAATCCCTCCATGCTACTACGCGCCCCACCTATCCGCTCGCCACCTAGCCAATGTAGAAAACTAGCTCAGTGACGTGGAGCTAGGCCTTGGCGGGCGGAGTCCTTGGCGGGTGCGCTCGCCTTTGAGCCCCCGGCAAGGCGTCTTGCCGGGTTACTTGGTCCTTTGCTTGGTATAGTTGGAGCAAGGTTTCGGCCAGGCAAGATCTTGCCAGTCCGGAGGCTGCGGGCGTCGGGTGCACAAGTCAGGGTACTAAGGGCCCCGTTTCATAGTACACCGACAGGAGCCCCAGGGACTGGGCCACGCTTGCGTCCGTGACGTTTGTTGGGCTTGGCCCAAAAAATAGTGCACAGATGCGCGTGGTCGCAATTTTCTGTGGTTATAATGATTTTTACTGACCTTTCCCACGACGTGCAGTAGTTGCGGGTCGTGGGAGTGGCGGAGCGTGGCGGTTGCGTCGAGGGGTCGCGTCTGGGCAACTGCATCGCGCTGGGTCTGAATAGGTGGCCCTTGCGTCTTCCGTCCTTATTAAAAGGGGAGGTTTGTGCAAGCAAGCCGTTCATCCCAGTCATAGTCTCGCAGTGCCATCTCCCCTTCTAGTTCTTCTCCTTCCGCCACCGAAAAAGCTCGGGATTCCTTCTCCACTCTTTTTCGCCGCCTTCCCCTGAGTTCGCCATGGCGCCCAAACAAGCGTCCTCTTCCTCCGCCTCCGTCCCGGTGAAGAAGACGAACAGGTCGGCGGAGGCCGAGGGGAAGGAAGCCTTGGCGGCAATGCGGACGAAGTGCACCGTCTTCTCCCCTTCCGCACTAAAGGAGAGCGACCTCGTATCGATTTATGCTCCGATGTGGGGGAGGGAGACCAAGGCGCACCCGGTGCCGGTGGTGCTTCCGGGGGACAGCAAACCCAGCAGCCGAAAGTACCCGTTTTTTGCGGCGTACTTCTACTGCGGGTTGGTTCCCCCCTATTCTAGCTTCTTCACAGATCTAATGCTGATGTATGGTTTTCGCCTGTTGGACTTTACGCCCAACGGGGTGACGACCATGCTTGTCTTCGCGTATCTGTGCGAAAACTTTGTAGGGATCATTTCCAATGTGTCCCTATTTCGCCACTTCTTTTTTCCGCGCATAGAGGGCGAGGGTGGCCTCTCCGGTAGAATCATTTGGATTCCTCGCACCTCCAATAAGGTGGTGTATCCCACCGGCAACTTGCACAAGAGGTGGGAAGAATGGCGGGTGGATTGGTGCCGCATCGTCGACGAGGAGCCCCTAGTCTTCTACGAGGTCCAGACGTCTAGGCCTATATGTGATGAGGGGTGGAGCGCTCTCGCCGATGACGATGAGAAGCTGGAGATCGCCATTACCCGCATACTTCGGCTGAGGGCCACCAAGCTCACCATAGAGACGGCGGGCTCTCATTTTCTTGCCCGGTGGATCACTCCTCTCCAAGACCGGAAGCGTTTCGCTTGGGAGTACACAGGCGCTGCCGACATCATGAGGATCTGCCCTGGCCTTGAAGGTGACCTGACCTATCTGAAGCTTGTCTTCTTCCGCCACCAGCTCTTCCGCCCTGAAGGCAAGTTCATAGTGCCGGCTTCTGTCATCCCGCTCTGCAACAACTCCCGCAAGGATACGATTGTTGCAATGATGCCAGCGTGCAATGCGCATAGGGTGGAGCCCATGTAGAGGACACCGGCAAAGGAGGTGGTGCTGGCGTAGTTTGACAGCTTGTCGGAGGCGCGCGTCAGGGAAGAGGGATCAATGATCCGTGCCACTACTGAAGCGGAACTCGAGTTCATTGGCCAGCGGGCTATGGAAGCGGGCCTTGGCGCGGGCGGCAGTGGCTCAGGTACCTCCGTGCTCAGAGACGAGTAGGCTGGCCACAAGGAAGAGCGCGAGGAGGAGCCGCCATCGCAGGATCTACCGGAGGAAGTTGCCGGTGCTAGTGATGCCGTGGAGCCGGAGATCGAGGAGCCCCTGGTTCGCGACGCTCCCAGGAGAACACGCGTGCTTTGCAAGGCTAGCAGAGGGGAGTCGGTCCGCCGTGTCGGGGTTTCTCCAATCGTCGAGGGCGAGGAGGAAGAGGAGGAGGAAGACCCTGCCGCCAACATCGACCGTCCGTGGCGGTCGAGGCAAGTCGATGCATGGTGTCCGCCTGATGCGGCAGCACAAGAGGCGAGGCCGGTTGGCCAAGTCGAGCCATCAGCATGCATTGACACGCATGTCCCGCCTCCCGCCCCTGCTGCTCGTGAGGGGGGGATGTGGGGTTTTTCAGTCTTCAGCTCGTCCGGGGAAGAAGAAGAGTAACCATTAGTTCCTGCACTTTTGCTCTATTTTCATCTTCAGCTTCCCTGCATTTCTTTTCTGAGGATGTCGTTGATCCTGTAGGATGGAGGAGACTTTGGCGCGATGGATGGCCAGGAGGGCAAACCTTGGGTCCGTCGTACCTCCGGCGAGCGCTTCGCAGGAGCAAGTAGCCATGGGGCCCGACGCCACCACTAGCCCTGACAAGTGGCGCCGCCCCTGTTCCCAACGGCGAGTGCAGGTGCCAACATCGTAACCTCCGTCCCTCTGTCAACGGATACGAAGCACCCGGAGGAGACTCATGCGTGCCCAACCCCGGAGGGGAGCTTCGCGATGAGGGCCTCTGTCGTTGTGCCGATCCTTGCAGAGGACGATTCGCCGGTGAACGAGGCGGCCGGTAATGCCACGGCGATGGAGGATGTTGTCGAAGGAGGAGAAGCGCCTCCTCACCATGAGCCCACGGGTAAGTTCCTCGTGGTCGAATTATGTTTCTTCTTCTTTTTTGTCTTCTTGAGCTTCCTGTTGTTTCTGACCTTCCCCTTCCAACTGCGACCATAGGTACGCCCCCATCCGAGGATCTCTATATCAATGCCTCTGTCGAGGAGATCGCCAGGGAGGCCACCACGGAGGCCAGCCGGATCGCGGCTGGAGAACAGGTCGCTCGCCGGCGTGCCAGGGACACTGGCAAACAAGTCGTCGATGGGATGTCCTTTGAGGCAGGGGCGGACGTAGATGGTGCCCCATTCCCGGAGGTGCCAGAGGGCGGCACATTCTTCGCGGCGCCGGTGTCCCTGGCATGCTGCTCCAACCCTCCGGCTACCAGGTGGCGCCCGTGGGCCGCGGCACCCCGCGCCGCTCCAACCCTCCTGCAACAGACGCTGCCACCGGTCGAGCTGCTCAAGGGCAGCAGAACTTGTCGCTGTCTCACCGCGGGCAGTGCGGCGGCCGCACTGCTCCCCCGACTCCTGCTTCCGCCACGGCGCCGACCCCCCACGCTCATCCCGGGCCCGCGAGCGCATAGGCCGCGCTGCTTAGAGCGCGAAGAAGGCCTTGCGGTCGTCTCATCGCGCGTCTCGCTGCCCCTGGGGCTCGCACGGTCGCTTGCATCCTCGGTGGATCGCAGGTGCCCGTGTCCGACCGCCACGTCAAGCAGCTTCTTTGCTAGGTGGGCGCAGCTCAGCCGCGACCTGAGGCCCCGCGGGGCAAGGCGAGGCCGGCGACCGACATCACCTTCGACTCCGAGGACCACCCCAGGGCTGCGGTGCCCACCGGTGCAATCCCCATGCTGTGCACCCCCACCATCAGCAACGTCGCGGTTACCAAGACGCTCATCGACGGAGGCGCCGGCCTCAATGTCCTCTCAGTGGAAACCTTCGGCACGCTGCAGTTGTCCTATGACTAGCTTGCACCCACCAGGCCCTTCTCGGGGGTGGCCCGAGGCTCCACCGCCCCTTTGGGACAGGTGCGCCTCCCAGTCACTTTCGGCACTCGACACAACTACCGCACAGAGATGATCGACTTCGACGTGGGCCACATCGGCCTCCCATACAACGCCATCCTGGGGTACCTGGCCCTCGCCAAGTTCATGGCGGCGACACACCCAGGCTACAACATCATCAAGATGCCGGGGAGCAGTGGCATCATCTCAGTGGCCGGGGATACCAAGGATGCGGTTTAGACCCTCACGCTCGCCTACAAAGCGGCGGCTGCCACACACTCATGTGCCGGGGACGCTGCCCAGGCCCCGGGGGCTGGGGCGGCCCCACGCCTCGACAATGAGGGCGACACCTCCGCTCCTGGGGCCGCAGCGGCCCTGAGCCAGGATGCCGAGGGAGCGGTGCGGGCTCTGGAGGCTGCGCCCATGAAGAAGAAACAACTGTTCTCTCAGGACCGACCTGAGAGGAAGCAGGTGTTTGTTAACGGAGGAAGCTCAGGCCCCACCTTCACCATCGGCACTGGCCTTCCCCCGGAGCAAGAGAAGGCATTGGTCGACTTCCTCCGCACGAATAAGGACATGTTCGCGTGGGAGCCGGCTGACCTTGTGGGCGTCCCGAGGGACGTGATCGAGCACCACCTGATGGTGTGCCCTCACGCACGCCCGGTAAAGAAGGAGGCACGGCGGCAGGCGCAATAAAAGCAAGCTTTCATCGACCAAGAGGTTCGCAAACTGCAGGAAGCCGGCTTTATTCGGGAAGTGCGGTACCCTGACTGGCTGGCCAACCTCGTGGTTGTCCCCAAGAAGGGTGGGAAGGAGTGCATGTGCGTCGACTTCACGAGTCTCAACAAGGCCTGTCCGTGGAACCCCTTCCCGGTCCCGCGCATCGACCAGATCATGGACTCCACCGCCGAGTGCGATCTGCTGTGCTTCTTGGATGCTTTCTCAGGATACTATCAACTCAAGATGGCAGTGGAAGACATCGAGAAGACGACGATCCTATCCCCGTGCCGCGTGTATTGCTATACATGCATGCCCTTCGGGCTGCGCAACGCAAGGGCGACGTTTCAGTGGCTGATGCACATCGCCCTGGGGCAACAGCTCGGGAGGAATGCCGAGGCGTACGTCGAACACATCATGGTCAAATTGCGAGAGGCGAAGACCTTGATCGAAGACCTGGAAGAGACGTTCGCCAGCCTATGTCAGGTGAACCTGACGCTCAACCAGGAGAAGTGTGTCTTCGGGGTTCCCTCCGGCAAGCTGCTTGGTTTCCTGGTATCGCACCGTGGGATCGAGGCGAACCCGGAAAAGTTCAAGGCAATTGAGAAGATGAGTCCGCCTCAGACCCTCAAGGAAATGAAGAAGCTGGCGGGCTGTGTGACCGCCTTGGGGCGCTTCATCTCCAGGCTCGGTGAAAGGGCTCTCCCCTTCTTCAAGCTCATGAAGAGGAAGGGCCCTTTCGAGTGGACCCCAGAAGCTGAGGCAGCCTTCCAAGAACTCAAGCAGTACTTCACGGACCCTCCCGTCATGGTGGCGCCGCGCGTTCATGAGCCTTTGGTGCTTGACCTAGCAGCAGCCCCCACTCTGCCAGCGCGGTGCTCGTGGTGATCCGGGAGTAGCATGCCGGTGCACGCACGAAGAAAGGCGGTCCGCAAGGGGCCGCACTGCAGTTGCCACCTCAGGATGACGCTCGTGAGGCCCTTGTCGCCTCAGCGGCTAATGAGGCATCAGAGTCATGCACGCCCCCTGAGGAGCAGGGCGGCGCCGACGCATCGCGCCTCGTCGTGCACCCGGTGTACTATGTCAGCACCGTGCTACGGGATGCGTGCTCGCGTTACCCTATGCAGCAGAAGCTCTTGCTCGCTCTTCTCGTTGCCTCAAGGAAGCTATGCTATTACTTTCCAAGGCCCCCCATCAAGGTCGTCTCTGCATACCCACTAGATAAGGTGTTGCGCAACCCCAACGCCGCCGGAAGGGTGGCGGAGTGGAACATCGAGCTGCAGGCCTTCCACCTGGAGTTCAGCACGACCAGGGTCAACAAGGGCGCGACCCTCGCTGACTTTGTGGCTGAATGGACGGATGCCCCCGACCGGGGGCTGGATGAGGGTCAGTCCCTCGCGTCGGGTGATGAGGCGCCGAACGGATGGGTCATGCACTTCGACGGCGCCTTCGCCCGGCAGGGCGCGGGGGCTGGGGTCGTACTCAACTCGCCGACCCAGGACAAGCTCTACTACGCCGTGCAGCTCTGCTTCCAGCACAGCTAGAAGGTCTCCAACAACATCGTGGAGTATGAGGGCTTGATCGTGGGCCTCAAAGCCGCCGCGGCCATGGGGGTCAAGCGCCTCACCATCAAGGGCGACTCCCAGCTCCTCGTCAACTTCTTCAACAAGGAGTACAAGCCGAAGGACGAGCACATGGATGCGTACTTGGAGGAGGTACGCAAAATTGAAAAGCGCTTTCAGGGCTTGGAATTGCAGCACGTCCCGCGCGGCGCAAACAAGGAGGCGGACGACATCACCAAGAGGGCGTCGCGCCACGAGCCTCAGGAGCCTGGCGTCTTCGCGGAAAGGCTCTTCAAACCACGGGCGTCCCCACCAACCGCGGGCCTGGCGCCACCTCGGGAGGAACTGCCGCTAGCCCCGCTCATGGGCGCCCCGGCCTGTGGACCAGCCTCGGGAGCACGATTGCTCGTGGCGCTGGAACCCCTGGCCGGCGACTGGACAGAGGAGTTCAAGGCGTACCTGCTCGGCGGCGCCCTGCCGGAGAAGGAGGAGGATGCGGAGCGCGTAATCCGCCAGGCCACAGCCTACTGCATGAAGGACGGCGAGCTGTACCGCAGGCGCCCAAACGACGTCTCGCTACGGTGCATATCTGACGAGCAGGGGCGTGAACTGCTGGCCGACATTCACGGTGGCGACTGCGGGCACCATTGCTCGTCTCGCACACTGGTGGGGAAGGCATTCCGCAGCGGCTTCTACTGGCCCACGACACTCAACGACGCCAACGAGCTGGTCCGATCTTGCGAAGCCTGTCAGTTCCACGCCAAGCAGATTCATCAACCTGCGCAAGGTCTCCAGACCATCCCGCTCTCCTGGCCGTTCGCCGTCTGGGGGCTGGACATACTGGGCCCCTTGCCTCGAGCGGCCGGAGGCTACCGCTACATCTACGTCGCCATCGACAAGTTCACCAAGTGGGCGGAGGTGGAGCCCGTGCGCACCATCCTCGCCGGCTCAACAGCCAAGTTCATCCGGGGACTCGGGAGCCGCTTTGGTGTCCCCAACCGTATCATTACTGACAATGGCTCACAGTTCACAAGCAACCTATTTAAGGAATATTCTTCCTCGTCTACGTAGCCGAGGCGGTCCTCCCGCATGAGGTCAAGCATCGCTCCCTGCGGGTCTTGGCATTCGACGAGGAGCGTCAGGATGCCACGCGGGGAACAAACCTTTTGCTCGTGGAGGAGGCCCGCCGCCACGCCTCACTCCGTGCAGCGAGGTACCAGCAAGTGTTGCGGCGATACCATTGCCGCAGCATCCGCTCCAGGACCCTCGAAGTCGGAGATCTCGTCCTAAGGCGGGTCCTCTCCAGGGAGGGCTTGCACAAGATCTCGCCCATATGGGAGGGCCCGTTTAGGGTCGCCCGCATCTCCAGGCCTGGCGCCGTGCGCCTGGAGACTCGGGACGGGGTCCCCATCCAGAGTGCCTCGAACATCCAGCATGTCCGCAAGTTCTACCCGTGACACTCTCACATAATAATGAGTGGGCTGTATATGCCTGGAGCCCCCCGAGGACGCGGAGGGGTTCCCACCCACGCCCAAGTGGAAGCCCCATGCTCCGCGCTTGCGGACAACACTGTCATTCAACGACTATGCCCACGCCCAGCGGATGCACCATGCTTCGTGCTAGGGGAAGACGAAGACTAGATTAGGCACCGGACGCAGCTGTTATTTGCTCTCTTTTGTAACCAAATTTGCTGCCTTTTTGAATGAAGTTTGAAGTTTTTCGCGTCTTATTCGGAAATGGGGTGGGAACCTTTTTCTTGCGGCATTTTCTTGTTCTGAGTTCTTTCTAAAGGGTTCGTCACCCGCCAGCTCTCCCTCGCGCACCCAGCGAGCGGGGGCTGGGCACGGTACATTGTGTAGGCTCCGGGCCGCACATGCACCTTGCCAAAACTTTGGCGTCCTAATCCTCGTGCAACGCTCTCGAGGCGAGCTGGCGCACAACATCACCACCAAACCCTGGCCTCAGGAGCGCCTACCTCCTGGCCTAGTCAGGCGTCGTGGCCCGGCATGCCGGCGGCTATCAACGCTCGCAAGGGGGCTCGGGTGCTCTACGGCTAAAGAAGGAAGCTTTGGAGGGACGCAGCCCCCACCGCGGGCAAGTCAAGCTAAGTTATCCGAATGATAAGTTACCCTGATCACAGCGGGCAGTGACATTCTAATTTGCAGCGACGTAAACAATGGGATGCAGGAAGAAAAATGCTAACATAAAGGCGCGAGCGCCACAGATCATTACACCCCCGCGGGGCCCTCCGTGGTTTTTCGTGCAGGAAACAAAAGCAAAGGACGGCCTCCTAAGGACCGCCACTCCTGAGGCCTGGCCCGGGCGCTGCTCAGTCAGAGTCCTCCTCCTCCTTGACGGTGGTGTGGCGGCATGGCGGCTCGACAGCCTCCGGGACAGAAGCGTGGCGCCGCGGTGGCTCGCCGCCCACCAGCGTGGCGGCTTGTCGTGGTCGTCATCGCTCAAGCTTTCCCCGGAGGAGGCGTCGCTGCTGCTGGAGGTACCGTGCCCGTCGCCAAGGGCAAGCTCACCGACGAGGACAACGCCACCGCGTTGGTCATCGTCGGCGGAGAGGTGCTCACTGTCGTCGCCGTCACCCTCCGGACAGCACCCCAAGCGCCTACCGTCCTCCCCGAAGACCTTGACGAAGAGCATCGCCTTCCCGTCGTACTTGAAGTGGAGGGTAGACCTCCCCTGCAGGCCGTGGGCGCGGGTGAACGCCTGCCACACGCGGGTTAGGAATACGTAGCCCACGGGGGTGACCTCAACCCCCACCCATGAGGCTCGACTGCAGCAACCGTCGGCCTGCAGCCATAAGCCAGCGGGCCCTCCGGCTGGCAGTGCCCCCGCGAAGAAGCGCGGGAGCTGAACCCAGGAGACGGTCGGCCTCTCCTCCCACACCACGAACTCCTGAACCGCGTCGGCCGAGTGAGATTGCGAGCGAGGCGGCCGGGCATCGCCTGCATACCTTCCTCCTCGACCACGAGTGCCACGGCTACCGCTGCCGCATGCGGAGGAGGGGGCCCTCCCACGGCTACCGGAGGCGGCGCTAGACCGCCCTGGGGTGCGCCCGCGTCCTCAAGGGGCCACCGCCGGAATCGTGGTGTGCTTGTGGGGACGGCCGCGGCCCCTCTTGGGCGGTGGCGAGCCCGGCCCCTCAAGGCGGCCTTTCCCCTTCTCGGCAGCAGAAAACCTCCTCACCGGCGTCATGGTCGTGGAAGCGGCGGACTGAGGTGAGGAGGCAAGCAAATGAAGATGGGCTAGGGGGGCTCCGCCCCCTCGCCCATTTATAGCCGATGAGAGGCCAACCGGCGTCTCTCCACATACCGGGCGATAATGACTCCACAGCACGCGCCAGGCCTTGCCTGCCGGGGCGGTTACCGAGGCGACGTGGGGAAGTGGTGGCGTCCGCGCCCCGTCGTGTGACACGCGGAAAGACCAGCCCGCAAGCGATTGGGGCCCGCGGCGCTTCGGCCCCCTTCTCCAGCTTGACCCCGAAGTCATCCCGTGCACGCCTCGGGGCCGGGAGCTACTGTCGGCATTCTGGGACCGGGGGGTACCCAGACCTGCCTGCCTGCGGCCCGGCGTGTGGCTCACCACGAAGGCCCGGTACGGCCCTGCAACGAGCCCCCAAGTCAAGGCCCTCGCGAGAGCGCCCGCCTCGCGAGGAGGACAACGCCAAGGCCTCCGGAGGAGCGGAGTTTCCTATGCAAGTACCCGGCCTCGTGAGGCCGGGGTGACGTGGGTTCTGACTACCAAGACAGGCGGGCGCCAGCGGGCGCAGAGGGAGGACAGTTTCCTCTTTGGTGCAAAGGAGACAAAGACGTATGTGGGTTCCCAAGGAACCCCGCAAAGGTTTCCTTCCCGGTGCAAGAGGACCAAGACCACGAGCTCGGCAGGACGGATGTCATCGCCGAGCCCACCGCTGGGTCACACCCATAGGCTTTGCAGGCGAAGACCACCTTTCGTCAGGATAGGATGTACCTCTTGTTGCCTTTCAAATTTGGCCGTTGTGGGATCCCTTCCCACCTGTTTGACGGGGGAAGAGGACCATGGCCCCTATAAGTAGGGACGAGCTCCCACCATAGAAAGTAGGTCGAACAAGGCTGCGCCAAGTCGAGTTCATCACCCCCAAGAGCCCTCGCGAGGCCTCCCAACCACTGTACTAGTTCATCCACAGTCTCCTCGAGAGGCCAATCCACCACAAAGCAGGAGTGGGGTTTTACACCGCAAGGTGGCCCAAACCTGGGTAAACCACTGTGTCCATCTTCTTCCTCGCAAGAACGTACTCGACGTAGCTAGGTCGTAGGGTGACAATTTAAACGTTGAGCTGGTTGAGATCTTCGCACACGCCCCAGTGTTCGAACCTTGTTGGGTTTTGCGGAGCCCCGATTCCGACAGAGCTATTTCTGATAAATAAGTTTATTCAATCCTTTTGGATTGATCCACTTAATCACTAGTTTTTGGTTCCAGCGGCAACTGAATAGGTTGCCATACCATTTGTCTTATCACCCGGTATGGAGCCATCTTTCGTGTCGTCGGCTGCTCTTTGCGTGACTGCATGGGACCCACTCATAAGATTTTTTAAGGACACGGCCAAGCACCCTCCCGGTAGTGCTAGAGCGACAACAAAGAAATGCTCATGATGAGGTGCAATAGCTTCAGCCCTCTCTACAAGTTTGGCGGCTCAAGACCCTCGACCAGTCCCTCGGTCTTCTTCACCGGCGCCGGCGATCTCTGGCATCGTCGTTTGGGGCACCCGAGTGGTGCCTCCCTTTCACGATTATCCCAACTTTTTCTTCCAGATTATAATAAACTCCCTACCCCCTCTAGCTCATGTGAGGCGTGTCAATTAGGGAAGCAGCCTCGCATGCCCTTTTCTGATTCCATTAGTTTTACCACTTTCCCGTTTCAACTTGTTCATTGCAACCTTTGGACCTCGCCCGTCCCCAGTTGTTCCGGTTATAAATATTACCTCATAATAATGGATGACTACTCTCATTTTGTATGGTCCTCTCCCTTGCGTGCTAAATCTGACACAGCTATTGTTCTTCAATGCTTCTTCATCTTTGTGCTCACCCAGTTTAATGTGGCCATCAAGTGTGTGCAGTGTGATAATGGCAGGGAGTTTCTCAACACCGCTTTCCGCTCTTTCCTAGGCAACCATGGCATCTCATTCTGTTTGTCATGCCCTCATACGTCGCTGCCAAATGGCAACGCCAAGCATGTCATTCGATCCACTAACGACATCATTCGTACTCTCCTCGTCCAAGCACACATGCCACCACAATTTTGGGTCGAAGCCCTTCACACCCCCACGTACCTTCTCAATATTCGTCCCTCGCGCGCCATACAACACAACACGCCTCATTTTCTGCTCTATGGCACACATCCGGCGTATGAACAATTGTGTGTCTTCAGCTGCTTGTGTTACCCAAACCTCTACACAACTACACCACACAAACTCTCTCCCTGTTCCACCCCATGTGTACTCCTTGGCCTACCCCTTGAACACAAGGGATACAGATGTCTGGACCTGTCTAGACGTCGCATCATAACCTCCAACCATGTTGTTTTCGACGAACAAATTTTTCCGTTCGCCGCCAGCCATACTCCCACCACCATAGAAAATCCTGCACCGGGATCCCAACCAACAACCTCGTACCTGCTAGGTGTTTCTTCGGCGGGATCCACCGTGCCTGTCGGCTGCAGCGACGCAGCTTTACCCCCCGCACCTCCAGCCCACACCACTCTCCCACCCACCCACCCTGGCCCACAGCCCACACCACCTCCCACCAGTCCACCCAGTCCCTCATCCCCACCATCTCCTCCTCGCATGTCGCGCCCAACCCATGCGTCCAATCCCCGGGGCCCTCGCCATGCAGCACGTACGACCCAGCCTCCTCGCCATGCACGCACGCTCGCTCGCCCACTCGCTCTGCTCCGCCTTCGGACTCCACAGCACCCCGTTCGCCTCCTGCCCAATCACTTCCCCCGCCTGCTGTTCCAGTTGCGCCTCCGAAGAATCAACACCCCATGCGTACGTGTGCTAAAGCCGGATTTCTTCAGCCCAAGAGCCTGTTCGCCTTGTCTGCCACCACTGATCACATCTCCCCACTGCCTTCCTCGTACAAACAAGCCCTCAAGGATCCAAATTGGTACAACGCTATGTTAGAGGAATACACTGCTTTGTTACAGAACAAAACTTGGTTGTTGGTATCTCCCCCTACAGGTGTCAACTTGGTGACGGGCAAGTTGATCTTCCACCATAAGATGAACCCCGACGGCTCTCTCGCCTGATAGAAGGCGCGATGGGTCCTGCGCGGATTCACACACCAGCACGGCGTCGACTTTGAGGAGACCTTCAGTCCGGTTGTCAAACCGGCTACGATCCGCATCGTGCTCAGCCTCACCAACTCTGCTAACTGGCCTATCCACCAGTTGGACATGAAGAACGCATTTCTTCACGGTCACCTCGACACCGTCGTCTACAGTCAGCAGTTGTCGGGCTTCGTTGACGCTTCCCGACCATCTCATGTATGTCAGCCTCATCGCTCGCTCTACGGCCTTAAACAAGCCCCGCACGCGTGGTTCCGGCGCTTCACGACATATCTTGCTTGCATTGGGTTTGTCGCTTCCAAAAGTGACACGTCACACTTCATACTTCATCGTGGTGGTGCTATGGCATATCTCCTGCTTTATGTTGATGATATCATCCTCACTGCTAGTTCCACACCCATGCTTCGCCACATTATCTCCGAGCTCCACCGCGATTTTTCCATGACTGACCTTGGCGTGCTCCATCATTTTCTCGGCATTAACGTCGAGCATGGCTCCCATGGCATGTTCCTATCACAGCATCAGTACGCGTTTGAGATTCTTGACCGTGACAACATGAGCAACTACAAACCCATCGCTACACCCATTGACACACGCGCCAAGCTTTCCGCCACTGCCGGACCGCCCATCGCAGACCCATCACTCTACCACAGTATCGCCAGCGCCCTTCAGTATCTCACCCTTACTCGGCCGGTCATTGCCTACGCCGTCCAGCAGGTTTGCTTGTTCATGCATGACCCGCGTGAGCCGCACTTCACCGTCCTCAAGCGCATTCTGTGCTATGTGTGTGGCACTCCGCAGTTGGGTCTCCACCTTCTACGTTCCTCCGACCACCGACTCATTGCTTACTTCGATGCCGACTGGGCCGGCTGCCCCGACACGCATAAATCAATGTCGGGCTACTACATCTTCGTCGGCGACAACCTCGTCTCATGGTCGTCCAAACGGCAACAGACCGTCTCGCGCTCGAGCGTGGAGGCGGAGTACAGGGCGGTGGCCAATGCTGTGGCTGAGGCATGCTGGCTTCGGCAACTCCTTCACGAGCTTCGGTGTCGGCCGATCCAGGTGACTATTGTCTACTGCGATAACGTGAGTGCCATGTACCTCTTCACCAACGCCGTCCAACACCAGCTTACGAAGCACATCGAGATCGATCTTCACTTCGTCCGCGAACGGGTCTCCTTCAGCGACGTCCGTGTGCTTCACGTCCCCTCCGCATCGCAGTTCGCTGATATCTCAACGAAGGGGCTTCCGTCGACTGTCTTTCTCGACTTTCGGTCCAGCCTCAACGTGATTAATGCCCCCGTTGCGTCTGCGGGGGGCTGTTGGAAGACTTCCATTTCTATTGTAACCAAGGGACCGAGTCCCATGTAGCCCATGCACTAGATGTGCTCCACTCTGTTACTCATGATGTGCATGCCCCTCGTGTATAGCTCGGCAGTTGCATCTCTCTGTACTTGTATTTAACCCCTTTGTGGGCATCAATGAATGACACGGTGCGTTTTCATAAACCAAGTGTTTGGAGTCCCTAGATATTTAATGACTGATGGTGGTTCACATTTTATTCATGGTGCATTCCGTAAAATTCTAGCTAAATATGATGATAACCATAGAATTGCATCACCATATCATCCTCAGTCTAGTGGCCAAGTTGAACTAAGTAATAGAGAATTAAAATTGATCTTGCAAAATACTGTTAATAGATCTAGGAGTAATTGGTCTAAGAAATTAGACGATGCTCTGTGGGCATATGGAACTGCTTATAAAAACCCCATAGGGATGTCCCCGTATAAAATGGTGTATGAAAAAGCTTGTCATTTCCCTCTTGAATTAGAACATAAGGCTTATTGGGCAATTAAGGAATTGAATTATGATTTTAAACTTGCCGATGAAAAGAGGTTATTTGACATTAGCTCACTAGATGAATGGAGGACACAGGCTTATGAGAATGCTAAGTTGTTTAAAGAACAAGTTAAAAGATGGCATGACAAAAGGATTCAAAAACGGGAATTCAATGTAGAAGACCTTGTGCTTTTGTACAATTCTCGTTTTAGGTTTTTTGCAGGAAAACTCTTATCCAAATGGGAAGGTCCATACGTTGTCGAAGAGGTCTACCACTCTGGTGCTATAAAAATTAATAAATTCAAAGGCAAGAACCCGATGGTGGCGAATGGGCAAAGAATCAAGCATTATATTTCAGGTATGCCCATTGATGAAGAAACTAATGTCATTCAAGTGATAACACCGGAAGAACACATAAGGGAGGCCTTACGGAACACTCGAGAAACCTGAAAAAGAGGTAGGTATGTAGTACGGTAAGTAAACTCACTCCAAAAATTCCAAAAAAATAATTTCTGTTGGTTTTAGTATTTTAGAAAAAATCCAAAAATAAAATGGAGTCATGGGAACCCACAAGGGAGGCACAAGCCAACAGGGCGCCCCCTTGGGGTGCGCCCTGATGGCTTGTGCGGCCCATGTGTGCCTCCCCGACTCAGATTTCTTCCCAAACACATATTCTGACCTAGAAAAAATCATTATATATACTCCCTTATGTTTTGACCACCGCATCGCGAGTTTTTCTCCTCTGTTCTTGTTTTGAGCTATTTTTCTGGCAGAACAGGTAATATGTCGTCTCAAGATTTGGATGGAGAGAGCTATGTGTGTAACTATGTGGCGGACCCAAAGATCTTTGGGGAAATTTACCCCTACTTATGGTCCACAGAAGAGGAAGGAGATTCCGATTTGGAGGAGACAGAAGACACTGGACCAGACGCTAGTTCGGATGAAGATGAAGATCTGCTTCCTCAACCTAGATATATGCATGTGGAGTTCAAGAAGTCAAGACTCCCCAATGGAGTAAAAAAATATAAGATCCAATTTATCCCGTCTCGTTTTCTGCAGGGAAGCAAGGAAAATTTATGCAAAAGGGTTTTGAAGCTTGAACAAGAAAATGATGATTTAAGGGAGGAAAACTTCATCCTCAGGCGCAAGCTGGAGAAGAAGGGCAACACTACTCCAACACCACCACCATCACCGAAGAACACTTGAGTACATGGGTATGGTCACAACCCCTAGCTTGTTCCAAGCTTGGGGGAGGTGCCCCGGTATCGTATCACCATCACTTTCCACCGTCATCTTTTTTTTTAGTTTGATCTTTAGCTATTTCATGGTTTAGAGAAATAAAGTTTCAGATTTGCTTTGCTTTGCTTAGAATTTTACTACGAGTTCTACCTATCCATGTAATCGAGTGTGAGAGTTATATAATAAAGATTAGTTGAGTTCGTGTGCTTTACTCTCTTGCAGCAATCATCATAGCATGAAAATGAAAAGAATAGTAAAGATCATATGCTTATCCCATGGGAAGTAATGACTTGACATAAAAAGGAAGTATGAACTATGAAAATTGTTGGGAATAGAACAAACATAGCCTTAGTCATTGTTATAATCTATGCAAGATTATGATAGAGAGAAGAAGATCAACATTCAAATATACTATCTTGGACATCGTCTATGATTACTAACCCTCACCAAATATTAAGTAATGATCAAGTGTTGAAGTTCGAAATGGAAAACAACCTAATGGTCATGATGCTTACATTTGCATAGAAGTTATATAGGCATGGATCCTTTAACATGTGATGCTTCCTTTAGAACTTTTGCTAGCCAAAATTTCCGCACCAAGTAGAGATACTACTTGTGCATCCATAACCCCTTGAACTCAGTTTCTTTTTGTAAGAGTCCACCTTACCTACCTATGGATTGAATAAGATCCTTCCAGTAAGTTGCCATCGGTGCATAAGCAATAAAAATTTCTTTTAATCATGTATGATCTTTTATTGAAAATGAAAATAAGCTTTGTACGATCTTGTGATGGTGAAGAAATAAAAGCGACAGAGTGCATAATAAAGTTCGCAATCACAAGGGGCAATATAAAGTGAACTTCCTTTGCATTAAGAGATTGCACATCTAATCAAATAAAAGTGCATGACAACCTCTGCTTCCCTCTGCAAAGGACCTATCCTTCACTTTCATAATGTTTTTACTTCTACCCAAGAGTCATTAATATTTTCCCTTCTTTCATATTATAAACTCTCTTAGTGGCAAGCATCACATGTTGAGGAAAGATCCAAGTCTATATATCCAGTTGAATGTAAGGAATCATGATTCATTATTCTTGACATTATCCTTGAGGCAAATGGGTTGGGTGGCAAATGAAGCCCCTATCTTCCTATGTGTCCGGCAAAAAAAATAGCTCCAAAAATATGCAATGAGTATCAACAATCATAGATGACTAAATGATAGTTGAGTATGTTGGTTTGCTACAATGAAAGCTCTTATATAGACTCTTCTCTTGAATATATTGAATTATGATTATCACCATGACTAAAAGCATTGTTTGTTGGTTGTCAATAAGGTTTATGCTTCATACTTCGATAATTGTGAAGAGATCTTTACTTGCTTATGAGAAGTTATATGATGAAATACTTGATGCTATAATGATATTCATGATGCTCCCATGTCCATATTCTGTTTTTATCGACACCTCTCTCTCAAATTATGTGGTCATTACTCTTGAGTTCGGCTTTCGCTTAAGGACAAGCGAGGTCTAAGGTTGGGGGAGTTGATACGTCCATTTTGAATCATGATTTATTATTCATATTTATGTTATTCTTGTCCATTATTCCCTATTATCATACAATTCTTATGCCCTATTTATGTTATTCTTGTCCATTATTCCCTATTATCTATGAATATGCAAGGTACATCACAAAGAGGGAATTATCTGGAAATTGGAATTCTGGACCGGAAAACCGAGAAAAAGGCAGAAAAATCACCAGACTCCAATTGACCTGAAACTTCACGAGGAATTTTTGTTGAATATATGTTAATTTATGGGACAAAAATATACTAGAGGGGGGCCACCAGCCAGGCACAAGCCATCAGGGCGTGGTCCCCCCAGGCCGCGCCCTGGTGTGGTGGGGTTCTGGCTGGCCTCCCGAGGCCTCTCTTCTCCTATATTGTGTGTTTTACCCTAGAAAAAATCATAAGCAACCTTTAGGGACAAAGTGCCGCCTTCTCGAGGCAGAAACCTAGGAAGAGGCCCTTTTGCACTCCGGCAGTCAGATTCTGCCGGGGAAATCCCTCTCCAGGAGGGGGAGATCGAAGCCATCGTCATCACCAACGCTTCCTCCTTTGTGGGAGGACCAATCCTCATCAACATCTTCACCAGTACCATCTCATCTCCAACTCTAGTTCATCTCTTGTATTCAATCTTTGTCCCAAAACCTCAGATTGGTACCTATGGGTTACTAGTTGTGTTGATTACATCTTGTAGTAGATGCTTGTTGGATTACTTGGTGGAAGAAATTATGTTCAGATCCTTAATTATTATTATTGCACCTATGATCTTGAACAAGTTGCCGAGGTGTGAGTAGTTACTATTGTTCCTAAGAACATGAGAGAAGTCTTGTTGTAAGTTATCATGTGAAGTTGGTATTCGTTCGATATTTTGATGATATGTATGTTGTTACTTCTCTTAGTGGTGTCATGTGAACTTCGACTACATGACACTTCACCATGCTATGGGCCTAAGGGAAGTTACTATTGAGTAACAAGTAGATGATGGGTTGCTAGAGTGACAGAAGCTTAAAACCAAGTTTATGTGTTGCTTCACAAGGGGCTGATTTGGATCCACATGTTTCATGATATGGTTAGATTTATCCTAATTCTTCTTTCGTAGTTGCGGATGCTTGCGAGAGGGGGTAATCATAAGTAGGTTGTTAGTTCAAGTAAGAACAACACCTTAGCACTGGTTCACCCACATATCAAATTATGAAAGTAGCGAATGCGAATCAACTCAACAAGATGAACATGACTAGACATAATTCCCATGTGTTCTCGGGCGCGCTTCCTTAATATAAGAGTACTTTCAGGCCCGTCCTTTGCTATAAAAAGGATTGGGCTATCTTGCTGCACATTTGCTACTGTTGCTACTTGTCACTTTTTATGATTTATCTTGCTACAAAACTATCTACTATATCGTTACTTACAGCACTTGCAGAGAATACCTTGCTGAAAGCCGCTTATAATTTCCTTCTGCTCCTCATTGGGTTCGACACTCTTACTTATCGAAAGGACTACGATTGATCCCCTATATGTGTGAGTCATCACCTCCGCGAAGAAGAAGAGCAAGTTCAACTTGTCAGAGAGCGTCTAGAGACCGCCAAGTCAAGACATAAGAGCTATGCCAACTCGCACCGCCGAGACATGAGTTTCCGTGTTGGGGTCTATGTCTATCTCCAAGTCACACCTATCAAGGGGAACCAGCACTTCCACGTCAAAGGAAAGGTCGCACCAAGATATATCGGTCCCTTGAAGATCACCAACAGACAGGGAGAAGTTGCCTACCAGCTAGATCTACCTTCCGAGCTATCACATGTGCACAACGTTTTCCATGTATCACAACTCCGGAAATGACTCCAAGTTCCCAAACACCCCGACCTCTACAAGGACATCGATCATCAAGCCATCAACCTTCAGCCAGACCTCACTTATCATGAGAGACCAGTTCGCATCTTGGATGAAACCGAGCGTTGCACCCGAAGCCGCACCATCAAATACTTCAAGGTCCAATGGAGCAACCACACTGAAGCAGAAGCAACCTGGGAGCATGAAGACTACCTTAAATCCGAGTTCCCTTATCTTTTAAGTGCTTAGCCTAGGAATCTCGAGGACGAGATTCTTGTAAGGGGGTAGGTCTGTCACACCCTGTGTTTGTACCACTTTGTTATGCTATGAGTTTATAAAATTTGGACCCAATTAAAACTTTTTGAGTGCTTGTGATGATCGACTTGAGTGCTATTTGCTTAAGTGCTTTCTTGAGTTTTAATTCACAAATGATTCTCCTTCTCTCAAAACTCATCTACTTGATCCAAACTCTCTGCCAAATGATCATGCCATGTGTATAGGACCTATAACTATTTTGATAAAATATTATTTCGGACAAATGGCATTTATTAAATTTAGGTTTACAAAAACCCCCCGAATTGAGGTTTGTACTACAAGTCCTCAAATCAGGGTGAATGTTCTTCCCCAAAGACTTTATTTGCAACCTACCATATGTAAGACATCCCAAAACCACCAAATTATATTTTTAAGGACTATTTTCCTGTTTTAATTAAAGTCTTTTTCTTATGTCCAGAAATGGTTTATCATAGGGAAAAATTATTTTTATGCTCTTAAAATATTCTATAAAATTTAGGGAAACCCAGTGGACATATACTTTCCATATTTATGAGTTTCAACACATGATCATGTTCAAAATATTGGACAAAACCCTCCAAAACCCTTTCTGCCTATTTCAAGCATTTGAAATATTTCCATAGGAAATATTCTCAAATAAAACCAGGAAAATTCTAGCAAGTCGCACATGCTGTGTGTGATGATCTTGCAAAGTTTCATCTGAATCCCAATTGTTTTGGTTCACAAAAATGCCCCAAAACCCTTCGTGTCCAGATCCAAATTTGAGCAACTCCACAATGCCAACTTTCTCCAATTGATCTAAAACTTTGTTGGCATGCTCTAATCCCCAAATAATGCCACCACACAAAGTGGTGCATTTAGCAGAATAGATTAGCATGATTGGATCTAAGAACATGAGTTATAAAATTTCTTGGGTTTAGCAAGTTATAAGTTTAGAAGAATAGATTAGCATGATTAGCATGAATAGATTAGCTCATTTATAGGGTTTACCAAGTTTACATTGGCAATTTCTTTCAATTGAGTTCAAACTTGGTGATCAACCCTATTTCCATATCCCATTTGACAATGTAAAATCTCACTGCAAGTAAGGAAGTTTTTCTTGCCCAAACCAGCATCAAACACCTTCTGGTAATTTGTTAAAAACCATATTTTGACCCCTTCTCCTTGAGCCTCAGTTTTTACCACAGCACCAGCAGACCCCCTCTCACCTCCAGGAAATTTCCTGGCACCCAGTTGCATGATTGCATGGGGTAAAACCCCCATTTCCTTGTCTGGACAATCACTTTCCTCCCCTCCCTCAGCTCTCTCTCCCTCCTGGCAAGTTCCAGAGCATTCCAGGCTCCTTTCCATTTGTTTACTCCCTCCTGTAGCCGTTGGACACTCGAGGACACGCCAGAGCGTGCCAAAAGCCTCATCATGCCAGCCAAAGACGCGCTACAGGACAGGCAGAGGGTTGACCTCGCGCCTTGCCCATTCCCTGGCCACCTCGAGCCTCCCCCTCGTGCCAGTCGAGATGTCTTGGAGTTTGCAACAAGCTGGTCTGCTGGCTCTCACCTCCCTCTCTCTCCAATGGCTCTCCACACGCCCGCTGCTGCCGCCCCTCTCGGCCAACCGCTGGCCTCGCAAGCGCGCGCTCCCCCGCTCTCTTTCTTCTCTCCCTATGGTCATAGACCACCTCCAGGAAGGACCAAGACTCGCCCCCGCTCGCTCCCGTAGCCTCCAGAGCCTCTGTGACCATGTCCAGTGGCCACGTCCACGGTGGACCGTGGGCTGTCTAAAAAAAGCCAACCCCGGACACCCTCTCCCCCAATGAATCCTCTCTCTCCTCCCTAATTGAACACCAGCACCACTCACTCCTCCTCTCCTGCCCTTTGTGCTCGGGATCAACCGGATCTGCGCCGCGTCGGGACTCCGTTGACCTCCGGGTATAGCTCCTCTCCGTCCCTCATTCTTGTCCCCTTGGTCCTCCCTTGCACCCTTGACACGATTCCTCCCCTCGCTCAAGTAGGTTGCGGTTGGAAATGACCGGAACGAGCACCTCCCAAAGCCCCTCCGCTGCGGGACCTCATCGCCGACTAATCCCTGAGCCCCGGAGACCATCACCGCCTCCCCAGGAACGGTGGCTCGATGCTAACTCCGTTCCAGTGCTCGCCAGCCCTCGCCGTGCCCCTGAGACTCACCGGTGAGCTCACCGTCTCCCTGGTCGGGAGGTTGACGACTGTTGGCGTTCCGGGATTGGGGGTACCCAAACCTGCCTGCCCACGACCCAACGCGTGATCCACCTCGACGGCCCGGTATGCCCTGGCAGCAAACTCCCCAAGACAAGACCCTCATGAGGGCCCCAGCCTCGCGATGCGACGAACACCAAGACCTCCAGAGGAGTGGCCTCCCTAGGCTGCCTCCCGAGGAGCGGAGATTCCTATACAGGTACCCGACCTCATGAGGCTGGGTGACGCGAGCCATAATGACCCAGGCCAGGTGGGCAGCAGCGGGCGCAGAGGGGACAGTTTCCTCTTTTGTGCTAAGGAGGCGAGGATGTACGCAGGTTCCCAAGGAATCCCCCAAAGGTTTCCATTCCAGTGCAGCAAGACCAAGACCACGAGCCCGGCAGGGCGGATGTCATCGCCGAGACTACCTCCGCGTCACGACCAGAAGCTTTGCAGGCGAAGACCACCTTTAGTCAGGATAAGATGTACTCCCTGTCCCCTTTCAAAATTGGCCGTTGTGGGATCCCTTCCCGCCTTTGCGATGAGGGAAGAGGACCAAGGCCGCTATAAATAGGGACTAGCCACCGCCATAGAAGGGAGAGACGAATCGATCCATCCTCACCCAAGAGCCCTCGCGAGGTCGCTCAACCACTGTACTAGTTCATCCCCAAACCTACTCGTGAGGCCAATCCACCAAAAGCAGGAGTAGGGTTTTACGCCGCAAGGTGGCCTGAACCTGGGTAAATCTCCGTGTCCGTCTTCTCATTAGCTTGCACGCATTCGGCGAGGCTTGGCTGTGGGCCGGCGAGCTTGAGGATAGAGCTGGTTGAGATCTTCGCACACGCCCCAAAGTTTGAACCTTCTTGGGTCTGCGGAGTCCCGATTCTGACATTTGGCGCGCTAGGTAAGGCGTGTCGTGATCCTCCCTCCAGTTCCGCTATGTCTCCACTTCGTCGCTCCCATTGCCAAAGCTCGCCGGGCTCGCGCTGAGCGCCGGGCTGCTCGCGTCGCCCAGACGGCACCCGTGGGCCGTGGCATTCTGCGCCGCTCTGCCCCTCCTGCAGCTAACGCTGCCACCGACCCAGCTGCTCATGGGCAGCAGGACTCGTTGCTGCTGCCCACCGCACGACACGATGGCCGCGCTGCTACTCCGTCCCTCGCTCCCGCCGTGGCGTCGTCCTCCCGCGCTCGCCACAGGCCGGCGAACGCGCGGACTGCGCTGCTCGTGGCGCGCGAGCTGTTGCGTTACCGCCCCACCAACGATCGCTACGACGACTGGCTGGGTAGCGTCACCGAGCCCGTCAATGCCCCCGGCGAGGCCCCGGTGATCTCCCCCGGGGCGGGCTCAGGGGTTTCCGCCTGGAGAGCTCCCGACCTGACGGGCGTGACGAGGGCACCGCTTGGAGGCATGCTTCGATGCGCGCCCCCATAAGCAAGGAGCACGCTGCGAGGCGCCAGGCTCATGGGGGTTCATCACCAATGCAATCGAGGAGCTTCAGGAGGTGCGGGCCATGCGCAGCGAGCGTTGCCCCCACAGCACCCAGTGCAGCTGCCACCCCCGACGTGGGCGGCTGGTTGCGCATCTGTGTCAACATCCCGGGCCGCAACAGGGCCGCATCGTAGGGCCTCTTCTAGCCATCGCGTGTCGGCCGCAGTAGGGGTTACCCCTGCAGCTACGTTCGCATGCCCTTTGGCCTCGTGAACGTGGGTGCTACGTACCAGCGCCTCGCGCAGGCCGTGCACGCGTCTCATGAGGCCCGACGCCACGCGGTCCTTCAAGAGGCCCCGGACCCTCACGAGCCCCCTGGTCCTCGCGGCCCCCTCGAGCCTCCGGAGCCCTCAGGCTCATGAGGATCAAGCTTCAACAACTGCCCCAGCGCTTTAGCAGCATCATTACCAGGTGACCATTTGGTTTGTTCATTTAAGGGCACCCCTCGGGCTGCATCATCCTCAAGCTATTAGGGCCCGCCCCTGCAGCTGTATCATTTTGCGCATGTATCAGAACTGGTTCTGCATTTGATGAGTTTTCTAAGTATTCCAACCTGCATGCCCGGTGCTTCGTCACCATGAATTTCGCTGTGCCCTTACAACCCTACCGTCGACCGCCTCATGATTAAGGGCTGGCACGGCGTCTGTGCTCGGGTCTGTCCCGGCAGCGTCGATAAATCCAAGTGACCGAGCTCTGTCTCGCGGGCCAGTCCCGTGCACGTCACCTCCCGGGGTCCTTGGTTCTCTGTCCTCGCATGAGCTAATCGAGACTGCGTGAGTCAGGGCGCGCGGCCCGGTTCGTATAACCGCAGTTCGGCGCTTCGCCGTCACGGGAGCCGCACGCTGGGTGTTTTTTCCTCGGGTTTGTCGCATGAGAAGATTGGGCACGGCGTCTGTGCTCGGGTCCATCCCTGCAGCGTCGATAAACCCAACGACTGAGCTCTGTCTGGCCGGCCGTCCCCGTTCACGTCACTTCCTGGGGTCCTTGGTGTTTGGCCTTCTAATGCGATGGCCTCTGGAAGTTCATTCGACGCAGGTTACCCCCATCACACAGGTCTCGTAAGCGTGCCCCGCGCCAGGAAATTCAGGTCCAACCCGCCTTGAGGTAGGGCCTTGTGAGTCCCGCGCTGGCTCACGGGTGCCCAGATACACCTCCTCTAGTTCTGCTGTGCCAGTCACGCGAACGAACGAAATTGGGCTATACACGCCCGGAGACTCTAACACAGAGCTCCCTTCCCACACACAAGTGGAAGCCCCATGCTCCGCGCTGGCGGACGACACGGTCGCTCAGCGGCTATGCCCACGCCCAAATGGAAGCCCCATGCTCCGCGCTGGCGGACGACATGGTCGCTCAGCGGCTATGCCCATGCCGAGTGGAAGCCCCATTCTCCGCGCTAGTGGATAAACAACTGAGGGCGCCCTGGCGGCTGCACCAACCTCAGGATGGCCTCTCGGCTCTCTTCGCAATGGCCCATTCACGCAGCATTCCCCTGGCATGCACGCGCGAGGGGGCTGGACGGGGGCTACGCTCAGGCCATGCCTGGCGCGTGCCGCCTCACCAGGTCCCTGGCACCTAGTCTTCTCGCGTCCCTCCCAGGCAAAAGCTGGCAAGGAAATGTATGGGAGTTGCTCGCATGTCAAGGGGGACCCCTGAGCATCGCGACTCAGGGGCCTCACTAGTCACGTAGCCCCTCGCCCCTTGGTCTCGTCCTGGCGATCCGAACGCCCCAACGGCGGTTGAGGTATGCGTGGGATTGGGCCCTGCCGATGCAGGGTACTAAGACGCTCCAAATCAACTTCGTCGTCGCCATGTTTCCTTCACGAGGGCTGCTCGCACGTCAAGGGGGACCCCTGAGCATCGCGACTCAGGGGCCTCAGTAGTCACGTAGCCCCTTGCCCCTTGGTCCCATCCTGGCGATCCGGACGCCCCAACGGCGGTTGAGGTATGCGCGGGATTGGGCCCTGCCGACGCAGAGTACTAAGACGCTCCAAATCAACTTCGTCGTCGCCATGTTTCCTTCACGAGGGCTGCTCGCACGTCAAGGGGGACCCATGAGCATCGCGACTCAGGGGCCTCAGTAATCACATAGCCCCTTGCCCCTTGGTCCCATCCTGGCGATCCGGACGCCCCAACGGCGGTTGAGGTATGCACAGGATTGGGCCCTGCCGACGCAGAGTACTAAGACGCTCCAAATCAACTTTGTCGTCGCCATGTTTCCTTCAGGAGGGCTGCTCGCACGTCAAGGGGGACCCCTGAGCATCGCGACTCAGGGGCTCACTAGTGACGTAGCCCCTCGCCCCTTGGTCTCGTCCTGGCGATCCGGACGCCCCAACGGCGGTTGAGGTATGCGCGGGATTGGGCCCTGCTGACACAGAGTACTAAGACGCTCCAAATCAACTTCGTCGTCGCCATGTTTCCTTCACGAGGGCTGCTCGCACGTCAAGGGGGACCCCTGAGCATCGCGTCTCAGGGGCCACACTTGTCACGTAGCCCCTCGCCCCTTGGTCTCGTCCTGGCGATCCGGACGCCCCAACGGCGGTCGAGGTATGTGCAGGATTGGGCCCTGCCGACGCAGAGCACAAAAGCAAGCAGGAAGGAAACAGGGCACGAAAGGAAATCACAGAGTTCAAACAGTTATTACAGACATAGAATGTTTTGCGAATTCAAACAAGTCTTACGCCTCCACGAGGCATGATAAATGTCGCAGGTCGAAATCTAGGAAGAGGGTCGTCATCGCCATATCCATCACCGCCGACCGTCCCAGGCGCGGCGAGCCCGTGGTCAACATCGCTACTGCCGTTGTCGCCACCGCTCGCCTCCACCGCAGGGGGCCCGGCTTTGGGGAAGTAGGCCAACTTCTTCACCAGCACGTCCATTGATTCCTTCATGGCCGCCGCCGCAGCGACGCGAGATTCACGGGCGACCGAGGCGGTCACCGCGTCGAAATCAAAGCCGGGCTCGCAGAGGTAGAGGTGGCCGAAGACACGCGTCGCGCCCATGAAGAAAAGGTCGTGGCACTCGCCCTCCAGGATGGCGTCCACCCTGACGGTAGCACCATCGAGCACCTTAGCGAGCTTGGAGGAGAGCCCTTCGTAGCCGCCCTCAGGAGTCGCCAGTGGCTCCTTGAATCCTCCCCTGCAGATGGAGTCCAGTGCCTGGCAAAGCCTGAGCTTGATGGAGGGGAAGACATCGCGCTCCGCGGCCAGTTTCTCCTCGGTAGCGGCAAGAGCCTTCTCCATGGCATCCAGCTGGGCCGTCTGTCGAGAGGATAACCCCGGGGAAGCCTCAGCTGGGTCTTTACTCCAGCTTTTCGAAAAACGACTACAGGGCGATCCGCCTCCCCCTGTAGTCCGGTTCCGCGCGGCCGGCTGCGGCCAGCCGGCCGGCCGAAGACGGAGTCCCCTGGCCTTCTAGCCTGCAGGTCAGCTCCCATCCCATCGCAACACCTCGCCGGACGACGACCTGACACCCAGCATGTCAGCAGGGCCCCCGGTGCCGCGGTCAGGGCACGCGTGGCTATAGTGGCCCCCATCGTGTCGATGGTCAGCGCCCGCATGGACACAGTGGAGGCGACAGTACCTCTGACCCCGGCCGACTGCGACTGGGCAGGCGGCACAGTGCCGGCACGCCCTCAACCACTCCATTACCTGCCCCGGTACGGCCATAGTGTGCCGGCCATACCGCTGACCCGCGGCCGGCTGCCGCAAGGCGACGCCCCGCAGGACGACCTGTGCCGCGACGTGACAAGCCAGTGAGTCTGCCAACCGGGCCCCTTCCGGCTCCCGATGGGACCCTGCAGCCGGCGGGCCCTACCAACGACAAGACTCCTCAGCCGGGGGCCCCATGGCCGGCTAGAGAGGACGCCATCTGGGGCCCTCCGGCACCTTCTACCCATATTGTAATCCAGGGGGTTGGCCTATAAAACCCCCTGGAGCTCCCCCATGCAAGGGGGGCGATCGATAGACACGCACACACCCACACTCACATAGAGAGGCGAGGAGAGGAAGCTAGCTCCTGCTTCCTCTTCTGCCCAGACAGCTCAAGGAGCACCATTGTAGCCCCTTTCGGTTCATCAACCAGACAAGCAGGACTAGTGGTGTTACCACCCACGGAGGGCCGCGAACCTGGGTACATCACATGTCCCGCGCCGCTTGTTCCCAATCCCGCTCCCGGAGTCCACCGGCGTCTTTCGGCCCCAACCACTCTCGATAAGCCACCCCATGGCATCTGTTGTGAGAAAACGACGACAGTTGGCGGCCACCGTGGGGCCGTCCGCGGCGCCGGCCGGAGTCACGCTCCGGGCGGGACCCTTCACCACCTCCCCCGGCCGCCCGCGTCCGGGCAGAACTGCACGCTCGTGGGGCTTGCTCCTGCAGGGCGGGACCCTGTTCCCGCCAGCCCTGCGGACGACGATGTCGGCCTCTCCGACGAGTGGCGCGGTAGTGACCCTCTGTTCGACATCGCCGCCCTCATCGAGCGCTTCGGCAGGCTGGGCCTCGCCGACGAGTACCCTAGCCGGGTGCTCGATTGCCTCGACCCGCCCTCGTTTGTAGGCGCACTCGCCCCGGGCGATGCCAACGACTCCCGCGTCCGCGCGGGGGTAATGGCCACCGGCTCCTCCACGACCTCCGGTCGCGCCAGGGCAGAGGCGGAGGCGGCCGCCGCAGCCGTTGGCACCGGCACCTCCGACACCCTCGGCTCCGTGCTTCGGGGCCTCAGCACCCCCGTCGCGCCTACAATGAACCCGGCCACAGCTACGGCGGAGCTGGAGGCTGCTCGCCGGCTGCTGTTCACGGAGGCGACCATGCTCGCCACCACCAAGCGCCGGATGGAGTCCGCGCAGCGCGAGTACAACTCTGCCTAGGGTCTCACCCCCGCCGGCAACGAGCCCAACTGGTGCGGTGACGTCCGCAACCGCGGCCGTGTAGTCACGGAAATCCTCGGTGGCAGGCTCCCCACCTACGACACGCCGGCGGCCAACATGAGGGCATCCAGGTGGCCTACGCCGACTTCGCCGACCTGGTGGGCGAGGAGCGTGAGCTACAGGAGCAGCACATCCAAGACCTCATCGCCGCCGCCAACGCTTAGCAGGCCTGGCTCGACGACGCCAACGCCGGCTCCGAAATACCCGTCCCCGAGGGGGACGCCCCGCCGACTGCCGGCCAGCGCCGGCCGGTCCAGCAAGCCTCTTCCCCCCGCTTCTCCGGCCGGCGGGGCGCCGGATCTCATAACGGGCGCTCCCGACAGGGAGATGAGCCGCCGGCCGTCAACAGCTGACGCAACGACGCTCCAGCTAGCGGCAGCCGGCGCAGCTGCGCCAACACCCCGCCTCCGCGGAGCGAGAACGACGCCCGGTCCCGCCTCGACCGGTTGGCGCAATCCGCCCTCTTGGAGGACGAGGGTCCGATCGGCCCGGCGTGCTTCGGCCCGCGGATCCGCAACGAGCCGTTCCCAACTGGCTTCACGCTCCCTCGTGACACCCCGAAGTACAATGGCACCGCCAAGCCGGAAGACTGGCTAGTCGACTACACCACCACAGTCGACATAGCCAGGGGGAACAAGCGCATAGCTGTGCGCTACGTCCCCCTCTTGTTGATCGGCTCGGCTCGGACCTGGCTCAACAGCCTGTCCGCCGGCAGCATCAGCACCTGGATGGACTTCAAGGAGGCACCTACAAGCAGCCCGGCCGGCCCCGCGAGCGGGCCATGTGCGTCCAGGGGCTGGACGAGTCCCTCCGTGACTACCTCACGCGCTGGACCGAGCTCCGCAACTCCTGCGAGGGGGTACACGAGGTGTAGGCCATCCAGTACTTCATCGAGGGGTGCCGCGACGGCACCCACCTCAAGCACAAGCTCTTGTGCTCCGAGCCAGCAACCCTGGCAGATCTAATGGCCAAGGCGCACAAGTACGCCACGGCCGATTCCGTGATGTGGATCAAGGTCACCACGCCTGCCAAACCAACCCCGCCGCCTGCCGCGTCGCGGGCGGCTGCCGACAACCGGCAGCAGCAGAACAACAAGCGCAAAACTGACCAGCCGGATACCCACTATGGGAGCCGGCAATTCGCCACTGTCAAAGAAGAGCAGCCGGCTGCCCAGCCCCCCAGCCAGCGCCAGCGAACCGGCAAGAACGCCTGGCAGCCCAAGCTCACCTTCGAGCAGATGCTCGACGCTCCGTGCAAAATGCACTCTGGGGAGAAGCCGGCCACGCACACACTGCGCCAGTGCAGCTTCTCCCAGCGGCTAGCCCGAGGAGAGGGCCTTCCGGTTCCTCCGTCTCCGGCTCTCCGCGCGCCGGCCCCAGCTCCAGCGCCGCCACCGGCTCCGGCCCCAGCTGCCAACGACGGCTGCCTCCACAACCAGTTCCCCGACCAGGACGGGGCCTATGTCGTCTTCACCAGCGAGGGGACCGACAAGCATAGCCTGCGCCAGCGCCAGCATGAGGTGAACGCCACCGTCCCCTCGGTTCCCCAGTTCATGCACTGGTCCGAGAAGCCAGTCACCTAGAGCCGGGCGGACCACTCGGCCGTGATGCCAAACCCCGGCAGCTACGCCCTCGTCATCGATCCCACGATCGCCTCCGAGAGGCTCACCTGCCGCTTCTCGCGGGTGCTGGTCGACGGGGGCAGCAGCATCAACATCATCTACCGCGACACGCTGCACAAGCTGGGGCTCAAGAAGAAAGACATGCAGGCGAGCCGGACGGTTTTCCATGGCATCGTGCCGGGAAAATCCTGCACCCCCATCGGCAAGATCCAGCTCGACGTCCTCTTCGAAAACAAGAGCCACTTCCGCCGCGAGCCGATATGGGTCAAGGTGGAGGACCTCAACAGTCCCTACCACGCGCTGCTGGGCAGGCCGGCCCTCATCAAGTTCATGGTGGTGCCCCATTATGCCTACCTCAAGCTCAAGATGCCGGGCAGCAAGGGCATCATCACCATCGATGGCGACTACAAAAAGTCAATCGAGTGCGCGCGCGACAATAGCCGGCTGGCCGAAGCCTTGGAGATAGCGGAGCAGAGACGGCAGCTTGACCGGCTCATGGCTCACGCCTCTGACCAGCCGGCCGTACCGGCTTCTCCGTCCCAGTCGGCCAGCGAGGCGTCGTTCCAGCCGTCCAAGGACACCAAGCAGGTGCCACTCGACCCGGCCAACCCCAAGCAGTGCGTCACCATCGGCGCCCACCTCAATAGCAAATAGGAAGGCGAGCTCGTCGACTTCCTCCTTGAGAATCGGGACATCTTCGTGTGGTCTCCCAAAAACATGTCGGATGTTCCGAGGAAGTACGCCGAGCACAAACTTCATGTGCGGTCGGATGCCAAGCCGGTCAAGCAACACCTGCGCCGTTTCTCCGAGGAGAAGCGGCGCACCATAGGAGAAGAGATCGCCCGGCTGCTCGCAGCCGGCTTCATCATGGAAGTGTTCCACCCGAACTGGCTAGCTAACCCAGTCCTGGTGCTGAAGAAAAACAAGACTTGGCGCATGTGTATCGACTACACCAGCCTGAACAAGGCCTGTCCCAAGGACCCTTTCGCCCTGCCGCAGATCGATCTAGTTATCGACTCCACGGCCGGCTGCTATTTGCTGTCCTTCCTGGACGCCTATTCCGGCTACCACCAGATCAAGCTGGACCCAGCTGACCGGCTGACGACCTCCTTCATCACCCCGTTCGGGGCCTACTGCTACATCACCATGTCCTTCGGCCTGAAGAATGCAGGCGCCACCTTCCAGCGTTGCATGCAGAAGTGCCTCCTGCCTCAGATCGGCAGGAATGTCCACGTCTACGTGGACGACGTCGTCGTCAAGACCAAGAAGCATTTCAGTTTCCTCGACGACCTCCGAGAGACCTTCGCCAACCTGCGCGAGTACAAGGTCAAGCTCAACCCGGAGAAGTGTGTTTTCGGTGTGCTAGCCGGCCAGCTCCTGGGTTTCTTCGTGTCCGCCCGCGGCATCGAAGCCAACCCGGAGAAAATAAGAGTCATCGAGTGCATGCACAAGCTGACCAAGCTCCACGACGTCCAGAAGTTCGCCGGCTGCCTTGCCTCGCTCGGCCGGTTCATCAGCCGGCTGGGCGAGAAGGCTCTGTCCCTCTACTAGCTCATGAAGAAGACGGCCAAAATCGAGCCGGGCCACGACCCAATAAAGAAGTCGGCCAAGTTCGAGTGGACCGCCCAGGCGGACAAAGCATTCCGTGACCTCAAACGCGCCCTCTCCAGCGCACCCGTGCTGGCGGCTCCGGTCGAGAAGGAGCCTTTGCTCGCATACATCGCGGCAACCACGCGCATGATCAGCGTCGTCCTCGTGGTGGAGCAGCCGGTGGAAGGCAGGGCGCTGCCGGTCCAGCGTCCCGTCTACTACCTCAGCGAGGTCCTCTCTGCCTCCAAGCAGAACTACCCCCACTACCAGAAGATGTGCTACGGCATATACTTCACCGCCAAGAAGGTCAAGCAGTACTTCCAGGAGCACACCATCACCGTGGTGAGCATGGCGCCACTCGGAGAAATCATGAGCGGCCGGGACGCCACCAGCCGGATCGCCAAGTGGGCTATCGCCCTCGCCGACTACGAGATCCGGTACGAGCCGCGCACCGCCATCAAGTTGCAGATGATGGCCGACTTCCTCGTCGACTGGGCGGAGACCCAGTTCGTGCCGCCTCCTCCGGACTCCACGCACTGGCGCATGTACTTTGACGGCTCAAAGATGCGGACCGGCCTCGGAGCCGGCATCGTCCTGTCGTCCCCGAAAGGGGACCAGCTCAAGTACGCGCTCCAGATTCTCTTCGCCGCCTCCAACAATGTAGCCGAGTATGAGGCACTCGTCCACGGCCTCCAGCTCGCCAAGGAAATCGGCATCCGGCGTATCCTCTTCTTTGGCGACTCGGATCTCGCGGTGCAGCAGGTCTCTGGCGAATGGGACGCCAGGGACGCCAACATGGCCAGCTACCGCTTCCTCGTCCAACAGCTCACTAGCTCCTTCGAGGGTTGTGAGTTCCATCACATCCCCCGGGCAGACAACGAGGCGGTGGACATGCTGGCTAAAATCGGCTCCACCCGACAGGCGATCCCAGCCGGCGTCTCCCTCGAGCGGCTACTCAAGCCGTCGATCAAACCCTCCGCCGAATCGGAGTCCATCTTCGTGCCAGCCGACCCCGCCGGCACCCCGTCGGCTTCGACAAACCCGCCGGCTCCAACAACCGGCGACCTCGCAGTTGTCCTCGTGACGATCGATCTGCCGGCCCCGGCGACTGACGGCTCGGTCCCGGGGACTGACGGCTCGGTCTCGGGGGCTCCGTCTCCGGGCACGGGGGCTACAGCCGGTCCCGAGAGCCACCTCGAGCCGGTGCCGGCTCCCGTCACGGCCCCCACCTGGGCCCAGCCCATCCTAGCCTTCCTTCTGAGCAGCGAGCTCCCTCCCGACGAGGCCACCGCCCAGCAAATCCAGCGTCGGGCGCCCGCCTACAGCATCATCAACCACGAGTTGGTGCATCGCAGCGCGACCGGCGTGTTCCAGCACTGCGTCGAGCCGGAACGGGGGCAGGAGATCCTCCGAGAGATACACCAGGGCGAGTGCGGGCATCATGCCGCCTCCACCACAGTTTCTACTGGCCAACGGCCCTAGAGGAAGTGAAGCAGCTGGTCAACAAGTGCGAAGGGTGCCAGCGCTTCAGCGCTCAGAGCCACTTGCCGGCTACGGCGCTCCAGACCATCCCCCTCTCCTGGCCCTTTGCGGTCTGGGGCCTCGACATGGTGGGACCCTTCAAGACCGCTCGAGGCGGCATGACGCATCAATTGGTAGCCGTCGACAAGTTCACCAAGTGGATCGAGGCTAGACCCATCAACAAGCTGGACGGCCCCACGGCCGTCCGGTTCATCAAAGACATCACGGTCCGCTACGGCGGCCCGCATAGCATCATCACCGACAATGGCACCAATTTCGCCAAAGGCGCACTGGCGCGCTTCTGCGCCAAACAAGGCATCCGGCTCGACCTTGCATCGGTCGCCCGCCCACAGTCGAACAGCCAGGCAGAGAGAGCAAACGGCTTGATCTTAGCCGACATCAAGCCCCGGCTCGTGGCACCGCTTGTTCGGTCGGCCGGCTGCTGGATCGAAGAGGTGCCGGCCGTCCTGTGGAGCCTCAGAACCACCCCCAACCGCTCAACTGGCTTCACGCCCTTCTTCCTAGTGTACGGGTCCGAGGCAGTCATCCCCACGGACATCGAGTTCGACTCGCCTCGCGTCACCCTGTACACGGAGACGGACGCAAAGGAGGCAAGGGAAAACGGCGTCGACCTCCTCGAGGAGGCCCGCGAGCTAGCGCTGAGCCGAATGGCTATCTACCAGCAGAAGCTCTGGCACTACCACAACAGGCGGATCCGGCCCCTCTCTTTCCGCGAGGGGGACCTGGTGCTTAGGCGGATCCAGCGGACCGCCGGCCAGCACAAGCTGTCCTCCCCATGGGAGGGCCCGTTCATCATCAGCAAGGCGCTGCACAACAATGCGTACTACCTAATAGACACCCAGAAGCCGCAGAAGCGCAAGAGGGACGCCTACGGCGAGGAGACGGAGCGCCCATGGAATGCGGCGCTCCTCCGTCCGTTTTACTGCTAAGAAGGACCAGTGCATGTATGTATCCTCCCATTTGGGCTCATGAATGTAACGGGTGCCCCGAGCCAGCTCTTGGGGCACACCTCTTTTGTTTCCTTCCAAAGTAGTTTGCCCGACACACCGGCTCCCGGACCCAGCCCACGGTCCCGGGGGCTCGCCGGCTAGCCTTGGCATCACTCCCCAAACCCGGTCAAGTAATGTGAACTAAGGAAAAACCCTACCACCCCTCCCAGCTACAGACCGGCTCCTGGCTGTTCGGCTGATGGGTTCTCGGGACGGAAAACTTAGCGCACACAAAAAACGGTCTTAAGGGGGTCGCCGGCTAGGGCTAGCCGAATCACCTTTCTTAGCCTCTCTCAAACTCACCTTGGCCAATATGTCCCCGCGGCACCCAAACTCACGACCGACTCCCCCGAGACGGATGCCCCGTCTCAGCTACAGACCGGCTGCTGGCTGTTCGGCTGGCGGGGCCAAAGCCGAAGGGGACAAGGTTCTGGGTAGAAGGAGTCAAAAGGACAAAAAGCTAAGGCCGAGTCGGCACGCACAAAATGCTTTGGCAAAACAAACGCATCAACTCATATACAAAAGCATAACGGCCCACGGCCACATGTTCATTACATTATACACCCCCAGTGGGTGGAATTGCAGTCAAACAAAAGCAGCAGGAAAACAAAAGGATCCTAGCTAGTGGCCGCGCCGTCTCCTCCCCCGGCGCCCTCTGCGGCGGCTGAAGTAGAAGCCCCGTCCTTGGCCACGGCATGCCCCGTATCGGCCCCCGCGTCCAAGTCCTGAGCCGGCTCGGAGTTGACGTAGTCGTCGGTGCTGGAGCCGGCGTCTTCATCGTCCGTCTCGCCGGCGCTACCCTCCGGGTCGTAAAGGGAAAGCGCGTACCGGTCCTCCGGGATCACCTCGCCGTCCGCCGTGCACTCCGGGACGTACTTGTCCCACGGGGCAAAGGACGCAAGATCACTGGCCCGCACGACCAGCGCGTCGGCAGCCGCCTCCAGCTCCGCATCGGTGCCGGCACGCTGGGCCATAAGCAGCCCCAAGTCCAGCTCGGGGTACCATGACCTCGCAATGCGAAGCGCCATGGCCGCTCCGGCACGCGGGGCGGAAGCCCTCCAGGTGTTCACCCGCGCGGACCCGGCTTCCAGCCACCTCGACAGCTGGCTCATGGAGGCCGGCTCCACCACACCCGGCCACAGGGTGCGAACCAGTGCCGAGCCGGCACCCTAAAGCCGCTTCAGGGCCCGGACCACCTCGGACAGATGCGCCGTGGCGGCAATCCCCCCCTTGTCCACGGTCCAGGCAGCAAGCGGCCCGACGGGGATCCCCTGCGCCCGCCGATCCTCGCGATGGGCCTCCACGGCCGATTCTGCGATCTCTTGCGTAACCGAAAAGAGCAATAAGGAAGAAGGGGGTGCGGGGTGAGCGACAAAGGAAACACTGGCCTGGGTCCAACGCACGAAGACAAGAGAAACAGCAAAACTTACCAGCCAGAAGCCGGTCCTCCTCCTCCAGCGTGGCATCCCTGGCCGACCACTCCTGGATCCGGTGCTCGTGCTCAGCCTGCGCCGCCTGCGCGTCCTCGGCCGCCTTCGCTAGCGAGGCATCCTTGGCCTCCAGCTCCTGGCGATGGGCCATCTCCTGCTCCTCCAGCTCTTGGCGGTGGGTCGCCTCCCGCTCCTCCAGTTCCTGGCAGTGGGCTGCCTCGCGCCCGTCTTTCTCCGCCTGCGCCCGATCCGCCTCCTGGCGGAGCTGGTCGCACTCCGCGGACAGGAGGTCCCGCTACTCGCCAAGCCGCACCACCTGGCGACGGAGGCAGACCGTCTCCGCATGGGTGGCTGCCCGGCACGAAGATGCTTCTGTCAGAAAGCAAGCAAAGATGGGGATTCAGCCCGCCTTCGGAGTAGCCGGCCCGAATCCCGGGGGCTACACCCAGTGGGTACGCTCGTGCGCCCCCACTGGAAACTCACAAGACGCGTACCTTGTAGATCCACAGACAAGACGGCTAGGCGGTTTTCGGCTCCCCGATACAAGCCCAGCAGCGTGTTGTACGCAGCCACCCGCCGGTCGTGGACGGCCTACGAGGGACACAGAAATATAGACGCTGCGCAATTAGACTCGACCCGCCTGCGTCCCAGCTGACCCGAGTCTCGCGGGCTACACCCAGTGGGTACGCTGGTGCGCCCCCACTGGAAAGACAAACAGATCAAAGCAAAAAAGACAAGACCTCGAACCTTTACCTTGACGGACTGTTCGAGGTGCACCAGCCGGTTGCTGGCGGCCTGGGCCTCCTGCACCGCCTGGGCGCGGCAGGTGGCAAACTCAGCGACGACCACGGCGACCGCAGCCCCAAGGGCGCTCGGCGCGTCGTTTATGGGCCTGCAGCCGGCTGTGGCCCAGGTCTCCTGCGGCCGACCCCCGTCCGCGGGCTCGTACGGACCCCTTGCCGTGACAACTATGGGACCCGCCCTCCCCGGCGTCGCAGTTCCGGCCCCGGCTGGCGAGCCGGTGGCGGCCACCCCTCAGGGCGCTGTGACCTCGATCTCCGGTACATCACCTCTGGCGGCGCTTCCTCGGCTCACCTTCGGAGCCGGGACTTTGGAGCCGGGACCTCCGCTTCTGGAATGATGACCTCCGGGGTCTCTTCGGCGCCCGGCAGCACGTCGTCCGCCCCTGGCGGTGCCGCGTTGCGGTCCGACTCCATCCTCTTGGCGGCGTCGGCCGCACATGCAGCCGCGCACGCCTCCTCTTTGGCACGCGCATCCGCCTCTGCCTGCCGTGCGGGGTCATGCTTGTCCTTGGACATCCTCTCCTGGCCAGGGGGAAATGGCTCCCACGACTGGTCGGCCGCCTCCGCGCTGGCCCTCCCTGGCGGCTGCTTCTGTGCCGCCTCCGTCCATGGGGTGTGCTCCTCCATGAGCTGTTCTCGCTCGGCCGCCTCGAGGTCCCGCCACGCCTCGCCCTCCCTTTCATCGGCGGCTGTCGGCGGTGTTGTCCCCGACGGCCCGACGGTCGTGGCCCTCCCGAGGGCATGCGGCTCCCTGGACAAACAAAATAAGGAAAAGGCCGACCGAAAACCAAGCAGGAACTCAGGGAAAACTTACCCGACGCTAACGGGGACCGCCCGCCTAGCGGGGCCCATCGGCCGGGCTCGTGCTCGACCCGGCAAACACGTTTCCTCGGCACGGTGGCATCGTCTCCCGAGGCTTTGGGATCCTCCGGGACTGCTGCATCGCGCACCTCCTCTGGTTCAGCATCATCGTCAGGCCAGTACCGCAACAGTGACCGGGGGAGGGACTCACCAGCTGATTCGATGGCCTCCGCCTCCGTCTCCACGGTTTCGGACGTGCCGGCTCGCTCTGACTCGGCCGGCTCCACATCATCGGTGTCTTCGACCTCCTCGGGGTCTGACTCCGCCATGTCGGCAACCGGCTCCCCGTAATTCTACAGCTGAGGAAAAACCTGCACGCAAGAGAAGCCCCTCCGCAGTCAGGTTGGGGGGGGGGATGCCAGCTTCAGAAAGAAGAAGGGGTGGGCGACGGCTCGGCAACGCACCCGCGGAGCCGGACGGCCCCGGCTGTACGGGGTCTTCCCCCATCGCCACTCGCCCTCGTCCATCTTGGCGGCCGAGATGGAGTTCACCCTCCTCGCCACCTGCACCGCCTTCAGCTCTTTGGTGGAGAGCCAGCAGGGGTCGTGCTCCCCTCCCATCTGGCAGATGAGGTGCGGCCGGCGCTGCAGCGGCTGCACCCGGCGCGCCACCATTGTGGCCAGGAGATCCACCGCCGTCAGCCCCTCCATCTTGGTCATCACCATCAGCCGCTCGCAGAACCGGTCCGCCGTCTCGGGCGCTTGAGGCGGGGGCGTCCTCCAGTTTAGCATCGCGTTTGGCGGTTGGTCGACGAAGTCGGGGAGGTTGATGTAGTCCTCCTCCGTCTTCACGTTCTTCACGTAGAAGAACCCCTTCTGCCAACTCTTCACCGAATCCTGCAGGGAAGCTGCGGGAACCTGGCTCCGGGGCGATAATGGACCTTCTGGCCGGTTGCCTGGACCGTCACCATCTGGCGCTACAAGTAGAAGAGCCGGCACCAGAGGTCGAGGCGCGGCTCTACTCCCATGAAGCCCTCGCAGAGGGTGACGAACGCCACTAGTTGCAGAATGGCGTTGGCGCTAAGGTAGTGCGGTTGCAGCCCGAAGCGCGTGAGGAAGCACCGGAAGAACGCGCTCGCCGGCAAGCTGAGCCCGCGGGCGAAGTGCTCGGCAAAGACCACCACCTCGGCTTCGCGCGGGGCCGGCGCATTCTCCGCCTCGACGATGCACGCCTCCAGGTTCTCCGCTGGCGGTAGCTTGTGGCGGTCTCGGAGGTGCTCGATGTAGGCCTTGTCGACATCGCTGCCAACCCAGGCCCCCTTGCCCGCCAAGCGCCTCGAAGAAGTCTTGGTCGCGGCGGCGGGGCGTGTGGGCTCGGTCGCGTCGCAACTCTCGACGGCGGCGAACGGCGGTGCGGCTGACGAGCGGCCTCTGCTCTCGCTCTCACTCTATGCGTGGAGTGGAACGGGCGACGAAGACGACGTGCGGGGGCGGCGGCGCGAATGCCCCGTTCCGCTCCTCTCCTCTCCCATTTGAACCCCACGAGGGGTAGTGGGGAGCGGATCCATCACGCACAAACCCCACTATTTCCGCCACGCGCGGGAGGGGAGTTAAGGCGATTTGGGAACGCCGACCGGCGGTGCGGGCGCAGAAGATCCGCGTGCGCGGGCCGAGGCCGTGGCCGAAGTAGGCCCCGCCCCACGGCCCGGTCTTGTCCTCCGCGTGGCCTGTCAGGCCGCGGCCCGCCGTGCCCCCCACGTGGCACGCCTCCTCTGCCCCTCGAAGTGGTCGAGGCGCCTGGCGAAGCGTCGGTCGGCTGCGGAGCTGGCCACCGCGATCCCACCTCTTCCGGCTTCGGGACCGCCCCGCGGTCCGAAAACGCGAGACTCAAGCCGGTGTGGTCCGTCGCGGCTCGCCGGCGGGCCCCCCTGCTTCGGGGACTACTGTCGGGGGGATAACCCCAGGGTAGCCTCAGCTGGATCTTTACTCCAGCTTTTCGAAAAACGACTACAGGGCGATCCGCCTCCCCCTGTAGTCTGGCTCCGCGCGGCCGGCTGCGACCAGCCGGCCGGCTAAAGACGGAGTCCCCTGGCCTTCTAGCCGGCGGGTCAGCTCCCGTCCCATCGCTATGCCTCGCCGGACGACGACCTGACACCTAGCGTGTCAGCAGGGCCCCCGATGCCGCGGTCAGGGCATGCGTGGATACAACGGCCCCCATCGCGTCGATGGTCAGCGCCCGCATGGCCACAGTGGAGGCGAAAGTACCTCTGACCCCGGCCGACTGCGACTGGGCGGGCGGCACAGTGCCGGCACGCCCTCAACCACTCCATTACCTGCCCCGGTATGGCCATAGTGCGGCCGGCCGTACCGCTCACCGCGGCCCGCTGCCGCAAGGCGACGCCCCGCAGGACGACCCGTGCCGCGATGTGACAAGCCCGTGAGTCTGCCAAGCGGGCCCCTTTCGGCTCCCGACGGGACCCTTCAGCCGGCGGGCCCTACCATCGACGGGACCCTGAAGCCGGCGGGCCCTACCAACGACAAGGTTCCTCAGCTGGGGGCCCCATGGCCGGCTAGAGAGGACGCCATCTGGGGGCCTCCGGCACCTTCTACCCATATTGTAATCCAGGGGGTTGGCCTATAAAACCCCTTGGAACTCCCTCATGCAAGGGGGCGATCGATAGACATATACACACCCACACTCACATAGAGAGGCGAGGAGAGCAAGCTAGCTCCTTCTTCCTCCTCTACCTAGACAGCTCAGGGAGCACCATTGTAGCCCCTTTCTGTTTATCAACCAGACAAGCAGGACTAGGGCTGTTACCTCCCACGGAGGGCCCCGAACCTGGGTACATCACGTGTCCCGCGCCGCTTGTTCCCAATCCCGCTCCCGGAGTCCACCGGCGTCCTTCGGCCCCAGCCACTCTCGATAAGCCACCCCAGGGCATCTGTTGTGAGAAAACGACGACACAGTCGCATCGGAGACGTGCCGGGCTTGGGACATCTGGGCTTCTGCTACCTTCTCCTTCAGCTTGGCCAGACGCTCGCGCTCCGCGGCTTGGTCAGCAGCCGCCTGCGACAGCGCGGAGTCGCGACTAGCGAGCTTCGCCTCGCGGGCCTTGAGGTCCTCCTCCCGCTGGCAGAGCCATTGCGCGTGCGCGGCTTGCTCCTCCTGGAGGGCCTTCAGGTTGGCCTCTGCCTTGCCGAAGCGCTTCACGGTAGACGCTACTTCGGCCTGCGCCGCGTCGCGAGCTGTCTTCGCTTCGGTGGCCTCCTTCCTGTTCTCCGCGGTGGCAGCCTCAGCCCGACCCCAGGCCGTCTTGGTGGCTGCGTCAGCTTGGAGCCACCCAGAAATAAGCCCCGGGCGCCCCCTCGCGAGGGATCTCCTGTCGGAATCTTGGAGGTCGGCCCGGATCTGGCTGAGCGCGGTGTAGGCCTCATCCAAGGTGACGTGCTTGATCAGAGGGCCGCGGTTCGCAAGCGCAAGGGCCTGACCAGGAGGCGGCACCAACACGTCGGCAGTCGCTGTGTCCAAAGGGGCAGTGGCATGGCAAACTTGGGGTGCTGGAGGCTCAAGTCTCTCCTCAGGCACGACAAGGGCGGACGACTTCATAGCCTGGTGGCCCACGGGGGCTGGCTTCTCCTCAAGCTGCGTCGCTGCGTCCTTGGTGCCTGATTCCGCCAGAAGGGGGCGGGAAGTCGCCCCACCACCAGCGCTAGGGTCGCCATGGCCGCGGCAAGGAGTGCCGCCTCGTGAGCCTCCGTTTCCCAAGCGGCGTCGGCAAGGCGCCAGGGGTAGGCGTCACCCCCGTGTGCCCGGGTACGGAGCTGCCGGGGCGCCCAAGGGTTGCGATGGACTGGCGTGATGCGCTTCTGCCCCCGCCATGTCCGCGTCCAGAGGCTGACGGCGCCCTCCGGACAGGGGCTCCTTCGGCTCGGTGATCGCCTTCTTCTTCGACACGTCGTCGCTCCTGGCCATCGAGAGGAGAAGGGGACGTGTGTACGCGCGCGATCTATAATCGACCAAAGGCGAGGCAGGTGACTTACAACTCGGGTGCAATCCAGTTCCTCTTCCTCTCCACCTCGGTGACGATCGGGACGCTCCCGCCCTTCTTCGGCGTGGCGCTGCCGCCCGGAGAAGGGGCGAGATCGCCCTGAGGGGCCATGGCCGGAGAGGCCACGTTTGCCCCAGGAGCGGCCGTCGGAGTCTCAATCGCCTTGCCGGAGCGTGGGGAGTCCTCCGGAGGAGGCGCAGCCACGCGTTTCTTCGGGGTCGCCCGGCCGGATGCCTGAGTGGTCTGAGGGGCAGGACCTGACCTCCTGAGGACCCTGGCGAAGCGCTGGGAATCCGCGGCAGGGGCTCCTCCATATCGTCGTCATCTTCAAGATCACGGAGGAGCTTGCTCTGCGACGGGGGGACACCTCTTCCGAGTCATCATCCTCAGTCTCCTCCGAGTCTTCCTCACCGCTGGTGTCGCCGGAGGACACCGGCACGCGGGGAATTAGGGCGCTCGAGCGGCGTGATCCCCTGCTCGTCAAAGGCGGGCATGGCAGCAACCAACTCCTCCCTGTCGTCATGGAGGTACAGCAGGGCGTAGGCCTCGGGGAGGTCCCTAGGGTTGCTGTGGAGCAGGGTAGCCACGGCCCTGCCCAGCTCCTCGCCTGTCAAGCTGGCGGACCAAAGCCTGATGTAGTCCCCCGCACCCTCGTACTCCCACATGGGCCTCGAGTGCGACTGGAGCGGCGCCAGGCGCTGCGTCAGGAACTCCTTCACTATCATCGCCCCGGTCAGCTGCTTGTCATCCATGTCCACAGAGATCCGCTTCAAGACGGGCTTCGCACGGGGATCGGTGAGCTTCGCGGAGCCCCACGCGAGGGTCTTCTCGGGTGGCTCCGTCGGGAGCACCAGGCGCGGATCAAGGCCCTAGGCATCCAAGAAGACCCAGCGGTGCTTGAAGCCTTCCACCTTCTTCCCGGCCTTCAGGAGCAAGTTCCTGCTCTGGACCACGAAGAAGGAGGCGCACGCTGACCGGTGCGTGCCGTCGTGGAGCCGCAAGCTGAAGTAGTGGCGGAAGAGGGACACTGAGGGCCTCATGCCTACGAAGGCCTCGCAGTAGAAGGCAAAGACAGACAGGAGCAGTATGGAATTGGGCTAAAGATGGAGGGCCTAGATCCCGTAATGCTCAAGGATGGCGGCGAAGAACCCTAAGAAGGGCGGGACGAGCCGGGAGAAGACGTTGTGGAGAAAGAAGGGGTAGACTATTTTCGCCAAGGTGCGCTGCTTCATCGAGCCGCACCAGATCAAGGTCTGCCCCCACTCGTTGGAGTCGCCCGCCATTAGCGGAAGTGCTGGGGCGAGGTCCCCCTCCGTGGCAATGGTGGACGCCGTAAGCGCCGGCAAGGGGGAAGAGGTGCCCGAGGCCTGAGCCTCAGACTTTGACTTCCCGGCGGGCACCATCTGAAGAATCCTTAAGCTTGGGGAGCAAGAGGAAGGACGACACTGTGCGAAAATCTAGAGCAGGTACTCAAGAAGGAAAGGGTATCTGAGCATGGGAGCAAAAGCACAAGGAAGAACAGCAATGATGGTTTTTGTCGGCCTGGGCAGTTGCTGAGGCGACGTGGGAGCGGGGGCGTCCATGTCCTGCCACGCGCCACGCGTCGAGCCTGGCCCGCAGGCGATTGGGGGCCCGCGGCATTTTGCCCTTCGCTCCTTGCCTTCGCCTCGAAGCAAGGACAGGCACCCCTTGGGCCCGGGGGCTACTGTCGGCGTTCTGGGATCGGGGGTACCCAGACTTGCGTGCCTGTGGCCCAGCGCGTGGCCCACCTCGACGGCCCGATACGGCCTGACAGCAAACTCCCCAAGAGAAGACCCTCACGAGGGCCCCAGCCTCGCGAGGCGAACAACCCCAAGACCCCCAGAGGAGTGGCTGCCTAGGCTGCCTCCTGAGGAGCGGAGATTCCTATACAGGTACTCGGCCTCATGAGGCTGGGTGACGTGAGCCATGACGATCCAGGCCAGGCGGGCAGCAGCGGGTGTAGAGGGGACAGTTTCCTCTTTTGTGCTAAGGAGGCAAGGACGTACGCGAGTTCCCAAGGAATCCCCCAAAGGTTTCCATTCCAGTGCAACAAGACCAAGACCACGAGCCCGGCAGGGCGGATGTCATCGCCAAGCCCACCTCTGCGTCATGACCAGAAGCTTTGTAGGCGAAGATCACCTTTAGTCAGGATAAGATGTACTCCCTGTCCCCATTCAAAATTGGCCGTTCTGGGATCCCTTCGCGCCTGTGCCATGAGGGAAGAGGACCAAGGCCGCTATAAATAGGGGCTAGCCACCGCCGTAGAAGGGAGAGACGAATCGATCCATCCTCACCCAAGAGCCCTCGCGAGGTCGCTCAACCACTATACTAGTTCATTCCCAAACCTCCTCGTGAGGACAATCCACCAAAAGCAGGAGTAGGGTTTTACATGGCAAGGTGGCCCGAACCTGGGTAAACCTCTGTGTCCGTGTTCTCGTTCGCTCGCACGCATTCGGCGAGGCTTGGCTGTGGGGCGGCGAGCTTGAGGCAAGAGCTGTTTGAGATCTTTGCACACGCCCCAGAGTTCGAACCTTGATGGGTCTGTAGAGCCCTGATTCCGACAACGACGGCCTGCCAGTGGGGCCCGTCTGTTAGCCTCCCATCTCCCTCTTGCCCCCTCTCTATCGCTGACGGCTTGGCACCGCCTGTTGGGTTTGAATCCCGGCATGCGCGCGCGCCTAGCTTACCTGGGCTGGCTGGCCTCTGGGCCGGCCTAGCTATGGCTAGATCTGGCCCAGGGCACAGTGGCCCTTTTCTTTTTTTCCTTTTCTGCTATTATTTCCAAAAAATCATCTGGCTAAAATAAAAATCCAAATCGAGTGATTCCAATTTCTAAAATCTTGTAATATTACACTACTAGGGAAAACCTTATACACAGAACCTTAGCAGTCGGGCTGGATTAAAAGAGGTGCTACTGCTACTTAGCCGTATCGCGCGTGCAGAACAGGCGCTACTGCTAACAAATTAGCAGTAGCACATTTTTCAAAAATCCGCTACTACTAATATTGCCCGCACCATTGCCGCCAGGCTAGGTTTAGTAGTAGCGCGCCCCAGAGAACCGCGCTACTTCTAAAAGAATAGTAGTAGCGCGTTTTCTGGGCAGGGCGCTACTGCTAAGTTTGAACCTGGCCACATGGCGGGCCCCACTTAGCAGTAGCGCCTCTCCCTGGGGCGCGCTACTGCTATCTTTTTGGCAGCAGCACATTTTGTGCCAAGCCACCATCTTTTTCGTCCCCCATCCCCCCTACCCATCATCCTCTCTTCCTTCACTTTCCCCTAGCTCCCACCTCCTCTCTCCATCACTTTGCTTCTTCCTCACTACTTCTCCCCCCCATTACTCTCCTTCTTCTACCTCCCTCTCTCTCTCTCTTTATTGCTCCTAACTAACTACACCACCTCCATTAATGCATCTCCTTTCTCTTTTTCCTTCCCCCTCCACTAGGTAGTTGAACTCATCTCCTTCCCAAACTAGCTAGGTAGATCTAGCATTTAATGAAGTGACGTATGTACCTCCCTAACTAGATCTAGCCATGTCATGGAAGTAAGCTTTGTCCACTTTTGATCATTCCCCTAGGTGGTGTGGCGACACCGATCGACATCATCATCACCGTGCTCGATCTCGAGATAGGTGATTAAAAATTTGTGCTTTTGCAAGGATGGAAATATGTGTATGTGTGCGATATGACATAATTGGGCAATATGATGGAAAATTGTGTGTGTGGCATGAGTTGCCGCCGAATTGTGCTTGAGTTGCCTATGTTTTGCCGAAATGTCGATTTATTTCCGTTTCGAATAATTTCGGGCAAACTCTATATGTCATATTTTTAGGGAAAGTCATGACGAATTTTTGTATGACTTTGATGCATGCATGCATTTTTATAATCAATTTTTTTATTATTACCGTGCAGGCATTCATGATGGTCAGTGGAACGATGATGGAAAGGTGGTTGCGATCGGCGGTGCAGGACATGAATGAAAATAACCGGACATAGATTATATGTCCGTGTCGAAGATGCAAAGGAGGAGTTTGGCTCGACCCCTATGAGCATGGTCGTGTGATGGCGCACCTGCTCATGACTGGTTTCATGGATGGCTATACTCGGTGGATAATTGAAGATGATGATGAGGAGGAGGAGGAGGACGCCGACGGGGCAGGCAATGACGACACGGGGCAAGACGAAGAGATGACCAATAATGGCAGCGGAGAAGGGGCCGGACATGGTGGCAGGGAAGAGGCCAGACATGGCGGTGGAGAAGAGGCCGAACATGGCGGCGGAGAAAACGTGGACTCCACGCCACACACTTCGTCAGTACTAAGTTCAATCGTGCGGGACCCTCATGTTCAAGAACTGCTACGCAAGGAGACGAGTACTAACAGAGCTGCTTCTAGAGAGGAGGCCAAGTTGCAGCAACTGGTGGTTGACTCGAACACTCCATTGTATGATGGTTGCGATCCCGAGGTGACCCGCTTGAGTTTCACGCTCGAACTTCTGAAGACGAAGGCTAAAAACAAATGGACCGACACTAGCCTCGATGAGCTTCTCAAGTACCTAAAGGATGTTCTTCCCGCGGGGAATCTATGTCCTACTAGTGTGGATGAGGCCAAGAAGATCGTGTGCCCTCTTGATTTGCCGCATGTTAGATACCATGCATGCATCAACGATTGCAAAATTTATCGGAAGGAGCACGCGGAAAAAACCAGCTATCCGGTGTGCAATGCTTCTCGATACAAGAAGGCCGGGAAGAAATCTCCCCAGAAAGTTGTATGGTACTTACCAATCACTCCCCGTTTGCAACATTATTTTGTAGATCCCAAGGAAGCAAAGCTCATGCGTTCGCACGCGGAGAGGACAAAGCCCGACGATGGAGATGATCCGAAGCTAAGACACATCGTGGATGGAAGCCAGTGGAGAGCGTTCAACGGCGAATATCGATATTTCGCATGTGATGCAAGGAACATCGTGCTTGGCGCGTGTACCGATGGCATGAATCCGTTTGGCAACCAGAACACCAACCATAGCACATGGCCCGTGTTTGTATGGATGTACAACATCCCCCCTGGTTGTGCATGAAGTCGAAGTACATACACATGAGCATGCTAATTCAAGGGCCAAAACAACCGGGAATTAATATTAATCTGTATCTGGGGCTACTTCAAGAGGAGTTAGACGCGTTATGGAAAACACCGGCTAAGACATGGGATGCCAGCAAAGGCGAGTATTTCTATATGAGAGCCGCGCTGATGACGACGGTGCACGACTATCTCAGTTACGGATATGTCGCTGGCCAGGTGTGCCACGGATATTGCGGATGCACGCGGTGCATGGATGATACAACGTCTCAGCAGCTAACGTCAACAAAAGATGGCGGGTCTGGGAAAATCGTGTACATGGGGCATCGAAGATGGCTCGAGAAGGATGACCCATGGAGAGACCGTGGAGATCTATTCAATGGTGAGGCTGAGCATCGAGGACCTCCACGTAAGCGGAGCGGCGCGGAAATCGATGAGCTCTTGAAAAACTGGGAACAGTGTCCCGTGCTGGGAAAGACGATGAAAAAGGCGCCGGAGCCGCTGCTGAAGGTATGGAAGACGAGGTCTGTTTTCTGGGACTTGGAGTACTGGCACAAACTCGACACGCCACATTGCCTTGATCAAATGCATATCTGTAAGAATGTCCTTGAGAGCTTGCTTGCGACACTGATGAACATGCCGGATAAGACCAAGGATGGGCCGAAGGCAAGAAGAGACATGGAAGATTTGAATATCAGGGCAGATCTGCACATGCCGCCCCGTAAAAAGTCAGAGGAGACAGAGACGGAGACGGAGGCGTAGGAGAAGAAGGGCAAAAAAGTGAAGGAAGAGGATTATTGCCCCCCTTCTTCCTTCACCTTAAGTCCGGCTGAGATCGATCAATTCTTCAAGTGCCTTACCGGAATCAAAGTTGGTTCCGGTTACTGTGGGAAGATAAGTAGATTTCTAGACATGAAGAAGAAAAGGTTCAGCTCGATGAAGTCCCATGACTGTCATGTAATGATGACGCAGATACTACCTGTTGCCCTTAGAGGGATAATGGACAAGCACGTCCGTGAGACACTTATTGGTCTCTGCAACTTTTTTGACATCATCTCTCGAAAGTCAATCAGTGTGAAGCAGCTCCGAAGGCTACAGGAAGAGATCGTTGTGATACTAAATGAGCTTGAGATGTACTTCCCGCCCGTGTTCTTTGACGTCATGATGCATCTGTGTGTCCATATTGCGGACGACATAATAGACCTGGGGCCGTCATTCCTGCATAACATGATGCCGTTCGAGAGGATGATTGGGGTCATCAAAGGATTCATTCGTAACATGTCCCGTCCGGATGGAAGCATCGTCCAGGGCTATCTGACACAAGAGTGCATCTCTTTCTGCGAGAATTATCTATATGGCGGAGACCGGCCTAGTGTTGGTTTGCCCGTTAAGAAGCACGTTGGGAGGCTCGAATGAGAAGGTCACTCCAACGGTCGCAGGGAAGTGCATGTCGCCTACTCAGATCGACGCAACGACTTTGACAGAGCAAACTTAGTAGTGCTACAAAACCTAGAGCAGGTAGATCCTTTCATGACACTGCACAAAGAAACCATCGCAAAGAAGTATCGTGACCGGGGCGTATGCAGGACGGACGCCGAAGTTACTAGAGAGCACAACTCCACTTTCCTACATTGGTTCAAAGAGCATATTCTTGCTAATCCCCCGGAACACGGCTCTAAGGACGGATTGCTCATATACGCCTTAGCACATGGCCCCTCGACCAACGTCGTGACCTATCAGGCATAAGATATCAACGGATACACGTTCTACACGGAGGCCAAAGATATGAATAGTGATTGGCAGAACTCAGGGGTGACAATGGAATGCATGACCGGTAGCGACAACGACGCAATTGAGAGATTTTATGGAAGGGTCGAGGAGATCTGGGAGCTTGACTACTCTGGACTGCACAGCGCGACGATGTTTCGTGTCAGATGGGCTAAGAATGTCGAAAGAGAAAACCGGTATTTCACTACCATGACTATACGTGACACCAAGAGCGCTACCGTGAACGCCATCGCAAAAAACGATCCATGGGTACAAGCTAAGCATGTGACACAATGCTTCTTCATAACCAACCTAAGAAATCCCAGCCGTGTTGTCGTGAGGAGAGGCAAAAGGAACATCATTGGAATGGATGGAGTCGCCAACGAGGAAGACTACGACCAGTACGACAACCCGATGAGGGAAGATGACAATGACGATGAAGTATACGTCAAAAGAAGAATCAATACAACATTACCTAAGAAAGATCGTACTCCATGGAAAAGGAAAAGTCACAATGAGGGGCTCAATTATTCGTCAACGAACAAGAAGCTCAAGGGAAAGAAGCTCACTCAAAAACAAAAACGTCGACGCTGATTGAGAAACCGTTATTGGTCAAATGATGTAATATATATGTTCCTATTTTGTGTACACACTTAACCATTATGCATGGGTCAAATGATGTAATATATATGTTCCTATTTTGTATACACACTTAACCGTCAAATGATGCAATATATATCACCTTAGTTATATACATTGTATCACTTTCCCTTCGTTCCTGCTCTCGGAAAAAAAAGAAAAAGAAGAAAAGCAAAGTAAAAGAAAATAGAAGAAACAAACAGGAAAAGAAAAGAAAAGGAAAAGAAAATAGAAGAAACAAACAGGAAAAGAAAAGAAAAGAAAATAGAGGAGTGATAGCAGTAGCGAGTTTCCGCAAAACGCACTATAGCTACATCAAGTAGCAGTAGCGCGTTTGTGTAAAACGCGCTACTGCTACTTGATATTGCTATAGCGCGTTTTACAGAAATGCGCTACTGCTAGTTCAACATAACCCCCCGCGCGGGCAACCCTCCTCTGCTTCCTCCCCCAATTCCCCCACTCTCTTCTCCCCCTCGTCGCCGGAGCCCCTGCCCTCGCCCTCGCTCTCGCCGGAGCCCGAGCGCCGACGCCGACCCCGACGTCGCACGCCTCCCTCGCTGTCGCCCGGCCCCGACCCGGACGCCGCACGCCTCCGGTGCCGTCGCTCGGCCCCGGCCCCGACCCCGACGCGGCACGCCTCCCTCCTCTGCTTCCTCCCCTCCCATCCTCGGACGTCGTCGGGCCTGCCTCCTCGCCCTGCACCCTCCGTAAGCCCCCCATCGCTCCTCTGTCTCTGCCATTAGGGTTCTAGCTAGGGTTCTTAGGTTAATTTACTTATGTTTTAGTTAGGGCAGTAGGTTAATTAGGTTATCTATTTAGTTAGGGCAATAGGTTAATTAGGTACTTAGGTTAATTTACTTAGTTGTGAACCCTAGGTATCAAATTTAGTTATGAACCCTAGGTAGTTATTTGTTTTGCGGTGATGGATTTAGTTATGAACCCTAGCTAGGTATCAAATTTTATTCAATCAGTGATTTGGACATGTGATTAAAACAGGGCCGTGGTGGTACAACCCCCCACTAGCTAGCTTATATTTGAAGTGGACATGTGATATTTGGAAAATGATGGTTATGTGCAGGGTAAATGATCCGAGTGGCCTATGTTTCGCCGGAATGTTGATTCATTTCCGTTCCGGTGAATTTCAGGCGCTCGATATGTCCACTTTTTAGGAAAGGTCATGCCGAAATTTCCTGTGAATTTTGGCATGACTTGTGCTAGAAAGTAGGCATATCAAGTGCCGGGATTTGCTGGGAAACGGCATTCTGGCAAACCATAGACCTTTTTTTATGTCATTACTCATTTTTATTATAGTTTAAGAATTAAACAAGGATACTTTATCGTAGGAAACATGTCGAACAACGAAGAAACAGGGCCTTCTGACCATGATGCAGACGAGATGGATTATGAGGGTGAACAACAGTACCTCGACTTTTTGTCTGCTAAGCGCAGTCAAGGTTTGCAGGACGGCCTCGATGATGGTACTGGCGCCGACATCGACACCGACGGCACCGGTACCGATGGCGGCACCGACACCGGCGGGGAAGGTACCAGCGGGGAAGATACCGGCGGGGAAGGTACCGGCGGGGAAGATACCGGCGGGGAAGGTACCGGTGGGGAAGGTACCGGAGCCGAAGCCGCTACTGAAAACAAGAAGCAGAAGAAGCAGAGGATACGAAAACCTAACAAACTCGGCATCAGACGACTGGTGATCACAAAGATGGCCCCTTGCAATTTTGAGCCATTAGAGCCGGAAGAACCTCGCAAGTGCTACGGGAACCAAGTCGGATGCATCCTACGGGAATGCACGAGCATCAACGACGATGACATAAGGGGTAAAAAACATTTGATGCAGTTGCTCCTAACGAAGCTGCACAAGAGATTCAAGTTCCCCCACCGGTATGACGCCATAGAACACCCATGGGATGATCAGAAGATGAAAAAGATTAACAATCACGCCCAGGGCATGTTCAGCAATGATTTGGCCTCCTGGAAACGGAGGGTGAAACGAGCTATTGAGGCTGAGGAACCCCTGTCCAAGATTCTGGAGGAAAATCCGACACTTACGGAAGAGGAGTTCCAAAAGTTCAAGGACACTTGCGCTACCGAGGCAACCAAGGCTAAGGCTGCAAAATTCAAGAGCCTTCAGCAAAGGAACATGGGGAACCAACGCCTCGGAAGCCGTGGCTACCTTGGCAAAAGGCCCATATGGGATAAGGAGGACGCGGAACGTGAAGCCGCGGGTATCCCAGACCCCTTCGCGAAGTTCACCAACCCCTTGGAGCGTGACTTCATCAGGGCCCGCTACAAGTGGGACAAGGAAAAGAAGGTTTTTTACACGGACCCGATCATGAGGAAATTGATTAGAATACTCGTAATTATTCTTTTACCACCTTACATTTAGCTTCTGATCAAGTCGACTACACATTCGTAAACGGTTCACGTTCCTTTTGCAGGACAAGCAACACAAGCTTGCAGCCGAAAGCCAGTCTTCGTCGATGAGGCCAAAGTGGGACACCCCTCTCAACCGGTCCTTGAACGAACTTAAGGGACTCCCTTTGGACCAGCGGCCGCAATATGGACATGTGCACGGCGCCGGAGACGGCGCCACATGGAAGGTCTTTTACAACGAGAGCCCAGAGGCCAAGAAGTAGAAAACGAAGTTCAGTCAGGCAGACATCGACGAGAAGGTGAAGCTTGCGTTTGAGAAAAAAGCAGGTGAGGATGCGAAAAAAGCAGCCTAGGAGAAAAATGAGTTGCTACAGCAGGCAGTCGCTGCAGCTGTAGATGCCTGCAGAAATGATTTGGCTACTAACTTGGTCCCGGCTATCATCAATTGGACGAAGGACAATCCAGACAAGACAGTAGATGATTTCCCCATGCCTAGCTTCATCGGGAGCAACTCGGTGAATAACACAACCGCACCATCATCTGCTCACGCAACCGCGCCTGGTGCCGCACCCGCACCCGCACCCACTCATAGCAGTCCGTCCTTAGTCTCTGGCGCGCTAGGCGGGCCTTCCTCTTTGGCTGAGCTCGATGCCATCACGGTAATTACATGTCGTGCCAACATATCTCTAGAATATTCCGTTTTCGTTGCCTTTCGGATGTTTTACGTCGCAGACATGTCCTTGCAGGCCGACAAAACCCCGTGCACCATACTCTACTTGATCAAAGGCCAGAAGGTGGACGTGGGAAAGGTGGTGATAACGAAGCCCTTGGAACTCATGTTCCACGGCCAGCCGATGCCCGGTGGGCACTTCAGGGTTACCTTGTCGAGTGTGAAATCAGGGCATGAGGATTTGCCTCCTCCAGTACGGCTAGGGGGAGAGGACGACGAGACCCCGCCGCGGCTTGGAAACTGCAAGGGTTGGGTGTTGGTATGGCTGAAGAATCTTCTTCGTCTGCAGCCGGCCGAGAGCACACCAGTAACCACACATCAGCAAGCAGGTATGAACACCACCACCCCGCCTACGCAATTACCAGCACCTGTAGTAGTGCTGGGTGAGAGCGGTGGACGACGCGAGGAAGGGGGTCCAATAGTGGTTGATGTAATCTCCCCCGTAGAACAAAGAATGGATGATGAGATGGACGAGGACCCTCTTTGGTTCCTCAATACAGGCGCCTATGACGATGACTTGGAATTGATGAGTCAGCCATATGACGACTCGGGCTATCAGCATGCTGATGAGGAGATGGATGATCTGCCCGAGCAGGAACGTCCTAGCAGGGTTGATTGCAAGAAGTCTCTCTTCATGCAATCCTCACAGGACACGCCTTAAGATGCCGCCTCAACACAGGCTCAAGTAGCCGAGGGTCGTACAGTGCTTAGCCCGACAACACTATGGGAGGGGTTAAGAAAGGGTTTGGAAGATCAGCGCAAGAAAAAGGAGAGTCTGGATGGTCAGCCCAAGCAGAAAAAGGAGAGGAGGAGACCGCCGAAGAAAGGCTCTGCTGCCTACAAAGAAGCCAGAGCACATAGCAGCCAGACGGTGGATTTTGAAGAGCGTGTACCCGTCAAAGGTGCGGCAATGTTCCATGTCACGAGCGAGCCGATCCTACCGCCGAAACCGCTGGAGGCAATATCAGGGGATCTCAGGAGACTGCACGACCATGTGCTGTCGACTGAGCAAAGCCTACTAGCCTCGAAGGATCCAGGATATCCAACATACGCGGCTCGTGTGTCCGAGGGGAAGTGCTACGTCGACACACGGCCCGCGGAGGTGTTCTTCCTGCAGTTTGACCATATCTTCGAGAGGTTTCTCACAAGGCGGCTCGATTTTACAATCGTCCGCCTTTTTGCACTACATATGAGCTCTGTCAGGAAGAGAGAAGTCATCTCACAAATCTGTGTGGCGGATCCATACTACATGCACGAGTCCTTCTTGAGTCTCGGCGACTTTGAGCGTAAAACTGCTAGGGAGTACCTCGAAAACTTCATGGTACAGCCTAAGGACCAGGAAATTTTCCTCATGCCTTATCATCCAAAGTAAGTCAGTGCCGGACAACCCTTTCGTACATTTCAATCATTCCTTCTTGCTAATATGGAGAATAATTTGAGGTGTTCTTTTCCCCGGAGCAACGGGCGCGCCATCCTTATCGTTCTTTACCCACTAGTCTCCCATGCCGTGTATTTCTACCCTACCAGAAACTACGAGAAGAAGGACTACACCCACATAATGAATATTCTAGATGATGCTCTCCAAGGCTTCAGCTTGAGGGGTGGCCACATGCAGATCTGGAAACAAAGGAACCGCAAGATGGGTTTCTCGCATAAAACTAACTTCTGCTGCATCCATGTCCCGAAATCAAGTAGGAACGATGGATTCTACCTCCTCCATCTCATGATGGAGTTCAGAAGGGATGACCAAAAGCTTCGCATGACAACCAGAAACGATGATCATATCCACAAGTGGATAGAATCTCAAGGAGAAGCGGATTATAAACTTAGAGATGACTTCTTTCGCATCCAGAGGGACATTGCGACGATCATCATGAAAGAAGTCGTCGAAGAGAATGGGATGTTCCACCACGGCCCTATATCGCGAGCTGACGTCCGTACTCGCATAGGCATGCAATGTCAGGACCTCACGCCGTTCAAGAAGCTAGGGTGCATCCTCGATGATCTGGAAGGATGGAAGTTCTAGTGATTTACGATGCCGATGATGATGATATGTGTCGGTTGAACTTGTATACTTTCTGTAGCGATGAAACTTTGTGATGCCCCGGTCCCTACCGAACCTGCGTAACGCTACTTTGTTAGTTTGGGTACGATGACCTGCGTACCTCTAGTTAATTAGTTTGCGTACGATGAAACTGTGTTGATTATTTATGTTTACTATATGTTGCATCTAGTTGCTAACCCCTTCTTTTTCTTGTTGCTCAAGTATATTTTGTTGCATATGATTGTACATTCTCTTGATGAAGATGCATCTCTAAAAGGTACCTAGATTCTTGATGGCGAAGTATCGGTGCTATGTTGTGTACAAAGGGAAGGTTCCGGGAGTATAAGACGAGTGGTCCAAGTGTCAGGCGCAAGTGGAGGGGGTCTCGGGCGCCAGCCATAAAGGCTTCAAAAGCAGACAGGAAGCAGAAGCTAGTTACTTGAGGAGGCTCACGCTAGCGCGAGAGAGGACTCATAACCGCCGCTTCATGTACTGCATAGTTTCGCTCTCACTCATAGTGATACCTCTTCTCATGTATATCATTGTTTAGATGGATGACGATGTAGTTGCAAGTATTCGAGACATGTATCGCTATTTTCGAGAGATGATGACAAGAGACCACTTTGTGTTGGATGATGATTATGATGATGACATGATTTGATGTGTATGCTATGATTACATTTGTATGTGTATGATATGCTAGATATTATTGTATAAAGCCTGTACAAATACAAAACAAATATGCAAAAAAAACATAAATTAATAAAACTAGCAGTAGCGCGGCTTACTGTAGAGCGCTACAGCTACTAGCAGCAGCGCGTCCCGGTAAAGCTCGCTACTGCTCTTCATGTGTAGCAGTAGCGCGGCTTACTGCAGGGCGCTACAGCTATTAGCAGCAGCGCGTCCTGGTAAAGCTCGCTACTGCTACCCATGTATAGCAGTAGCGCGGGTCGAACAGCGGTACTTCTACAAGTTAGCTGTAGCGCCGTATCAGTAGTGCGGGTACCCGCGCTACTGATACACCTAAAAACCGCGCTACTGCTAGGCTTTTCCCTAGTAGTGCTATGTACTATTTAACGATGCCACTTGCGCAGCTTTTTGAAAATATTTTATGTACTGGTTTTATTTAAAACCTAGTTTTAAATATTTGAAACCACTACTAAAATGCTTTTCACCACTTTTGTCACTTCAAAACCAGAAACTAATAATTTTAGTATCATTAGTTTTCACCCTAGTATTTTACAAAAATTGTTTGACATTTTTCTGAGTGCTTTTATTTTCATGTTTTGTGCTATTGTCTTATTGTGTGCCCGTTATTAGCGACGTTAGATTACGAAGTTGACGAAGGAGCTGGACCAGAGGCATTTGAAGACCCCGAAGACTTTGTTGAGTCAGGCGAGCTGCCCCTTGACCATGCCTAAGAAAAATTTTCATGCATGTCATATAGCGCCTTATGTTTCGATGAATTGCTCATGATGATGTGGTTGCCACTTTGGTGGATGCCTCGTTACTTTATCGTTGATACTTGCATCATGCATGGACCTACCTCCTTATGAGGGTTATGTGGGTGGGAGTAGTTAGGTTGCTAAAGTAGGTAGGATGCTCAGTAGTGCTACGCAAAGTGGGACAGGATTATGCATTGTGTTGGAATCAAAAGTGTTTTCAAAGACTTTCCAAAAAACCCGTCGGGTGCCACTAATGCCTGAGGGAGATGATGGTGAGCTAGGTAACCACTTGATAAAGAAGTGGTGTACCGAGGCACGTAAGTGTGATGTTTTCAAAAATGGATTGGTGTAAGTTGCGACCGTTATTCCAACCTTACATGTACAACCACGATACCTCTTATGGGATGGGGCTTTGTTGATTACTTCGGTCGACGCTAGCAGGGAGCCAGCATTACTTGTGGCAGGAGTGATGTGGTCACTCTTGATACGGGGTCGTGTATGTAAGGACGACCATGGGTTGTTTTCACAGACACGGGGCACACCGTTGGTCCCTTCATGGATGATACTTGTGATGTACATCATGCAGATTGTGTGCCAATGAGTGGACTCTTTTTTTAGTGTCGTCAAGGGAAAGGCTTTGTTCGGGTACTTACCTCGGGTGTGAAATATAACGCGAGTCATGGCTTGACACGGAAGTTTCCCGAGTCTTGTGGGCAAAGGTTGCAACCTCTGCAGCGTGTAAAACTATTCGAATAGCCGTGCCCACGGTCAACGACAGTTGGATGACCGCTCTTGGGCTACATCCATATGTTTTCACAAAACTTGGTGTGTGTGAGAAAGGAATACTTGAGTTAAGTTGGATGACTTGACATGATGATTGAACATGAGATGTTCAAACCTTGTTTATATTGATATCTGTAACATGTTCATATTGTTACTCGGAACCTCATGATGCATGCTTCTACATGTTGATAGGCATATCATCGCATAAAAATTAGCTTTTCGCAAAGATACCTATTTAGTGCTGTATCATGCTTTGTTGTACCTTGTTCGAAACATGGGTTGCTTGCGAGTACATTCAGAGTACACATTGGCTTGCCACTGATTATTTAATTTGTGAGCATGGAAGAGGAGGAATATGGTGAAGATTTCGTTGGTGAGGAACATGCGAATTATGACGCTTCCTAGTCAGAATGCATGTAGGGTTAAGGCAGATGACATGGGTCTACACTATCTTTCAAGATTTCTACTGTGAGTTTATGTTTGTTGTTCGGCCTTCATGGCCCTATCTATGTAAGACTTGACCTTGATGGTCTTTATTTGTGTAAAACGGTATGTATGGATGTAAGACTCTTATTATTCAGCTTCTGTGTGTTCAGTTAGCATTGATCTCTAGGGTCACTGTACACGTGCATTGGGTGATCACGACTTATGAGTCGGGGTCCCCACACATCACCACTCAACGGGTCGAGCTCGCCAAGGCCAAAGCCAAGTTCATCAGTGAGAAGACCGAGGCAGAAAAGATCTAGAGGGAGGCGGACGAAAGCATCGCCGCCATGGATGCGGAGCAAACCTCATGTAAGATCCTGTTCGACACACACGAGGAGAAACTTGCACCTCGGGAGAGGACCCTTGCCGATAGACTTGGCATCGAGCTGAGGAAGCAAGTCCAGGACCTGCAGGGGAAGTACAAGGAGGCCGTCGAGAAACAAGCTGCCGAGCATGCCAGCAAGCTCCAGGAGACTATCCAGGCCGCTGAGGCCACTCGCTCCATCCAAGTCGAGCTTGAGGGCATGGTGTAGCAGCTGGAGTTGGAGCTTGCCGCCTCCAACCTCGAGGTCCTGAAGCTAAAGGAGGAGGCCTAAAAGGGGGCCAAAACTCTGATGGACCTCCAGCTAGAGCTCCGCGGTAGGAAAATTGAGCTGAAGGTTGCCGCGGACGCCATTGCTTACTTGCAGGTGAAGTTGGGCAGTCAAGAGGACAGCCTCAGGGCCGCCCAGAATAGGGAGCACGACCGGCGCAAGGAGCTTCGGAAGGAGAAGGAGCTGTTCGCCACTGCCGCACGCGCGTCCAATGAGCTCCAGACGAACGTCCAACTATGGACGGAGCAGCTTGTCGATGTTGCCGGAAAGCTCTCCGCCTAGCTCGCCGACATGGGCTTGGAGGGATGCGCCTTCTCCAGCGACGTCCGGGACGCAGCGAGCACAAGGATTTCCATCTTTTTCGGGAAGCTCGTCGAGGTACTGGCGAAGTACGAGGCGGGGCAACCAGACAAGTTCCTGCAGGGATGCTGTGAGTAATGTCGCAGCGTCCTCCACAATGTCCTCATGAAGCTCGCCTACCACAACCCCAGTCTCGACCTGAGCAAAGCCTTCGCCAAGATGCCAAGGACTTTGACACCAGCGAGCTTGACGCCCTCATTGCTCCCTTCTTCGACAAGGTCGGCTCTGTGACCTTGAGGCGTTAATTTATCTTTTATGCAATGCATGTACCAAAAACCAGTTGCTTTGGGTTAGCATCACAACTTTATTTCTCCTTAACTCCAATGTGCTTCTGTGCATAGTTTACACTTGTCTGCTTTCGTTTATCCCTACGCTTGCCGGAAATGCCTGTCGGTGCATGCACCCATACTTTGAGCGCTAGAAGGAGCAGATCCTTAGCAGCCTGGTGGTGATGCCGCTGCCGACAAGGCCTCCTTGTCGTCATTGCTACGGCAGCTTAGGATGTTGAGCGGGCTCGAAACACCTAAACGCACAAACAAATTCGACAAGGGTCTTCCTCGTGCAGGTTTTCTCACACAAGCATTAACTTTGTTCGAGAACAAAGCTTCAAAAAATTTGAACTTTGAAGAGACTTATCTTTCTTCGTCGCGCTTCTTGCTGTGGAACGCATATGTAGGTGTCCATACCAATACTCCCCCGGGAAGACTTGCACGCGGGGTCCCTTCTCCCTCTTGAGAAAAAGAAAGAAGAGAAAATAGAGTTGGCTAGGAACCCAAGTGGTTCAACAAACCACCTTATGCATGGGGCGATCGCAACATGTCATAAAAGATACACAAAATGAATATGTACTTTGACAGGAAGTTGCCAAACAATTAGCTTTTACTAATTACGCATAGGGCCGTCGCCCGATTATGTACAAAGGATTATATGCCTTGCCGCCATAACTTGCACAAAAGGGGTTTGCCGTGCGGCCGCGCCCTACGGTTGGAACTTGCGGAAACGCCCATTGTTCATACGAGCTTTGCATTTTGAGTGTCGTTTCCGGCCCGTAGGCGGCTTTCACCGTTCCTAGTGACTCGTTCCACCCGGGAAGGGTTTAACGGCTTTTCTCTCGTTGCTTGCGTCGGCGGATGTCCCTGACGACTCCTCAACAGGCGTGCTACACTCTGCAATGCGCTTCCCAGAGTTCTCGTGAGACCTGCCAAAGTTCTTATCTTTGTTCTTCCCCCCGAGAGACTTGCCCGGCAGGAGCGAGTGCCATATCGTCTGATGCTGCCACTGCCTCCTGGAAGTGCTTGTTTATGCTGAGGACTGCATTCTTGTTGTCATCTTGGATGGTGATGACGCTCATCGGCCCTGGCATCTTGAGCGTGTTGTAGGCATGGTGAGATGCCGCTATGAACTTTGCCAGCATAGGTCGGCCCAAGATTCCATTGTATGACAGCGACATTTTCGCAACATCGAAGACGATCATCGTCCTTCAGTTGAGCTCATTGCCGAATGTGACCGGTAGAGTTATCTTCCCCTTTGGATGAGATCTTCCCGGGTTGATCCCTTGGAAAGATCACGTCTGCTTGAGATCTGAGTCAATGATCTGCGGGCGCTTGATCACGTCTGGCGAAATCAGATTCAGGCCGGCCCCACTATCGACCAGCATCTTTGTGACCTTGAGGTTGCGTATTGTTGGTGATACCAACAACAGCACACACCCGTCGGCAGTGATGCGGTCAGGGTGGTCCTCAGCGTCAAAGATAATGGGAGTGTTGGACCACTTGAGGGGTTTCCTTGCTTCTGCCGCTGGTTCTATCGCGTTGATCTCATGGGCCCATTGTTTGAGTTGCCGGTGAGAGGAATGCAAAGATGCGCCTCCGTCAACTCCGGGTCTTCAGACTCCGCTTCCTCCGCGTCGTTGCCATCATCATCAGATCTGTTGTCTCGACCTCTAGCAGGCTTCTCTTTTGGCTGCTCGGCCTTGCCGCGGCAGCCGCCATGGCCACCGCTGTTTTACTTCTCGTGCCTTTCGTACTCTTACCTCTGTTTTTCAGCAAGTTGTTCTAGTTAGTGACAGATGTTGATGTCGTGGCTCTTGGTGTGGTGGATCTTGCAGTATGGCCCACCGGCCTTCTCCCCTGCCACGGCCTCGTCATCTCCGGAGCACGCGACAACATTTTTGCCGGACCCCTCGAACTTGGCTTTCTTGGCAGAGTCGGAGTTGCTGGCCCCTTCAACGGCCATCACTGGCTCTCCCTTGCGCTTCTTGTTGCGCTTCCGGCCCTTCTTCTTGGCGGCTGATGCGTCGTCGTCGTCGGAGTCGACCTCCGCACCAGCGTCTTCTCCGGGGAGTCTTCTCCCGTCTTTAGCGCACACGCACTTCTCAGCGAGAGCATACAGCTCGGCGACGTCTCGCACCGTATTGATGCTGATTTCCTCCAGCATCCACCGATTGCGCACGTTCGTGTGGAACGCGGCAATCACAGCGGCGGGTTGGATGTCAGGAATCTTATGCTACACGTGGCTAAACCTCTGAATGTACTTGCGGAGCGTCTCGTCGTCCCTGTGAGGAAGCACGTGCAAGTCGCTGGGTTGCCCTGGGAGGTGGTGAACCCCATGGTATGCGCTAACGAACTGGTTGCACAGATCCGCCCAAGATGAGATGGATCCCTCCGGCCAGTCCATGAGCCAACTCCTCACCTTGGGCTTGAGCGCCAGCGGGAAGTAGTTGGCGAGTATCTTCTCGTCCTGTCCCCCGGCGGCATGCACGATGATGGTGTAGATGCCGAGGAACTCCGAAGGACTGATCTTGCCGTCGTACTTGTCGGGCAGCTCGGTTTGAAGGCCCTGCTGGAAGGCCAGCGAACCTGCCGCAACTCACGGGTGAACGCCGGGCATCCCTCCTCATAAGGCAGGCTGCCGGGCACTCCCGGCGTTGGTTCATCCACGGCAGGGTCCACGCGGCCGTCGGATTGACGGCGACTTTCACGCCGCCTCTCGATGGTCATGCAAGAGTCCTCCTTGCGCCTATCCTTTAGGACTTGGCACTGATCTTGATCTCGCCGCTGGTCCGGTGAGGCATATGACACCTTGTCTTGTATGTCGGCCCGGAGGGAGGTTCGCTGCGGAGGTGACTAGACCGTAGGCACCCCGCCAGCGTTGCGCCAGGTGGCAGGGCCTCCCGGTGCAGCTTGGCGTGCATGCGATGGTCGTACAACCTCCGGCTTGTCGTGGTTCATGAAGCTCAGCAAACTCTATGTAGTCGCCCTCTAGTCCTCCATCTTCTCCGGCGCAGGCAGAAAGTTCAGCAATAGTTGTGCCTGCGCCAGAGCTTCTTCCGAGGTTTTGGGCATGGAGCGGTGCGAGGCATGGGTGGCACTCTTACTTCTGACAGTGTCAGGGGGAGCGTTTTCCCGCGTCGTCGCACGCCGCCCATCTTCCCCAGGAGGTTGCTATCGAGCTTGGCCCAGTGCGTCTTGTCATTGACGCGCGGGGGTCTTGTCCGTGCGCCGCCCAGGCTCGCCGCCTCGAGTGTGTTAGTCGCGGTCGCCCTACGAAGGATGTGGTGGGGGTGTTGTCGCCGCCGCCGCTGCTGTGGCCGCCGCCGCATCGGCATTAGCCCCCGACGCCGTCGGTGCACCCCGCGTTTATATGACAGTGGTGTCTGGGTCGCTGCTCGCGGAGCTTCGCTCAGTATTGTGGCTGCGTTCACCAGTGTGGTGAGCGTGGGGGTCGCCTCCGTCGGTGCTACCGACGACTACCTGAGATGGTAGCTTGGTTGTGGTCGTAGCAGGCGTCGCCGCGCCCTTGGCCTTCTTGGGGGGCATGGGCCTTGATGAAGCTACTGATGAAGATGCGCAGAGTTCAGCGAAGGTTCATGCAAGAGAAGGCCCCTACGTAGCGCGCCAAAGATGTCTCGGTACGACGATCTATGGGACTGGCAAGGCCCCTTCGTGGTTTGGCAGTGAAGGCTCTAACGTGCAAAGAAATCATTGATTCCTGCGTACACGAGGGTTTAGACAAGTTCGGGCCGCCAGAGCGTAAAACCCTACTTCCTGTGTTCTGGTGGTTTATGAGTGTTCACAGTATAGGGCACAACTACCCCGGCAAGAGGTGCCTCGGGAGTGCACCTACGCGTGTAAAATGAACAGAGTGTCGTCCTTTGTAAAGGTAGCCATGGAGCTCCTTTTATAGACAAGGGGTTACCACAGTGGCAAAACAGTCTTTACATCTGGTAAATAGTGGGTACTGCCCTCTGGCAGAGTGTCAGCAGAGGTGGTAGTGTGAAATACCTAACCCTGAAGGACTAGGACAGGCGCATTTAATGCGCCGTGTGGTGTCAAGCTGGCGACGTCCCCCGACAAGGACTGCATCTCCTTCTGTGTCGTCCGCCCAGCTACCTTCTATTCTTTTTCCACGCCGTGGGATGGGTGTCAATAAAGCTGCTGTAAATCCCTCCATGCTACCACGCGCCCCGACCGGCTCCACCTAACCGCATGCACGCTCGTCACCTAGCTGATGTAGACAACCAGCTCGGTGACGTGGAGCTTGGCCTTGGCGGGCGGAGTCCTTGGCGGGTGCGCTCACCCTTGAGCCCCCGGCAAGACGTCTTGCCGGGTTACTTGGTCCTTTTCTTGGAATAGTTGGATGAAGGTTTTTGCCCGGCAAGATCTAACTGGTCTGGAGGCTGCAGGCATCTAGTGCACAAGTCAGGGTACTAAGGGCCCCGTTTCTTAGTACACCAATAGCCATCCAAATTGGTTTTGGGCCGTAGTTGCACAAAAATGTGGAGGCATACATGGATGACATTGTAGTCAAAACAAAGGACAAGGCCACGCTGATTCAAGACCTAGAAGAAACCTTTGCAAACTTGCGCAAGATCAACTTGAAGCTCAACCACGAGAAGTGCGTGTTTGGAGCCCATCCGGCAAGCTCCTCGGGTTCTTTGTATCACAGCGCGGGATAGAATCCAACCCCACCAAGATTGAGGCAATCGAGTAGTTGGAGGCACAGAAGCATGTCAAGGACGTACGCTGCTTGGCAGGCTGCATTGCCGCCCTCAACAGGTTCATTTCCAAATCCATAGAGCATACCCTGCTGTTTTTCAAAATCCTGAAGAACGCAGGCCCGATGACAAGGACTCCAGAAGCGGAGGCAACACTGCAAGATTTGAAGAAACACCTGCCCTCAATGCTGATCCTAGTCACGCCTAAACCCGAAGAACCGTTGTTGCTCTATTTGGCGACAACAAACGAAGTGGTTAGTGCTGCACTGGTGGCGGAGAAGGAAGCTGAGGAGGATGAGACGGCAACGCCCGAGCCGGTAACCAGCAAATGAGAGTCAGCCCCGGCAAGCCAAGGAGGTGACAACACAAGTGTGGCGCAAGATGCAGGGCAACGGATGGTGCAATAGAAGAAGATGGTGCAGCGACCGGTGTACTTTGTCAGCTCTCTCCTGCAGGCGGCTAGGTCAAGGTACTCTCGGGTGCAGAAGCTGCTTTTTGGCCTTCTCATGGCCTCCCAAAAGCTGCGCCGCTACTTCCAAGCACACCACATCACTGTCATCACTCGCTTTCCGTTACAACGCATCCTGAGGAACCCAGAGGCAACCGGCGGGATTGTGAAGAGGGCGTTGGACCAGGCTAGCATTGAACTGAGCTTTGAAAGCACAACAACCATACACATCAGAGCCCTGGCGGAGTTCATTGCGGAATGGACGCCAACGCAAGACGAAGAAATCCCAGAAACAGTCCTCTACGGCAAGGAAGCACCTCAAGAATGGGTCATGTACATTGACGGAGCTTTTTCGTTGCAAGGCGCTGGTGCCGGAGTACTGCGTGTCGCACCCATCAGAGAGCACCTCAAGTACATGATCCAGATGCAATTTCCCCAAGAGGCATCAACTAACAACACAGCTGAGTACGAAGGGTTGCTTGCCGGACTATGGATAGAAACTAACCTTGGTATCAGGAAATTGATAGTCCGAGGAGACTCACAGCTTGTTGTATGCCAATTGAACAAGGATTACCAGAGTCCCCTCATGGAAGCATACGTAGATGAAGTGAGGAAGTTCAACGAGTGTTTTGACGGTCTGCAGATGGAGCACATCGCCCGTACAAAGAACGATATTGCCGATGCCTGTCAAAACAAGCTGCTGAAAAGTCGCCCGTGGAACCAGGCACTTTTGTACTTCGACTCACTCAACCATCCGTCACACCATCAGATCGACAAGACAAGAAGAGGAAGGTCAACTCCGGTGACTAGTTCCTGGCAGAGACATCAGTGGCCGCCAAGAAGGTTGCCAGGGGTGACAAGACGTCCGTCAGTGAGCAGCAAGCTCCGGCAGACCCAGTGGTCCTTGCCATGGAAGCAAGTTCTCCCATAGCAGAATAGGCGCCTTTAGTCCTTGTCGTAGAGTCACAAGCTTCGGCATGGACACAGCAGATCGTCCAGTACCTCCAGACAGGACATCTCCCCGAGGGACAAGATGAAGCTGAAAGAGTAGCCCGATAGTCGAGCATGTACCAGTTTGTGAACAGAACTCTGTACAGGAGGAGACCAAACACTGTGAAATTCAAGTGCATTCCCCGAGAGGAAGGACGACAGCTGTTGGCAGAGATACGCGAAGGGATCTGTGGCTCCCACATTGGATCACGAGCCCTTGTCGGAAAGGCGTTTCGGCTAGGCTTCTATTGGCTGACATCCCTTCAAGATGCCTTGGCCATCGTGACAACGTGTCAAGCATGCCAGTACCATGCCAAGCAGATACATCAGCCAACACAAGCCCTTGAGACCATACCGCTCTTGGCCGTTCTTGGTCTGGGGGCTCGACATTGTCGGGGCCTTCCCCCGTGCTACCGGGGGCTTCGAGTTCATATTCCTCGCATTCAACAAGCTCATGAAGTGGACTGAGGTGGAGCCGGTGAGAAAGGTGATGGCGCAAGCGGCGGTCAAGTTTCTCAGAGGGGTAGTCTATCGCTTCGGTGTCCCCAACAGGATCATCACCGACAACGGCGCGCAATCCACCAGCAACAGCTTCATGCAGTAATGACAAGACATTGGTGACAAGATCTGCTTTGTGTTAGTTGCTCACCCCATGAGCAATGGCCAAGTAAAAAGGGCAAATGCTGAAGTGTTGCGGGGCCTCAAAACGAGAACTTTCGACAAGCTGCAAAAGCACGGAAGGCGTTGGATTGATGAACTGCCGGCGGTTCTTTGGTCGATCAGGACGACACCAAATCGAGCCACTGGCGAGATGCCCTTCCCCCTAGTCTATGGTGCAGAAGCGGTGCTCCTCAGGGAAATCACCTACAGGTCACTGAGATTGCAGGCCTTTGATGAGGACCGGCAAGAGCAACTGCGGCAAGATGTGCCATACTCCTCGAGGAAGATCAACTCCAGGTCGCACTGCGTGCCGCCCGGTGCAAGCAAGCCTTGCATCGCTATCACAGCCGCAAGGTGCGCGCTAGTGGCGTTGAGGAAGGTGACCTTGTTCTTCTACTGATTCAACCCTCGAAGGGAATGAACAAGTTGATGCTGAAGTGGGAAGGCCCTTACCGGGTAGTACAAGTCACTAGGCATAGTGCAGTCCGCCTGCAGACCGAAGACAGAACCCAAGTGCAAAACTCGTGGAATATCGAGCATCTTCACAAGTTCTACCCATGAGGCGCGGTTGCCGGGCCGCCCAGGAACCTCTTTTGTACAAGTCTGTCGGCAAGGTGTGTAATCCTTTGTACAAAGCCAGGCGATGACCCTGTGTGTAGTCAATAAAGCTAAGTGTTAGACAACCTCTTGTCAAAGTACATATTTATATTATGTTTCTTACATGAAATGTTGTGATATCTTTTACTTGCGTAAGGTGACTATTAAACCACCAAGGTTCCTAGCCTCCTCTATTTTGTCTTCTATTTTTTCTCAAAGGTAAGAAGGGGCCCCTGCATGAAGATCTTCCTGGGGGGGAGTGACGGTATGGACACATACAGACATCTTGAAATACAACCACCTTGCGGCAAGAGATATGACAAAATGAAGCTAAGCTACAAAAACTTCTTAAAAATTCAAGCCTTTCCCGTGAACAAAGTTGACGCTTGTGTGAGAAAACATGCATGCAAACGACCCTTGTCGAAATTGTCTATGCTATTGGTTGTTTTGAGTCCGCTAAACATCCTAAGTAGCCGCAGCAAGGATGGCAAGGGGGCCTTGCCGGCAGCGGCATCACCAGCAGATTACTAAGGATCCGTTCCTAAAAGTGCTCACGGTAAGGATGTGCGCACCGGCAGGCGTTTCCAGCAAGCGTAGGGATCAAAAACACGCGAGTGCGAAACTGCGTTTAAGGGGAAGTAGCCGTTCATTCTAGCAAATGGAACGCATTACATTCAAGAGCAAAAATGCGATGCTAATTCGAGGCAAACGTTCTTGATACACACATTGTAGAAACAGGAAATTAATTGTTCAGGGTGATGGAACCAGCCCTGTCAGAGTTAGGGCGACAAGAGCGTCGAGCTTGCTGGTGTCAAGGCCTTTTGGTAGCTTGGAGAGAACCTTGTTCATGTCGAAGTTGGGTTTGTGGTAGGCGACCTTCACCAGGACTTTATGAAGGGCCCCGCGGCATAGCTCGCGGCAACAATGGAGGAACTGGTCGTCCCGCCCCACCTCATACTTCGCCAATGCATCGACGAGCTTCCCGAAGAAGATGGAGAACCTCGCGCTCGCTGCCTCCGGGGCGTCATTGGAGAAGGCGGACTCCTCCAACCCGATTCCTCTAGCTGAGCAGAAAGCTTGCCGGCAAGGTCGATGAGCTCCTCCGTCCATAATTGGACGTTCTCCTAAAGCTTGTTGGAGGTGTGCGCAGAGGAAGAGAGCAACTCCTTCTCCTTCCGAAGCTCCTCGAGCAGATCACGCTCCTTGATCTGGGCGACCTTGAGGCTATCGTCATAGGTGCCCACCTTCATGCGCAGCACGTCATTGGTAGCCGCGGAAGCCTCCAGCTCTTTGGTCTTGCGAGAAAGCCCCGCTTGCAGGTCTGCCAGGGTTTGGGTCCCCTTCCGGATGTCGTCCTTTAGCTTCGAGATCTCCTGGCCATAAGCAGCAAGCTCAAGTTCCAGCCGATGCACTTTGCCTTCTAGCTCGGCCTTGGAGGACTGGGCAGCCTCGGCGGCGTTGATGGCTTCTTGGATCTTGGTGGCATGCTCAACTGCTTGCCTCTCGATGGCCTCTTTATGCTTCAACTCCAGCCCCTGGATTTGCTTCTCTAGTTGAACTCCGAGCTTGTAAGCGAGAGCCTTTTCTCGAGCAGCAAGCTCTTCCTCATGGGAGTCAAGCAAGATCTTGTGCGAGTTCAGCTCCGCATCCATGTTGGCGATGCTTTCATCACCCTCCCTCTAGACCTCCTTCGCCTCAGCCTTCTGGTTGATGAATTTGGCTTCGGCCTTGGCAAGGTTAACCTGCTGGTTGGGAATGTCCTTGCGGCTCTCAGTAAACCAGGCCTGTGTTTCGGCAAGGAGCTCTCGGAACCTGTCCTCCGCTGCCGCAAGAAGGGCTTCCCGGCGATCTAGCTTCTCCGAGCGGTTTACGTAGTGCGCTTGCAACTGCCGGAAGCTGCTTCCCATGGAGGACAGGATGGCATGCTCCTTGGCTTCACCACCCCCGCCAAGAGGATCAATTGTCACTTCTCCTTCAGGGGTGGCGACCGCCCCGTCGATGGTCACCCCTTCGGAGAAGGCCTTGAAGGTTGCGTCGCCCAGAAAGCTGGTGAACTGCAGGTCGCTGATCCTCAAATATCGGATCAAGGGTGGCTTCTAGGACGATGACGGACCGGCAGCAGACCTGCTGGCGGCCCCCATTATGAAATACATGCCTTCCCCCGACGCTCCGAAAGCGGGAGCTCCCGCGGCGTCTTTCGCTGCCTCCGAGGACGGTCCCTCGACGACCTGTTTGCCGGTGTCCCTGACGGCCCTGCTTGCAGCATCCTCTTCGGCTACGCCTCGAGTTTCTTCTTGACCTGCCTCCCTGGAAATCTCCTCAACGTTGACGTTGGCGTTGAGATCCCTGGCGGTGGCAGATTTACAATGCCCAGGAAAGAAAGAAAATAATGAATTGACGAGAAGTTCAAGAAGACAAAAGGAAGAAAACAAGATCGAGGATCCAGCGGCAAGGAGTTTACTCGTGAGCTGCTGATGGAGAAGCACTTTGCCTCTACCGATGACATCTGCTGCCGTCCCCTGGTTGTCGGCGGCTCCGCCCGCCCGAGCGTCGTCCACGTGGGCCGGCTCGTTGGCGGAGGCCCTCACCAGGGATCTCCCCCTCCGGAGTCGAGCGTTCACGAGCTGCCTCTGGGTGCTACGCTCCCACGGACAAGGGAATGGATGTAGTGGTGCTGGCATCCACGCCCGAGCTTGCTGATGGATACGGCGGCGGGGCCTCCTGCCGAGTGTTGCTCGAAAAGCTGAGGTCAACGATCTCCTGCTCCGGTGAAGCACTTTGCTCGTGTGGAGCGCTCACCGTGCCGTCCGTAGCAAGTGTGGGGGGCGCCCGCCTAGCCATCCGCCGCGCCAAGGTCTCCCCATCCCTGCAAAGCCAACAATAACAATGGAGATTAGTGAGATCAAGACGAGGATTGACACAAAATACAAAAGTCAGTACTTACTCGTCTTCTTCCTCTGACGAGCTGAGGGCAGAAAAGTTCCAAATACCCCCCTCGCGAGTAGCAAGGGAAGAGCTGGGACTGGGCCTCCCGAAGCGTGCCACGGGTGTGGCAGAGCTGGTAGGACTTGACGCCCGCACAGGAGCACCCACCGAGTGCTGGGCGGTGGTCCGTCTCGCCCACCTCAGACGACTAATGTTGGCGGTGGGGTCTTCCTCAACCTCCGATGGCGGGGGAGGTCAAACCGGCTCCCTGGTGGCGGCATTGCGGAGCATGCGGGACCACTTCCTGGGGATGGATTGGGTCAAGAACTCCCAGGGTTCCTGCCCCGCAGCGGCCTCGGGTCCCTCTATCCCGGTAGGATCTTCTGGCAGGTCGGTGCCGGAGTACCGTCATCGCCTCCTCTTCGTTAGCGGCCCCTCCTCATCATCGTCACCAAGCGTGGCAGCGCCAGAGCTGTTGCCGCCCAATTCGAGTTCGGCCTCCATCTCCATCCGGCCGATCAACTCGATCTCCTCCTCATTGGTGTCACAGATGAGCACCCCTTCGTCCCTGACGCGCACCAACTCTTGTGCCGGCGCCTCCCATGTGGAGTCGACTCTGTGGGCATTGCACGCCGGCATCATCGCCATGATCGAATTCCCGGCGGAATTGTTGCAGAGTGGAATAATGCCCGCCGGAAGTTTGAACGTCCTGTCGGTGCAGACGAGCTGATGCTCCAAGGTGGAGAGTTATAGCGACGTCAGGTTGCCGTCGAGCCCCGAGCGCAGTCGCATAATATCGGCAGGGCTGCCGTATGCCCAAGCAAAGTGCCCCCGCTCCTGGAGGGGGGCGATGCGCCTGGCGAGGAAATCCTCACCCACCATCTCTATGGTGAGCCCGGTAGCCCTTAACCAGACCATGTGCATGATGGCGATCTCCAACTTCTTGTCCTTTGGGGTGAAGACGCTCTAGTTCTCGTCGCAGACAGGCTTGGACTCCCGGGTTTCGCAAAAAGGCGGAGACTCCTTGTGGACTATATAGAGCCACTCCGCCCACCATTCTTCCCACTTCTTATGAAGGTTGCTGGGAGGATACACCTCCTTTTGAGTGGAATGGGGAATCCATGTGATGCTGCCGGAGTGAGCATCACCATCTATGCGCGGGCAGAAGAAATGGCGGAAAAGAGATACATTGGGGACTACCCCTATGAAGTTTTTGCATAAATGCGCGACGACCTACAGAGCAGTCACCGCATTCGGCGTAAAATCTAACAGCTTGAAGTCGTAGGTCAGCATCAGGTCTACGAAGAATGCAGAGAAAGGGGGAACCAGCCCGCAGTAGAAGTACGCCGCGGAAAATGGGTACTTCCCTACGCTAGGCTGGGTGTCGCCTGGGCTCACCAAGGGCGCGGGATGCTCCTTGGTTGCCTTCCCCGACATCAGGGCGTACCTCAAAGTAGGGTCACTCTTCCTCAGCACGGATGGGAAGAAGACGATGTTGTCCCTCCCCATCGCCGCCAATGCGTCGGAGTCGGCCGCCTTCTTGGCCTTCTTCGATGGGCCGGAGGTGACGGCAGGCGGTCCTCGCTTGGCGCCATGGCAGAGGCGCAAAGCAGGCGATGGGGAGAGAGGATGGCTCAGGGGCTCTGCGCAACAAGAAGAAGAAAGGGAGGCGGCAGAACAAAGGAAATGTGACTGGGATGAGCAGCACATTCGCGAATCCCCTTTTATTATAAGGGAGGAAGACGCAAGAGCCACCTCTCCCAGTCCAACGCGGGACGGCTTTTTAGGCGCGTCCCTCGGACGCCGTCTCGCTCCACCACTCCCACGACCCGCGTTCAATGCGCATCGTGGGAATGGTAGTAAAAATAATTGTCATAACCGCACAGAAATGTGGCCGTGTGTGTCTGTGCACTGTTTTTGGCCTTAGCCCAACGGCGCCACAGACTCAAGTGTGGCTTAGGCTCAGGGGCTCTTGACGGTGTACTAAAGAACGGGGCCCTTAGTACCCAGACTTGTACATTGACGACTGCGGCATCCGGACCGGCAAGGCCTTACCTAAAATCCTAATGACTATAAATTACCTAAGTTTTAGAATGTCTTGTTTAAGAGCCCTCCAAGCAACATCAAAAAAGGACCAAAGCGACTGGCAAGCCTCCTTGCCGGTGGAGAAGACACGATTGCGAGCGCTCCCGCCAAGGTCTCCACCCCCAAAGCCATTGCTCCATGTCGCTAGGCTGGTTGTCTACATCAGCTAGGTGTCGAGCGGGCAGGCGATTAGGTAGAGCTGGTAGGGGCGCGTGGCAGCTTGGTGGATTTACAGTATCTTTAATGATACCCGTCCCATGATGTGGCAAAGGAATAAGGGGTAGCTGGGCGAATGGCACAGAAGGAGAGGCAACCCTTGCAGGGAGTCATCGCCAGCGTGACAACTCACCGCATTCAATGCGTCTGTCCTAGTCCGCCAGCGTTAGGTATTTCCCACTATAGCTCTTGCCAGTAGTTTTGGCAGCTATAGAATACACTGTTTACCAATGTAATGACCATTTTAGCCACTATGGTAGCCCCTTAGCCTATAAAAGGAAGCCCATGGCTTCCTTTAGAAAGGTCGACACTTCACTCATTTGCAATCGTAGCCGTACGCCTCGAGCATTCCTTGTGGGGCTGTAGCGCTCCAGTATTGTGAACTCATATAATCCATCAAACACATGACATAGGGTTTTACGCTTTCGAGCGTCCCGAACCTATCTAAACACCTGATTTCGCATGGATCGGTGATGCTCTTTGTGCCCGTGAATCTCCTCAATTCAACCGCAAAGGGTCCCCGTACGTCCCATAGATCGTCGTACTCCCGACAGTACTGTAGAGTGAAGGCAGAACACCAACGTCCAACATGCCTCCTTCAACCTCTTCCAATTCTAGAGTGGAAATTTGATCTCATTGAAATGGATTTTGTCACCAATTTTCCCATGTCCAAGAGGGTAAATGATGCAATTTTCGTGGTCATTGATAGGCTCACAAAAGTTGGTCACTCCCTTCACGTCAAGGAATCAATAAATGCAGCTCAATTGGCAGACTTGTACACCTCAAGAATTGTTTCCTTGCATGGTATCCATCAGTTGATCACCTCGGAACATTGAAGCATCTTTACTTCCAGGTTTTGGGATTCCTTCTAGAAAGCTATGGGCTCAAAGATCCGCTTCAGCACAACATTCCATCCTCAAACTAGTGGTCAAGTGGAGAGAGTCAATCAAATTCATGAAGATATGCTAAGAGCTTTTGTGATTTCTTTTGACATGAAGTGGGAACATTGACTCCCATTTGCTGAATTCTCATATAATAAAAGTTTCCTAGCAAGTTTGGGCAAGGCCCCTTTTGAAATTCTCTATGGCGGGAAGTGTTGTACCTTGCTCAACGAGTCTAAAACCGGTGAATGACAACTCCATGGTAATGAGATGATTTCTGAAGATGAAAATATGTGTTGTGTCATCCATGAAAATCTCAAAGCCGACCATTTCCGTCAGAAGAGCTATTATGATAGCAAGCTTTGTGATGTGGTGTTTGAAATTTGAAACCATGTCTATCTCCGTGTTTCTCCTATGAAAGGGACTCGAAGATTCGGAATCAAGGGCAAGCTTGCACTGTTATTTGTGGGTCCTCTCAAGATAGTTGGCAAAAGAGGCGATCTTTCCTACCAACTTGAGCTTCCTTCCAACATCTCAAATATCCATGATGTGTTTCACATGTCTCAGCTCCGCAAATGTTTCAAGACTCCTGAGCATACCGTTGACCTCCAAGATAATGATCTCCAAGGGGATTTATTCTATCGTGAGCATCCCATTTCTATCCTTGAAGAAATCGAGCGCAAAAGTCGCAACAAGTCCATGAATTTTCTCAAAATCAAGTGGTCACATCATTCAGACCATAAAGCAACTTGGGAACATGAGCACCTTCTCTGTTCCAAATATCCCGACTTCTCTTTGTAGCGGGGGAGAGTTTGTAATAGCCCAAGAGCAACATTCCAATTATGGCTACCTTTTCCATGAGATCAAGCTTGTATGGCATTCCATGTTTGAAGTGAGTTGATGAACATTTGCCTCATGTCATCCATTTTGCATCATGGCATCATTTTTATCCTTGCATCATTGTGTGGTTGAGTGTGTGTGTTGAGGTGATGTGCATTGCAACCTAGCAAGATGATCATGTTGGTTAATACCCTCCAAATTCTTTTATCCAAAACCCCATCCATCCCTATGTTCTTTTCTTATTTTTGCCAAGTGTGCTTCCCTGCCTCAATTTCATGTTCACTAATTTTCTAAAACTCCTAGACCATGCCATTAAGCTATCCTCCAAAATTTCAGCTCATTTGAAATGTGCTTGACAGATGCAAAGATTATGCAAGTTTGAATTTAATTCAAACTTGAATTAGTTTTCTTTCTTTAAAATATCAAGGATATTTTATTCAAATTCTATATTTTCCCAGCTCACCAAAACTATATTCACTTTCAAAATCTCCCTTTCTTTTAAACCCGGGCATTTGTTTTTGAAATTTGTTTTATTTTATATAAATAACATAGAGAAGGGGGCGCTGGGCCACTTACGTGGGCCTTCCTCCCTACGGTGGCTCCCTGTTCGGCACAATCAGCTCCGAACGGCCACCTCCTCCCTCCTGACGTCGTCGTCTTCCTGAGAGAGAGAGAGAGAGAGGAGAGAGAGAGCTCGCGCCGTGAGCTCATCACGGACGTCGAGGCAGCGCCTTCTAGCCCCTCCTACTTAACCTCGGCGTCCACTCCCTTCCCTAGGGTTCCCATCCACGCCGCCACCAAAAGGGGCTCGCCCCTTCCCTCTTCCTTCTCCTCCAGAGAGACCCGTGAGAGAGAGACGGAGTGCATCGTCGCCGGCGTGCCTCTCCCACGGTGCTGCCTCCCTCCGCCATTCGTGTCTTCTGCCTCGACGTCCTCGACATCAACTACGGAGCTAAGGGACGCCAAGATCGACCTCGTCTTCATTTTTTCTTCCTCGTCAGCCGCCGCGACATCTCTGTCAAATTCCGACGACCCCGTATTCCTTCCAGCGGTCCAAGCGTGCCAGCATGCTTGTGGAGAGCACCCGAACCTTCCCACGCGTTTGCCCCTATGATTGCTTCCTCCATCGCTAGTTGCCATGAGAGCGAGAGCTCCTCCGCCTGAGCTCGTCATCGTCCTTGCTCGAGTGACTGTTGTCCCCCGTATGCTCGAGTCGCAACTCCGCCGTAGTCGTAGGGTCCCATTTTGTTCATCGGTGGTCGTTGTAAGCGTGTATTCACATGAATCCACCCGCACTCGAACCGACCTCTGTTCCGGCGTGTCGCCGGCGTCATTTCCATCGACGTACGGTGTCTCGCAGAGGTGCTGCAACATCGTCCACATCCATCCCTGCCTCGTGCGCACCCTGAGCACGTCAGAGTACTCCTCCAGCAAGAGCTCTGCCGCCCTCTGGTCGCCGCTGGCAAGGCATCTGCTTTGTCATTCAAATCTTGCACGTGCGTCATCCACCATTAGAACTGCTAGGAGTGGCCCGGATCCATCTGTTGACAAGTCAGCCGCAGCATCGTTTCGCCGTCGTTGTCTCGCTGACCTGTGGGTCCCTCTGGCAGACCGAGGGTTGGATCAAAGCCCCGTGCTCCTTTCTCTTATCGAGGACAAAGCGGTAGCCCAGTGTAACAGCCCGAGACCGACGCTCCAGAAGATTCCCCTTTTATTCCGTTGCCATCGCACGATTCTTTTGTTGTCGCATTCATCATCGCATCATTCGCATCATCTGCATAGCATCGTCACTCATTTTTGAAAACTTGCATCCGTTCGTAGTTGCTGGTTCTCTCCGTTCTCGTCGGTGACCGTTTAGAGACCAACCACACACGCACGCGCCCATGGCATCATTAAAATATTGTTTTCAAAAGTGCGTATAAAATATTATCGGATTGGGTTGAAACTTGGCGAACGGTCTTATTATATTGTAGGTAGGCCGTCTGCCAAATTTTGTCGCAATCGGAGGTCGTTAGATACCCGAACGGTCGACCGCAGTAGCGCCGTCATCGGGTATTTAGCGGACGTTTCGGTGTTTAAAACTCGTGTCACGGGCCGCAAACCTCCCTCTCTCCTCAGCCCACAACCCCTCCCCATAGCCCACTAGCCCACCTAACACCTACCCCTCCAACCCGACCGTCCCAAAACCCTCAAACCCTAGCCCCCTTGCTATATATAGACCCCCTCTAGTCCATTTTTGGACATTCCCAACTAAACCCTAGCCTCCCCTAACCTCCAGCCGCCTCCCTCCTCGAAATCCGTGCGCCACCAGCCCTCCAGCCCCACTTGGCGGCGTTCCACTGGTCGGGCCACCACCCAGCCGCCGCCGCGGCCCATCTGGGCTTGCCACGTCGCCCCCCTCAGCGCCTAGCAGTCAACCCCACCGCTGAGGCCTGCCCCGGGCCAGACCGGGCCGAGCCATCGCCCCTGCGCCCGCTCGCCTCGCGCCGAGTGCCCGGCTCCCGTCGCTGGATCCCGTGACCGCCACCGCCGCCCCGCCGTCTGACACCAGCAGTCCTGTGCCGCCGCTGGCCCGTGCCGGCCCGCGCACGCGCACCACAGTCGCTTCCCTGCTCCCGAGGCTGCCTCGCCGCCGCCAGCCTCCATCGCCGCCGGCGAACCCTCGTCGCCCGTCGGTCGCCGCCATCCCCTCCGGCCAGATCCAGTGGCCCCAAGGCCGGATCTGCCGCCGGGGACCTCCAGGTTCGCCGCCGCGCCGCCCCAAGCTCGCCGGAGCCCCGCCGGCCTCGCCCTCTTCTTCCTCCAGATCGGGACCGGCCCGTCCCGATCCGGTGCATCCGCCCGAGCCACCCATCCAAACGCCCGGATCCGCTCCACCCGGATCCCTTCATCCCATTTCTGCGAGGGTATATTTTTTCTAAGTCTTTTCTACATGTAAAAAAAAATCATCAAGTTAGCATCTTGCATTGCTTGTATCTGAAAAACCGTGCATCGTATGAATAAGTGTGATATATGAAATTTGCTCTACTTGATGTGCTCTACATGATGGTTCCACTTGCATGTATAATAGGATGCATTTATCTGCTGTAAATTGTGTTGCAAAAGTGTATCGTGTCGTAGATGGTGAATCTGTTATTTTATTCAATGTTGTGTGGATGATTGCAACTCAACCGTAGGCCTTTTGCATGTGATGTCTTCATGAGAAATGCCCTATGTGATGTCTATTTTCATGCCATGCCTCTGGTTGCTAGGTAGGACTTCATTAACATGTCAATTTCTTGCTCTCAAGTAGCCATCGCGTTAAAGCTGAAATATGTCAACAAAGAATTCCATTTTGCGGTGCTCGTGTGAGGCAATCCATGCCTCCTTTTAGTGGTGTCTTTGGAGTGTGTGGTAGTATGCCATGTCTACTTGTTGTTGATAGGTTTTCCATGCCATGAATATTGTGTTTAGCTGTAGATTTCATCATGAGAACAAGCTTAGTCAATGTAGCTGATTTGAGATGCGGAAATATTTCTAATTTGGAATCTGTAATATTTTGTTGTTGTCTTTCCATGTGTTTTGCTAGTGATCTAGAACCCCTTTGGGGTTGGTGTAAGGAGTTATTTGTAGCTTATAATGTCCTCTAGTATGCTGTTAAGTTTCATGCCAATATATGCCCTGTAGAATATAGTTTTGCTGCTGCCAATATGCCTTCGTGATAAAAACTGCTTTGTTTAAAAACTGGGATTTTCACTAAGTCTGAAAACTGCTTAGTTCAATATGTCTTCTTGTGAGCTGATTTCCTAATGATCCATGCTTCTAGTTAACTTGCTGTTAATAGATGAATTGTTGAGCATCATGTAGGCTTCACCACCATGTCCTTGTTGTGTATTCACTAAGTCTGAAAACTGCTTAGTTAAATATGTCTTCTTGTGAGCTCATTTCCTAATGATCCATGCTTCTAGTTAACTTGCTTTAATAGATGAATTGTTGAGCATCATGTAGGCTTCACCACCATGTCCTTGTTGTGTATTTTAGGTGGCTGTAGCTTGTTGATTTGTGGGTTGCAATATGCTATGTTTATGTTTTTTGACAGATTTCTACTAAACTTGTGTTGGTTGTTGTGGTTGAACCGTAGCTCCGTTTTGGACATGCCATATATGAAACTTGCCTAGAATTTCATGTATTTTCATAATATCTTGTTGCATCCATGTTTTGAATTGATTGTGGGTGTTGTTTGCATGCATTTTGCATTCATGTCATATACATCTTGTGAGTGTCATATCTTTTAGACCGTAGCTCCGTTGCCAATGTTCTATACATGTAAATCGACTGGAATGACGAGTAGAAATGCATTGTGCACTTTATTTCCCTGTTTAAGAAATATAAAATATGATTAGTTCATATCTGGACCAATTTCGAAATTGACATATGGGGTCGTTTCGGAAATGCTATATGTTGTTTCCGGCCTCATTTAAACTTGCCTAGATGTGTAGTTTACTTATGCTTCACCTCTTGCAATGTTTAACAACATTTAATATTGTTGTGTACCTAAACGAGAGTGAACTAAATATTCGAATGTGGAGTTTCGTCAATATGCAACTCGTTGCATATTGAACTTCACTTAATGTGTAGAAGTTGATTGTTGTGCTTGCCATGTCATGCATAACATACATCATCCTTATTGTGCATCATGTCATGCATATGTTGTGGTGTTTATCATGTGTTGATTGTTATTTCCGAATTGCTTCTTATCGATAGAGTTCCGAAAGCATTCGGAGTGTGAGGATTCGTTCGACTACGTTGGCTCGTCTTCTTCATGGATTCGTTCTTCTTCCAAGCGGGATCTCAGGCAAGATGATCATTTCCCTGGATACCATTACTATCATTGCCATGCTAGATGTCTTGTTCTATCGCTGTCTCGCTATCTACCACTTGTATGTCAAGCCTCCCAAATTGGCATGAAAAGCCTCTAACCCCTCCACATCCCAGCAAAACATTGTTTGGCTATGTTACCGCTTGCTCAGCCCTTCTTATAGCATTACTAGTTGCAGGTGCAATTTCCATGTGCCAACATGGATATTTTTGATATATCACAATATTATTGCTATTTAATTTAATGCACATATATACTTGGTAAAGGGTGGAAGGCTTGGCCTTTTGCTCGGTGTTTTGTTCCACTCTTGCCGCCCTAGTTACTTGTGTACCGGTGTTATGTTCCATATTGAGCGCTCCTAACATGCTCGGGGTTGTTATGGGGACCCCCATGATTTTCGTTTTAGGATAAAACTTGTCTGGCAAGGCCCAACATTGGTACTACATTTGCTCAACATAATAATATTGAACACCGTTAGTAATGCATATGGCGTCATGAACCCATGGATTAATTTAACATAATACAAGGGGGGGCAGTGCTGATGTTGTTTGTCCCAAACGGGCAGACTGCGGGGCCACCGTGGGGAAACTCGGGGTTTGGTTTGACTCGTAGTGTGACCCATCCGGTTGTGCCCTGAGAACGAGATACACGGCTCCTATCGGGATTGTCGGCACGTCAGGAGGCCTTGCTGGATTTTTTTACCTTTCTCGAATGTCTTGTGCGCGGGATTTCCATGACACTTCAGGCTATCTCGAAGTTGAGATTTTCCATCGGGATTCCACAAATACTACGGGTGATTCCGCGGTTGAGGAATTCCAACGCAGCTTGTGGTTAGTTTGTGATGGATGAGTTGGAGCACTCCTGCAGGGTTAAATCTTTCGGAAAGCCATGCCCGCGGTTACGTGGCAACTTGGAAACTTTGTTTAACACCCGGTCATAGCAAACTTGAAGTAAACTCAAATAAAATACACCAACCGTGTGCGTAACCGTGACCGTCTCTTCTCATGAGGCCTGCTCCAAGAGAGAACACGGTGGGGTTATGTTTGTTCGTAAGTAGGTGTTCGGATGTCTTAGAGATCATTACTAGTTCACGTCCGTTTATGCGACGATCATCCCCCTTTATTCTTGTACTCGTAAGTTAGCCACTCAAATAAATGCTTAGTGCTTGCTGCAGCCTCACCACTTAACCATACCTCACCCTTTAAGCTTTAATAGTCTTGATACCCTTGGAAATGAGATTGCTGAGTCCCCGTGGCTCACAGATTACTACAACAACAGTTGCAGGTACAGGTAATGCGATGATTTGATGTGAGCACGATGCTTGTTTGACTTGGAGTTCTTCTTCTTCTTCTTCATCGATCTAGGATGGGTTCCAGGCAGCAACCTGGGATAGCAAGGATGGATGTCATTTTATCATTTGTTTTCGTCCGTAGTCGGACCCTGCTCTTCTGTATGATGATTGTATTTGTTGTTGTGTTGATGTGATATTGATGTAGCTTGTGGCGAGTGTAAGCCAATTCCATACACTCATCTCTTCTATGATATCCATTCTTGCAAAACGACGAGATGCGCTTCTATCCCTGTCGAGGCCCTCGTGCTAAAATATGGATAGGATCGCATCTTGGGCGTTACACCCAGCTGGTAATGTTTGTTTGATAGTTCAAGCGCGGCTCGGGTTTGAGTCTCGGCCGGCGCAGAAGGTATTTTCCCCCAAATATTTTTCCTGTGCATGTGTCACTGACATTTGGGACCCCTGGACCCACTTTTCATACTCTATCGCTAGAGTTGTGTAGGTGTAAATTATAATTGTCCCATTTAGTTAGATTCCATTTTAGGCATATCCATTTTTGGGCATTTTCCATTTATGTCCATGCCATTTTGGGAATATTCCTTTTCTGGAATATTGCAATTATCCATTTTGGCAGAATTGCATTTTTCCACTGTGGCATTTTTGATAATATGAACGTATGCATATTATGTATGATTTTGGGGTAGGAAACTCCAAGGAATCCATCGTGGTATTTGTTTTGCATTTTGAGCTAGTTCTGGTGCATGTCATTTTTATATGATTAGGCATTTTGTGAATTTTGTGTCAATTAAAGCATGCACCCTATGAATTAACTTTGAACTTGAGATATGCCCATTTTCATATGAACTGGCTCCTATTATTTTTCCATTGCCATGAAAACCAAGTTAAACAACAGTTATCACCTTGCAAACATGCCTAGACAAAAAATCTGTTCTGAGATTGGATTGATAAATAGCTTTTTGTCTTGATGATTTCCATGGATTCTTTGCTTCTTTGCAAATGCTCATGTGAGATGTTTTAGAGTGCATGTTGTAGTATATCCTGCTGTGCCATTTGATGCGACGATATGATTTTGCTTCAAACCTAATTCTTGATCCAAACATGCCAACTTGTTAACAACCTCCTGTATAACTACCCTGATTTTCTCGAAGTCTGTGAATCAAGAAGTTTCATCATAGCTTTTTTTTGTGGATGATTGCCGTGAATGTGACGGTCTTTTGTCAATGTTCATGTTTGGTGAATGGTAGTACATTATATCAAACAACATGCTACTAAATTTCATGCCATGATAATTATTGCAGAATATATAAAACTTGTTGTGAGCTTGCCTACATATTAACACTGTTCCGTGAAAATCTGTTATTTTCACGAAGTCATAATCTATTAGTGCATATAGCCATCTTGTGAGCTCATTTCCAATTCATCCATGATTATAAACAACCCGATTCTTTTGGATGGATTATTGAGCATAATGTATACTACATCTACATGTCATTGTTGAGCATTTTAGAATACTGTAGCTTGCTGTTTTGATGGTTGCAAAGTGCCTTGTTGCTGTTTGTGGCAGATGGCATTGCAATATTGTTTTGATTATTGTGTGAGTTCTGTGCATTGTATTTTGATGATATTTATATGCATATCAACTAGAATTCCATATCCTATCTAGTGGCATGCTTGGAATGCCAAGATTTTTCCACTATCCTTGTTTTTATCCACGTCTATCTCCATTTGCTCAAGTATCTTGTCATGAGTGTTTCGAGAGATCCGTTACTCCGATTGCGATGTTCTCTATATGCATTTGTATCGTTTTTGTGACTAGAATGCATTTTTTCCTTGTTCATGCATGTGATAACAATTAATATTACTGTTCTGACCAGAATGTTCAAAGAACTAAATTGCATATGAAGTGTTGCTTGATCCATGCTTCACATGGACCAAGACTTCATTTAATGTGACTAGAGTAGGATTGCCATGTTAAATATATTAAATGGTCATACATCATATTTGTTTGTGCATTTTTCCATGGTTGTGTGTTTATTGTATGTTGTTCTTTCTGTTGGGTAGTTCCGAGTGATGACTCTGAGTTCGAGGAGCCTGTCAAGAACGTTTTCCAGGAGCAAGCTTGTTATCCCACTGAAGAATCTCAATGCAAGATGATCATTACCATGGATATAGCTACTATCTTTACTTTACTAGTTGTCTTGTTGCTATCGCTATGTCTCATTAGCTACCACTTGTTTGTGAAGCCTCCCAACATGCCATTATAAGCCAATAACACTCCACGTCCTAGCAAGCCTTTGTTTGGCTAAGTTACCGCTTGCGCAGCCCCTCTTATAGCGTTGCTAGTTGTAGGTGCAAGTGGATCCATTTGATAACATGCATATCTTGAGTTATCACATATTATTCTTGCTATTTAATTTAATGCATATATACATTGGTAAAGGGTGGAAGGTTTGGCCTTTTGCTTTGGATTTTGTTCCACTGTGGCCGCCATAGTTTCCGAGTACCGGTGTTATGTTCCATATTGAGTGCTCCTAACATGCTTGGGGTTGTTATGGGGACCCCCTTGATTTTTAGTTTTGGGATAAAACTCTTCCGGCAAGGCCCAACATTGGTACTATTTGCTTAATAACTACTAAAACTTGCATAGGGCATGATCACCTCGTGGATAATTAATCAAAACCCCGGGGCATTGCTCCTCATGAGCGTTGGTCCACCTACCTAGTAGCTGGCGATGCCACCTCGGGCAACTTGAGGTATTTTGCCTATCGTCTACTTCCCATATGCGGATGATGCTTGTAGATGGAGAGTGCATGACTCTAGATATGGATCTGGCTCAGCGGGAGGCCTTGCTGATTTTGTTTTACCTTTGACGAACGTCTTGTGTACCGTGATTTCGAGGATACCTTGGGCTATCCCACGGTTGAGGTTTTCCACCACAGCTTATGGCTAGTTTGTGATGGATGAGTTGGAGCAACCCTGCAGGGTTAAATGTTTCTGAAAGGCGGCCCCGCTGTTATGTGGCACCTTGGAAATTTCATAATACCCAACAATAGAAAACTTGATGTAAATCCAATTGAAACACACCAACCGTGTGCGTAACCGTGATCATCTCTTTTCGAGGGAGTTAGGGAAGAGAACACGGTGGGGTTACGCTTGATCGTAAGTAGTTGTTCAGGATCACTTCTTGATCATGTTTAGATAATGTCCATCATGCATAGAACACTCTTCTAATTCTTGTACTTGTAAGTTAGCCAATGAAACTGCTTAGTGCTGCTGCAACCTCACCACTTAACCACATCCCACCTATTAGTTTGGATAGTTTCCGTACCCCGGGTAATATGATTACTGAGTCCCCATGGCTCATAGATTACTACAACACCGCAGGTACAGGTTCAGATGCTCTTGTCGATGACGATGCCACAACACTCCCAGTGAGAGTATGTTGAAGAACGTGGGCGGATGTACGTGACTTACCCCGACGAGTAGATAGGGAAGCCTTAGTCAGCAACCTGGGATTTTCTTGATGATATAATCTTTTTCATTTGATTTCGTGCGTAGTCAAACCCTGTTCTTCTAGATGATGATTTTATTGATGTTTTGTATTTGAATAATGAATGTTGTAGCATGTGGCAAGTGTAAGCCAACTCCATATACTCATCTCTTCTTTACATGTACTGTGATGATATTCATACTTGCAAAGCGTCTCGAAATGCTCTTCAATCCTTGTCGTGGCCCTCGTCCCTTCATAGGGATTGTATCACATTTTTGGGCAATATAAGGATCCGGTCGACAATGACCCGGTGCTACTCTCGTCTTCCTCCTCCGCTGTGCCTCCCCTACTGGTGCACTGGACCATCACCATTGGCGAGGATCATGCCCACTACACGGACATGGTGTAGGAGGAGCGGTTCCGGGAGGCACAGGCCTCCTACTTGTGACCTACATTGGGATTTTCCCCAAAGAGGAGATGAGATGCAGCATAGTAGAGATAAGTATTTCCCTCAGTGAGAACCAAGGTTATCAAACAAATAGGAGAACCAAGAAAACTCCCTTCGACAGCACCTACACACACAAAACCAGACACTTGCACCAAATGCGGGCAAGAGGGTTGTCAAGCCCCTTGAACTCATTACTTGAAAGGATTAAATCTTGATAGAAATAGATAATGTAAAGGGAAAATAAAATAAAAGTAAATATATTGCAGAAAAGTATTTTTAGAGTTTTTGTATTTATGTTTAAGTAGACTTAGGGGCCGTAGTGTTCACTAGAGGTTTCTCACCCGAAAATAGCATACGAGGGTTGGACAAATTACTGTTGGGCAATTGAAAGAATTGTGCATAGTTATGACATATTATTCATGACAATGATCATCTATATATGCATCGCATCCATAAACAAGTAGATCGAAACGATTTTGCATCTACTACTATTACTGCACAAATCGACCGACTCCTGTGTGCATCTATGGTATTAAGTTCATGAAAAATAGAGTAATGCTTGGAGCAATGTGACATGATGTGGACAAAATTAGACAAGCAATATGTTTTAGAGCTCTTCGTTTTAGCCTTAATGGAAACAATACAAATATGTGTCTTGTCCCCTTCTGTCACTGGGATATAGAGCACCGCAAGATTAAACCTATTGCAACACACCACTCCCACTGAAGATAACTCAATCTACTTGGCAAACCAAACCAATAGATCGGAGAGAAATACAAGCTATAAACATCATGCATAATAGAATTGAGAAAAGACTCAATTACTTTCAATTAATAATCTGATCATAAACCCACAATCCATAGGATCCGAACAAAGACACCGCAAAAGAAGATTACATCAGATAGATCACGGCAAAGATCGCGATGAACATGGTATTGAAGATCAGAGAGAGAAGAATCCATCTAGGTGTACTAGCTATGGACCATAGGTCTGTGGTGGACTACTCACGCATCATCATGGAGGCAGCAAGGTTGATGTAGATGGCCTCCATGGTCGATTCCCCCTCCGGCAGAGTATGGGAAAAGGTCTCCAGATGGCCTCCCGTCGGAACACAGGCTTGCGGCAGCGGAAAAAGTGTTTCGGGTGGCTCTCTTTTAGTTTCCTAATTTTACATAATTTATGGAGGTGGAATTAGGTCAGATGGAGCCAAGAGGGTCCCACAAGGCATTAGGGCATGCCTACCCCCCGGGCGCGCCCTGTTGCCTTGCTCTCCTTGTCTCGCTTCCTGACTCCTCCCGAAGCTTCCTAGGTCTCTTTTGTCCAGAAAAAAAATATCAAAAAGTTTCGTAGCGTTTGGTCTTCGTTTGGTATAGATTTCCTGGAAAACCAAAAAGAGGGAAAAACAACAACTGGCACTAAACAGTGGGTTAATAGGTTAGTTCCCAAAAATGATATAAAATAGCATATTATTGCATATAAAGTATCCTAGATTGATAATACAATAGCATGGAACAATAAGAAATTATAGATACATTGGATAGGTATCTAGGCCGACGCCGCGTACAACCACCAGCTCTTCTAGGAGCACCTGCACGCGAAGGAGCAGCTCGTCACCGTCAGGGTTTTCGCACCCGACACGGAACTAGCGGAGCAGGAGGCGCTCCTAGAGTGTTTCCACTCCACACACGAGATTCGCCTCAAGTGTTGGCGGTACAGGAAGCGGGTGGCAAAGGTGGCGAACGTGGCTAAAGATGATCCCGACGAGGAGGGCGTGCTGCTGTTCAATGGGACTGATGACGACGAGGAGGACAATACCAAGGCCATGCCCAACGAAGCCGGCGCGTCCATGGGCGCCACCAACAACGACGAAGAGTAGGGCAAGGGAGGTCGCCGGCGCTCAGTTCAAAGGAAGGCCACCGTCGATGCCAAGCTTGGTGGGCTGAAAATCGGTGGCCAATTAGTCGCTTGGCGATGAAGTGGAGGTGGAAATCTACGCTTTCTGGTCCTCTAGAGGAGGAGGTTACGGAAGTGGAGCTGGAAAAGGCGGACCTTCAGTTCTAGGGGTTCATAGCCGGACACAGGGTACGGGCGCGGGCAACAATTTAGATTAGGTGTTAATTATACCTCTCTAGACCTAGACAGATGTAAATGTAATGAAATCCATCGTGTTTATATGAAATCCATCATGGTTGCATGAAATCCGTCATGTTTGCATTTAATCCGGACGTGTTTGCACGAATTTCGTCCGGTTGGTTTGAGTTGTTGTCAAAATGTATGCGGCTACAGTTGGATGGCGTCCTCCCGCATCCGAGTCCGTGGACTGCCCCCCTCTCTACAGACGGATGCGGGAGGAAATTTGCGAGTTACCATTGGAGATGCCCTTAGGTTCCACATAGGTTTACACGAGCCTAATCGCCACTTGGTACTAGTAGTGTCTTGCCACGGATTAAGAATTTTTTGGTAATACTATATTTTTGCTACTCATTGTAGAGTGGTGTGGGTGGTTGGAAAGAGGTAGTTTTTTGTTAAATAGCAATACCCCGTTGCATTGTTTTGGTCGCAGGAGTCAAGCTCTCAGTGCGTGGTGGGTTCGCTCCCCGCCCACCGCACGGCGGTCTATTTTTTATACTACTTTATTAACCTGGCTGCGAGCAACATTGTGTCTACGAGCTCGAAATAAAAATACTCTATTAATCGTACAACCTGCATGCGATTTTATGGTTCCATTCCACATACTGGAGCACGCTTTGTGAAAAAGCAAAGATAATTGTACATGCACATAAAACATTTCACAATATTTCATTAGAACTCTAGAAACAAACAAGTCAAATTACGTTGTGAATATGGCTCCTTTTTAGACTGGCCCATAAATTTTGCCTATTAACAAAGTCAGTGGTAATCATATTCTTTTTGTTTCTGAAGCTGTAATTCAAGTATATTTTTCATTCTTCTGGCATAGTTGAAATATGTGTATACATGTTCTCGCAAAATAGTTTGTATACATTATAAATTAGTTTGGGTTTTTATAAAAACTTTTTTTGTAGACTGGTAGTTTGACTTTTGAATGTCCGATGCACATGTTGCACCACAAGCTGGGTGCACCGGGTTGCCCAGCCACGTGCACGGGTTTTCCATCCCATATACTATTTTGCACGCGGCATCATCTCACAACAACACTTCTTGCCTATAAGGAGTAGTGCTTTAGCCACCCCCCACTTGCTGCTTCATCTCAGCTGCCATCTTTGATGGTGCCTCTCAATTAGGCCAGAGGAGCAGGAAATGCCTGGCGCCGCATTGGGAACTCCGCAATATGGCCCTAGACCTAAAGTACTGTAGTACATGTAGCTTCTGCCGTTTCACGCATGGACTTCAATCCATTAGAGTAGTGTACATTGGATCGGCTCTAAAGTCGCTCTACGATCAACTGTGAACTCTATAAAAAGAAACATTGTCTTTGACTCACTTAGTGTGCATGTCACCGTTGCTGATGAACAGGCTGCTAGTGTGTGCATGACACGAGCATTTCAATAGGCAAGCTACATGCATGAATGGAGCAGCAAGCAGGTCTGCGGTACGCAGGTGTACTTTCCTTGCATTGATATTATGACGATAGTTCTAGAGAACAGTATTCCCCTCCACTTACAACTATAGTTGCTTGGTCTTGAGATTCTAAAGTTCAAAACTGGTAGGAGTACACCATATGTGGACGTAGCTTCAGTGCCGTACTTCATGTGTTTTGGATCCATGACAGGTGGGCCCAACAGCTTCAGTGCCTTACTGCACCTGCCTTTAGGTCAACGGCAGGTGGGCCCAACAGGTGGCCGGCCCACATGTTATACACCCAAAGGAAGGTGTAGATGGAGTTGAGGAGTTGGTGGCCATGGAGGGTTAACGAACAGGCCCGTAGTACTAATATAGAAATTAACTGCACAATCATACTACCGGTCCTACGGTTTTATGCTCTCCTCCTCACCAGATCCCCTCCCAAAGAGACCAAGGCAGTTTGTTGCTGCTGACATGGATTCGCCAAGCTGTTCTCCTCCTCGTCATGGCGGCGAGACCTTTGACAACGATCCTCTTGGAGAAATGGCACACCACTCCGACTTCTTCACCGCAACACTCGGTGGTTCCTGCACCAACTATTTTAAGACGGTAAGTAAACATGCTTTTGAGAAGGTCATGCTTGTTGGTCTTCCATCCATCCTGGAGGACAAGGTTGTTCAATGGGAATCCAGTCCACCGCAACGTGGCCGCATTTGCATCTTGACGCCGCTTGAGTTGTCGACGTTGAGAGGCAGTCAAATTTTGTCCGATGAGGAGGTCAGTTATGGAGTTGATCATGCAGTATATTCTAAATATACTTAGTTATTCCATGTTTTACTTTCTTCGCTGCCCACCGTTGCACAGGTTTGGATTGGTGCCAATGGAGATTAGCTTGCATACATATGGTAGGATACCACCTACATTTTGCATAACATCCATAATAGTGCGGCCATTCCCGTAGACCCCTTGTCCAGCATTGGGATCAGCATTGCCGATTGGCAGGGCTTTTATACGTATGATGATGCCACCATTGGACTAAAGAAGATAGCAATTGCAGAACGGCCGACAAAGCACCGCAGCTACGACAATTACTATCTCGTCGCGGTGTACGACATAAGGGTTGCCATAAAAAAGAATGGCCCTAACGGCAAAGGCTGGCACATGTTGGCCGTGGCAGTTTTGTTCCTGTACGATTTTGAAGATGCCATGTGCGAGGTAGGCCCCATCATCGCGGTGATAAACCAGGGGACTTGTTTCATCTGGGTGCCATCCTACTGTGGGGACCCTGACTCATAAGTTGAAGTCTCCTATTGTGCATGCATGGTGATCCGAAGATCAATGCTCACTAAAGACAAAGAACTGGATAACAAGAGTCTTACATCCATTACATAACTTCTTACACAAAAATGACCATTATGGTGAAGTCTTGCATAAATAGGGTCGCAAAGGCCAAACATCAAGTAAACATTCGCGGTGAAAATATTCAATGATACTTGCACCATTGCCATCTGCCTTAACCCTACAAGCATTCTCACTAGGAAGCGTCCTAATTCGCATGTTCGTTACCAAGGTACTCTTCATCAAATTCCTGTTCCTCCATACATGGCCAAGTAAATAGCCAGGGACAAGCAAGTGTGTACTTTTGAATGTATTAGCAAGCAAATCATGATTTGCAACAAGGTAAACAATGCATGGTATAGCACTAAGTAGGTATTTTTGCGGAATGCTTGTTTTGAGTGCAAGATCATGTCCTATCATTTTGTAAATCATGCATCATGACGTTACAGATATCAGTATAAATAGTGTTTAAACAACTCAAATACAATCATCTCATCAAGTCATCTGACGTAGTTCAAGGATTTCCTTCTCATACCCAAGTTTTGTAAAACACTAGACATAGTTTAAGCAGCACCAACCAACTGTCCTTGACCGTGGACACAACTATTAGAATAGTTTGACATTCTGCAGAGGTTCTACACTTTACGATGCGGAGCATCCTATATGGACATCTCCATGACACAAGTCCGTTGGGAAAGTGACACGTGCGACATGTACTTCACATACATAAAGGCGAATCATCTCCTTTACACGTGTTCACTTGACCTCTTCGAGGATGGTAGACTACTTGACACTCCTCTCATGTGCATGCATAGGTATTGTCAGAGCTTCATGGAGGACGAGGAGGAGTGTGAGCGCAAGTGTACACCTAAACCATCCATGAGGGAAGCTTGGAAGTGGATACAGAAGAAGACGGGGCTGTGGAGTCTACAGCGGCCGGACGACCGGAAGCCACCGGACATCCGACACCCTACAACGCTCAGACGACTGGCGTCCACCAGACGTCCGACACACACTAGCGCCCGGACGTCAGCTCTTCAATGGATATCCGGCACCTCCTATCCAGCGCCGAATTGTTGGACGTCCAACACGCTCCGGATGTCCGGACCCTCCCAAGCCACTGGACGTCGACACCCACCGGACATCCGGTTACTGCTTGTGTGCATTCGCGGGCCTTTGGCCTTGTATCGCTCCCAACTTACCCCTTATGCCTAAGACTATATATACTCCTCCCCCACATCATCTAGGGTTAGCAAAGTGATGGCTCATTCTAGTGAGCTTTTCTCCTTCCACTACCTCTCTCATGGAGACAGAGGCCTCCGCCGACGAAGATCCCTAGAGGATGTCAAGGCCCCTTTCGGGGGAAGATGCATCACCGATTTCAAGGCCCATCTCTCCTAGAGATTTGGACGAACTAACCATGTATATTTATTCTGGTTGTTGTTCTCGGATCTTGATGCACCTCAAGTATTGCTTGTGACTTTAGGAGTACTTGGTGTGGATCTTGTCCAATAGAGTTTTTTCCCCTTTGATTTCTGCATGTTTTCCCCTCGTGTTCTTTGTGTTCTTCCTTCAATCCACCTCAAATTCGTGAAGATCGGGCCACCATCGGGTTTGCCCCGTATCATCTTGGTATCAAGAGCCACGTTGCCATGAATTTGGAGCCCTACTCCCTCACTTTTCTTTCTTGAGTTAAAAAAATTCTTCCCAATTTCAAAAACTTCCCACAAAAAGAGACATACCAAATTTCTTGCATTTTGATGTTTATTGTGAGTTTTTGTCGATTTTGATCCGTGAATCTTGTTTTTGGCAAGTGGATCTACCTCCCTTGGTGTTTCTTAGCCCCAAATTTTCTTTTTCCACCTCAATTTCGAGCCTAAAATCCTCATTTTCTACTAAAATCGCATTCTGGATCTCAAATCCCGCGTTGACCCCGACCCACAGGACGACCGACACTTTACCTGATGTCCAGACCCCCACGAAGCACCGGAAATCCCGAACCCCAAAACATACCCAAAATCACGGATTTCCGGCCATTTCCGAACGTCCATTATGCCCAGCCACCGGACCTCCATCCATTTCTGGACATCTGGTACCTGTAGAAACTGACTGTGACTAATTCTTGTTTCGGCCATAACTAATTCATTCGGACTGTGATTTTGACGTTCTTTAGCTCGTTTTATAGCTATTGACATCCACCATCCAACAAAACTAGTTCGTACATCAATTGAACCCATCATGTTTTCAAATTTTGGCAAGTTTGCCTAGGCCCTCCACCATATCTTCCTTCATACCACTATAGCTTTCCGCAACCTAACCCATTTTGGTTTTCATTGCATTTGTGGTTGCTTGAGTTGTGATTTGAGTCTCCTAAGTTGTTTCAGCTATTTAGGGACGGTTACTTCTTCATCAACCATCAGTGACTTGTATCGTGCCAATGGCTACATCGACCAGTGACGATCGACATGAACAACAATCATCCATACTTTGAGACCATCCCAACAGGAAGCAAGGCCGGTTACCCCCGACTTCGTGAAAGGTTAAGTGTGACGCAGGTATTCATCCCGTCATAAAATTTTCCTTCCTTGCCATTACACATTGATAGCCCCACCATCTTTTCAAATACTTCATACCTATTGAGACTAGCTATCCCAGTATTGACGGGCTTCACGGAAACTTGTGCACCATAGTGATACGATATCATATTGTTGCATCATTTGAAATGCCATATAGTTCAATTGCTTGCTCCCATGCATATGTTGTGCTGATTGTCTCATGTATTTGGTTGAGGCTCAACAAAAATAGTGGAAAGGAAGAGAAGCGAAAAAAAGAAGAAGCTTTAAGCAAGGAAGAAAGATCATAAGCTTATAAGGAAATAGAGTTGAGCATGAAAATATATACGTGTGCATGAGGATACATGGTTTAGCAAAAAAATTGCTTGTATGAATAGGATTGGTTCCAAGTGGTGAATCGTGCCCAAATGTGCAATCAAGATAGCGTCTCTCCTTGTGTTTGTGCAACACGAGCTTAGTCTTCGTTAGGAAATTTTGTATTGCTCATTCCTATAGTTGCACAAGCCCCATTATCCCACCGCGTGTATTTCTTTATTGCCCTCTTCTATATTCGTGATCGCTTGCTTTGCATCTTGAGTCCTTTGGATTGATTTCAACTTTTACAATATCTTGGACTTCAATATGTTTGCTATTTTGTGCCACTAACCCCAGCGAGCTCCACTATAAGCCGTTTGTGTAGGTTGTGAGAATTGGACAAGGTTTTTCACCAAGTGCACTCTTTTCCTTCCATACATTGTGGTCTTTTGAGATCCATCTAAAGCGTCGGAAAGAGGTAACTTTGGTATGTTTATTCCATCCCGTTCTCACACCTTCTCGAGTGCCTGTATGGATAGGTACGACACATCTACTTTGGTCTACAACCATGATGACAAGTTCGATGCCATAAAGAACATCATCGACGCCAGATGGATGCTCAAATAGAGGAGCTCAAGGTCCTCATCAACATCAGCAAGAGGTCTTCCTCATCTTCGAGAAGACGCTCAAGTGCACATGCTTCCAAGCTACCATATCCGGCAAGATCACATTGGCATTGACACCATCAATGACATGAAGATATAACGGCGCCAACATCAAGACGTCCAACGACAAACAAGCGTGAAGGTCGTGGGATAAATACCAACCACCACTCGATGACTTCACCATCCACCTTGGCATGTTTGCCAGGTGACCTCAAGGCATCTTTGCCTTCGGATGTGCGTCATCTTCACCGATAAGCACCTCACGATTATGCTCAAGAGAAGCTCCCCAAGCTGAAGTCCTCGTCTTCCATGAGCTACTATGGCCTCTACACCGACCACGAGATTCCTTTCTATGGTACTCAAGACCCCGAGGAGTATCTCGAGTGGGAGCGCAAGATGGACGACTACCAAAGGCTACTTCAAGTCCGTTACGAAGATCAAGTGAAGTGTGCAACAAGAAACTTCCATGACGACTCGTTGACATGGTGGCTTCACACATCTTCGAAGAGCTTCGACATGAGTTAGTCCAAGACAAAGAAAGCAATGCAGCGAGAGTTTGTGCCTTCTACATACATGGAACATCTTCTTTGCCAATTGGAGAACACCATACGAGGATCCAAGTCCCTCGACAAGTACTTCACGGAGATGAAGAAAGCCTTCCGAAGAGCCGGTGTGGACGACCCCATTTGGATGAAGTTCCACTTCATGATGGGATTGAACAACGACATCGCCAAGACTATCTTCAACAACAACTAAGAGTCTCTCAAAGACCTTTACATTGGTGCTCTCTAGGCGGAACAAGAACTCAAATCCAAGGCTACTCGACCCTGCACACACTTCGCGACGACCAAGCTCCACGACGACGAGTATGAGGATGGTACCACCAAGATGTCCAAGCCCGATGAGCTCCAAGACGACGCTCCCAAGTTCTTCTTCATGGCCATTCCTCTTTGTGGTAGTGACGATGATGAGTCTTCCACGACTCATTTTGAAGATGGTGTGGTGACGAGTACAACGAGTATGGATCCACTCAAGGAACATGCATTGGAGGCGAGCGACACGGTGGCGAGAAAGGATGATGCTTCCATCTTTGGAGGTGAGACTGAGATATTTGAGCATGGGATTTTCCCTTCGACCACAGAGAAGAGACGTTTCGAGATGAGTTAAGAAACTTGTTCCACCAAATTGAGAGTGAGAGTGACTTCACCACTAGACCTATATATGATGAGTTTCCCAAATTGACATGCCAGGAGAGCCACAACCCCCACCACTTGAGTGACATGTGTGACTCCACCATATGGGAGTATGAGTGCACCTACCTAGAGGGAGTGAGTGAGCCACCACAACATTAAGAGAGTGAGGTAATCGATAGGTCTTATGACACCATTTTGATTTCTAACGACTTAACCTCTATGTCAATTGTGTCTTCTCATTTGGTGCTAGGTCCCATATACAACGACGAGCCGATCTTTGACAACTACGTCCATACTTTCAACAAGACGATGGCCATGGTGGAATATGATGCTCCCCCCCACATGGTTCCATCACGATGAAGATGACGACAAGTTGGTCTATGTCACCTCACCTACACCACATGTGTGGAATACCAAAGGTAACATAGGTGAAAGTGATTCTCTTGTCCCACTAATGGACATTGATTGCATACATGATGTTGATCCACCTATTGCCACGCTTCATGATTATGCGACTTTCTCATGTGATGAATTACCCATTTATGATGAGTCTGACGATTCTCATGTGTAGTCTATTAGTTGTGATGCCATGTTGCATAGTATATATTGTGAGAAATCTATAGTTCAGATCATGTTTGACAATCCGCTTGACTTGTCATATGCTATGCATGAGATCGGGCATATTGCATCTTTGCAATCTCATCGTAGTAACTATGCATATGCCATTAAAATAAACCCAATTTGCACCAATGGCATAGATGACACACCCATGGTTATTGGCATGGTTATTCTTGTGATGATATTGCCATGCTTCCTTTGCAGCATTTGTGCAATTGTTCATATATGCCATGCCATGACCACCATGCTACCGATATGCATTGTTTTGGATGTCGTCGATGTTCTCCATGTCATGCATCTGTTATTGCACATGAGGAGACCCCCATAGTTTCCTCATACACATTAGGAGAGTTCGACCCATCCCATAAATTGCGTGATTCCAATAATTGTGTGCACAATATGCTTGCCAATGATATGAATGATATGCTTGAGCCACATACTTGCATAATTTGCGTCTCACTCATGTTCAGGATAATAAATATCATTGCAGGATGGAAGACGTATATATCGTGCATCAAATTTGTTTGTGCATTGCATAGGTTGTGCTAACACTATGCGCACATACACATCATGATAGATGATATGTACATTTACCACGCACACACTTTGTTTCGTGTGTCTCCTTGTTGTGTAGATACACATTGTCGGTGTACTCAGAAACGGGGTTCTTAGCACCCGGACTTGTGCACCAGACGCCGCAACCTCCAGACCGGCAAGACCTTGCTGGGTATGAACATTCCTCCAACAACAAACGAAGGCCGAGTAGCCCCGGCAAGACGCCTTGCCGGAGGGGGGCTCAGGGACGCACGCACCCGCCAAGGACTCCCCCACCAAGGCCCAACTCCACATTGCCAGGCTGGTTGTCTACATCAACCAGATGGCGAGCAGGCAGGCGATAGGTGGAACTGGCTGGGACGTGTGGCAGCATGGAAGGATTTATAGCAGCTTTAACGACACCCGTCCCATGGCGTGGCAAAAGAATAGAAGGTAGTTGGGCGGACGACATAGAAGGAGATGCGATCCTTGTCGGGAGACGTCGCCAGCTTGACACCTCACGTCGCATTCAATGCGCCTGTCCTAGTCCGTCAGAGTTAGGTATTTCCCACTACCACCTCTGCTAACACTCTGGCAAGAGGCAGTGTCCACTGTTCACCAGATGAAAAGACCATTTTGCCATTGTGGTAACTCCTTTTTCTATAAAAGGAGGCCCATGGCTACCTGCCCAAAGTTCGAAACCCTTTTTCATTCCACGCGCGTAGCTGCACTCCCGAGGCACCTCTTTTCGGGGTGTTGCGCCCTGTACTGTGAACACCCATAATCCACAAGAACACAGGACGTAGGATTTTATGCTCCGACGGCCCGAACCTGTCTAAACCTCCCACGTACGCAAGGATCTGTGATGCTCTCTATGCCGGAAACCTGCCCACCTGATTACAAAGGGTCCTTGTCGGATCCATAGATCGTCGTTTGCCCCGACATCTTTGGCGCTCTAGGTAGGGGGACATTTCTGGCACGAACCTTCACCGGTCTTTGCGCACCTTCACCAACAGCTTCATCGTCGCCCATGGATCCCAGGAAAGCGAAGGGTGCGGCGACTCCTGCTGCGACGACATCCTAGCTGCCATCTCAGGCAGCCGTCGGTAGCACCAACAAAGGAGACCACCGCGCTCACCCCGGTGGTGAGCACAGTCACAACAACACGCGGAGCTCCGCGAGCTGCGACCCGGACCCCGCCGTCGTAGGGGAGCAGAACGCACCAGAAGCGTCGGGGGTTGGGGCCGAAGCAGCAGCGACCACAGCGGCGAAGGCAACTTCGCCTCCGCCGCGCCCCTCACAAGGCGACCGCGACCAGCATCCCCCAGGCAGCGAGCCCGGGCAGTGCGTGGACAAGACCCCTGAGCGTCCCTCCCATGGCGCACATGGCCAAGTTCGACAACAGCTTCCCGGAGCTGATGAGTTGCGCACGATCGCACGGGCGAATGCTCCTCCTGACACTGTCAGGAGTAAGAGTGTCACCCATGCCTCGTGCCGCTCCATGGCCAGGACTGCTGCAGAGGCTCTAGCGCATGCACAGGTGTTGTTGAACTTCCCGCCCACATCGGAGAAGATAGAGGACTGGAGGGTGACCATACAAAGCCTGTTGAGCTTCGCTAACCGTGATAGGCCGGAGGGGGTAGGACAATTGCATGCACTCCGAGCGGCCCTGGGAGGCCCAGCCATAGGGCGCGACGCCGGCGGGGCACATATGGTGCAGTTGCCTCCGCAGCGGACTTCCCGCCGGACAGACGTTCAAGACGAGGTGTCGTAAGCCTCGCCGGACCCGCGACGGGACCAAGACCGGCACCAAATCCTAAAGGACAGGCGCAAGGAAGACGCCCGCACGACCATCGAGAGACGGCGCGAGACTCGCCATCAATCCGAGGGCCACGCGGACGCCGCCATCGACTAAACCACGCCAGGGCCTCCTGGTAGCCTACCTTACGAGGTGGGATGCCCGGCATTCACCCACGAGTTACGACAGGTTCGCTGGCCTTCCAGTAGGGCCTTCAAGCCCGAGCTGCCTGACAAGTACTAAGGCATGATCAGCCCCTTGGAGATCCTCGGCATCTACACCATCGTCGTGCAGGATGCCGGGGGATGGGGCGAGCAAATACTCGCCAACTACTTCCCGCTTGTGCTCCGACCCTACGTGAGGAGTTGGCTGATGAACTTGCTGGAGGGGTCCATCTCTTCTTGGGCGGATCTGTGCAACCTATTCCTTGGCGCATACCATGGGGGCCACCAGCTCCCAGGGCACCAGCTCCCAGCGACTTGCACGTGCTTGCCCAGAGGGACGGTGAGACCCTCCGCAAATACATCTAGATGTTCAGTCACGTGCAGCACAACATTCCAGACATCCACCCCACCGCCGTGATTGCCTCGTTCCACACGAACGTACGCAACCGCCGGATGCGGGAAGAGATGAGTATCAACAAGATATGAGGTGTCGTCGAGCTGTATGCCCTTGCTGACAAGTGCGAACGCGCTGAAGAAGGAAGGAGGCTCCCTGGAGAGGACGCTGGCACGAAGGTCAACTCCGACGACGACGATGCGTTAGCCTCCAAGAAGAATGGCCGGAAGCACAACAAAAAGCGCAAGGAAAAGGCAGTGATGGATGTCAAAGGGGGCGACAACCCTGACTCCGCCAAGAAGGCCAAGTCCGAGGGATCTGGCCAGAACGTTACCGTGTGCTCCGAAGACAATGAGGCCATGGCGGGGGAGAAGACCAGTTGGCCATATTCAAGATCCACCGCACCAAGAGCCACGACATCAACAGTTGCCGCCAAGTAGAATAGCTTGACGAGAAGCAGAGGCAAGAGTACGAAAGGTGCGACAAGGAGCAGAGTCAAGACGGTGACAGTGGCTCCGGCAAGAAAGGCAGTGGCGCTCGTGGTGGCTGCCGCGGGAAGGTCAAGCAATAGAAGGAGAATCTTGCTAGAGGCCGAGATAACAAGTCCGATGATGCTGGCGACATTGACGAAGAAGAATCCGGAGACCCGGAGTTCCAGAAGGCTGTGGACGCCATGTGCATTGACGGGGGCCCATCCTAGCACTCCTTTCACCAGTAGCTCAAATAGTGGGCCCGTGAGGTCAACGCGGCGGAACCGGCGACAAAGACAAGAAAACCCCTCAAGTGGTCGAACACTCCCATAATCTTTGACACTAAGGATCACCCCAATCGCATCACTGCCGTCAGGTGTGTGCCATTGTTGGTCTCACTGACAATCCGCAACCTCAAGGTCACTAAGATGATGGTCAATAGTGGGGCTGGGCTGAACCTTATTTCACCAGATGTGATCAAGTGCCTGCAGATCCCTGACTCGGATCTTAAGCCAACGGGATCTTTCCAAGGGGTCAACCCCGGAAGGTCTCAGCCAAAGGGGAAGATAACTCTGCCGGTCACGTTCGGCAGCGAGCTCAACTTCAGGACGGAGAAGATTGTGTTCGATTTTGCGAAGATGTCGCTGCCGTACAACGGAATCCTGGGCCGACCAGCGTTGGCAAAGTTCATGGCGGCGTCTCACCACACCTACAACATGTTGAAGATGCCAGGGCCGATGAGCGTCATCACCATCAAGGCTGACAACAAGAACGCAGTCCTCTGCGTAGACAAGCTGTTTCGGGAGCCAGTGGCAGCGTCTGCCGACAAGGGACTCGCTCCTGCCGGCAAAGCTCCCGGGAGGAAGAACAAGGACAAGAACTCTGGCGAGTCTCGTAGGAACTTCGGGAAGCGCACAGCAGAGTGCAGCACACCCGTCGAGGATCTAACAGAGACCACCGCCGTCTGGAGCAAGAAGGATAGAGTGACCATCCCCAAGACGATACAAGTGACTATGCGGGAAAACGACGAGGGCGGCACTTTCACCATTAGTGCCACCCTTGACAGCAAATAGGAAAGCGCGCTCGTCATCTTCCTGCGGGTGAATGTCGATGTGTTTGGCTGGCAACCATCTAACATCCCCGGTGTTCCCAGGGAGGTGACTGAGCACCACCTTGCCGTTTGCCTGCGTGTGTGCCCCGTGAAACAGAAGGTCAAGAAACGAGCATTAGAGCGGCAAGAATTCATAGCCGAAGAAATCAAGAAGTTAGAAGTGGTAGGTTTGATTAGAGGCGTGATCCGCCCGACCTGGTTGGCAAACCCTGTGGGTGTACGTAGGAAAATATGAAATGGAGGCTTTGCATCAACTTCACCAACGTCAACAAGGCATGTCCGAAGGACCAGTTCCCCTTGCCACGCATCGACCAGATAATGGACTCAACTACTGGCTGTGTCCTTCTGTCCTTCCTTGACGCATACTCTAGGTATCACTAGATTTTCATGGCCAAGGAAGACGAAGAGAAAACGGCGTTCATCACCCCTTGCGGCGTGTACCGCTTCAGATGCATGCCGTTCGGGTCGAAGAGCGTCGGTTCCACATTCGCAAGAGCAGTCCAGATTGGTTTGGTTCCACAGCTACACAAGAATGTACAAGCCTACATGGATGACATAGTGGTCAAGACCAAGGACAAGGACACACTGGTGCAAGACCTAGAGGGAACCTTCACAAACTTTCACAAGATTAACCTCAAGCTCAACCCTAAGAAGTGCTTCTTTGGAGTCCCCTCCGGAAAGCTCCTCGGGTTTTTCGTCTCACAGCGTGGGATCGAAGCCAACCCTGCCAAAATCAAAGCAATCGAGCAACTGGAGGCGCCGAAACGCGTCAAGGATGTACGCCGCCTGGCGGGTTGCATCGCCGCCCTCAGCAGGTTCATTTCCAAGTCTGCAGAGCGTGCCTTGCCGTTCTTCAAGATCTTGAAGAAAGCAGGCCCAATGAGTTGGACCCCAGAGTAAGAGGCGACACTGCAGGACCTGAAGAAGTACCTCTCTTCAGCGGCAATCTTGGTCGCGCCTAAACTAGAGGAACCGGTGCTGCTGTACCTAGTGGTAACGAACCAAGTGGTTAGTGCAGTGCTAGTGGCGGAGAGAGGGGATGAGGCAGACGAGGCAGAGGCCCCCGAGCCGGCGACAGGAGAGCCACAGCCAGACACAGATATGATGCGGGAAGAGAACTAACAAGTTGTGCAAAGGAAGAAGATGGTGAAGTGACCAGTGTATTTTGACAGCTCCCTCCGTCAGGAGGCTAGGTCAAGATACTTTGGGATGGAGAAGATGCTTTTTGGCCTCCTTATGGCCTCCCGGAAGCTGCGCCATTATTTCCAAGCACACCACATCACCGTCGTGACCAGGTTCCCGATGCAGCGTATCCTGAGGAACCCAGAGGCGACAGTTAGGATCGTCGAATGGGCATTGGAGCTGGCATGTTTTTATTTGAGCTTCGAAAGCAGGGCGATGATTCAGTGCAGAGCCTTGGCAGAGTTTGTAGCAGAATGGACACCAATGCCTGATGAAGAAGTGCCTAGACTACACTCTCCGGCAAGGAAGCTCCTTAGAAGTGGGTCATGTATTTTGACGGAGCTTTCTCGCTGCAGGGCGCCGGTGTCGGATTGCTGCTCATAGAACCCACCTGAGAGCATCTCAAGTACATTATACAGATGCACTTTCCCTAGGAAGAATCAACGAATAACACACACGAGTATGAAGGAATCCTGGCCGGGTTGAGGATAGTATCCGACCTTGGCATCAGAAGGCTAATACTGAGGGGGGATTCGCAACTCGTTGTTTGCCAAGTGAACAAGGATTATCAGAGCCCCTTGATGGAAGCTTATGTTGATGAGGTGTGGAGATTGGAGGAGCGGTTTGACGGTCTGCAAATGGAGCACGTCCCGCATGCCGAGAATGACATTGTTGATGACCTGTCAAAGAGAGCTGCGCAGAAGTTGCCTGTGGAACCAGGCACTTCTGTGCTCCGGCTGACACAACCCTCAGTCAACCCCTCGACCCAGAGGGGCAGAAAAACAAAAGTCGATTCCGATTACCATCGTTTGGCAGAGCCATCAGTGGCCAACAAGAGGGTTGCCGCGAGTGACTGCCCACACGTCGGGGAACCACATGCTTCGACAGACCCGAGGGTCATGGTCGTAGAAGCTAGTGCCCCCGCGGCGGAAGAAATGCCTTTAGCCCTTGTTGTCGACCCACGAACTCCAACATGGGCGCAGCAGAATGTCCAGTATCTCCAGACAGGAGACCTTCCCGCGGAGCAAGAAGAAGCGGAAAGGATAGCCCGACGCTCAAGCATGTACCAATTTGTGGATGACACCTTGTACAAGAGAAGACGACACAGCGTGAAGCTAAAGTGCATCCCTCGGGAAGAAGGACAACAGCTGCTGGCAGAGATACACGAGGGGATTTTGGCTCCCACATAGGATCAAGAGCCCTTGCCGGGAAGGCGTTCCAGCAAGCCTTCTACTGGCCCACAGCCCTTCAAGATGCCTTGGCGGTGGTGACAGCGTGCGAAGCATGCCAATATCACGCCAAACAGATACACCAACCAGCACAAGCCCTTCAAACCGTACCTCTCTCCTGCCCATTCTCGGTCTGGGGGCTCGACATCGTCGGCCCCCTCCCCTGTGCTATCGGGGGCTTCGAGTTCTTGTTCGTTGCCATCTACAAGTTCACAAAGTAGACCCAGGTTGAGCCGGTGAGAAAGGTAACGGCGCGGATAGCAGTCAAGTTCCTCAGAGGGATTGTTTGCCGTTTTGGGGTCCCGAATAGGAACATCACCGACAATGGCACACAGTTCACCAGCAGCACTTTCATGCAATACTGCCAAGATATCGGCACAAAGATCTGCTTCGCCTCAGTTTCCCACCCTAGGAGCAACGGGCAAGTACGGAGGGCAAATGCTGAAGCACTGCGGGGCCTCAAGATGAGAACTTTCGACAAGCTGCGCAAGCACGGAAGGCACTAGATTGACGAGCTGCCGGCGATTCTTTGATCGATCAGAACGACGCCAAATCGAGCCACCGGCGAGACACCCTATTCCCTAGTCTGCGGGGCAAAGGCAGTTCTCCCCACGGAACTCACGTACGGGTCACCGAGAGTGCAGGCCTTTGATGAGGACCAGCAGGAGCGGCTACGGCATGACGATGCCACGCTCCTCGAGGAAGATCATCTCAAGGCCGCACTGCGCGCTGCTAGGTACCAGCATGCCTTTCGCCGCTACCATAGCCACAAGGTGCACGCCAAGATTGTTAAGGAAGGCGACCTTTTCCTTCAACGGATTCAGTCCGCGAAGGGATCAAACAAGCTGACGCCAAAGTGGGAAGGCCCTTACCGGGTAGTACGAGTCACCAGGCCTGTCGTAGTCCACCTGGAGACCAAAGATGGCACCCCGGTGGAAAACTCATGGGACATCGAGCATCTTCGAAAGTTCTATCCATGAGGCGCGGTTGCCGGGCCGTGCAAGTTATGCCAGGAGGGCATGTAATCCTTTGTACAAAGCCAGGCGATAATCCTACGCGTAGTTAATAAAAGTTAAGTACTCTGCAACCTCTGTCTAAGCACATATTTATTTCGTGTATCTTTCATGGCATGTTGCATGAGGGGCCTGTTGGACTACCCGAGTCCCGTGCCTACTCTATTTCCTCTTCTTTCTTTTGTTTGTTCTCAAAAAGGAGAAGGGACCCCGCACGCAAATCTTCCCAGGGGAGTAACGGTGTGGGCACCTATGGAAGCGTTCGACGACAAGAAATGCAACAGAAAAAAAGCTAAGTTGCACGCCCCCTCTGAGATCTTTTTTTCAAGCTTTTAATTCATGCGGGGAAACTTGCGCGCTAAGGCCCCCTCGTCAGATTTATTTCATACTTAAGTATTGGAAGCATGCCCAGCGCAAAGGTTGCCGCGGTGGGAGGACAAGACAACCTTCTTGGAAGCAACATCTCTTTTTAGGGTGCTCAGGAACTTATCATTGGAAGCGCCCAAAGGGAAGATGTACATATCGGCAAGCGCCCTTGGCAAACGAAAAAACCCGAAAAATGCACGGACGCGAGACTCTCTCGCAGCAAGAAAGCTGATATTTATAGGACACAAAAGTGAACTCACTGGTGTTCCTTTTTCTTAGACTGTCCAATCTTTTTCCTTCATTTCATTGCAGGGTTACATTGGACACCACTTAAATGCAAAAGGAGAACGTCGAGGTCGTCCTAATACAAAAGGAGGACGTCAAGCCAAACAATGGCGGCGATGGGAATGAGTCGGAGTACGACTTCCTATAACATACCAGCCGGTCTTCAAGGAGGGAGGCGTCTTAGCTCGGCGACAGTGGCGACGACGTCAAGTTGGAGTATGACTTCCTCTATGACCCCATCGGCCGCCGACAGGAGACCTACCACTATGATGTGGCAATTGATCCCAAAACGAGGTCTTGTGGATGGAGCCTGATTCCCGGATCCCTAAAACCCCAGCTACAAAGCCAGGCACGCCTAATCGGAGTCCTCCCACTTGATGCCGAAGGTGCTGCCGTCGTCGTCGCTGTCACTGGAGGAATCGTAGTCGCTCCCACTCGAGCTCTCCGCACAGCATTCCAAGCGGACATTGCACGCCCCAAAGTTCTTCACAAAGAGGGTGGCGGCACCGTCAAACCTGAAGTGGAGGAGATGCCCTGGGCCTAAGCCATGGGAGCGGGCGAACGATTTCGAACCCCGCGTCAGGAACATTCCGCTGCCGACGGAGAGGTCGACGACTACCCAGGCGGGGCCGTTACATGAGCCATCCGCCCGCAGCTATAGCCCCTGGGGCGGGTTGCCCTCCATGGCCCGGGCGAACGGGTCGGGGATGCGTAGCCAGCTTCGGGGACGGCGGGGGACCCCCATGACGAACTACTATACCTCCTCCCCCGCGTGTATACCTACGTGGGCTTTAGGGAGGGGCACACCGCCGCGACCGCCACCACGGCCGCCGTGGTTCGTGGAGCCGTCCGGCCTCCATGACCTCTACGAGCCGGCGGAGCTGCCTGCCCATGGCCCGCGGATGACGACCGACCGCGGGAGTTGGACCCGACCCCTGCCGTCGTCACCACGATCCGCATTGGGCTATGCGGAGCGCCCCTCGCAGCGCCGTCCGATCCGCGAGCATGACCACGGCCCCTTGTCATCCCAAGGGAAGCATGTCGTAGGAGGTGGCGGAAGGAGAGGGGAGAAAAGATGGTGGAAGAAGAACTGAGAGTAGGAGGACGCGAATGAGTAGTGCTCCCCCTTAGTCCCCCCACCCTCTTCATAGGGCAGGGGAAGAGGAAGGGACCAACTCTTCGCGACCTGGGCTGAACGCGCACTAGCCCTCAGCCAGCACCTGTTACCGCCCCTCTCAGCCAATACCAGGCTTCACGCGTGACACGCATTGTGCGAGACGCGACGGGTGAGGCGGAGACGCTCAAGCATCGCTGGGAAGCTTGGGAGTCGACTAACTGCTGCCAGGCACGCCATTGGGCGACCGTCTCCCTTCCCCATACGTGAACCCACGTGAGAACACGTGGCGCAAGGGAAGCGTCGCTCCAGCACGGCGCGGTGCCCATACGCGCCTCCTCGAGGCAACCGCCCCTCTCCACCACTCCCCCGACCCGCAGTTACTGCGAGTCGTGTGAAAGGTAAATAGAAGTCATCATAACTACAGAAGATTGCGGCCGCGTGCGTCTGTGCACTGTTTTTGGGCCTAGCCCAACAAACGTCGCGGACGCATGTGTGGCCTAGGCCCGGGGACTACTGTCGATGTACTAAGAAATGGGGTCCTTAGCACCAGACGCTGCAGCCTCCAGACCGGCAAGACCTTGCCGGGTACGAAAATTCCTCCAACAGCAAACGAAGGCCGAGTAGCCCCGTCAAGAAGCCTTGCCGGAGGGGGGCTCAGGGACGCACGCACCCGCCAAGGCCCAACTCCACATCGCCAAGCTGGTTGTCTACATCAACCAAGTGGCGAGCGGGCAGGCGGATAGGTGGAACCGGCTAGGACGCATGGCAGCATGGAGGGATTTACAATTGCTTTAATGACACCCGTCCCATGGCATGGAGAAAGAATAGAAGGTAGCAGTGCGTACGGCACAGAAGGAGATGCAATCCTTGCCGGCAGGCGTCGCCAGCTTGACACCTCATAGCGCATTCAATGCGCGTGTCCTAGTCCGTCACAGTTACGTATTTCCCACTACTACCTCTGCTGACACTCTAGCAAGAAGCAGTGTCCACTGTTCGCCAGATCAAAAGACCATTTTGCCATTGTGGTAACCCCTTTGCCTATAAAAGGAGGCCCATGGCTACCTTCCCAAAGGTCGAAACCCTGTTCATTCCGCATGCGTTGCTGCACTCCCGAGGCACCTCTTGCCGAGGCTGTTGCGCCCTGTACAGTGAACATCCATAATCCACAAGAACCCAGGACGTAGGGTTCTACGCTCTGGCGGCCCGAACCTGTCGAAACCTCCCGCGTATGCAGGGATCTATGATGCTCTTTGTGCCAAAAACCTGCCCACCTGATTACAAAGGGTCCTTGCCGGATCCATAGATCGTCGTTTCCCCCGACACACACGATTCTTCGTTAACCTTGCATGCACACGAGTTGATGAAACGAGCTCTAGAGAGCAACGAAGCCGTGCACCACCATGGTATGCTTACCCTCCACCCACCCACTTTGTGCAAATACTTCGCACATTTCTTCTACATGGCCCTCACATGGATATGGGTTATTGTCCATTATATATCCTTTACCCATATTTCCTTCTTCGCTTTGCAGGATATGTTCATTTCTATGCCCTTGTCGTTGCATTTGTTACCCATGCCTTGAATCTCACATGACACTTGATTCTCGTATTTGTATGTGTATTTGCAAGCTTGGTGGAGGATTTACTTCCTATTGCCATGTTTGCTTGTTGACCCATGCCTATAATGATACATTGATCATGTTTTATTTCCGTGCTTGCGATATGTCATGTGCATTATATATGCCTATTATTTGCTCACATGACATGATTGTCATTATTTCCTCTAGTATGTTGCATCTTTGCACTACTAGTTGGCACGACATGATCGATTTGCTTGCTTCATATATTGCATTACCAATCATTCGTACTTGCTCATTTCATGCGGTTGATTGCAACTATTTGCATGCTTTGCACATGATTGCTATTGAATGTTGTCATATATCTCCATGTGTTGCCACTCTCATGGTAGATGATTTGCCATGTATTGAGTGCAACAATGCTTTTAGTGTTGGTAATGAGATTGCCCCCATAACTTTCTCCCATATATTTGGAGTTTTTCCATCTTTCATGTGAAGCATGCTTGCCTTCCTTCTTTGCACCATATGCCTAGTGACATGAACATCGCCATTGTCGCATCATATTATCCATGCACCTTCGCTTCTAATGGTTATGTGCAAGAGAAGAGAACCATCAAGATGGATGATGTGTTTGTCTACCGTGCACATACATTCTTTGCTTTGTTCTATGTATGTGTAGGATACTTGGACTACATGTCAACTTCCACTTCACTTGAGTTGACCATTCGAGCTCTTGAGAGCGAGCCACTTTGGACTGATGCGTTTCGGCATTGCTCTTGCTTGTGTTTGGAAATTTCAAATAACGAACGAGGACATGCTTTTGAGGTGACATCCTTCTTGAGCATGGATATTGTGGATTATTCTACTTGTGTTCCTTGCACCATGACATATATTGGTCATCTTGGACCACTTGTTTGTAGACATGTTAGATATATTTGTTTCACCCATGATTCCCATCCTTCCATGCCTCATGACATATATACCTTGTTTGTTGAATCCAATTTGTGGATTACTTGCTCTTATCATTTGTTTGGTTGCAAGAATATCATTTCTTCACATATGCCATAACCCATTGATTCCTACATGTTACACATGACGACCAATTGCTCTTTTTATTGTGTTGAGTGCCACACTATCTTCACTTCACCATGTGCACATTATGATTTGATTGGCTCACACCTTGGATTAACCCATGTGTCTGGCCACTTCATTTTATTTGGTGTTGTGAATGATTCCTCCGCCTATCATAGACCGTTTGTTGAGATCTTTGTGCAAGCTTGCTATTACCTTGAGGTAGATTCTTTTTCTCTTGTCACACATATTTGCATCCCTACCTCACATTTGCATGCTTGTTCCCATTATGCCTTTACTTGTGATCAACTTATATGCTTACATGCCATGCCACTATCCTTTGTCATATCCTATGATATGCATGATGACAACACTTGTTCGGTGAATCACCACTTGAATGCTTGGTTTTGCGCTAACGCTAACCACATTTGTTTTTCAAAGTGTGTGTCGTATTTTCTCCTTTTCAAGGAATTACAAGACGGTGTGACATTGGAGAGTGCGCATTTTGAGCTTGAAGATAATGAGTGATTAGTGATCGTACACTTCTACACAGCGTTGCCCGCTCTTTCCCATGGTGATTTGGATTTCGATCCAATGAATGATCTTTCCCAAGGGGGAGGGGATGATGTAGAGCATCCTACGTACATCACCATTACACTAGTCCGTTTGGCAAGTGACACGTGCGACATCTACTTGAAAACAACACACTCAACTTGCCTCTGTACAGCACTTCTTTATCAAGTGGTTACCTACCTCATCATATCGCAAGGGCATTAGTGGCACCTGTTGGGGTTTTCAAAAGTATTTTATAAAATCACTTTTGTTTTCATCTCGATGCATATACCCGTCTCACAACGTAGCCAACTACTATAGCACCTATCTACTCCCCACCGACATGACTCTAAATGGAAACAGTCATGAACAGTGCAAGTATCAACGGATTATGTAATGGAGGCAAGCCTAGCAGGTTTTCCACCACAACATCATGTATTTTAATGCAACAAGGAAATTGTTATGTGTCATGCATAAAAATAGTTTCATCAACATGGTCAAAAGTGTTGCTTGCCTGTCTCAGCAAAGTCTTCAATTCTTCTAGTCCTTCTCCAAGTAGCCTGTCTAATTCGTCAACTAATGTCGAAAGCAATCAATATAAGCAACATAACAAGGTAGAAATAAAGAGTGCTCTAAAAATAGGAATTTCATTTTTCTAGGACACCTCTGGTTATATGGAAAATTACCAAAGTGATTCTACTGGATTTGAATCACTAGGGATCTCATTATGATGGATTCAAAAGGGAACAGGGACCTGCAAGGAATCCCAAAAATGCATTTTTATGAAAATGAATGAAGGAACTCATTAAATCAGGCATAGTCTTAGAAACAGTTGGGAGTTGGTTTCACTGTATTTGGAGTTGAGATGAATATCCTAGGAGTTTTTCAATGTGAAATAAATGGAGGAGTGGACATTTTAGTAGATCCAACAGAAACAAACCTTAGGAAATTTTTTCACTAGTTTTAAATAAATAGGGCATGATATACTGAGCACATACAAATTGGAATATGTCCATTTGGGGCTAGAATGAATGTTCTATGGATTTTCAAAGGTGGGTGTAATCTAAGAGAAATGGCCAAAATAATGGTGGTGTAGAAAATACTACATAGGAAAAATGTGCAATGCGCACTTTTGCATAGAACATAAATTTAGGGGCATCTAGGAATTTGAATTATCAAATTTGGAGTTTATTTGAATACTCTAGGAATATTTTTATCTCTCTGGAAAAGAAAAAGAAAAAGATTTACCTAAACGTGCCGGATCACGCTGAGTAGAACGGCGCACAGGCGCGGAACCGCAACTGGGCCGGCCCAACAGCTAGGTCGTGCAGGAGAGCGGGCGATGTCGAAGGCGCACTCAAGGAATACGCTTTCCCCTAGCGAAGGGGGTAGTGTTGATTACTAGTAGTGTTGATTACATCTTGCCTTGTTGGTCTACTTGGTGGAAGATAATATGTTCAGATCCTTAATCATATTTTTTAGACTTCTGATATTCAACATGGTGACGATTTGTGAGTATTTACTTTTGTTCTCGAGGACATGGGAGAAGTCTTGTTATAAGTAATCATGTGAAGTTGGTATTCGTTCGATATTTTGATGATATGTATGATGTTGCTTCCTTTAGTGGTGTCGTGTGAACGTCGACTACACGACACATGACCATATTTTGGGCCTAAGGGAAGGCATTATGGAGTAATAAGTAGATGATGGGTTGCTAGAGTGACAAAATCTTAAACCCAAGTTTATGCGTTATTTCAAAAGGGGCTGATTTGGATCCACATGTTTCATGCTACGGTTAGATTTCTCTTAATTCTTCTTTCGTAGTTGCAGATGCATGCGAGAGGGGCTAATAATGAGTGGGTTTCTTGTTTAAGTAAGAGCAACACCTTAGCAACGGTCCACCCACATATCAAATTATTTAAGTAACGATGAACATGACTGGAGAGAAATTCCCATCTGTCCTCGTGAGCGCTTTACTTCATATAAGAGAATTGTCTAGCCTTTCCTTTGCTATAAAAAGGATTGGGCTACGTTGCTGCACACTTGTTACTTTTTCTACTTGTCCCTTGTGACGAATTATCTTGCTACAAAACTATCTATCACTGTTACTTCAGCACTTGCAGAGAATTCCTTGCTGAAAACTGCTTATCATTTCCTTGTGCTCCTTGTTGGGTTCGACACTCTTACTTACCGTAAGGACTACGATTGAGCCCCTACAATTGTGGGTCATCAAGACTCTTTCCTGGCACTGTTTCCGGTGAGTGAAGCGCCTTTGGTCAGTGGAATTTGGTAAGGAAACATTTTCGGTACGTGCTGAAATTTACCCTGACTATGCATAGTAATCCTTTGAAGGGCATGTTTGGGGCATCTTCACCCCGACTAGAAGTGGAAAAAGTTGCCACTCAACCTACTGAACCTACTGAAAATATTTATTATGAGATTCCTTCGGGTAAGTTAGAGAAACTGCTAGCTAATCCTTATGTAGGTGATGGAACAACTCATCCTGATTTATACTTGATATATATAGATGAAATTTGTGGATTATTTAATCTTGTAGGTTTATCCGAGGACAAGGTCAAGAAGAAGGTTTCCCTTTATCTTTGGAGGGAAAAGCATTGATTTGGTATAGGGTATTGGATGATGTTGGAACATGGGACTGGAACCGGTTGAAGCTCGAATTCAGTAGAAATTTTATCCTATGCATCTAATTCATCATGATCGGAATTATATATATAATTTTTGGCCTCGTGAAGGAGAAAGCATAGCTCAAGCTTGGGGGAGGCTTAAATCTATGATGCACACTTGCCCCAACCATGAGATCTCAAGAGAAATGATTATACAAAAAATTTATGCTTGGCTTTCTTATGATGTTCAATTAATACTCGATTCTTCGTCCACTGGTTCCTACATGAAGAGAACTATTGAATTCAAACAGGATCTTCTGGAAAGAATTAAACACAACTTTGAAGATTGGGAACTCGACGAAGGTAAAGAGTCAGGTATAAAACTTCAGTTTGATTGTGTTAAATCTTTTATGGAAACCAATATTTTTAATAAGTTTAGCGCTAAATATGGACTTGACTCTGAGGTAGTAGCTTCCTTTTGTGAAACCTTTGTTGCTCATGTTGATCTCCCTAAGTAGAAATGGTTTAAATATCATTCACCCATTAAATAATTGTTAGAGGAACCTGTCATTGCTAAAGAAGAATCCGTTATTTATAATATTGATCCAGTTGTGCCCACTACTTATATTGAAAAAACACATTTTCCTATTAGGATTAAGGAACATGCTAAGGCTACAATTGTGGTTAATAAAAGTAATAATAGAACAGCTAAACCCGCTAAAGAAATAAAAGTAAAACCTAATATTGCTATGGTTAAAGATCTCTTTGTTGATAATATTGATGGTCAAGTTATTTAGTTCTGTGATGAGGCTACTAGAATTGCTAAACCTGTTATAAACAAACATGATGAGTTAGATAAAAACAAACCAGTTGTTGCATGCCTATTATTTCTGTTAAGATTGGAGATCAATGCTATCATGGCTTATGTGACATGGGTGCTAGTGTGAGTGCTATTCCTTTTACCTTATATCAAGAAATTATGAATGACATAGCACCCGTTGAAATAGAAGACATTGATGTTACTATTAAACTTGCAAACAGAGACACTATTTCGCCACTTTGGATTATTAGAGATGTTGAAGTCTTGTGTGAAAAAATTAAGTACCCTAATGATTTCTTGGTACCAGGTTCACAACAAGATAATTTTTGTCCCATTATATTCGGTAGACCTTTCGTGAATACTGTCAATGCTGAAATTAATTGTGTAACAGAAAAGGTTAAAGTAAGTTTTGGCGATGTGTCTCATGAATTTAATTTCTCTAAGTTTGGTAGACAACCGCATGAGAAAGAGTTGTCTAGTAAGGATGGAATCATTGGTCTTGCTACTATTGTCATGCCTCCTACTGATCCGTTTAGAATAATATTTGCTAGTCCATGAAAATGATATGCATATGAATGAAAGGAAGGAAATAGATGAAATATTCTTTAGACAAGCACCCATTCTTAAACACTACTTTTCCATTGATATTTTAGGGATCTACCCCCACCTAAGGGAGATCCCGTGTTTGAACTAAAGAAATTACCTGATACACCAAAACATTCTTATCTTGATGAAAAGAAGATATATCCTGTTATTATTAGTGCTAACCTTTCAGAGCATGAAGAAAAGAGATTACTCAAAACTCTGAAGAAGCACCGAGCTGCTATTGGATATAATCTTGATGATCTCAATGGCATTAGTCCCACTCTATGTCAGCACAAGATTAATATGTGTCGATGCAATAGGAATGGGGTACCCAGTGCCCCTGACTTATGCAGATGCAGTAGTAGCAAGACCCCATCAACACCAACCCAAGGCAGAGAAGCCGCTCTATGTGAGATCAAGGAGCACATCAAAGATGAAGCCAACATCCAAGACCCCGGTAGGAGCAGCCTATGCTGGCTCGCAGTGCCGGCAAGGACGATGCAACGGCCCAGAGCGGGCCAAGCCGCGCCAGCCGCATCCTTGGTGCCTGCCGGGGACCGAGGCGCACGCACCTTCAAGAAGACCCGGCAAGCCGTCCCCCGGCAGGCGCGAGCCGATCAGCCACCGCTCCACCGCATCGCAACGCCACTCAGTTGTCAATGCGGTGTCGAGCCCTCAGGTGGATAAGTGGCTCTCGCTAATAACGTGGCGACACGCTGGAAGATAGATTATATCCATTTGACACCCGTCCAGAGGCGTGTCAAGATACTAAGCAACAGACAGCCAAGCGGTGGTAAAAGCTTGCCGGGGATGCGCCCCCGCACGCCACTTAGGCTAGCATTTATGGCATTTTGTCCTAAGTGCCAGAGTTAGGAATGATAGCACTGTTAGCTATCTAATCACTAGATAATGTCTGTTTTGCCACTGTGGTTGCCCCTTGACCTATAAAAGGATGCCCAAGGCAACCTAGCTCAGGATTCGGACCTTTGGACACTTGTACTCGCGTAGCAGCTCCCCCGAAGGCGACCTTGCCGGGTTTGAGTGTTGCGCGTGCTTCGTGTTCCTCTGATAAATCCACCAAAGCAGGAGTGGGCTTTTACGCTTCTCAGCGACCAGAACCAGTGTCTCATCGCCGCGCCGTCTCATGGTCTCTGCTATTTGTGCAACGTGACCTCACCCCTGCCGAACCACAAAGGGGCTCGTAGCCCCATAGGTGATCATGTGCATCCTGCCCCGACATCTTTGGCGTGCCAGGTAGGGGACGTCATTTGCGCGAACCTGAGTTCGGGAGCGGTGTGTTGATCTTCATCGCCATCTTCTTCATCCATGGCTCCCAAGAAGAATACCGGCACGGCGACGCATCCCACGACTTCGAAGGCCCCCTCGCACGCAGTCGCGGGCACCATTGGCACTGCGGCGGCGGCAAATGAGGCGGCGTCGTGGGCGACGCGAGTGGCGCGGGCGGCGCCACCGTCGTGTCCCCCACGGCCGAAGCTGGAACGAGGAACGCCGAAGAGGAACAACAACAGCAACACCTTGGCGAGCTCGGCCCTGGTGCCGCGAGAGGGGAAAACGTTCAGTCTCCACCTCCCCGCCGCACTGGTGGCCGCGGCCGCAATAGCGGCGCCCAATCTGGGGGCATCCGTGATCCTCAAGCAGCGCCTGTCACAGGCGCGGCTGCTAGGCACGCACCCCGCCTAGAGCAAGACGGAGCGCCAAGCAGAGCTGTAGACTCACAAGCTCGACCTCCTCCACGTCAGACCGCCTCGGCGACCGGTGCACGGCGACAGGGACGTAGCGACCCTCCTCTTGGCTCCACCAGGAGTCAAGCAACGTCATGGTCCGCCTCCTTAGCAATGCCAACCACGACAGCAAAAGCGATGGCGCGGGCCCAACTACTGCTAATCTTCCCGCCGGCTACTGACAAGATGGACGAATGGAGAGCCACCATCCAAAGTTTGATCAGCTTCGTCGAATCCAGCAAATGACTGCATGCAGAGCCGTCGAGATACCCGCAGACGGTGACGGCGGCCCGGGTTGACGATCGCGTCGAGGGGGCCGCAATAACGGTGCAATCCCCTCCGCAACAACGAGACCAGAGGCAGCCACAACAAGCTCCACGTGCCGACGAGCCTGATGAGGCATCTTTGGTCTCGTCCAGTTCGCACGATCACCGGGACCAGCGGCGTGTCCTGGACGACCGGCGAAGGGAAGACGCGCGCGTCACCATAGAGCGACGCCGGGAAGCACACCGCCAATCTGACAGGTGTAACGGCCAAGATGCTGGCGACCCCACGCCCAGTGTTGGCGGGTACCTGCCTTACGAGGTTGGGTGCCCTGCCTTCGCTCGCGAGCTGTGATAGGTCCGGTGACCATCAGCCCGAGCCTTCAAGCCTGAGCTGACGGAGAAGTACGACGGGAAGCTGAACCCGGCGGAGTTCCTGGGCATCTACACAATAGCCGTTCAAGGCGCCGGAGGAAGAGATGAGAAGGTGCTCGCCAACTATTTCCCTTTGGCACTCAAGCCAAATGTGAGATCGTGGCTGATGCACCTGCCGGAGAACTCTATTTCATCATGGGCTGACTTGTGCAACGAGTTTGTCGGCGCCTTCACAGGTGGCCACCAGGAGCCAGGACAGCCCAGCGACCTGCATGTCCTTCCGCAGATGGAAGGAGAAACCCTCCGAAAGTACATCCAGAGGTTCAACAGTGTGCACCACAATATTCCAGAGATACACTCCGCTGCCGTGATTGCCGCATTCCATTCGAACGTGCACAATAGGAGGATGCGGGCCAAGATGAATGTGAAGCTCCCCAAGACCGTCAATGAGTTGTACACATTGGCGGACAAGTGTGCTCGTGCTGAGGAAGGAAGGCGACTCCCCGGAGAGGAGGCTGGCGTCGAAATCGACTTCGGCGACGACGATGCCCCTGGACCAAAGGGGAAAAGCTTGAGGCACAACAAGAAGCGCAAGGGAAAAGCAGTATTGGCCGTTGAGAGCTCTGGTAATCTCGATGCCAACAAGAAAGCCAAGGCCGAGACCCCCGACAAGGGAGCTGCCGCGTGCGCTGATTGCTGGGAGGCCGCAGCAGCAGAGAAAACCAGAAAGTCCGACGGGCCGTACTGCAAGATCCACCTCACCAGAGGCCATGATCTCCAAGAATGCCGCCAAGTTGAGTAGCTTGATGAGAAGCAGAAGGCTGAATACAAGAAGCGTGAGAAGGAGAGGGGCCAAGATGGTGCTGCCGGAAAGGGCCGTGGTGGGAGAGAAGGCCGCCGCGGCAAGGCCCCGCAGCAGAAGGAAAAACCTGCTAGAGGCCGTGAGAAGAAAGAAGGAGACGATATGAGTGATGATGCGGATGATGAAGAATCCAATGATCCAGAGTTCCAGAAGGCAACTGAAGCCATGTGTGTTGACGGGGGTGCATCCTTGCATTCCTCTCACCACCAGCTCAAGCAGTGGGCGCGTGAGATCAACGTCGTGGAGCCAGCCGCAGAGTCCAAAAGACCACTCAAATGGTCCCGCACTCCTATCATCTTTGATGAAGAGGATCATCCTGACCGCACCACTGCGGTCAGATGTTTGCCGTTGTTGGTCTCCCCAACAATCCGCAACCTCAAAGTAACCAAGATGTTAGTCGACGGCGGGGCGGGGTTGAACTTAATCTCCCCTAAGGTGGTTGAAAGGTTGCAGATCCCTGACGGAGAGCTCAAAGCTACGGGTACATTCCAAGGAGTCAACCCCGGCAGGAGCCGACCCAAGTGAAAGATCACTTTTCCTGTGATGTTTGGCGGGGAGATGAACTACCGGACTGAGAAAGTAGTGTTTGACGTGATCGAGCTCCCCCTACCTTACAATGGAATTCTTGGTCGCCTAGCTCTGGCAAAATTCATGGCAGCATCCCACTATGCTTACAACACATTGAAGATGCCAGGGCCCATAGGAATCATCTGCATCCCATCAGATAAAAAGGATGCAGTTATATGTGTGGACAAGATGTATCGAGACGCGGTAGCAGCCGAAGTCGCGGAACCGCCGGCTCCCGCCAAGGAATCAAAGAAAGGGAAGAAGTCTAGCAGAGACGCCGGCAAGGACTCCGGGAAGCGCGATGCACCCGTCGATGACCTGCCGGAGAGTTCCACTGGCAAGAGATCCAAGGTCACTTATCCTGTGATGAAGAAGGTCCTGGCAGGGCAAGATGGCGCTGGTGGTACGTTTACCATCAGTGCCACCCTTAATGACAAATAGGAAAGCACGCTCATTGCCTTCCTGCGGGCGAATGTTGATGTGTTTGCTTGGCAACCATCTGACATCCCCGATGTTCCCAGGGAGGTAATTGAGCACCACCTTGATGTCTGCCCTCATGCCAGGCCCGTCAAGCAGAAAGTTATAAAGCAGGCCTTGGAGCGGCAGCAGTTCATCACCGAAGAAATCAAGAAACTCGAAGCAGCTGGTTTGGTCAGAGGAGTGTTGCATCCAACATGGTTAGCTAACCCGGTGGTGGTACGCAAGGCGAATGGGAAATGGAGGCTTTGCATTGATTTCACTAACTTGAACAAAGCATGCCCGAAGGACCCTTTTCCCTTGCCGCGCATCGATCAGATTGTTGATTCCACTTCCGGGAGTGACTTGCTTTCCTTCTTGGATGCATACTCCGGATACCACCAGATATTCATGGCCAAGGAAGATGAGGAAAAGACCGCGTTCATAATTCCATGTGGCACGTACTGCTTTTGTATGTATGCCCTTCGGGTTAAAGAGCGCTGGTTCTACTTTCGCAAGGGCCGTGCAGATTGGATTTGAACCTTAGTTGCACAGGAACGTGGAAGTTTACATGGATGACATAGTAGTCAAAACCAAGGATAAAGCAACTCTCATACAAGACTTGGAAGAAACTTTTATCAACTTGCGCAAGATCAATTTGAAGCTCAACCTTGAAAAGTGTGTGTTCGGTGTCCCATCCGGCAAGCTGCTTGGGTTCTTTGTGTCTCAGCGAGGAATAGAAGCCAATCCCAACAAGATCAAAGCGATCGAGCAGATACAAGCACCCAAGTCAGTCAAAGACGTAAGACGCCTGGCCGGATGCATTGCCGAGTAGAGTAGGTTCATCTCCAAATCCGCTGAACGCGCCCTTCCGTTTTTCAAGGTTCTGAAAAAGGCCGGCCCGATGAAGTGGACCTCGGAAGCAGAAGCAGCGCTGCAAGATCTGAAAGCTTACCTTTCCTCCGCTCCCACCTTGGTCGCACCTAAACCGCAAGAACCGTTGCTGCTATACTTGGCAGCACCCAATCAAGTGGTTAGTGGAGCACTGGTGGCGCAGCGGGAAGTGGATGAAGACGCAGCCGCTGCAACTCATGTCACCGGGGGTGGAACCGAAGCATTCGCGGCAGGACCTAATACAGGCCAAGGGGAACCTAAGCAAGCAAATGAAGGCAGTTTCACGAAAGTGGCGAAGAAGAAAGTGGTGCAGCGACCAGTGTAGTTTGTCAGCTCCTTGTTACAAGGGGCTAGATCAAGGTACTCTGGAGTGCAAAAGCTAATCTTCAGCCTTCTCATGGCCCCGAGGAAGCTGCGCCACTACTTCCAAGCCAACGTGATCACTGTTGTCACCCGCTTCCCGCAGCAGCGTATATTGAGGAACCCCGAAGCCACTGGAGGATAGTTGAGTGGGCGCTAGAATTGTCGAGTTTTGGTTTGAAGTTGAAAGCACTTCCACAATCCAGAGCAGGGCGTTGCCGGAATTCATAGCAGAATGGACACCCACGCCAGACGAAGAGGTTCCAGAGACGATTCTCCTCGGCAAAGAAGCACCTAATGAATGGATCATGTACTTTGACGGTGCTTTCTCACTTCAGGGCGCCGGAGCAGGCGTACTCCTTATCGCCCCCACCGGAGAGCATCTCAAATATGTGGTCCAAATGCACTTTCCCCGGGAGGAGGCCACCAACAACACTGCTGAGGATGAGGGGCTCCTTGCCAGGCTCAGGATCTCGGTGGAGTTGGGGATCAAGAAGCTGATCATCCGAGGAGATTCTCAACTCGTAGTGAGACAAGTAAACAAAGATTATCAGAGGCCGTTGATGGAAGCATACGTGGAAGAGGTGAGGAAGCTGGAGAAGCACTTTGATGGATTGCAAACAGAGCATGTGCCGCGTGCGGAGAATAGCATCGCTGATCATCTATCAAAGTGCGCTGCGGAGAAGCTCCCTGTGGAACCAGGAACCTTTGTCCTCCGCCTCACTCAGCCATCAGTATCCCCGTCAACGATGACCAGGAAAAGAATAAATCTAAACTTCGGCAAGCATCTCCCAGCAGAGCTTCCTGAAGCTGCCGGTAGAGAGGCTGCCAGGGGAAACCCCATCTCGGTTGGTGAGTAACTCCCTCCTGCAGAACCCCGGGTTCTTGCGGTCGAGGCAAGCGCTCCCACGAACGAGGAGATGCCTTTAGTCCTCATTGTCAAGCCACAGGCTCTAGCTTGGGCACAACACATAGTCCATTTCCTTCAAATAGGAGAACTTCCCGAAGAACAAGACGAAGCTGAAAGAATAGCCCGACAGTCAAGTATGTACCAGTTTGTCGATGACACTCTGTATAGAAAAAGACCAAACGGTGTGAAATTAAGGTGCATTTGCCGGGAAGATGGACTGAAGCTGTTGGCAGAGATTCACGGAGGCATGTGTTGGTCTCACAGAGGATCAAGGGCCCTTGCCGGAAAAGCCTTCCGGTAGGATTTCTATTGGCCCACTGCCCTCCAAGATGCAACTGAGCTAGTCACAAAGTGTGAAGCCTGCCAGTTCCATTCAAAAAACAACCATCAACAAGCGCAAGCTCTCCAGACGATGCCTTTATCCTGGCCATTCTCGGTCTGGGGGCTCGATATGTTGGGCCCCTTCCCCGCGCTGTCGGGGGCTTTGAATTCTTGTTCGTAGCAATCGACAAGTTTACAAAGTGGCCTGAGGTTGAGCCAATGAGGAAGGTGACCGCGCAGTCAGCTGTCAAGTTCATGAAAGGACTGGTGTGCCATTTTGGAGTGTCCAACAGGGTGATCACCGATAATGGCACCCAGTTCACGAGCCGCACCGTTATGCAGTACATCCAAAGCCTTGGAAGCAAGGCCTCCTTCGCCTCTGTTGCCCACCCAAGGAGCAATGGGCAAGTTGAGAGGATGAATGCTGAAGTGTTGCGTGGACTCAAGACAAGAACTTTCGATAGACTGCAAAGATGCGGCAAGTGTTGGATAGATGAGTTGTCGGTGGTTCTTTGGTCCCTCAGAACGACACCGAATCGAGCTACTGGCCAGACGCCCTTCTCCCTAGTGTATGGGGCGGAAGCAGTTCTCCCCACGGAACTCATATACGGGTTACCTCGAGTACTTGCCTACGATGAAGTAGAGCAAAAGCAGCTACGACATAACGATGCCATGCTCCTCGAGAAGATCGTCTCCGGGCTGCTGTGCGTGCTGCATGCTACCAGCAAGCCCTGCGCCTCTATCATAGCCGCAGGGTCCACTCCCGCAGCCTTGAGGAAGGCGACCTTGTCCTTAGGCGCGTTCAGTCCGCCAAGGGTACCAACAAGTTGACGCCGAAGTGGGAAGGCCCTTACCGGGTAGCACGAGTCACCAGACCTGGCGCAGTCCGTTTGGAGACCGAATATGGCATCAAAGTGCTTAACTCATGGATTATTGAGCATCTTCGTAAGTTCTACCCGTAAGGCGCGGCTACTGGGCTCAGTCCCCGGCAGCCACCTTTTGTACAAGCCTTGCCGCAGTGCATGTAACGCTCTGTACAAAGCCAGGCGCAAACCCTGTGCACACAATAATAAAGCTAGGCATTGCATCATATCATCAAATTGCATGTTTACTATGCATTTTTCATGTTGCAATGATTATCGCTTTTAAGTTCTAGAAATTTGCTAAAGTACTTGATGAGCCAGTGAACCTTTTTACTGCACTCTCTCCCCAGAGGACATAGGCCTCTTGCCTTGCATGTTTTACCGCCAGGGAAGCAAACAAGAAGGGCAAAGAGACAAGGACGGCGGCCCATCGTACTACAGAAAGGGATACTGCCTAAAAAGACAAGTCTAAACACATATCCCTAAGCTCAGTGCCATTTGCTCCCTTAAGGAAACCTTTGCTATCCCTTTTTGGATGTGATCAGTGGTGTCCTTTACGCAATAGAAACCCTTGTCGGGACGAGCCGTCCCCCAGATCCTATCGCTTATCAGCTCTGGGGGGCCGCGCCGATACCGACAAGGGGCTTTGCCGGGTGGTGATACCAGCCTGCTGCCGGGGGCTCGCTCCTCCTTGGCGCTCGTGGTTAATACTGAGCCGACAAGTAATTTCATGCGGCAAGACAAACATGTTGATAAAGTACAAACAAGGAGAAAAGAAAAGGATAGTAGTTAGGGAAGAGAAATAGCATTCTTTCATTCATTTTTTTGATACAAAATGGATAAAGGTTACATTATAATTACCTAAACTTGGCAAACGCCTACATCTTTTGATTCATAAAAAGATAAGTGCCCCGTAATGCCTTTCTTGTCCCTCTCCTCCTAGGGATTAGGTGGAGAAGAAAAATAGGGAAAACGGAGTGCCTGACTGGGATTCGACGCCTCCCTGCCAGGACCAGAGGGACGCGTCCAAGGAACAGAAGGCCCTTGGACCCCAGGCGGGGCGGACGAAGCCTGCGGGGCGGACAAAGCCGACAAGGAGGAAGAAGGCGGAGGGCAATCGCGACGGGTCGGAGCCGTCATCCGCGCTCCTGAAGCGTCGTGTGTCGCCGACCGCCATCGTCTTCCTCATCGCCACAGCTGGAGGAAACGCCTCCGCCGTCGTCCGAAATCCTGACGCGGCAGCCGAGGAGCCTCGCAGAGAGCATGGTCGTCCCCAACGGCCCAGTGCACAGAAGACTCCCTACCCTTAAGGAGTGCACGCAGGCAAAAGGCTCCCACCCATGTGCAGGATACACAGCGCCATGGGTGGGGAACTCTGCAGCGAGCCATGAAGAACCGCTGCTGCGATCACTCACGCACGGCCAATGGCCGTACGGACAATCTTTCACCGTCGCCTTGAAGAAGGAGCGCACAACCCGCAGTCGACCACAACGCTGCGTTTCCGCCATGGAATCTAGCACGTTGTTGTCCGCGCGGCGTTCTGCCAAGGCTGAAGCAGCAGGCGATGCAGCGGCAGGTGCACCACCGCAGCTGCCCCTAGCGTGGCTGCCACGCCGCCCGCTCTCCCGTCCAAGGCTCTTCCCACCTGCTCTCGATCCAAGACCATCGACCGAAGCTAGGGGTTGAGCACGGACACGAGAAGAAGACCTTGTGGTGGCAGGAGCGTTCGCCCGACCCTTCCCCCTGACCTTCAGGAGGGAAGGGACAGTCAGACAAACCAGAGAAGAATGGCAAGCAATATGGTCTTGGGATTGAGGAGGAGAAGGGGATGGATGAGCATCGCCCGCTGTGACTCCCTGATTTATAGGGAAGGACACGGGGGCTGGCTCTCCTCCGCTCCAAAGCGGCCGCCAATCTCCACCAATCCCACTACCCACGATCACGGGCGAACCGGTAACCACCTCGTTGCTCCAATCCCTGGCACTGTGGTTTCTGTCACTCCCACACCTGTGGGCCATGCGCATCCACCGCAAACTTCCCGCAATGCATGTGGCGCGCATGGCGGAAACGGCCTAAGGTAGCAAGTAAGTGCTGGCTTAAAAGTCGGCAGTTACTCCCTCCTATTGCGCGTCTGCGCATATATTTTGTGCCTGACCCAACAGCACTGTGCGAGCGCGTTTGGGCCAGACCCGGGGCCTCCTGTCGGTGCACTAGGAATGGGATACCCAGTGCCCCTGACTTATGCACAGGCAGTAGTAGCATGACCCCATCAACACCAACCCAAGACAGAGAAGCCGCTCTACGTGATATCAAGGAGCGCATCAAAAAGATGAAGCCAACATCCAAGACCCTGGTAGGAGCATTATATGCTGGCTAGTAGCGCCGGCAAGGACGATGCACCGGCCCAGAGCGGGCCCAAGCCACGCCAGCTGCGTCCCCGATGCCTGCCGAGGACCGTGGCGCAAGCACCTTCAAGAAGACCTGGCAAGCCGTCCCCCGGAAGGCACGAGCCGATCAGCCACCGCTCTACCGCATCGCAACGCCAGTCAGTTGTCGATGCGGTGTCGAGCCCTCAGGTGGATAAGTGGCTCTCGCTTAGCTTGAGGGGACGCACCGGAAGATAGATTATATCCATTTGACACCCGTCCAGAGGCATGTCAAGATACTAAGCAACTGACAGCCAAGCGGTGGTAAAAGCTTGCCGGGGATGCGCCCCCGCACGCCACCTAGGCTAGCATTTATGTCATTTTGTCCTAAGTGCCAGAGTTAGGTATGATAGCACTGTTAGCTATCTAATCACTACATAATGTCTGTTTTGCCACTGTTGTTGCCCCTTGACCTATAAAAGGAGGCCCAAGGCAACCTATCTCAGGATTCGGACCTTTGGACACTTGTACTCGCGTAGCAGCTCCCCCGAAGGCGACCTTGCCGGGTTTGAGTGTTGCGCGTGCTTCGTGTTCCTCTGATCAATCCACCAAAGCAGGAGTAGGGTTTTACGCTTCTCAGTGGCCCGAACCTGGGTAAAACACCAGTGTCTCATCGCCGTGCCGTCTCATGTTCTCTGCTCTTTGTGCAACATGACCTCACCCCTGCCGAATCACAAAGGGGCTCGTAGCCCCATAGGTGATCGTGTGCATCCTGCCCCGACAATATGGAACCAGATGCTAAACCTGTCGTTGATCATCAATGCCGCTTGAATCCTAAAATGAAGGAAGTGGTAAGAACTGAAATATTAAAGCTTCTCGAGAAAGGTATAATCTATCCCATAGCTGATAGTAGATGGGTAAGTCTTGTTCATTGTGTTCCTATGAAAGGAGGTATAACTGTTGTTCCTAATGATAAAAATAAACTTGTCCCACAAAGGATAGTAACTTGTTATGGGATGCTAATTGATTTCAGGAAATTAACAAAGGTACTAGAAAATATTATTACCCTTTCCCTTTTAGTGATGACATGTTAGAAAGATTATCTAAGAATACACACTTTTGTTTCCTTGATGGATATTCTGGTTTTTCTCAAATACCTATGTCAAAAGAAGATCAAGAGAAAACTACTTTCACTTGTTCGTTTGGAACTTATGCTTATAAACATATGCCTTTGGGTTTATGTAATGCACCTGCTAAATTTCAAAGATTTATGACTACTATATTCTATGACTTTTCTGAAAATATTGTTGAGGTATTCATGGACGATTTTTCCGTTTACGGGACTTCTTTTGATGATTGCTTGAGCAATCTTGATCAAGTTTTGCAGAGATGTGAAGAAACTAATCTTTTCTTTAATTGGGAGAAGTGCCACTTTATGGTAAATGAAGGTATTGTACTTGGGCATAAAATTTATGAACGAGATATTGAAGTAGACAAAGCCAAAGTTGATGCAATTGAGAAAATGACATGTCCTAAAGATGTTAAAGGTATAAGAAGTTTCCTTGGTCATGCTGGTTTCTATAGGCGTTTCATTAAAGATTTTTGAAAAATTTCTAGTCCATTAACTAATCTTGTTCAGAAATATATTCCATTTGTTTTTTATGATGATTGTGTAGAAGCCATTGAAATACTTAAGATAGCCTTAATTTTTGCACCTATTGTTCAGCCACCTGATTGGAATTTACTATTTGAAATTCTATGTGATGCTAGTGACTATGCTGTTGGGGCTATTCTCGGTCAAAGAGTAGACAAGAAATTGAATGTTAATCATTATGCTAGTAAGACTCTAGACAATGCGCAAAGAAATTATGCTACTACTGAGAAGGTATTTTTAGCAGTTGTGTTTGCATGTGATAAGTTTGGACTATATATTGTTGATTCCTAAGTTACTATTCACACTGATCATGGTGCTATTAAATATCTGGTGGAAAAGAAAGATGCTATGCCTATACTGATTAGGTGGGTGCTTTTACTTCAAGAGTTTGATTTGCATATTGTTGATAAAAAAGGAGATGAAAATCCTTTAGTAGATAACTTGTCTAGAATGGAAAATGTTCTTGATGACCCACTGCCTATTGATGATAATTTTCCTGATGAGCAATTAGCTGTTATAAATGCTTCCCGCCGTACTCCCTGGTATGCAGATTATGCTAATTACAATTGAACCATGTGAAGTTTGGGATTTTGAATATATGGGGCCATTCCTTCCTCTAATGGGTACACCCATATTTTAGTTGTTGTTGATTATGTTACTAAGTCGGTAGAACCTATTCCAACTAGTAGTGCCGATCACAACACTTCTATTAAAATGCTTAAAGAGGTTATTTTCTCGAGGTTTGGAGTCCCTAGATATTTAATGATTGATGGTGGTTCACACTTTATTCATGGATCTTTCCGTAAAATTCTAGCTAAATATGATCTTAACCATTGAATTGCATCGCTTATTATCCCTAGTCTAGCGGAAGAGTTGAATTGAGTAACCAAGAAATAAACTTGATCTTGCAAAAGACAGTAAATAGATCTAGAAAAATTGGTCTAAGAAACTTAACGATGCACTATGGGCTTATAGAACTGCTTATAAAAAACATATGAGAATGTCCCCATATAAAATGGTCTATGGAAAAGCATGTCATTTACCTCTTGAGTTAGAACATAAAGCTTACAGGGCAGTTAAAGAACTTAACTATGATTTCAAACTTGCCGGTGAGAAGAGGTTATTTAATATTAGCTCTCTAGATTAATGGAGGACACAAGCCTATGAAAATGTCAAGTTGTTTAAAGAGAAGTTAAAAGATGGCATGAAAAAAAATTCCCAAAACGAGAATTTAATATCGGTGATCTAGTTCTTTTGTAGAATTCTCGTTTCAGATTCTTTGGAAGAAAACCTCTCTCCAAATGGGAAGGACCCTATAGAGTCGAAGAAGTTTATTGGAGCCATTAAGATCAATAATGCCGAAGGCACAAATCCGAGAGTGGTTAATGGGCAAAGAATTAAACATTATATTTCAGATATGCCCATTAACATTGAAACTAATGTTATTCAAGTAATGAAACTGGAAGAACACATACGAGAGACCTTCCGGAACACTTTCGAAACCTGAAAAAGGGTAGGTATGTGATACGATAAGTAAACCTACTCCAAAAATTCCATAAAAATATTTTCTGTCGGTTTTGGAATATTAGAAAAATTACAAAAATAAAAACCAGCTAGGGGGACCCACGATGGAGTCCCAAGCCAAAAGGGCGTGACCACCCCCGTAGGCGCGCCCTGATGGATTGGGAGCACCTCGTGTGCTTCCCGCACTCTGTTTTCTTCCAGGACACGTATTCTAACCTAGAAAAATTCATTATATATACTCCCATATGTTTGACTACCACATCACAAGTTTCTCCTCTGTTCTTGTTTCGGGCTGTTTTTCTGATAGATTTAGAAGAAATATGTCATCCATAGATTCAGAGAGAGAGAGAGAGAGAGAGAGGGAGCTATGTTTTAGATCTCATCACCAACCCCCAAGTTGTGGGGGTACTGATCATTATGAGCAGTCAACGGAGAATAGGTGGAGGCTGATTCAAAAAGGATTGAACCTTCAAGTGAAGAAGAAGAAGTACCTCTACCTCAACTTGGAGATAAGCATCTGGAGTTCAAAAAGTCGAGCTTACCAAACAAGGTAACACCTTCCAATACTCGATTTACCCCTTATTGTCGTGTGCACGTAGACTCTACCGCTACCTCCGCTAGCAAAACTAGTCCTTTGATGGAAGGAGCAATGACCGTCACCAACAAACTTTGTAACGAGAACTTAGAACTTAAGCGAGAAGTTGATAAACTTAATGAGGAAATCTGTATCCTAAAGAGCATCATTGATAAAAGGATCACTTCATCACCACCGTCACCCAAATAGGAAACCTGAGTACATTGATATGGGCACCACGCTTATCTTGTTCCAAGCCTGGGGGAGTGATACGGGGCAGACCCATGTGTGTCGATCTTTCACGAATTGGAGGTGGATTTGTGAATGAACATGAAGAACGCGAAGAACACGAGGGGGAGGACTCCAAATTCGTGAGAAACCTAGCTTTGATACCAATATGATACGAGGCACACCCATGTGTGTCGATCTTTCACGAATTGGAGGGGGATTCCACGAAGAACACGGGGAAGAACGAGGAGAAATCACAAGGGAAACACTTAAGAACAAGTCCAATCATACATCCACTATGCTCACATCCACACAAGATCCACAAAGGTACAAGAACAACAAAGGGAAACAGGATACATGGTAGAGTTCATCCCAAATCCCATAGGGATATGAGGCCTTGGAATCCCGAAGGATCTTCCCGTGCAAGGGGCCTTGACATCCACTAGGGGTCTTCTCTCATAGAGGCATCTACTCCATGGGAGAGGTAGTGGAAGGAGCAAAGGCTCATCTATCTATGAGATAAATCATTGCTAACCCTAAAACGGAGGTGGGAGACGAGTATATATAGTCTAGGGACGAAGGGGTACGAGGGAGAGATACATGGGCCTCGGGCCCTAGTGGCGTTGCTCTGGAAAGGCCAGAAGTTCCGAGCGTCGAAAGTTCCGGACAAGCCGGAAGGTCCGGGGCCCGGATGTTCCGGGCAGGTTCCGGCTGGGTTCCGGGCTAGGATGAAAGTTGGCACACTCTTGGCTGTGCTGGGCACTGGTGGCCGGAAGTTCTGGGATGGCCGGACGTTGCGGGGACCGGAAGTTCCGGGCTTTCCTGAAGCTTGTCATTGCTTCTTCTTCCTTCTCTTCCAAGCCTCCCTCACGGATGGTGTAGTCATACATAGGTGCTGGCACTCCTCCTCGTCATCCGTGAAGCTCCGACAATACCTATGCATGCACACGAATGGAGTGTCAAGTAGTATACCATCCTCAAAGGGGTCAAGTGAACACGTGTAAAGGAGATGATTCACCTTTATGTATGTGGAGTGGATGTCGCACGTGTCACTTGCCAAACGGACTCTTTCCATGGTGATGTCCGTAGGATGCTCCGCATCAGAGAGGTGCCCCTGTATCGCATCACCATTACTTTTTCCATTATGATTTATCTTAGTTCGATCCTAAGTTATTTCGTGATCTAGTGAAATAAAAGGTTGGTATCTCTTTGCTTAGAGTGCTTGCTTTTTCATCTGTCTAGGCTTGTAATAGAGTGTGAGAGTTATATAATAAAGACCAGTTTGGGTTTGCTGCTTTACTCTTGTGCATCAATCATACCAATGAAATAAAATAAACAAAAATAGCATATGCTAATTCCATGGGGAGTAATGACTCCACATATAAAGAAGTGTGTTTGATAAAATTTATTGGTAGTTAACAAACATAGCATTAGTCAGTGATACAATCGATGCAAAATCATGAAAGGCGAGAGGATATTCACATGCAAATACACTATCTTGGTCATCTTTTACGATTATGAGGCCCCATCAAATATTATATAATGATCAAATAGTTGATGTTGGACAAGGAAGACAGCGTAATGAGTTATGTTGTCAACATACACATAGAAATTATATTGGCATGGATCCTTTAACATGTGGTGCTTTCTTAGGATCTTTTGCTAGCCCAAAAATCTGCACTAAGTAGAGATACTACTTATGCAGCCATAACCCTCAAACGATATCTCTTGCCATGAGAGTCCAACATATCTACCTATGGCTTGAATAAGACCCCTCAAGTAAGTTGTCATAGGTGCATAAAAGCAATCAAAATTGCTCATAAATATGTATGATCTTTTAATGTAACAGAACATAAGCTTTGTGCGATCTTGTAATGGCAACGAAATAAAAGCGACATACTGCATAATAAAGGTTGCTATCACAAGGGGCAATATAAAGTAACGTTTCTTTACATTAAGTGTTTGCACATCCAGAAATGAAAAGCGCATGACAACCTCAGCTTCCCTCTACAAAGGGCCTATCCTTTACTTTCATGTATTTACTTTTATGAAAGAGTCAATGATGTTTATTCCTATTCCAATCTATTAATTGTTTAGTGGCAAGCATCATGTGTTGGGGAAAGATCCAGGCACATATATCCAGTTGGATGTAGATGATCATGAATCATTGTTGACATTATCCTTGAGGTAAATAATTTGGGTGGTGGAAATAATAAAGCCCATATCTTCCTATGTGTCCAATGGAAACATTTTCTCTAAAAATATGCATTGAGTGTCATCAATCATAGAAGACTAAATGATAGTTGAGTATGTGAACTTGCTAAAATGAAAAGCTCTTACATAGACTCTTCTCTAAAATATGACGAATTGTGATTGTGTGAATGATTAAGAAAATAGTTTGCTGGTTATCAATAAAGTTTATGCTTCATACTTCAAGGTTGTGGATAGATTGTTACTTGTTTATGAGAAGCTATATGATGAAAATTTTCTGCTATGATAATATTCATGATGCTCGCATGTCTTTATTTTCTTATTATCAACACCTCTCTCTCTCTCTCTCTCTAATTATGTGGTCATTATTATCGAGTTTGGCTTTCGCTTGAGGACAAGCGAGGTCTAAGCTTGGGGGAGTTGATACATCCATTTTGCATCATGATTTCTTATTGATATTAATATTATTCTTGGCCACTGTTCCATTTTATTGTACTATTCTAATGCCTTTTCTCTCTTAATTTACAAGGTACATCACAAATTGGGAAATTGTGGGAAACTGGAGTTCTAGACCTGAAAACCCACAAAAAGAATGAAAATTCTCTCGACTTCAAATGACATGAAACTTCACAAGGATTTTTTGTGGAATATATCTGAATTTATGGAGCAAATAAGTGCAAGAGGGGGGCCACCTATTGGTGCCAAGCCAACAGGGTGCGCCCAGCCCCCTGGGCACACCCTGATGGCTTGGCAGGCCCACAGGCGGCATCTGGCTCCCCTCTTCTGCTATATGATGTGTTTTCACCTAAAAAAATCAATAGGATACTTTTGGGATGAAGCGCTGCTATCTCGAGGCGGAAACCTGGGCAGAGACCCTTTTGCTCTCCGGTAGAGAGATTCTGTAGAGGCAACTTCCCCCCTGGAGGGGGGAATCGAAGCCATCGTCATCACCAACGCATCCTCCATCGTGGGAGGACCAATCTTCACCAGCACCATCTCATCTCAAACCCTAGTTCATCTCTTGTATTCAATCTTTGTCTCAAAACATCTGATTGGTACCTGTGGGTTACTAGTAGTATTGATGTCATCTTGTAATTGATGCTTGTTGGTTTACTTGGTGGAAGGTAATATGTTCAGATCCTTAGTCATATTTATTATACCTCTGATATTGTACATGGTAATGATTTGCGAGTAGTTACTTTTGTTCTCGAGGACATGGGAGAAGTCTTGTTATAAGTAATCATGTGTTGGAATATGCCCTAGAGGCAATAATAAAGTGGTTATTATTATATTTCTTTGTTCATGATAATCGTTTATTATCCATGCTATAATTGTATTGATTGGAAACACTAACACATGTGTGGATACATAGACAACAATGTGTCCCTAGTATGCCTCTAGTAGACTAGCTTGTTGATCAAAGATGGTCAAGGTTTCCTAGCCATAGACATGAGATGTCATTTAATAACGGGATCACATCATTAGGAGAATGATGTGATGGACAAGACCCAAACTATGAACGTAGCATATGATCATATCAGTTTATTGCTATAGTTTTCTGCATGTCAAGTATTTGTTCCTAAGACCATGCGATCATGCAACTCAATGACACCGTAGGAATACCTTGTGTGTATCAAACGTCGCAACGTAACTGGGTGACTATAAAGATGCTCTACAGGTATCTCCGAAGGTGTCTGTTAAGTTGGCATGGATCGAGACTAGGATTTGTTACTCCGTGTGAGGGAGAGGTATCTCAGGGCCCACTCGATAATACAACATCACAATAAGCCTTGCAAGCAAAGTGACTAAAGAGTTAGCCACGGGATCTTGTATTACGGAACGAGTAAAGAGACTTGTTGGTAACGAGATTGAACTAGGTATAGAGATACCGACGATCGAATCTCGGGCAAGTTACATACCGAACAACAAAGGGAACAGCATACGGGATTAACTGAATCCTTGACGTAGAGGTTCAACCGATAAAGTTCTTCGTAGAATATGTAGGAACCAATATGGGCATCCAGGTCCCACAATTGGTTATTGACCGTAGAGGTGTCTCGGTCATGTCTACATAGTTCTCGAACCCGCAGGGTCTGCACACTTAACGTTCGGTGATGTTTCGGTAGTATTGAGATATATGTGTTGGTGACCGAAGGTTGTTCGGAGTCCCGGATGAGATCCCAGACGTCATGAGGAGCTCTGGAATGGTCCGGAGGTAAAGATTTATATATAGGAAAGTGGTATTTGGGTTCCGGAAAAGTTTCGGGTATTTCCGGTATTGTACCAGTAATGCTGAATGGGTTCCGGGGGTCCACCGGGTGGGGCCCACCCACCCCGGGGGGGCATATGGGCCCAAGAGGTGGCGCACCAGCCCCTAATGGTCTGGGGAATCGACCCCATAAGGGCCCATATGCCCAAGAGGAAAAAAGGTGGAGATAGGAAGGAATAGGACTCCTTCCTAATATGAATCCACTTCCTAGTAGGAAGTGGATTGGACTCCTCCTTGCCCTGGTTCGGCCGACCCCTAGGGGAAACCCTAGGGAGGCTTGCTCCTCCCTCTCCCTCCTATGTATACTAGAGGAATAGAGCCCCAAAACCCACGGCCACGTGCTAGTTCTCTATTCTCTAGTTCCTCTACCAAATAGATTCCGGTAGCGCTTAGGCGAAGACCTGCCGGGATAACTCCACCATCACCACCACCACGCCGTCGTGCTGCTGGAGATCTCACCTACCTCTCCGCCCCCTCTTGCTGGATCAAGAAGGTGGAGATCGTCATCGAGCTATACGTGTGCTGAACGTGGAGGTGCCGTCCGTTCGGTGCTAGATTGGGACGGATCGTGATTGGATCGCGGGACGGCTTGCGATTTGGATCGCGAAGACATTCGACTACATCAACCTCGTTTCTTAATGCTTCCCGCTTAGCGATCTACAAGGGGACGTCGATCCACTCTCCCTCTCGTAGATGTTCATCACCATGGATAGATCTTGCGTGTGCGTAGGAAAATTTTTGTTTCCCATGCAACGTTCCCCAACAGTGGTATTAGAGCTAGGTCTATGCGTAGATGAGATCACGAGTAGAACACAAAGGAGTTTGTGGGCGTTGATGCTCAGATTTCTTCCTCCCTTGGTCTTTTCTTGATTCAGCGGTATTGTGGGATGAAGCGGCCCGGACCAACCTTACTCGTACGCTTACGAGAGACCGGTTCCATCAACTGACATGTGACTTTGTTGCATAAAATGGCTGGCAGGTGTCTGTCTCTCCCACTTTAGTTGGATCAAATTCGACAAAGGCGGTCCTTGAGAAGGTTGAATAGCAATTTATGTATCACCGTTGTGGTTTTGCGTAGGTAAGAATCGTTCTTGCTAGATACCCATAGCAGCCACGTAAAACATGCAACAACAATTAGAGGACGTCTAACTTGTTTTTGCAGGGTATGTTGTGATATGATATGGCCAATTACATGATGAGATATATGTGATGTATGAGATGATCATGTTATGTATAGATAATCACGACTTGCATGTTGATGAGTACGGCAACCAGCAGGAGCCACAGGGTTGTCTTTAATTTATTTTTGCCGTTTTTGCTTTACTTTATCGCTATGAGTTAGCAATAGTCATAGAAGCAATAGTTGGCGCAACAACCTCATGGCGACACATTGATGGAGATCAAGATGATGGAGATCATGGTGTCATGCCGGTGACGATGGAGATCATGCCGGTGCTTTGGAGATGGAGATCAAAAGCACAAGTTCATGGCCATATCATGTCACTTATGATTTGCATGTGATGTTAATCCTTTTATGCATCTTATTTTGCTTAGGACGACGGTAGCATTATAAGGTGATCCCTCACTAAAATTTCAAGATAAAATTGTGTTCTCCCCGAGTGTGCACCGTTGCGAAAGTTCATCGTTTCGAGACACCACGTGATGATCGGGTGTGACAGACTCTACGTTCACATACAACGGGTGCAAGCCAGTGTTGCACGTGCGGAACACTCAGGTTAAACTTGACGAGCCTAGCACGTATAGACATGGCCTCAGAACACAAGAGACCGAAAGGTCGAACATGAGTCATATAGTAGATATGATCAACATGGAGATGTTCACCATTGAAACCACCTCATCTCACGTGATGATCGGACTTGGGTTGGTGAATTTGGATCATGTAACACTCGGATGACCGGAAGGATGTCAATTTGAGTGGGAGTTCTTAAGTAATATGATTAATTGAACTCATTATCATGAACATAGTCAAAATGTCTTTGCAAATTATGTTATAGATCACTAGCTCGCGTTGTAGGTCCCCTGTGTTTTTTATACGTTCCTAGAGAAAATAGAGTTGAAAGATGATGGTAGCAATAATGCGGACTGGGTCCGTGATCTGAGGATTGTCCTCATTTGCTGCACAGAAGGCTTATGTCCTTAATGCACCGCTCGGTGCGCCACCCACTCAAGCGTTGTCTGTAGATATTGTGAACACCTGACAGGCACGTTTTGATGACTACTTGATAGTTCAGTGCGTCATGCATTACGGCTTAGAATTGAGGCTCCAAAACATTTTTGAACGTCACGGAACATATGAGATGTTCTAAGAGCTGAAATTGGGATCTCAGGCTCGTGCCCGTGTTGAGAGGTATGAGACCTCCAACAAGATTCTTTGCCTGCAAGATGAAGGAGAATAGCTCAATCGGTGAGCATGTGCTCAGATTGTCTAGGTGCTACAATCGCTTGAATTGAGTGGGAGTTGATCTTCCACATAAGATAGTGGTTGATATAGTTCTCCAAGTCACTGCCACAAAGCTATTAGAGCTTCGTGATGAACTATAAAATGCCAGGGATGGAAATAATGATCCCCGAGCTATTCGCGATGTTTGACACCGCGAAGGTAGAAATCAAGAAGGAGCATCAAGTGTTGATGGTTAGTAAAACCACTAGTTTCGAGAAGGGCAAGGGCAAGGACGGATACTTCATGGATGGCAAGCCAGTTCCTGCTCTAGTAAAGAAACCCAAGGTTGAACCCAAACCCGAGACTGAGTGCTTCTATTATGAGGAGAACGGTCACTGAAGCGGAACTACCCTAGATACTTGGTAGATAAGAAGGCTGGCAACGTCAACAGAAGTATATTTGATATATGTTTTATTCATGTGTACCTTGCTAGTACTCCTAGTAGCACCTGGGTATTAGATACCGGTTCAGTTGCTAAATGTTGGTAACTCGAAATAAAAGCTACGGAATAAACAGAGACTAGCTAAGGGCGAGGTGACGATATGTGTTGGAAGTGTTACCATGGATGATGTGATCACCATCGCACGCTCTCTCTACCTTCGGGATTAGTGATGAACCTAAATAAATGTTATTTGGTGTTTGCGTCGAGCATAAACGTGATTAGATCGTGTCTATTGCAATACGGTTATTCATTTAAGTTAGAGAATAATGGTTATTCTGTTTACATGAATAATACCATCAATGGTCATGCACCCAATGTGAATGGTTCATTGAATCTCGATCGTAGTGTTACACATGTTCATAATATTGATGCCAAAAGATGCAAAGTTAATAATGATAGTACCACATACTTGTGGCACTGCCGCTAAAGGTCATATTGGTGTAAGACACATGCAAAAACTCCATGCTGATGGATCTTTGGACTCACTCGATTTCGAATCGGTTGAGACATGCGGGCCATGCCTCATGGGCAAGATGACTAAAACCCCATTTTCCGACTTGATGGAGCGGGCAAGTGACTTATTGGAAATGATACATGTTGATGTATGCGGTCCAATTAATGTTGAAGCGTGCGGTGGATATCGCTATTTTCTTACCTTCACTGATGATTTGAGTAGATATGGGGATATTTACTTAATGAAACACAAGTCTGAAACGTTTGAAAAGTTCAAACAAATTCAGAGTGAAGTTTGAGATCATCGTGACAAGAAGATAAAATGTCTACGATATGATCGTGTAGGTAAATATCTGAGTTACGAGTTTGGTATGCAATTTAAGACAATGTGGAAATTATTTCACAACTCACGCCACCTGGAACACCATAGTGTGATGGTGTGTCCGAACGTCGTAGCCGTGCTCTATTGGATATGGTGCATACTATGATATCTCTTATCGTTTTGCCACTATCGTTTTGGGGTTATGCATTAGAGACAACTACATTCACTTTAAATTAGGGCACCATCTAAGTCCGTTGAGATGACACCGTATGAATTTGGGTATATTTGGGTATACCTTCTATCTCAGATCCAAGGGCAAAGTGTTTGTTGCTTAAAATGGGTCCTTTCTCGAGAAAAAGTTTCTCGCGAAAGACTTGAGTGGGAGGAAAGTAGAACTTGATGAGGTTGTTGAACCGTCACTTCAGTTGGATAGTAGCACGACGCAGAAAGATGTTTCTACGACGCCTACACCAAGTGAAGAGGAAGCAAATGATGATGATCACGAAGCTTCGGATCGAGTTACTACCGAACCTCGTAGGTTGACAAGAACTCGTACCACCCCTGAGTGGTATGTCAATCCTGTCTTGGAGGTCATGTTGTTAGACAGCAGTGAACCTACGAGCTATGAAGAAGTGATGGTGGGCCTGGATTCAAACAAATGGCTAGGAGCCATGAAATCCATGTATGAAAACCAAGTATGGACTTTGGTAGGCTTGCCCGTTAAACGACAGGCTGTTGAGTACAAATGGACCTTTAAGAAGAAGACAGACGCTGATGGTAAATGTCACCATTTATAAAGCTCGACTTGTCACAAAGAAGTTTCCGACAAGTTCAAGGAGTTGACTACAATGAGACTTTCTCACCCGTAGCGATGCTAAAAGTCTGTTGGAATTATGTTAGCAGTTGCTGCATTTTTTCAATTACGAAATCTGGCAGATGGATGTCAAAACATCGTTTCCTTAACGGTTTCCTTGAGGAAAGGTTGTATGTTATACAACCGGAAGGTTTTGTCAGTCCTAAGGATGCTAAAATGTATGCAAGCTCTAGCGATCCTTCTATGGACTGGAGCAAGTATCCCGGAGTTGGAATATATGCTTTGATGAGGTGATCAAAGTTTTTGGTTTATACAAAGTTTATAAGAAACTTGTATTTACAAGAAAATGAGTGGGAGCACTATAGAATTTCTGATAAGTATATGTGGATGACATATTGTTGATCGGAAATAATGTGGAATTTCTGGAAAGCATAAAGGGTTGTTTGAAAGGAGTTTTTCAAAGGAAGACCTGAATGAAGCTACTTAAATATTGGGCATCAGGATCTATATAGATAGATCAAGACGTCTGATAAGACTTTCAATGAGTACATACCTTGACAAGATTTTGAAAGAGTTCAAAATAGATCAGTCAAAGAAAGAGTTCTTGCCTGATTTCTAAGGTGTGGAGTTGAGTGAAACTCAAAGCTCGACCACGGCAGAAGAAAGAGAAAGGACGAAGGTCGTCCCCTATGCCTTATCCATAGGCTCTATATAGTATGCCATGCTGTGTACCGCACCTAGTGTGTGCCTTGACATGAGTCTGTCAAGGGGTACAAGAGTGGTCCAGGAGTGGATGACTGGACAGCGGTCAAAATTATCCTTTGTAACTAGCGGACTAAGGAAATGTTTCTCGATTATGGAGGTGATAAAGAGTTCGTCGTAAAGGGTTACGTCGATGCAAGCTTTGACACCAATTTGATGACTCTATGTAGCAATCCGGATACGTATAGTGGAGCAGCCATTTGGAATAGCTCCAAGTGGAGCGTCGTAGCATCTGCAGTATGACATATAGATTTGCAAAGAACACACGGATCTGAATGTTGCAGACCGTTGACTAGAATCTCTCTCACATGCAAAACATGATCGAACCCCAGAACTCATTGGGCGCTAGATTCATTACAATGTTAATCACATGGTGATGTGAGCTAGATTATTGACTCTAGTGCAAGTGGGAGACTATTGGAAATATGCCCTAGAGGCAATAATAAAGTGGTTATTATTATATTTCTTTGTTCATGATAATCGTTTATTATCCATGCTATAATTGTATTGATTGGAAACACTAATACATGTGTGGATACATTGACAACAATGTGTCCCTAGTATGCCTCTAGTAGACTAGCTTGTTGATCAAAGATGGTCAAGGTTTCCTAGCCATAGACATGAGATGTCATTTGATAACGGGATCACATCATTAGTAGAATGATGTGATGGACAAGACCCAAACTATGAACGTAGCATATGATCGTATCAGTTTATTGCTATAGTTTTCTGCATGTCAAGTATTTGTTCCTATGACCATGAGATCATGCATCTCACTGACACCGGAGGAATACCTTGTGTGTATCAAACGTCCCAACGTAACTGGGTGACTATAAAGATGCTCTACATGTATCTCCGAAGGTGTCTGTTAAGTTGGCATGGATCGAGACTGGGATTTGTTACTCCGTGTGACGGAGAGGTATCTCAGGGCCCACTCGGTAATACAACATCACAATAAGCCTTGCAAGCAAAGTGACTAAAGAGTTAGCCACGTGATCTTGTATTATGCAACGAGTAAAGAGACTTGCCGGTAACGAGATTGAACTAGGTATAGAGGTACCGACGATCGAATCTCGGGCAAGTAACATACCGAAGAACAAAGGGAACATCATACGGGATTAACTGAATCCTTGACATAGAGGTTCAACCGATAAAGATCTTTGTAGAATATGTAGGAACCAATATGGGCATCCAGGTCCCGCTATTGGTTATTGACCGTAGAGGTGTCTCGGTCATGTCTACATAGTTCTCGAACCCGCAGGGTCTACACACTTAACGTTCGGTGATGTTTCGGTAGTATTGAGATATATGTGTTAGTGACCGAAGCTTGTTCAGAATCCCGGATGATATCTCGGACGTCACGAGGAGCTCCGGAATGGTCCGGAGGTAAAGATTTATATATAGGAAAGTGGTATTTGGGTTCCGGAAAAGTTTCGGGTATTTCCGGTAGTGTACCGGGAATGACGAATGGGTTCCGGGGGTCCACCGGGTGGGGCCCACCCACCCCGGGGGGCCACATGGGCCCAAGAGGTGGCGCACCAGCCCCTAATGGGCTGGGGAACCAACCCCATAAGGGCCCATATGCCCAAGAGGAAAAAAGGTGGAGATAGGAAGGAATAGGAATCCTTCCTAATATGGACTCCTCCTTGCCCTGGTTCGGCCGACCCCTAGGGGAAACCCTAGGGAGGCTTGCTCCTCCCTCTCCCTCCTATATATACTTGAGGAATAGAGCCCCAAAACCCATGGCCACGTGCTAGTTCTCTATTCTCTAGTTCCTCCACCAAATAGATTCCAGTAGCGCTTAGGCGAAGCCCTGCCGGGATAACTCCACCATCACCACCACCACGCCGTCGTGCTGCTGGAGATCTCACCTACCTCTCCGCCTTCTCTTGATGGATCAAGAAGGCAGAGATTTTCATCGAGCTGTACATGTGCTGAACGCGGAGGTGCCGTCCGTTCGCCGTTAGATCGGGACGGATCGTGATTGGATCGCGGGACGACTTGTGATTTGGATCGCGAAGACGTTCGACTACATCAACCGCGTTTCTTAACGCTTCCCGCTTAGTGATCTAGAAGGGTACGTAGATCCACTCTCCCTCTCGTAGATGCTCATCACCATGGATAGATCTTGCGTGTGCGTAGGAAAATTTTTGTTTCCCATGCAACGTTCCCCAACATCATGTGAAGTTGGTATTCGTTCGATATTTTGATGATATGTATGTTGTTGCTTCTTTTGGTGGTGTCATGTGTGTAACGCCGAAGATGCGATCCTATCCTTATTTTGTCTTGAGGGCCTCGACAGGGATAGAAGCGCATCTCGTTGTTTCACAATTATGGATATCATTACAAGTACATGTAAAGAGGAGATGACTATATGGAATTATCTTACACTCGCCACAAGATAAATCATGATCACATCTAATACAACAATACATTCAATCACCATATAGAAGAGCATGGTCCGACTATGGACCAAATCAAACGATAAAAGCGACATCCATCCTTGCTATCCCAGGCTGCCGGCCTGGAACCCATCCTATGATCGATGATGAAGAAGAAGAACTCCAAATCAAACAAGCATCTCTCTCATGTCAAATCATCGCATTACCTGTACCTGCAACTGTTGTTGTAGTAATCGGTGAGCCACAGGGACTCAGCAATCTCATTTCCAAGGGTGTCAAGACTAGCAAAGCTTAATGCGTGAGATATGGTTAAGTGGTGAGGCTGCAGCAAGCACTAAGCATATATTTGAGTGGCTAACTTACGAGTACAAGAATAAGAAGGGCAATCTTTGCATAAACGGACGTGAACTAGTAATGATCACTAAGTGATCTTGAACACCTACTTATGGTCAAATATAACCCCACCGTGTTCTTTCTCGGTTCAGAACCCATGAGTAGAGACAGTCATGGTTACGCACAAGGTTGGTGTATTTTATTTTATTTTACTTCAAGTTTTCCATGACTGGATGTTAAACAAATTTCCAAGTTGCCACATAACCGCGGGCCAGACATTCCGAAAGATTTAACCCTGCAGGGGCACTCCAACTCATCCATCACAAACTAACCACAAGCTGCGTGGAACACCTCAACCATGGGGTAGCCCGTAGTATCCTCAAAATTCGGGTGGAAAACCACAACCTCGAGATAGCCCAAAGTATCCTCAGAATCCCGTGCATAAGACGTTCGAGAAAGGTAAAACAAATACAGCAAGACCGCCCGACGTGTCGACAAACCCGATAGGAGCCGCGTATCTCGTTCTCAGGACACGACGGATGGGTCAGACTACGAGTCAAACCAAACCCCGAGTTTCCCCGCGGTGGCCCTGCAGTCTACCCGTTTGGACCAACACTCATGAGGAGCATTGGCCCAGGGGTTGATTAATTATCCACGGGGTCATGACGTTCTATGCTAGTTTATTAGTTATTAGGCAAATGTTGTACCAATGTTGGGCCTTGCCAGAAGAGTTTAATCCCAAAGCTAAAATCAAGGGGGTCCCCATAACAACCCCAAGCATGTTAGGAACGCTCAATATGGAACATACCACCGGTACACAAGTAACTAGGGCGGCAAAAATGGAACAAAACACCGAGCAAAAGGACAAGCCTTCCACCTTTTACCAAGTATATATGTTCATTAAGTTAAATAGCAATAATATCGTGATATCTCAAAATATCCATGTTGTCACATGGAAACAACTTGCACCTGCAACTAGCAACGCTATATGAAGGGCTGAGCAAGCGGTAACATAGCCAAACAATGGTTTGCTGGGATATGGAGGGTAAGAGGCTTAACATGGCATCGTGGGAGGCTTGACAAACAAGTGGTAGGTAGAGAGACATAGTGATAGAAACGAGACAACTAGCGTGGCAATGATAGTAGTGGTATCCAAGGAAATGTTCATCTTGCCTGAGATCCCGCTTGGAAGAAGAACCAATCCGTGAAGAAGACGATCCAAGGAAGTCGAACGAATCCTCACACACCCAACATTTTCAGAACTCTATCGAGAAGAAGCAATCCGTAAACAACAATCACACATGATAAACACCACAACATATGCATGACATGCGCAAAAAAATGTGATGCATGTTCATACAATTATGCAAGGCATGGCAAGCACAACAATCAACTACTACACATTAAGTGAAGTTCAATATGCAATGAGTTGCATATTGACGAGACTCCATGTTCGAATCATTTAGTTCACCCTCGTTATTTACATGGAAAGTTTAAATGTTGTTTAACATGGCAAGAGGTGAAGCATAAACAAACTACACTATAGTATTTCTGAAGCGACCCCATATGTTAATATAGAACTTGGTCCAGATCTGGATATTTTATATTTAGTAAACAGGAAAACAAAATGCACCATGTGATTCTACTCGTCATTGTAGGCGATTTACATATATAGATCATTTAAAACAGAGCTACGGCCTAAAAGATATGACCAACGCAAGATAAATATTTTATGAATGCGAAATGCATGCAAACGACAACCACATACATCTCAAATCATGGATGCAGGAAGATATTATGAAACTACATGAGAATCTAAATAAGTTTCATATAAGACATGGTCAAAACGGAGCAACGCTTCAATAATAACAATGAACACAAGTTTTCATTGAAATCTCTCCATAACAGCAACATGGCATTTTGCACACCTCAAACTAACTAGCTAAAAGAATCTAAAATGCACAAACAAGACATGGTGTTGTAGCTTACTTGATGTACAACAATTCATTTCCTACCATAAAGTTGAATAGAAGCATGTATCAATAGCAAATGAGCTCACAAGATGGCATATTGAACTAAGCAGTTCTCCAGACTTAGAAAAATTATCAAGGTGCAAGGCAGAGTAGTTTTACCAAATTGACATGTTTGACAGCAAAATTAACTAGGCTGCAACACCTCTACTTGAAAACTATGGGCACATTCTAACAGAGGATAACATGCTCGACAATTCATTCCATTGGGACAACCACAAAGGACCTACAGATTCATGGCAATCGTGATGGAAACATAGCAATAAAATAACCAGGTTCCAGACTTCGTGAAAATTAGAGTAGACATGAGCAGCAGTCTTTATCAGGTAGGCATGTTGACATGGCAATAACAGTGGCATAACAACAATCTATGTGCATGGCAAGGACACTAACAACAAGTAGGCATGTCACGCTACAAAATACTCCATTGGCACAATTTCATAGGGGCGTGGTTTGCTTAATATGATGCTCACAAGATAGAACCGATCGTTAACAACAAATAGTTTTAACACGATGACCACTTTAGAGCAATAAATAGACATGATAATGATGATTTGCATAACAACCAGAGGCATGGCATCAAAGTAGACATCACATAGAGCAATACTCATGAAGACACCACATGCAAAAGACCTATGGATGAGATGCAATCATCCGTGCAAAATTGAATAAAATAACAGGTTTTGCAACTACGATAGGATGCACTTTTGCAACAGAGTTTTGAGCAAGAGAATGATTCCTAATATGCCTACAAATGATTCCATCATGTAGAGCATGAATAGTAGATCAATTTTCATATATAAATCGTTCTCATCGGGTGCACTGTTTGAAAACTACATGCAATTTTATATGGCAAAATCGGGACGGAGCCGTGCGGGATGGAGAGATCCCGGGCATCGTGCCAGCGTTTGGTTCGCGGGCCCTCGGCATCGAGGGACGGCACGGTGCTGGCGCGGGGTGGAGGAGGCCGAGGCTGACAGCAATGGTTCCAGTGCCGCCGGACACCGCGATGGCCACCGAAGGCGGGGGCGGCGGATCCAGACCGGCGGCGATGGATCCGGGCGGCTACCGGCATAGGCAACGAACGGCGGGGCGAGGCGGGGAGCTCGGACGAGGCCGGGCGAGATCCAACGAGGGTCGGTTCCGACGGGGTCGACGCGCGGCTCGAGCGGCACAGCGGGGCCAGGCTGCTCCGACCACTGCGGACAGCGGCTTTGGGAGGCCGGCGGTGTAGCTCCGGCGAGGGGAGGCACAGGGCGGCCGGCGGCGGGGCTCAGAGGCGCGTGGAGGCGCTAGGGCGAGCGGCAGACGGGCGGCGGCATGCAAGCTTCACTCGGCCCAGATAGGGCCCAGGCGGGCCGCGGCGAGGTGGGAGGTGGAGGAGGCAATGTGGCGTCCGTGGGATGGCTTGAGGGGCAGCTCGGTCGGTGGGACACCGCCAATTGGCGCCGGCGGCTGTCGGCATGGTTTTCAAGGTGGAGGCGCCTGAAGGTTGGTGGAGGGTGTGGGCGGCATGGATATCGAGGCAGGGGAGGGAGGAGTCTTTTTTGGACAGGGGGCATGCCTATTTAAAGCAGGGGCTAGGGTTAGGGGTTTTTCATCTGTTTTTGGACAGTTTGATCACGATCGTATGGTCTGGAAGCCGAGGGAGTTGCTAGGTGGGTTGTTGGACTTAGTAGGAGGCCTTGGATTGAGATGAGACGGAAGGTGGCAGCCCGTGACATAGTTATTAAACCGCGAAAAAAGTTTGATAATTAAACTGATGACGGTGCCGCTACACTTGTCCGTTGGGGAATCAAACCACCTCCGAATGCGACGAAATTTGGCAGGCGGTCTACCTGCAATATAATAAGACTGCTTGCCAAGTTTTGACCCATTCCGAGAATGAATGTTTCATAAGCACTTTAAAAACGATATTTTAAATGATGCCGTGGGCGCGTGCATGTGTGGTTGGTCTCGAAACGGTCGACGACAAAACGGAGAGACTGGCAACTACGAACGGATGCTAGTTTTGAATAGATGATGACGACAGAGTGTCGTTGCACTACGAATGATGCGAGTGATGTGATGATGAGTGAGACAACCAAATAAAGCACACGGCGATACCAGAATAAAATAAGAATCTTCTGGAGCGTCGGTCTTGGGCTGTTACAACTCTCCTCCACTAACAATCGATCTTGCCACGAGATCTTAGAATGAGAAGGGGAAGAGGAAGAGGAAAGGAAGAGGAAAGGAAGAGGTAAAACTTAGCTGCTTCTTTGACAAACGAGTGAAACCAACGAACCTTGCAGGTTGCAAGGCGAAGAAGAATGGCACGAGGAACAAGAAAGAATTCAAAAGAAATTTGGGCAGCACTTCGGTAGAAAAGAGAGCCAAAAGTTGATAAGATGAAAAGAACTTGAAAAGAGAACACAACACTCCAGTTGAACGGATAAGCAAGGAAAAGAATATGATCTTGACGAAACGAGATGATCGGCAGAAGAGATCCACATGACAATGCCTCCGGAACAAAAGAATAGAAACTAGACCATTGGAAACAAAAGAACAAAGAATCGAATGAGAACTTCTACCACAATTGAATTGAAAATCATAGATTGAACGAAGTTTTTGGAACATCAATAACGAAAAGAAAAGCTTGTTGTAGGCTTACGGAAAACATCTCGAAAGTATGAGGTGGCAACCGGCCACAAATGGAAAACAATGATTGCTTGAGAGAAACAAGATATGCAAAACTTCTCTCACCAAGAGGATACAAGGATACTTGGATCATTGGGAAGCACCATAATAGCAACAATCCTTAGGAAATGCTTTTAGGTGAATGAATTACAGTGGAATTACAGTGGAAAACCTCAACCTCGAGATAGCCCAAAGTATCCTCGAAATCCCGTGCACAAGACGTTCGTGAATGGTAAAACAAATCTAGCAAGACCGCCCGACGTGTCGACAAACCCGATAGGAGCTGCGTATCTCGTTCTCTGGACACAATGGATGGGTCACACTATGAGTCAAACCAAACCCCGAGTTTCCCCGCGGTGGCCCCGCAGTCTACCCGTTTGGACCAACACTCATGAGGAGCACTGGCCCGGGGGTTGATTAATTATCCACGGGGTCATGACGCCCTATGCTAGTTTATTAGTTATTAGGCAAATGTAGTGTCAATGTTGGGCCTTGACAGAAGAGTTTTATCCCAAAATAAAAATCAAGGGGGTCCCCATAAGAACCCCAAGCATGTTAGGAGCGCTCAGTATGGAACATAACTTGGGCGGCAAAATTGGAACAAAACACCGAGCAAAAGGCCAATCCTTCCACCTTTACCAAGTATATACGTGCATTAAGTTAAATAGCAATAATATCATGATATCTCAAAATATCCATGTTGTCACATGGAAACAACTTGCACCTGCAACTAGCAATGCTATAAGAAGGGCTGAGCAGGCGGTAACATAGCCAAACAATGGTTTGCTGGGATGTGGAGGGTTAGAGGCTTATCATGGCATAATGGGAGGCTTGACAAACAAGTGGTAGGTAGCGAGACATAGCGATAGAAACGAGACAACTAGCATGGCAATGTTAGTAGTGGTATCCAGGGAAATGTTCATCTTGCTTAGATCCCACTAGGAAGAAGAATCAATCCGTGAAGAAGACGATTCAACGAAGTCGAACGAATCCTCACACACCGGACGTTTTCGGAACTCTATCGAGAAGAAGCAATCTGGAAACAACAATCAACACATGATAAACACCACAACATATGCATGACATGATGCGCAAACAAATATGATGCATGATCATACAATTACGCAAGGCCTGGCAAGCACAACAATCAACTACTACACATTAAGGAAGTTTAATATGCAACGAGTTGCATATTGACGAGATTCCACGTTCAAATCATTTAGTTCACTCTCGTTATTTACATGGCAACTTTAAATATTGTTTAACATGGCAAGAGGTTAAGCATAAACAAACTACACTTTCTATGCATCTTAAATAAGGCCGGAAACAACATATAGTATTTCCGAAGCGACGCCATATGTTAATATAGAATTTGGTCCATGTCTGAACTAAGCATATTTTATATTGATTAACCAGGAAACCAAAATGCACCATGTGATTCAACTCGTCATTCTAGGCTATTTACATATATAGATCATTTAAAACGGAGCTACGGCCTAACAAATATGACCAACGAAAGATAAATATGTCATGAATGCGAGATGCATTCAAACGACAACAACAAACATCTCAAATCATGGATGCAACAAGATATTCTGAAACTACATGAGAATCTAAGCAAGTTTCATATAAGACATGGTCAAAACGGAGTAACGCTTCAATAATAACAACCAACACAAGTTTTAGTTCAAATCTGTCCATAACAGCATCATGACATTTTGAACACCTCAAACTAACAAGATACAAGAATCTAAAATGCACAAACAAGACATGGGGTTGTAGCTTACATGATGCACAACAATTCGTTTCATCGTAGCCAGTTGAATAGAAGCATGTATCAATAGCAAATGAGCTCACAAGATGGCATGTTGAACTAAGCAGTTCTCCAGACTTAGAAAAATTATCAAGGGGCAAGGCAGAGCAGTTTTACCAAATTGACATGTTTGATAGCAAAAATAACTAGGATGCAACACCTCTACTTGAAAACTATGGGCACATTCTAATAGAGGATAACATGCTCAACAATTCATTCCATTGGGCCAACCACAAAGGACCTACAGATTCATCGCAATCGTCACGAAAACATAGCAATAAAATAACCAGATTCCAGACTTAGTGAAAATTAGAGTAGACATGAGCAACAGTCTTTATCAGGTAGGCATGTTGACATGGCAATAACAGTGGCATAACAACCATCTATGTGCATGTCAAGGACACTAACAACAAGTAGACATGTCACACTACAAAATACTCCATTGGCACAATTTCATAGGGGGCATGGTTTGCTTAATATGATGCTCACAAGATGGAACTTACCGTTAACAACAAACAATTTTAACACGATGGCAACTTTAGAGCAATAAATAGACATGATAATGATGAGTTGCATAACAACCAGAGGCATGGCATCAAATTTGCATAACAATCATCCGCGTAAAATTGAATAAAATAACATGTTTTGCAACTAGGACGGATGCACCTTTGCAACAGAGTTTTGAGCAAGAGAATGATTCCTAATATGCCTACGAACGATGCCATCATGTAGAGCATGAAGAGTAGATCAATTTTCATATATAAATCAATCTCATCGGTTGCAAGGTTTGAAAACTTCATGCAATTTTATATGGCAACATGATGTTTAAACAGAAAATTTTAAAGACTTCGAAAAAATAGCCACCTTTGGGAAATCAGGACGGAGCCGTGCGGGATGGGGAGATCCCACGGGTCCGGCCGGTGTTTGGTTCGCGGGCCCCCGGCATCCAGAGATGGCACCGTGCTGACGTGGGGTGGAGGAGGCCGAGGCTGACGGCAATGCTTCCGTCGCCGGTGGACAGCGCGAGGGCCACCGGAGGCGGGGCCGAGGCCGTGGGGGCGCGGGATGGCGGATCCAAGCCGACGGCGATGGATCTGGGCGGTTGCCGGCGCAGGCGATGAACGACGGGGCGAGGCGGAGAGCTCGGCCGAGGCCGGGCAAGATCAGGCGAGGGCCAGCTCCGAAGGGGTCGACGCGGGGCTCGGGTGGTGTGGCGGTGAGGGGCGGCGGGACCAGGCTGCTCCGGCCACAGCGGGAGGCGGCTTTGGGAGGCCGGCGGTGTAGCTCCGGCGAGGGGAGGAAAAGGGCGGCCGGCGGCGGGGCTAAGAGGCGCGAGGAGGCGCTAGGGCGAGCGGCAGACGGGCGGCGGCGCGCGGGCTTCGCTCGGCCCGGATCGGGCCCAGGCGGGCCGAATCTGGGTCTGGGCAGGCCGTGGTGAGGTGGGAGGTGGAGGAGGCAACGTGGCATCCGCGGGATGGCTTGAAGGGCGGCTCAGGTGGGCAGCTCGGCCAGTGGGACAACGCCATGTGGCACCGACGGCTGGCGGCGTAGTTTTCGAGGTGGAGGCGGCTGAAGTTTGGTGGAGGGTGTGTGCGGCACGAATTTTGAGGCATCGGAGGGAGGAGTCTATTTTGGGCAGGGGGCATGCCTATTTATAGCAGGGGGCTAGGGTTAGGATATTTCATCTGTTTTCGAACCGTTTGATCACGATCGCACGGTCCGGAAGCGGAGGGGGTTGCTAGGTGGGCTGGTGGATTGAGTAGGAGGCCTTGGACTGAGACAAGAGGGAAGGTGGCAGCCCGTGACATAGTTTTTAAACCGCGAAAAACGTCCGATAATCAAACCGATGACGGTGCCGCTACAGGTGTCCGTTGGGGTATCAAACGACCTATGAATGCGACGAAATTTGGCAGGTGGTCTACCTACAATATAATAAGACCGCTCCCCATGTTTCGACCCCTTCTGAGAATGTTTCGTATGCACTTTGAAAATGATATTTTAAATGATGCTGCGGGCGTGTGCGTGTGTGGTTGGTCTCGAAACGGTCGACGGCAAAACAGAGAGAACCGGCAACTACGAACGGATGCAAGTTTTGAAAAGATGATGACGACAGAGTGTCGATGCACTGTGAATGATGTGAATGGTGCGATCATGAGTGCGACAACCAAATAAAACACACGGCGATAACAAAATAAAACGGGAATCTTCTGGAGCGTCGGTCTCGGGCTGTTACAGTGTGAACGTTGACTACATGACACTTCACCATATTTCGGGCCTAAGGGAAGACATTGTGGACTAATAAGTATATGAAGGGTTGCTAGAGTGACAGAAACTTAAACCCTAGTTTATGCGTTATTTAATAAGGGGCTGATTTGGATCCACATGTTTCATGCTATGGTTAGATTTATCTTAATTCTTCTTTCGTAGTTGCGGATACTTGCGAGAGGGGGTAATTATAAGTGGGTTGCTTGTTCAATTAAGAACAACACCTGAGCACCAGTCCACCCACATATCAAATTATCAAAGTAACGAATGCGAATAACCTCAATAGGATGAACATCACTAGACATAAATTCACATGTGTCCTCGAGAGGGCTTTACTTCATACAGGAGAATTGTCTGGCCTGTCCTTTGCTATAGAAAGGATTGGGCTGCCTTGCTGCACACTCATTACTTTTGCTACTTGTCACTTGTTACGAATTATCTTGCTACAAACCTATCTATCATTGTTACTTACAACACTTGCACAGAATACCTTGTTGAAAACTGCTTATCATTTCCTTGTGCTCCTCGTTGGGTTCGACCCTCTTACTTATCTAAAGGACTACGAATGATCCCCTGTACTTGTGCGTCATTAATAAGAAGAATGCCACTCAGATGCTCTCAGGAACCGAGCGCGCATGTGCCTGAGCGTCGTTGGAAATTTCCTGGGATCGGGGAGGGACAACGGAGGTCGAGGGGGAATCGTTGGCATGTGTGGGTGCTCTGTCGAGGCCGGGCACTAGCTACCTGGCAAAGTTGATGGTATAGCGCCGTTTCTGCAGGACAATGGTGTGGTCACCACTACCAAGCGTGTCCAGTGCACCCTTTTGGTCGGAAAAAGATGTCTACCGCGTGAGGCATGCGTTCTTGATTGCTCTAGTGAGGTATCCTAGGATATGGTGCAATGTGGAGGGTTTTTTGACAGTTGGTAAGTTTGCAGCAGCAAACCTGGGGCCTACCTAAGGTTTTTTTACTCAAGGCCAAAACAATGTCTGGTGGTCTTAGACATGGAAGGAGAACACGAGCACCAGTTTTCAGCTCTGTGAGATGGGTGGAAATGGCACTTGTAATTCAAATCTACATTTGATGCAAAACCTAGGTTTAGATAAATTGCTCATAATTTCCACATGAGCATACCATTTTTTGAATGTAGATAGATGTATTTGTGTGCAAGTTTGGGGTCATTTACAAGTACAGAATAAAATGAGAGGGGAAAGTTGGGCATGTCAATGCTTTCCAGATAGGGAATCTTGAGGTTTTACCCCCCATAATAATTGAGCCAGCAAAAGAAAAACTTACTGGAGGTAGAAGGGGGCTAGGACAAGTTGTGGGAAAAGTTTGAGCTCAAGGAGACTCCATTTGGTGAACAAATAATTCGGCACTAGGATACAACATATGGTGTTTGTGCTGTGTTTTAATTGGCTAGGTAAAGGAATCCAATGGCCTTAAAATCTATCAGGATGGTAACTTGTGGTCAAATGGACTTGTAGTAAAGATTTATTCTCAATAGGAGAAACTTGCTAATGCAAACATTTCAAACCCTAGAAATAACCAGAAATGGGTTTCAACAGATTTGATCAAGTTGCACTATTCTCCTTGATGAACCACTTGGTGTAGGTGCAAGATTAGGAATTTTGAACATGTCCACCAATTTTGAGCACAATTGGTGATACTTGATAATGTAGAGTTGTTCACACTTGGAAATGGACAGAGAGGGTTTTGGGATAGTTTTGTGAACCAAAACAATTTGGATTACAATGAAACTTGGCAAGATCACTATTTGAGGCATATGTGACCTGCTAGAATTTTCCTAGATTTATTTGACAATATTTCTTGTAGAAATATTTCAAATGCTTAAAATGTCCAGAAAGGGTTTTGGAGGGTTTTATTCAATATGTTGACTGTGACCATGTGTTGAAACTCATACATATGGAAAATATATGTCCACCGAGTTTCCCTAAATTTTCTCAAATATTCTTGAAACATAAAAATAATTTTTCCCTATAATAGAACATTTCTGGCCTAGCCTTTAAATAAAATAATAAAATAAGTTTTAAATATATTTTTTGTGGTTTTGGGAAGTTTTATATATAATATGTTTAAAATATATTTTTTGAACAATTTTAAATACCATAATTTGAGGACTTGTAGTTCAAGTCTCAACTCGGGGGTTTTTGAAAACCTTAATTTATTAAATCCTTTTGGCCAAGATAAATTAGTATAAAAATATTTTTATGTCCTATATATTTGGCATGATCATTGGGCAATATTTTGGATCAAGGAGAAGAGTGATGATACTAGGAGAGTTTTTGTGAATTAGGAGCACACTCAAACAAGCAAGTAATAGCTATTATTCAAGCATCACATCCATACACAAAATGTTTTTGTTGGTCCAAGTTTTTGAGATTTATTAAACATAGTGATGTGATACAAAACACGTGGTGTGACAGATCTACCCCCCTTACAAGAATCTCGTCCCTGGGATTCCTAAGCTAGGCGCTAAAGAGATATGGAAATTCGGATCTGAGGTAGTTTTCATGCTCCCAGGTTGCTTCTACTTCGGTGTGGTTGCTCCACTAGACCTTGAAGTACTTGATGGTGCGACTTCGAGTACAACCCTTGGCTCCAGCTCAGATGTAATGGGGGCTCTCGCGATAATTTAGGTATGACTAATAGGTCGACGGTGGGATGATCGATATCCTTGTAGAGGTTGGGGTTGTTGGGAACTTGGAGACATTTCTAGAGTTGTGACGCGTGGAAAACGTTGTGCACATCAGACAACCTGGGAGGCATCTCTAGTTGTTAGGCAACATCTTCTTGTTCCCGAGCTCCTTCTCCTCGGGGTGGTTACCCTAATGGTTTGTGGAGTAATCGATGGTGTGTCTTATGGTACGTCATCCTTTAAAATCCGGAGTGTGATTAGGGGTTTTGCGGCAAGTTAGATCCATTTAGGGCCAACGCTCAGTGAAAGAGGTTTGGGAAAAGGTCTATCTCGTCTGTGTATTAGTGTTACCCCAGAATTCGGGATACGTGGAAAAATATTGTGTATGTGCTGGACTTGGGGTTACTCACATTGCGTCATCTTGTGCTAGTCTAGAAGGGTCAAACTCCTAGTGTAACTTTCCGTTGACGTGGAATCATTGACTTCCTTAAAACAGATGATCTTCAGTCGCACGTGGTCTTCATCTATGTGAGTGTTGAAGCTTGTCAATGTAGGCATCTCGTTGAGAGCCTCTGCTTTGACTATGCTATCCAGGCACATTCTTCAGTCACATGCGGTTGCTCCTTAGCCATTTCTCTTCGCAACCACAGACGCACATTCCTAGCATGTCCACGAGTGTTTGGTTCACTTCTTCATATACATTTCGGGTAAAAGTTTGGGTTGAGCCTTGTTCCTAAGACTTCGTGAGGCTTGTATCAAGGAGCTGAAGTGAAAAGGGGTTCTTCTATCTAATGAGGTTTCAGTGGGGATCTAACTAAGATGACTATCTAGAAGTATAGATGAGCCAACTGGTCCCCGTGGGTTTAAGTTCTCACAAGTGGGGAGGGCTACCTTTGGCAGGTGGTGCACCCTGATCCAGTGAGGGTCACGTCCTTGATTGGACTGAAGTAGGCTCATAACGACAATTTGATCCACTTTTGTTAAGGCTTTGGAGGCAGTAAGGTTATAAGTAGGATTGGTGATGGCCAAGGTGGAGTATTGTCCAAATCTTTCGACTTAGAGACAAATTCCACGGTTATAATCCGACCATGCTATGGCTCGGTAAGGCTTATGGGTTTCAAGGATCCTAGGATGCGAGTGAACATTTATCATCTTATCCTTGAGCATGGTTTTTAGATAACAATAATCCTATCTATTTTTCTAAACAAAATCATCTTATACCACCGAAAGCATCGTCTCATATAAGTCATCTCCAAACATCATTCATGCTATTCCTATCTTCATGAATATCCAGAGGAGGACTAAACAAAATCATACATGTCACTATATCCAGATCACATATATCCCTATGTAAAAATCCATGGGTGGAGCATACAAGCTACTAATCTTGAATAAATCACTACAAATCCAATTGCTCAGATTATCCATCCAAGGTCCAAGGCATCGCATCTCTACCCTAAAAAAACACATATTATACCAATCCAAGATCTTGCTTCCCTCCTACTAATCCAATCCAGCGGCCCATTGTTAGGGTATGGATGCACACGATCGCCTATGGGACTAGAGGCCCCTTTGTGGTTTGGCATGGGGAGGTCACGTTGCACAAAGAGCAGAGACCATGGGGCAGCACGACGGTGGTACACTGGTGTTTTTACTCAGGTTTGGGCCGCTGATAAGCGGAAAACCCTACTCGTGCTTTGGTGGATTGATCTCAGGGAACACGAAGCACGCGCAACGCTCTAACCCGGCAAGGGTTGCCTTCGGGTGAGCTACTACGCTAGTACAAGTGTCCAAAGGTCCGAATCCTAATCTAGGTTGCCTTGGGCCTCCTTTTGTAGGACAAGGGGCAACCACAGTGGCAAAATAGTCATTATCTAGTGATTAGATAGCTAACAGAGCTATCATACCTAACTTTGGCATTTAGGACAAAATACCATGATTGCCAGTCTAGGTGGCACATAGGGATGCATCCCCGGCAAGCTCTTACCACCGCTTAGCTGGCTGTTGCTTAGTATCTTGACACGCCTCTGAACGGGTGTCAAATGGGCATAATCTGTCTTCAGGTGCGTCGCCACGTGCTTGGCGAGAGCCACTTAGCCACCTGAGGGCTCGACACCGCATCGACAAGGTAGCAAGTAAAAACAGCAAAGTAGCAAGTAACAAAAGTGAGCAAAAAGGGTATTGCAATGCTTGAAAACAAGGCCTAGGGTTCATACTTTCACTAGTGCAATTTCTCTCAACAATACCAACGTAGTTGAATCATATGTAAATCTCTCACACGCGACAAAGAGTTCACTCCAAAGTCAAAAATAGCAGAGAACAAACGAAGAAATTATTGTAGGGTACGAAACCACCTCAAAGTTATCTTTTCCGATCAATCTTATGAGCTATTCCTATAAGTGTCACGAACAGCCCTAGAGTTCGTACTAAAATAACACCTTAAGACACACATCAACCAAAACCCTAATGTCACCTAGATACTCCAATGTCACCACAAGTACCCATGGGCTTGATTATACGATATGCATCACACAATTTCAGATTCATCATGTTTAATCCAACACAAAGAACTTCAAAGAGTGCCCCAAAGTTTCTACCGGAGAGTCAAGACAAAAACGTGTGCCAACCCCTATGCATAGATTCCCATGGTCACGGAACCCGCAAGTTGATCACGAAAACATACATCAAGTGGATCAATAGAACATCCCATTGTCACCACAGATATCCCATCGCAAGACATACATCAAGTGTTCTCAAATCCTTAAAGACTCAATCCGATAAGTAAACTTCAAAGGGAAAACTCAATTCATCACAACTAGATAGAGAGGGGAAACACTCCATATGATTCATCAATATTAATAAAGCTCGCGGTACATCAAGATCATGCCATCTCAAGAACACGAGAGAGAGAGAGATCAAACACATAGCTACTAGTACATACCCTCAGCCCCGAGGGTGAACTACTCCCTCCTCGTCATGGAGAGCGTCGGGATGATGAAGATGGCCTCCGATGATGGTTTCCCCCTCCGGCAGGGTGCCGGAACGGGCTCCCGATTGTTTTTTCGTGGCTCTGGAGGCTTGCGGCGGCGGAACTCCCGATCTAGGTTTATTTTCGGAGGTTTCTATATTTATAGGAGTTTGTGGCGGCGGAAACAAGTCCAGGTGGGCCACGAGGAAGTCACAAGCCAGGGGGGCGCGCCCTAGGGTGGGGCGCGCCCCCCAGGCTTGTGGCCTCCTCGGTCACTTCCTGGCCCAGCTTTTTGCTCCAGTATTTTTTATATTTTCCCAAAATATTCTCCGTAAATTTTCAGCTCATTCCGAGAACTTTTATTTATGCACAAAAACAACACCACGGTAGTTCTGCTGAAAACAGCGTCAGTCTGGGTTAGTTCTAATAAAATCATACCAAAATCATATAAGATTATTGCAAACATGGCATGAATACTTCATAAATTATAGATACGTTGGAGACGTATCAGCATCCCCAAGCTTAATCCTGCTCGTCCTCGAGTAGGTAAATGATAAAAGAAATAATTTATGAAGTGTGAATGCTACCCAACATGTTCATCATATTCTTTTCTTTTTCATATAGCATGGACATTTGGACTTGTAAATGATTCAAAGCAATAGTCTAATTTTAACATAATGGCTTCAATACTCAAGCATGTTAACAAGCAACCATGTCTTTCAAAATATCAACACTAAAGAAAGTTATCCCTAGCCCATCATGCTCAATCATTGATCCATTCATGAAACACACTCAAATATTAGCTATGCCCAATGCTCAAGTACGATCATAGTGCCCCCTAGTTGGTGCTTATAAGAGAAGATGGAGACTAAAAGCAAAAATAAAAAAAATTGCATAAAGTAAATAGATAGGCCCTTCGCAGAGGGAAGTAGGGATTTGTAGAGGTGCCAGAGCTCAAGGTTTAAATTGAGAGAGAAAAATATTTTGAGTGGCATGCTTTTCCTGTCAACGAAAACGACGAAGTAGCTCACAACACTTTCCATGCTAGATACATTATAGGCGGTTCCCAAACAGAATAGTAAAGTTTTTACCCCCCCCCTCCACCAATCAATCACACTCCACGGCGAGCCGAATCCACGGGTACCGTCCATACCAACAACATTCCTGGGGGAGTTTTGTTTCATTATTTTTTTTGATTTGATTTTGAGCATGGGACTGGGCATCCCGAATACCAGCCATTTTCTCGTGAATGATAGTGAATCAACACATATCATGAGAATAACACACCTAGCATGGAAAATTATTGGATACTCCCCACCATTTCATGAGCGGTACGGGCACAAAAAAGAGAAAAATTATTTTGAAGAGTTAGAGATGGCACATACAAATTTGCTTGGAACGGCATGGAAATACCGCATATAAGTAGGTATGGTGGACTCATAAGGCAAAACTTGGTTTAAGGATTTTGGATGCACAAGTAGTATTTTTACTTAGTACAAATTAAGGCTAGCAAATAGATTGGGAAGCAACCAAACCGAGGAACGAAAAATCACATAAGTGAGCATTGAGTCATAACTAACACCGAATAATGAACCACAAGTAGGATGTAACTTCATTGCATAACTATTGACTTTTGTGCATGCATAGGGAATCACAAACCTTAACACCAATATTCCTACTAAGCATAATTACTCACTAACATGACTCACATATTACTATCATCATGTTTCAAAACTATTACAAAGAATCAAGTTTAATTTGTCCCATGATCTGCATGAAAGTTTTTTATTATATCCTCCTGGGATATCTATCACTTTGGGACTAGTTTCATATATTGCTATTGCTTTTTGACAAGCTCAAACAAATTTAAGTGAAGCACATGAGCAAATGACAAGCTACTCTCAAAAGATATAAGTGAAGATCAATGAGTAGTCAAACAATTAAGTAGCTATGTGAGGACTCTCTCTCTCTCAATAAATATTTTTAGATCTGAATACTTTATTCAAACAGCAAACTAAACAAAAAATAGAACTCCAAGAATAGCACGCATCATGTGAACGAATAAAAATTTAGACTCAACATAGGCTAACCGATAATTGTTGATGAAGAGAGGTGGGATGCGTAGCATCCCCAAGCTTAGATGCTTGAGACTTATTGAAATATTTACTTGGGGTGCCTTGGGCATCCCCAAGCTTGAGCTTTTGTATCTCGTTCAATCCTCTCATATCCCGGTTTCACCTACTCTCAAAAACTTCATCCACACAAAACTCGAAAAGAACTCGTGAGATAGGTTAGTACACATAATAATAAATCAACTCTTTATGTACTGCCAAGACAAGTTGCACAATAATTTTCAAACATCATATACTGTTTACTATCATTTCCACAATTTATATCTACCAATATAGGCTATGGAAACTATAGGATAAGTAGATAACAAAACTATGACAGCAATCTGTCCAAACAGAACAGTCTGTAGCAATTTATGAAAACAGTGTACTTCTGTAACTCAAAAAATTATGAAAATTTAGGACATGCTATAAAATTTATATGAAAACACTGTGTAAAAATTTCAGAAACTTTCCACGTTTCAGTAAAATATGAAAATTCAAACACTACAGCCAAAGTTTCTGTTTTTACACAGCATTCATCAAAACATGCAATGCAAGCATCCTAAGGAAATTCTAGGAACTTTTTTATTGAAAAACAAGATTATAAATAACTCCTAACAGAGAACAACAAGATAATATGACGCTCCAAGCAAAACTCATATTATGTGACGAATAAAAATATAGCTCTAAGTAAGATATACCGATAGTGTTGAAGACGAAAGAGGGGATGCTTCCGGGGCATCCCCAAGCTTGGGCACTTGAGTCTTCCTTGTATATTGCCTTGGGGGTGCCTGGGTCATCCCCAAGCTTAGGTTCTTGTCACTCCTTATTCTCCTCATATCGGTGTCTCACCCAAAACTTGAAAACTTCAATCACACAAAACTTAACGGAATTTCGTGAGATGGGTTAGTATAATAAAGATAAATCATTCACTTAGGTACTGTCAAGACAAAATTCATAATTGTTTCCAAATCATACCTACTGTATTCTATCATTCCCATAATTTATATCACTCAATATAAGCTATGGGAACACTAAAACAAGCAAACTATGCATGCAAAACAGAATCTGTCAAAAACAGAACAGTCTGTGAAGAGCTGTAGTGTGACCATACTTCCCTGTCTCTAAAAATTCTGAAACATTAGGACAACCTGGGCAATTTGTATATCAATCATGTGTAAAAAATTCAGATCAAAAGCACGTTCCAGTGAATTTACAAAATTCCTGGACTGAGAGCAAAAGTTTCTGTTTTTGCACAGAATCAAGTCAACTATCATCCACACTATCCCAAAGGCTTTACTTGGCACTTTATTGAAATAAAAGACACAAAACATGATTACTACAGTAGCTTAATCATGTGAACACACCAAAACAGAAGGTAAAAGTGTTGGGTTGTCTCCCAACAAGCGCTTTTCTTTAATGCCTTTTAGCTAGGCATGATGATTTCAATGATGCTCATATAAGAATAGTAGTTGAAACATGCAAAAGAGCATCATGAATCTCATGACAAGCACATTTAAGTCTAACCCACTGTCAGGGGAGCGATTCCAACAGTACGAAGGGGGTAGGGTAAAGGAGCATGATCTAACGAGATGCATATGGGTGACACGGTGGTTTTAGCGAGTTCGGGCCTCTCACGGTGGAGATAACAGCCCTACGTCTCGTGCTCCGGAGAGGCTTTGTTTATCTGTCGAGTGGAATATGAGTATCCTTACAGAGGGTGCGAACCAACCCTTATGCCAGAGGGGAGGGGTGGCTTATATAGAGTGCGTTGCCCCTCATAAGTGTCCGGCGTTTAAGGGTCAGATCGTGGCTATAATGGTGAACGTTACTGGTAACGTATGCAATAAATGCTACTTATGATATAGACGAACGCCTGTCCATTAGCCTCCCTGGGGTGACTACTGGTCTTCTGCGGTCGACTGTCTCCCGGTTCTTCCGAGTGAAAGATAACCGTCGAGTGAAAGGTAATCTCCGAGTGGATATTGTCGAGTGGCTTGTATGTCTTGGTGATTTCAGCCGGAGACTTCCTTGTTGTCTTTAAGCTTTCTGGGGCAGTGTCCTTAGGTGGGGTATGTAGGTCAGGCCTATGACCTACCCTAGGTACATATCCCCATCATTAGCCCCCGAATGGATCGGGGTTCGAGTGTAAAAAGGAATCGACGCGGGTTCTGATAAGACACAACAATTCCGAGTGCATTTTAGGGCTTCACTGAAATCTGTGTCGATTGGAACCTTTGTCAATCATCCTGATCGATTCTGTCTTGAAATATATCCGAGTGAACTTCAACGCAAAATCCGGTCCGAGTAAGTGCTATTGTAAGTTCATTTCCGATTGTATTCCTGTCCATCTTGACTTTACACCCACTGGGTGTTTTCTTCAGATGCGTACTTGCTTGTTTTTTCCTCGAGTAGATCGGGTCTTAGTCGAGTGGTTTTTGGTCCAGTGGGGGCACGCCGAGTGCACCCACTGGGTGTAGTCCCCGAGACCGCTGTCGAATGGCGGTGACATCGGCAGGGGTCTTAGATTTGCTTTGATAGTCGCTTGTCATTCGACAGGCCGGACCTGGTCGAGTGATAGTAGGTCCAGTGGGGGCACGCTGAGTGCACCCACTGGGTGTAGTCCCCGAGATCGCCGTCGAGTGCTTGCATCGGCGGGGGTCTGATAGAGACAATCTTCGCTTGTTTCTTTTCCAATCCTTTGCTTGGCTAAGTCTGTTTGGTTTCTGAATGAGATGGATGCTCATTACTCGGAAGAATTTTGAACTTAGGCGAAAACTGGTTCACAACTGAGTTTCCGAGTGAAAGTGTTGCCTGTCACTCAGAACAACCTTTAACTTAAGCGAGGTCTGACTCGCGGCTAAGTCCTCGAGTGAGAGGAATGCTCGTCACTTGGGAGAGTTCTTAACTGAGACGAAGACTGGTTCGCAGCTAAGTTTCCGAGTGAATGGGATGCTATTCACTCGGCAGGGTTTTTAACTTAGGCGAAAACTTGTTCGCGGCTAAGCCCCCGAGTGAGAGAAGCGCTCGTCACTCGGAAGAGTTTTCAACTTAGGCGATACGGAATCGCAGCTAAGCCCTCGAGTGTGGATGATGTCCTCACTCGGAATGGTTTTTAACTTAGGTGATACGGAATCACAGCTAAGCCCCCGAGTGTGGATGATGTCCTCACTCGGAATGGTTTTTAGCTTAGGGGATACGGAATCACAGCTAAGCCCCCGAGTGTGGATGATGTCCTCACTCGGAGTGGTTTTTACCTTAGGCGATACGGAATCGCAGCTAAGCCCCCGAGTGTGGATGATGTCCTCACACGGAGTGGTTTTTAACTTAGGTTATACGGAATCACAGCTAAGCCCCCGAGTGTGGATGATGTCCTCACTCGGAATGGTTTTTAGCTTAGGTGATACGGAATCACAGCTAAGCCCCCGAGTGTGGATGATGTCCTCAGTCGGAGTGGTTTTTACCTTAGGCGATACGGAATCGCAGCTAAGCCCCCGAGTGTGGATGATGTCCTCACACGGAGTGGTTTTTAACTTAGGTGATACGGAATCACAGCTAAGCCCCCCGAGTGTGGATGATGTCCTCACTCGGAATGGTTTTTAGCATAGGTGATACGGAATCACAGCTAAGCCCCCGAGTGTGGATGATGTCCTCACTCGGAGTGGTTTTTACCTTAGGCGATACGGAATCGCAGCTAAGCCCCCGAGTGTGGATGATGTCCTCACACGGAGTGGTTTTTAACTTAGGTGATACGGAATCACAGCTAAGCCCCCGAGTGTGGATGATGTCCTCACTCGAAGTGGTTTTTAACTTAGATGATACGGAATCACAGCTAAGCCCCCGAGTGTGGATGATGTCCTCACTCGGAGTGGTTTTTAGCTTAGGTGATACGGAATAACAGCTAAGCCCCCGAGTGTGGATGATGTCCTCACTCGGAGTGGTTTTTACCTAAGGCGATACGGAATCGCAGCTAAGCCCCCGAGTGTGGATGATGTCCTCACACGGAGTGATTTTTAACTTAGGTGATACGGAATCACAGCTAAGCCCCCGAGTGTGGATGATGTCCTCACTCGGAGTGATTTTTAACTTAGGTGATACGGAATAACAGCTAAGCCCCCGAGTGTGGATGATGTCCTCACTCGGAGTGGTTTTTAACTTAGGCGATACGGAATCGCAGCTAAGCCCCGAGTGTGGATGATGTCCTCACACGGAGTGGTTTTTTAACTTAGGCGATACGGAATCGCAGCTAAGCTGAGCGATGGCGCGCGGGGCGGCCGATGATGAAGACGTGCCACACGGAGTGGCGATGCGCAGAGCTGCCGAGTGACGAAGACGTGTCTCGCCGAGTGGCGATGCGCGGAGGTGCCAAGTGACGAAGACGTGTCTCGCCAAGTGGCGATGCGCGGAACTGCCGAGTGTCGAAGGAGCGTCCGACTGAATGGCGATGCGCGGAGCTGCCGAGTGTCGAAGGAGCGTCCGACTGAATGGCGATGCGCGGAGCTGCCGAGTGTCGAAGGAGCGTCTGACTGAATGGCGATGCGCTTAGCTGCCGAGTGAAGAAGGAGCGACCGACTGAATGGCGATGCGCGGAGCAGCCGAGTGTCGAAGGAGCGTCCGACTGAATGGCGATGCGCGGAGCTGCCGAGTGATGGCGACGCGTCCAGTAGATTGACGGCGCGCGGAGCTGCCGAGTGACGATGGAGCGTCCGACGGAATGGCGATGAGCGGAGCTGCCGAGTGTCGAAGGAGCATCCAACTGAATGGCGATGCACGGAGCTGCCGAGTGTCGAAGGAGCGTCCGACTGAATGGCGATGCGCTTAGCTGCCGAGTGTCGAAGGAGCGTCCAACTGAATGGCGATGCGCGGAGCTGCCGAGTGTCGAAGGAGCGTCCGACTGAATGGCGATGCGCGGAGCTGCCGAGTGATGACGACGCGTCCAGTAGACTGACGGCGCGCGGAGCTGCCGAGTGACGATGGAGCGTCCGACTGAATGGCGATGCGTGGAGCTGCCGAGTGTCGAAGGAGCGTCCGACTGAATGGCGATGCATGGAGCTGCCGAGTGATGACGACGCGTCCAGTAGACTGACGGCGCGCGGAGCTGTCGAGTGACGATGGAGCGTCCGACTGAATGGCGATGCACGGAGCTGCCGAGTGTCAAAGGAGCGTCCGACTGAATGGCGATGCGCGGAGCTGCCGAGTGTCGAAGGAGCGTCCGACTGAATGGCGATGCGCTTAGCTGCCGAGTGTCGAAGGAGCGTCCGACTGAATGGCGATGCGCGGAGCTGCCGAGTGATGACGACGCGTCCAGTAGACCGACGGCGCGCGGAGCTGCCGAGTGACGATGGAGCGTCCGACTGAATGGCGATGCGCGGAGCTGCCGAGTGTCGAAGGAGCGTCCGACTGAATGGCGATGCACGGAGCTGCCGAGTGATGACGACGCGTCTGACTGAATGACGATGCGCGGAGCTGTCGAGTGATGTAGGCGGGCCACACGGAGTGGTGATGCGCGGGGCATCCGAGTGAAGTAGGCACGTCTGGCTGAGTGGCGACGCGCGGGGCGGCCAAGTGACGGCGCGCGGGGCAGCCTAGTCGAGAATGTTGTCGCGGAGGCGTCAGACCAGGTGACAGCGCGTGGGGCGACCGAGTCCAGCGTGTCGTTGAAAATGGCGCATAGAGGCGTCCAGGTAACCTGTGTATGAAAAATAACACAAGCTAACATAAAAAATTCTCGAAGTAATTTGATGTTTGTTGAAATGATTCGTGTAAATAACACCCATAGTGTTGGGTTGTCTCCCAACAAGCGCTTTTCTTTAATGCCTTTTAGCTAGGCATGATGATTTCAATGATGCTCATATAAGAATAGTAGTTGAAACATGCAAAAGAGCATCATGAATCTCATGACAAGCACATTTAAGTCTAACCCACTTCCTATGCATAGGGATTTTGTGAGCAAACAATTTATGGGAACAAGAATCAACTAGCATAGGAAGGCAAAACAAGCATAACTTCAAAACATTGAACACATAGAGAGGAAACTTGATATTATTGCAATTCCTACAAGCATATGTTCCTCCCTCATAATAATTTTCAGTAGCATCATGAAGGAATTTCACAATTTAACCAGCACATAAAGCATTCTTTTCATTATCTACAAGCATAGAAATTTTACTACCCTCCACACAAGAAGATTTCTTCTCATGACTAATGGTGGGAGTATCATATGAAGCTCGGATACTAAAAATTGTTTCCACATTAAAATAGTAATGTTCAGTAAAAGGATATTCAAAATTATGACAATAATTATCACTACTCTTTATAACATAGGTATCATCACAATAATCATCATAAGTAGCAACTTTGTTCTCATCATAGTCAATTGAAACCTCTTCCGAAATAGTGGAATCATTAATAAATAAAGTCGTGACCTCTCCAAATCCACTTTTACCATTATAATAAGATTCAACACCCTCCAAAATAGTGGGATAATTATTATCTAAAGTTGACACTCTTCCAAACCCACTTTCATAAATATTGCAATCATCATAAATAGGGGGTATGCTATCATAATAATAAATTTGCACATCAAAACTTGGGGGACTAAAAATATCATCTTCGTTAAACATAGCATCCCCAAGCTTGGGACAAACATTAATTGCAGCAAATAAATTCTCAAACATGTCATTCTCATCAAACATAGCATCCCCAAGCTTGTGGTTTTGCAAAACATAAGCATAATCACTCTCATCATTAATAGTCTGAATAGCACCAATCGTATAACAATTATTATCATCACAATTTTCTAAGTTGGTGCCAAAAAGATTTCAAGATTATAAGGGGTGTCATTATTTGGGACAGATACCTCTTTACCTTTACTTTTCCTTCTTTTCTTGTTCTTCACCACATTCTGTGTGGGTTTATTTAATTCCTCGAAGCTTCTTTTTGAAGAGATTGGTTGAATATGAAGCTCCTCCTCGTTACTTGATTCATCATAAGAAAAAATAGGAGGATATTGGGAAACCTCTTCCCCTTCATTAGTATTCTCTTCATCTTCTATTTGTTTCCTTGTCTTTAAGTAATTGGCAATATAAGGATTCTCAATGCAATTTACCACGCAATACATATAGATTTCATTTAGATCAAAATCAATCATTTTCATGAGAACCCAAGATGGAACATCCTTAGTTTTATGTTTCATTTCTTCATACCCCAAAAATAGACTAAGTTCATTATGATGCTCAAGGGAAATGAGGCTATCACAATTTTTGGACACAATTCGATCATGAAATAATTCACATTGGAAATTAAAATGACCACTTTCATTGCAAAGTTCACAAGGACGGCGAGAAATATTAAGTCTTTCAGCACAAACATATAGCCTCTCTTGCAACCATTTAGTTTCTAAATACTTATGCCTCTTACAAAATCTATCTTCCCTTCTAGGCATGTCTTCACAAACTCTATGCACTCCACAAAAATTGACATGCTTATAAGAAATCTTTTTATCATGACTAGTGCAATCATCATTAGTACTATGGATATTCAACGAATTCATACTAACAACATTGCAATCATGCTCATCACTCAAAGATTTAGTGCCAAACATTTTAATAACTTCTTCTTCTAACACTTGAGCACAATTTTCCTTTCCATCATTTTCACGAAAGACATTAAAAAGATGAAGCATATGAGGCAACCTCAATTCCATTTTTTTGTAATTTTATTTTATAGACTAAACTAGTGATAAAACAAGAAACTAAAAGATTCAATTGCAAGATCTAAAGATATACCTTCAAGCACTCACCTCCCCGGCAACGGCGCCAGAAAAGAACTTGATGTCTACTACGCAACTTTCTTCTTGTAGACTCGTGTTGGGCCTCCAAGCGCAGAGTTTTGTAGGACAGTAGCAAATTTCCCTCAAGTGGATGACCTAAGGTTTATCAATCCGTGGGAGGCGTAGGATGAAGATGGCCTCTCTCAAACAACCCTGCAACCAAATAACAAAGAGTCTCTTGTGTCCCCAACACACCCAATACAATCTCAAATTGTATAGGTGCACTAGTTCGGCGAAGAGATGGTGATACAAGTGCAATATGGATGGTAGATATAGGTTCTTGTAAACTGAAAATATAAAAACAGCAAGGTAGCAAGTAACAAAAGTGAGCAAAAACGGTATTGCAATGCTTGAAAACAAGGCCTAGGGTTCATACTTTCACTAGTGCAATTTCTCTCAACAATACCAACATAGTTGAATCATATGTAAATCTCTCACATACGACAAAGAGTTCACTCCAAAGGCACAAATAGCAGAGAACAAACGAAGAAATTATTGTAGGGTACGAAACCACCTCAAAGTTATCTTTTCCGATCAATCTTATGAGCTACTCCTATAAGTGTCACGAAAAGCCCTAGAGTTCGTACTAAATTAACACCTTAAGATACACATCAACCAAAACCCTAATGTCACCTAGATACTCCAATGTCACCACAAGTACCCATGGGCTTGATTATACGATATGCATCACACAATTTCAGATTCATCATGTTCAATCCAACACAAAGAACTTCAAAGAGTGCCCCAAAGTTTCTACCGAAGAGTCAAGACGAAAACGTGTGCCAACCCCTATGCATAAATTCCCATGGTCACGGAACCCACAAGTTGATCACCAAAACAGACATCAAGTGGATCAATAGAACATCCCATTGTCACCACAGATATCCCATCGCAAGACATACATCAAGTGTTCTCAAATCCTTAAAGACTCAATCCGATAAGTAAACTTCAAAGGGAAACTCAATTCATCACAACTAGATAGAGAGGGGAAACACTCCATATGATTCATCTATATTAATAAAGCTCGCGGTACATCAAGATCGTGCCATCTCAAGAACACGAGAGAGAGAGATCAAACACATAGCTACTGGTACATACCCTCAGCCCCGAGGGTGAACTACTCCCTCCTGCAGGGTGCCGGAACGGGCTCCCGATTGGTTTTTCGTGGCTCTGGAGGCTTGCGACGGTGGAACTCCCGATCTAGGTTTATTTTCGGAGGTTTCTGTATTTATAGGAGTTTGTGGCGGCGGAAACAAGTCCAGGTGGGCCACGAGGAAGTCACAAGCCAGGGGGGCGCGCCCTAGGGGGGGGCGCCCCCCAGGCTTGTGGCCTCCTCGGTCACTTCCTGGCCCCGCTTTTTCCTCCATTATTTTTTATATTTTCCAAAAATATTCTCCGTAAATTTTCAGCTCATTCCGAGAACTTTTATTTCTGCACAAAAACAACACCACGGTAGTTCTGCTGAAAACAGCGTCAGTCCGGGTTAGTTCTAATAAAATCATACCAAAATCATATAAGATTATTGCAAACATGGCACGAATACTTCATAAATTATAGATACGTTGGAGACATATCAGGGGTCACAGCGGCAATGCTCATCCATCTCCTTCTCCTCCTTAATCCCAAGCCCACGTTGCTTGTCCTTCTCTTCTGATTTGTCTTTTGGTGTCCTAGTCCCCACCATGATGACGGGGCGAGGGCCACTCTCAGCTTCTGCCGGGGCGACGAGACCTTCCCTTCAGGATCATGGCGCTGCTTCAGCCGCGGCGACGGGAGGTGGTTCCAGTGCGCGGGGCGGAAGCGCTGGAAGAGGCCGGGGCCAGCGCGGGGCTCATGGCCGGGGGAGGCGGAGCGTCGTCCCTGACCCTCCTCCGGTGGCGGTTCCTTTCCCAGCGACGGAACATACTGAAAGCACGGCGCTGGAGTTCGTCATCGGGTTGTGTGGCCCTCCTCGTAGCCGCTTGTGACTCCCTCGTCCTTTCGCCAGGGTGATGGAGGTTGATAAGCCTCACGTGATGTGGCTGCGCGTGCATGGCTGCTGTAATGGTGCCGTGCGAGCCGATGTTCCCGGCGCCCCACGTCATGTTCCTCAAGCGCGGGTGGAAAACCTTCACATGTGCTCACAACTTCACGGGCGGGTACGTCCTCCGCTTCAAGCTAGTGGAGGCCGACACGCTCTCCGTCAAGATCTACGGGCATTCGGGCGCTCGCCTCGGCTGTTGTGAAGAGAGCTCGAGTGATGACGAAAGCTTCTCCATGAGCGATAGCGACGAGGAGGACAGTGTCGGTGAAGACGGCGATAGCGAGCTCCAGGCCGTCAAGTCGGAGTACGACGACCTGGACTCTAGCTGACCGCCAGCCGCACCATCACTGTCAGCGAGCCTTCCCCCGGCAGAGCGATTTGCCAGGGGTTCTTTACTTGGGTGCCGCCTCTTCCCCCCAGCTGGACCTTGGCAGGCTCGTGGACTTCGGCTTCGTCTTCCTTGCCAATGGTCCCACTGAGCCGTGCCCCAACAGCCCTTACGGGGTCAGGCTGGGCTTTTGCTTAGCTCCTCCTTCCGCTCTTTTTCTTTTTGTAGCCATTTCAGGCAATATCCCTTTCAGGAGTACGACGAGCCACCATCCTTGTTCCCTTGCCCTTTTTCTTTGTCTTCCTGGCGGCAAAACATGTAAAGAAATAGGTATCTATACTCTGGGAGAGAATATAGTGACAAGGATTACAGGCTCATTAAGTACTCTAGCAGATCTTTTAAAAACTTAAACGCGATAACATTGCAACATAAGAAAAATGCATAGTAAACATGCAATTTGATGATATGATGCAATGCCTAGCTTTTTTTTTGCATGCACAGGGTCTGCGCCTGGCTTTGTAGAAAGGGTTACATGCAAATGTGGCAATGCTTGTACAAAAGGTGGCTGCCGGGGACTGAGCCCGGCAACCGCGCCTTACGGGTAGAATTTACGAAGATGCTCAATGTTCCATGAGTCTAGCACTTTGATGCCATCTTCGGTCTCCGGACGGACTGCGTCAGGTCTGGTGACTCGTGCTACCCGGTAAGGGCTGATGACCCACAAGTATAGGGGATCAATCGTAGTCCTTTCGATAAGTAAGAGTGTCGAACCCAACGAGGAGCAGAAGGAAATGACAAGATGTTTTCAGCAAGGTAATTTCTGCAAGCACTGAAATTGTAGGTAACAGATAGTTTGATAGCAAGATAATTTGTAACGAGCAAGTAACGATAATGGTAAACAAGGTACAGCAAGGTAGCCCAATCCTTTTGAGGCAAAGGACAGGCCAGAACAATCACTAGTAATAGGCAAAGTGTTCTTGAGGATACACGGGAATTTCGTCTAGTCAGTTTTATCATGTTGGTTTGATTCGTGTTTGCTACTTTGATAATTTGATATGTGGGTGGACCGGTGCTAAGGTGCTGTTCTTACTTGAACTAACAACCTACCTATGATTAACCCCCTCGAAAGCATTCGCAACTACGAGAAAAGTATTAAGACAAAGTCTAACCATAGCATTAAACATGTGGATCCAAATCAGCCCCTTACGAAGTAGCGCATAAACTAGGGTTTAAGCTTCTGTGACTCTAGCAACCCATCATCTAATAACTACTCCACAATGCATTCCCTTAGGCCCATGAATGGTGAAGTGTCATGTAGTCGACGTTCACATGACACCACTAAGGGAATCACAACATACATATCATCAAAATATCGAACACATATCAAATTCACATGATTACTGTCAACATGACTTATCCCGTGACCTCAAGAACAAAGGTAACTACTCAAAAATAATAAACATGCTCAAGATCAGAGAGGTAATGAATAGCATATTGGATCTGCACATATAATGTTCCACCAAGTAAACCATATAGTAATCAACTACGCAAGCTAATCAACACTACTAGTCACCCACAGGTAGCAATCTGAGGTTCCGGTACAAAATTGAACACAAGAGATGAACTAGGGTTTGAGTGGAGATGGTTCTATTAAAGATGTTGATGAAGATTGGCCTCCCAAAGATGAGAGGGGTGTTGGTGATGACGATAGCTTCGATTTCCCCCTCCGAGAGGGAAGTTCCCCTGGCGGAATCACTCCGCCAGAGGGCAAAAGTGCTCCTGCCTAAGTTTCGCCTCAAGGCGGCGGCGCTTCGTTCCGAAAGTCCTCCTCTGATTTTTTCTAGGGCGATAGAGACCTTATACCGAAGATGGGCAACGAAGGTGGGCCAGGCTGAGCACAACCCATCAGGGCGCGCCCAGAGGGGGCTGGCGCGCCCTGGTGGGTTGTGCCCACCTGGGGGGCCTCCTCCGGTAGTTTCCAGCTCCAGTATTTTTTATTAAATATAAATATATTCTCCATAAAATTTCAGCTTCATTGGAGTTGTGCAGAATAGGTATCTCTGACGTGCTTTTCTTGGGTCCAGAATTCCAACTGCCGGTATTCTCCGTCCTTGTGTAAACCTTGCATATTATGAGAGAAAAGGCATTTGAATCATTCCCCAAAGCATTATTATTCAACAAAACAAAGTAAATAACAGTAGGAAATCATGATGCAAAATTGACGTATCAACTCCCCCAAGCTTAGACCTCGCTTGTCCTCAAGCGAAAGCCGATATTGAAAAGCATGTCCACATGGTTTGAGAGAGAGGTGTTGATAAAAACAAAATATGGACATAGAAGCATCATGCTTATTATCATAACAGCAATAAACTCTAACATAGGAACTTATTTCAATACATTTTTATCATATAGCTTCTCATGAACAAGTAACACTTCATCACAACATAGAAGTATGAAGCATAAACTTTATTGGGAACCAACAAACTATGTTCTTAGTCAACTTTGAAACTACAATTCATCATATTTTCAGGAAGGGTCTCATGTAGGAGCCTGTTGGCAAGTCCACATACTCAACCATCATTTAGTCTTCTATGATTGCTAACGCTCACGGCATACCCATGAACAAAATGTCTTTGTTATTGGGATAGGTGAACTCTTTAGGATCCATCCCCCAAAGGAACCGGACATGAGAATTTATCATCATCCGGCTCGAGCAAGAGTGAAAGAAATAAGACCGCGGAAGATCCTTAATAGAATTAAGGTATATAATGACTCAATGAATCTAGGCAAGAAAAGCTTTATCAGATTCTCTTTTCCGAAGTTGCACCTACAACTACTCATTGAAAATAATCCTATTCTTATGGGTAAATGCTCAATATCCAAGTGGGCTTACAAATTTGATCATGATCAATTGCTTTGTGGATTGTCTCATGTCTCTTGATTAGTTGGTATTTATCCCCTCAATATCGCAAGTTTCTTACCTCCAAACAAAATATTTACTTGTTACTAATAAAAATGTTTCAACCGGACACGTAGGAAGATAGGGGCTTATAGTTTTGCCTCCCAACTAACTCACCTCAAGGGTGATGTCAACAATAATAACTCATGCCCACCCATATCCAACTGGATATATGTGCCTAGATCTTTCCTCACCACATGATGATTGCAAAAGAAAAAGTAAAAAGGGATAGGGAAGAATACCTTGACACTTTGCATAAAAGTAAGTGCATAAAAGTAAAAGATCGGCCCTTCGCAGAGGTTTTCATGCGCTTATTGGTTGGTATGCCCAATCCCTTAATGTAAAAGAACGTCACGCTATATTGCCCCCTATGATAGCAACCTTTATTATGCAGTCCGTCTCTTTTATTACTTTGCCATCATAAGTTCGTATAACTTCTCTTACACTAATTGATCAAAACACTTTTCGAAGCAATTTTTATTACCTTGTTGCACCGATGACAACTTAGTTGAAGGATCTTTCTCGATCCATAGGTAGGTATGGTGGACACTCAAAGAAAGAGTTTGGTTTGGGTTTTTGGATGCACAAGTAGTATCTCTACTTAGTACGGAATTTTTGGCTAGCAAAGATATTGGGCAAGCACCACATGTTAAAGGATCTATGACAATATAACTTCTATGTGGATATGAACAAACATAATTCATTACGTTGTCTTCCTCGTCCAACGTCAACAATTTTGACATATAATATTTGATGGGGGCTCACAATCATAAAAGATGTCCAAGATAGTGTATTTGCATGTGAATCTTCTCTTCCCTTATTAATTCTTTCATGAATTGCATCATTGACCAATGCTATGTTTGTCAATCTCCAATAAATTTTACTACTTATACTTTTCCTTATGTGATGTCATTACTCACCATAAGATTAGCATATGATTCTTTTCATTTGTTTCTTTTCCTTTATTTGATTGCAACAAGAAAGTAGAGAGGCAAAAACTCAAACTAAACTTTATTATATAACTTTCACTCGATTACATAGATAGGTAGGCCACGGAACTAACACACGAAAATAGATCATACTAAAACTTTTATTCAACTAAAGCAAAGGGAAACTAAAGATCGAACTAAAATAAGTAAAGGTGAATAAAAGTGGTGGTGATACGATACCGGGGCACCTCCCCCAAGCTTGGCTCAAGCCAAGGGGAGTGCCCATACCCGTGTGCTCAAGTCTCCTTTGGTGGTGGTGATGAAGAACGTGGAGGTGTTGATGAAGCCTTCTTCTTCAACTTATATTTAAGCATAAAGTTTTCCTCCGTTAGGTAATCATTCTCCAACTCAAGCTTTAATATCCTTTGGCATAGGGCATTCTTGCTCTCCTGCAGAAAACGAGACATGATAAATTGGACCTTGGGTTTGTATCTTCTAGGGAGGCTTGATTTCTTGAATTCCACATGCATATCTCCAGGTTGAGGCAATGGATCCTCCTCTTCCTCAGAGCTGTCATCTTTTGTTTCCTGCATGGTAGCATCTTCTTCCTCCTCCAAGGTCCATAGATAGGGGTAAATTTCCCTAAAGATCTTCGGGTCTGGAACATAGGGATAAACATAGCTCTCTCCCTCCGAATCCTGAGACGACATATTTCTAGATCTGCTAGGGAAACATCACGAAACAAGAACAAAGGACTTTTCTGCGATGTGGTCGTCAAAACAGTCGGGGGTATATATAGAGAATTTTTATTCTTGGGAAACAAGTATTTGGAAGGAAAACGGAGTCGGGAAGGTGTCCGAGGTGGGCACAACCTACCAGGGCGCGCCCAGGGGTGCCTGGCGCACCCTGGTGTATCGTGCTCACCTCGATCACCTTCCGGTTTATTTTTTTATTTCCAAAATTCTAAAATATTCCAAAACTGACAAAAAATATTTTTGCAGATTTTTCGGAGTCCGTTTACTTACCGTATCACGTACCTCCTATTTTTAAGTATTCTGGAGTGTTCCGGAAGGTTTCTTTTATGTGTTCCTCCGGTGTCATGGTTTGGATAACATTGCTTTCAACGTTAATAGGCATACCTGAGATATAATGCTTAATTCTTTGTCCATTGACTACCTTCGGGTTAGTACCTTCGGCGTTATTAATCTTGATAGCTCCAGAGCGATAAACCTCTTCGATAATATATGGTCCTTCCCATTTTGAGAGAAGCTTTCCTGCAAAAAATCTTAAACGAGAGTTGAACAAAAGAACATAGTCTCCTATTTTGAATTCCCTCTTTTGGATTATTTTGTCATGCCATCTTTTTACTTTTTCTTTGAATAGCTTGGCATTTTCATAGGCTTGGGTTCTCCATTCATCTAGTGAGCTAATATCAAATAACCTCTTCTCGTCGGCAAGATTGAAATCATAGTTGAGTTCTTTAATTGCCCAAAATGCTTTGTGTTGTAGTTCTAGAGGAAAATGACAAGCCTTCCCATACACCATTTTATATGGAGACATACCCATAGGATTTTTATAAGCTGTTCTATAGGCCCAAAGTGCATCATCTAATTTCTTAGACCAATTCTTACGAGATCTATTGACAGTTTTTTGTAATATTAATTATATTTCTCTATTGCTAAGTTCAACTTGACCACTAGCTTGAGGATGATAGGGTGATGCAATTCTATGGTTAACATCATATTTAGCAAGCATCTTACGGAAGGCACCATGAATAAAATGTGAACCACCATCGGTCATTAAATATCTAGGGACTCCAAACCTCGGGAAGATAACCTCTTTAAGCATTTTAATGGAGGTGTGGTGATTGGCACTACTAGTTGGAATAGCTTCTATCCATTTAGTGACATAATCAACCGCAACCAGAATATGAGTGTACCCATTGGAGGAAGGAAAAGGCCCCATATAATCAAAACCCTAAACGTCAAATGGTTCAACAACAAGTGAATAATTCATAGGCATTTCCTGACGCTTACCGATATTACCAATTCTTTGATATTCATCACAAGACAAGACAAACTTACGAGCATCCTTGAAGAGAGTAGGCCAATAAAAACCAGATTGTAATACCTTATGAGCAGTCCTATCTCACGTATGATGTCCTCCATAAGCTTCGGAATGACATTTCCGTAGGATTTGTTCCTGTTCATACTCACGTACACAAAGTCTAATAATACCATCTACTCCTTCTTTATAAAGATGTGGGTCATCCCAAAAGTAATGTCTCAAGTCATAGAAAAATTTCCTCTTTTGCTGATAAGTAAAGCTAGGTGGTATATATTTAGCGACAATGAAGTTAGCATAATCAGCATACCAAGGTGTGCATTGTGAGACACTTATTGCAGCTAGCTGTTCGTCAGGGAAACTATCATCAATAGGTAGTGGGTCATCAAGAATATTTTCTAACCTAGACAAGTTGTCAGCTACGGGGTTCTCGGCTCCTCTCCTATCAACGATGTGTAAGTCAAATTCTTGGAGCAAGAGAACCCACCTAATGAGTCTAGGTTTAGCATCTTTATTTTCGATAAGGTATTTTATAGCAGCGTGATCAGAGTGAACAATGACTTTGGAATCAACAATATAGGATCTAAATTTATCACAAGCAAACACAACTGCTAAAAATTCTTTTTCAGTAGTAGCATAGTTCCGTTGGGCACTGTCTAGAGTTTTACTAGCATAATGGATAACATTCAATTTCTTATCAACTCTTGTCCTAGAACAGCACCAACAGCATAATCACTAGCATCACACATAATTTCAAAAGGCAAGTTCCAATCAGGTGGTTGAACGATAGGTGCAGAGGTTAAGGCTTTCTTGAGTGTTTCAAAGGCTTCCACACAATCATCATAAAAAACGAAAGGAATATCCTTTTGCAAAAGATTAGTAAGAGGCCTAGAAATTTTAGAGAAGTCTTTAATGAACCTCCTATAAAAACCAGCATGACCAAGGAAACTTCGAATACCTTTAACATCTTTAGGACATGGCATTTTCTCAATTGCATCAACTTTAGCTTTATCCACCTCAATACCTCGTTCAGATATTTTATGCCCTAAGACAATGCCTTCATTAACCATAAAGTGGTACTTCTCCCAATTCAAGACGAGATTAGTTTGTTCACATCTCTGCAAAACTCGATCAAGGTTGCTTTAGCAATCATCAAAAGAAGTTCCGTAAACGGAAAAATCATCCATGAAAAACTCCACAATCTTTTCACAAAAATCAGAGAATATAGTAGTCATACATCTTTGAAAGGTAGAAGGTGCATTGCATAAACCAAAAGGCATACGTCTATAAGCATAAGTTCCAAAAGGGCAAGTAAAGGTAGTTTTCTCTTGATCAGATTGTGACACAGGTATTTGAGAGAAACCAGAAGATCCATCTAAGAAGCAAAAGTGTGTGTGCTTAGATAGTCTCTCTAACATTGTATCAATGAACGGTAGAGGGTAATGATCTTTTCTAGTAGCTTTATTTAATTTTCTAAAATCATTTACCATTCTATAGCCAGTAACAATTCTTTGTGGAATGAGTTCATTCTTATCATTAGGAACAACGGTAATACCTCGTTTCCTAGGGACACAATGAACGGGACTTACCCATCTACTATCAGCAATAGGATATATTATACCTGCTTCCATAAGTTTTAGTATTTCAGTTCTTACCACTTCCTTCATCTTAGGATTCAATCTCCGTTGGTGATCAACAACGGGTTTAGCATCAGGTTCCATATTGATCTTGTGCTGACATAGAGTGGGACTAATGCCCTTAAGATCATCAAGAGTATATCCGATAGCAGCCCGGTGCTTCCTTAGAATTTTTAATAATCTTTCTTCTTCATGTTCTGAAAGGTTAGCACTAATAATAACAGGATATATCTTTTTCTCATCAAGATAAGCATACTTCTAAGTGTCAGGCAATTGTATCAATTCAAACACAGGATCACCTTTTGGTGGAGGAGGACCTCCAAGAGTTTCAATAGGCAAATTGTGTTTCAAGAGAGGTTGTTGTTCGAAAAAAAATTGATCTATTTCATTTCCTTCATGCAAATGCATATCATTTTCATGGTCGAGCAAATATTGTTCTAATGGATCAATAGGAGGCACGACAATAGAAGCAAGATCAATTATTTCATCCTTATTAGGTAACGCTTTATCACGAGGTTGTCTACTAAACTTGGAACAATTAAACTCATGAGACACATTACCAAAACTGACACCGACAGTTTGTTTTTCACAATCTATCTTAGCATTGACGGTGCTCAAGAAAGGTCTACCAAAGATAATGGGACAAAAGTCATCTTGTGGGGAACCAAGAACTAGAAAATCAGTAGGATATTTTACTTTCCCACACAAGACTTCAACATCTCTAACAATCCCAAGTGGTGTGATAGTGTCTCTATTAGCAAGTTTAATAGTGACATCAATGTCTTCCATTTCAGTAGGTGCTATTTCATCCATAATTTCTTGGTATAAGGTAAAAGGGATAGAACTCACACTAGCACCTATATCACATAAACCATGATAGCAATGATCTCCTATTTTGACTGAGACAACAGTCAAGCCTTCTATAGGTCTATGTTTATCTTTTTCATCAGGTTTAGCAATGCTAGCAGCTTCATCAGGGAAGTAGATAACATGCCCATCAATATTTTCTACCAGGATATCTTTAACCATAGCAACACTAGGTTCTACTTTAATTTGCTTCGGGGGTTTAGGTGCTCTTATATTACTCTTACGAACCACAGTTGATACCTTAGCATGTTCCTTTATCCTAACAGGGAAAGGTGGTTTTTCAATATAAGTGGTAGGCACAACTGGATCAACATTGTAAAAGATGGTTTCTTCTTTAGCTACGACCGGTTATTTAATTTCTTCCTTAATAGGGGGATGATATTTAAACCACTTCTACTTAGGGAGATCAACGTGAGTAGAAAATGCTTTACAGAAAGAGGCTACTATCTCAGAGTCAAGTCCATATTTAGTGCTAAACTTGTGAAAAGCATCGGTATTCATAAAAGATTTAACACAATCAAATTCAAGCTTTATACCTGACTCATTACCTTCGTCGAGTTCCCAATCTTCAGAGTTGCGTTTAATTCTTTCTAAGAGATCCCACTTGAATTCAACAGTCTTCATCATATAAGAACCAACACAAGAAGTATCGAGCATGGATTGATCATTATGAGAAAGCCAAGCATAAAAATTCTGAATGATAACTTCCCTCGGAATGTCATGATTGGGGCATGAATATAACATTGACTTAAACCTCCCCCAAGCTAGAGCGATACTTTCTCCTTCGCGAGGCCAAAAATTATATATATAATTCCGATCACGATGAACTAGATGCATGGGATAAAACTTTTGGTGAAATTCCAATTGCAAACGATTCCAATTCCACGATCCAAGATCATCACATAGCCTATACTATGTCAATGCTTTTCCCTCCAAAGATAAAGGGAGATCCTTCTTCTTCTTCATCTTCGGGTAAACCTGCAAGCTTAAATAATCCACAAATCTCGTTCACATATAAAAGGTGCATATCAGGATGTTCAGTTCCGTCTCCTGCATAAGGTTTAGCAAGCAGTTGTTCTAGCATACCCGAAGGAATTTCATAAGTAACATTTTCAGTAGGTGCTGTAGGTTGAGGGGTAACTAATTGTGGTTCCGGTCGATGTGAAGATACCCCGAACAAACCCCTCAAAGGATTGTTCTCAATAGTAGCAACTAGCAATAAATTTCAGCACATAGTATAAGTTTTTCCTTACCGATTTCCACTTACCAAGACCGCTTCACTCCCTGGCAACGGCGCCAGAAAAGAGACTTGATGACCCACAAGTATAGGGGATCAATCTTAGTCCTTTCGATAAGTAAGAGTGTCGAACCCAACGAGGAGCGGAAGGAAATGACAAGCGGTTTTCAGCAAGGTAATTTCTGCAAGCACTGAAATTGTAGGTAACAGATAGTTTGATAGCAAGATAATTTGTAACGAGCAAGTAACAGTAACGGTAAACAAGGTGCAGCAAGGTAGCCCAATCCTTTTGAGGCAAAGGACACTACAGAACAATCACTAGTAATAGGCAAAGTGTTCTTGAGGATACACGGGAATTTCGTCTAGTCACTTTTATCATGTTGGTTTGATTCGTGTTCGCTACTTTGATAATTTGATATGTGGGTGGACTGGTGCTAAGGTGCTGTTCTTACTTGAACTAAAAACCTACTTATGATTAACCCCCTCGCAAGCATCCGCAACTACGAGAAAAGTATTAAGACAAAGTCTAACCATAGCATTAAACATGTGGATCCAAATCAGCCCCTTACGAAGTAGCGCATAAACTAGGGTTTAAGCTTCTGTCACTCTAGCAACCCATCATCTAATAACTACTCCACAATGCATTCCCTTAGGCCCATGAATGGTGAAGTGTCATGTAGTCGACGTTCACATGACACCACTAAGGGAATCACAACATACATATCATCAAAATATCGAACACATATCAAATTAACATGATTACTCTCAACATGACTTCTCCCGTGAACTCCAGAACAAACGTAACTACTTACAAATAATAAACATGCTAAAGATCAGAGAGGTAATGAATAGCATATTGGATCTGAACATATAATCTTTCACCAAGTAAACCATATAGTAATCAACTACGCAAGGTAATCAACACTAGTAGTCACCCAAAGGTACCAATCTGAGATGAAGATTGGCCTCCCAAAGATGAGAGGGGTGTTGGTGATGACGATAGCTTTGATTTCCCCCTCCGGGAGGGAAGTTCCCCCGGCGGAATCACTCCGCCGGAGGGCAAAAGTGCTCCTGCCCAAGTTCCGCCTCGAGGCGGCGGCGTTTCGTCCCGAAAGTCCTCCTCTTATTTTTTCTAGGTCAAGAGAGACCTCATAGCAGAAGATGGGCACCGGAGGTGGGCCAGGCTGAGCATAACCCATCAGGGCGCGCCCTGGTGGGTTGTGCCCACCTGGGGGGCCTCCTCCGGTAGTTTCCAGCTTCAGTATTTTTTATTAAATATAAAAGTAATCTCCGTAAAATTTCAGCTTCGTTGGAGTTGTGCAGAATAGGTATCTCTGACGTGCTTTTCTTGGGTCCAGAATTCCAGCTGCCGGTATTCTCCCTCCTTGTGTATACCTTGCATATTATGAGAGAAAAGGCATTAGAATCACTCCCGAAAGCATTATTATTCAACAAAGCAAAGTAAATAACAGTAGGAAATCATGATGCAAAATGGACGTATCAAGGGCCTTCCCACTTCGGCGTCCACTTGTTGATACCCTTGGCAGACTGAACGCGCCTAAGGACAAGATCGCCTTCCTCAAAGCTCTAGGCGTGGACCCTGCGGCTATGGTAGTGGCGTAGTGCTTGCTGGTAGAGTGCAGCACGCACAGCGGCCCGGAGACGATCTTCCTCGAGGAGCAAGGCATCGTCATGCCGTAGCTGCTTTTGCTCTACTTCATCATAGGCAAGTACTCGAGGTGACTCGTATATGAGTTCTGTGGGGAGAACTGCCTCCGCCCCGTATACCAGGGAGAAGCGTGCCTTGCCGGTAGCTCGATTTGGTGTCATTCTGAGGGACGAAGGAACCATCGGCAACTCATCTATCCAACGCTTTCCGCATCTCTGCAGTCTATCGAAAGTTCTTGTCTTGAGTCCATGCAACACTTCATCGTTCATCATCTCGACTTGCCCGTTGCTCCTTGGGTGGGTAACAGAGGCACAAGAGACCTTGCTTCCAAGGCTTTGGATGTACTGCATAAAGGTGCGTCTCGTGAACTGGTGCCATTGTCAGTAATCACCCTGTTGGGCACTCCAAAATGGCACACCAGTCCTTTCATGAACTTGACAGCTGACTGCGCGGTCACCTTCCTCATTGGTTCCACCTCAGGCCACTTTGTAATCTTGTCGATTGCTACGAACAAGAATTCAAAGCCCCCGACAGCGCGGGGAAAGGGGCCCAAAATATTGAGCCCCCAGACCGAGAATGGCCAGGATAAAGGGATCGTCTAGAGAGCTTGCGCTGGTTGATGGATGTTTTTGGAATGGAACTGGCATGCTTCACATTTGGTGACTAGCTCAGTTGCATCTTGGAGGGCAGTGGGCCAATAGAAACCCTGTCGGAAGGCTTTCGCGGCAAGAGCTCTTGATCCAATATGAGACCCACACACACCTCCGTGAATCTCTGCCAACAGCTTCAGTCCATCTTCCCGGCAAATGCACTTCAATTTCACACCGTTGGGTCTTTTTCTGTACGGAGTGTCATCGACAAACTGGTACATACTTGAATGACGGGCTACTTTTTCAGCCTCTTCTTGTTCTTTGGGAAGTTCCCCTGTTTGGAGGAAATGGACTACGTGATGTGCCCAAGCTGGAGCTTGGGGCTCGACAACTAGGACTAAAGGCAACTCCTCATCCGTGGGAGCGCTTGTCTCGACTGCAAGAACCTGGGGTCCCGCAGGAGGGAGCTGCTCACCAGGAGAAACGATACTGTCCCCGGCAGCTTCTCTACCAGTGGCTTCGGGAAGCTTTGTCGGGAAGTGCTTGCCAGAGTTCAGCTTTCTTCTTTTCCTGGTCATCGCTGACGGGGATACTAATGGCTGAGTGAGGTGGAGGATAAAGGTTCCTGGTTCCACAGGGAGCTTTTGTGCAGCACACTTTGACAGATGATCAGCGATGCTGTTTTCCGCACGCGGTACGTGCTCTGTTTGTAATCCTTCAAAGTGCTCCTCCAGTTTCCTCACTTCCTCCACATATGCTTCCATCAACGGACTCTGATAGTCTTTATTGACTTGTCTCACCACGAGTTGAGAATCTCCTCGGATGATCGGTTTTTTAATTCCCAACTCCACCGCGATCCTGAGCCCGGCAAGGAGCCCTTCATTTTCAGCAGTGTTGCTGGTGGCCTCCTCCCGGGGAAAGTGCATTTGGACTACATACTTGAGGTGCTCTCCGGTGGGGGCGATGAGGAGCACGCCTGCTCCGGCGCCCTGGAGTGAGAAAGCACCGTCAAAGTACATGATCCATTCCTTAGGTGCTTCCTTACCGGCGAGGACTGTCTGTGGAACCTCTTCATCTGGAGTGGGCGTCCATTCTGCAATGAATTTCGCCAACGCCCTGCTATGGATCGTGGAAGTGCTCTCATACTTCAAACCTAAACTTGATAGCTCTAGCGCCCATTCAACGAACCTGGCAGTGGCTTCGGGGTTCCTTAATATGCGCTGCAACGGGAAGCGAGTGACAACGGTGATCTCGTGGGCTTGGAAGTAGTGACGCAGCTTCCTCGAGGCCATCAGAAGGCCAAAGATTAGCTTTTGTACTCCAGAGTACCTTGCCCTAGCCCCTTGTAACAAGGAGCTGACAAAGTACACTGGACGTTGCACCACCTTCTTCTTCGGCACGTCCTTGGAACTGCCTTCGCCTGCCGGCTCAAATCTCTCTTGGCTCGTATCTAGCCCTGCCGTGGATGTTTCAGTTCCGCTTTCAGTGACATCAGTCGCAGCAGCTGCTCCTTCATCCACTTCTCACTGCGCCACCAGTGCCGCACTAACCCCTTGCTTTGTTGCCGCCAAGTATAGCAGCAATGGTTCTTGCGGTTTAGGCGCGACCAAGGTGGGAGCGGAGGAAAGGTAAGCTTTTAGGTCCTGCAATGCTGCTTCTGCTTTCGGGGTCCACTTCATTGGGCCGGCCTTTTTCAGAACCTTGAAAAATGGCAGGGCGCGCTCAGCGGATTTGGAGATGAACCTGCTCAACGCGGCAATGCATCCGGCCAGGCGCCTTACATCCTTGACAGACTTAGGTGTGTGTATCTGCTCAATTGCTTGGATCTTGTCGGGATTGGCTTCTATTCCTCGCTGAGACACAAAGAACCCAAGCAGCTTGCCGGATGGGACAACAAACACACACTTCTTAGGGTTGAGCTTCAAGTTGATCCTGCGCAAGTTGGCAAAGGTTTCTTCCAAGTCTTGTATGAGAGTTGCTTCATCCTTGGTCTTGACTACTATGTCATCCATGTAAGCTTCCACATTCCTACTCAACTGAGGTTCAAATCCAATCTGCACGGCCCTTGCAAAGGTAGAACTAGCGCTCTTTAACCCGAAAGGCATGTGTACAAAGCAGTACGTGCCACACGGAGTTATGAATGCGGTCTTTTCCTCATCTTCCTTGGCCATGAATATCTGGTGGTACCCGGAGTATGCGTCCAAGAAGGGAAGCAAGTCACACCCGGAAGTGGAATCAACAATCTGGTCGATAAGCGGCAAGGAGAAATGGTCCTTCGGGCATGCTTTGTTTAACTCAGTGAAATCAATGCAAAGCCTCCACTTCCCATTTGCCTTACGCACCACTACCGGGTTGGCTAACCATGTCGGATGCAACACTCCTCTGACCAAACCAGCTGCTTCAAGTTTCTTGATTTCCTTGGCAATGAACTGCTGCTGCTCCAAGGCTTGCTTCCTAACTTTCTTCTTGACGGGCCTGGCATGGGGACAGACAACAAGGTGGTGCTCAATTACCTCCCTGGGAACACCGGGGATGTCAGATGGTTGCCAAGGAAACACATCGACATTCGCCCACAGGAAGGTAATGAGCGCGCTTTGCTATTTGTCAGTAAGGGTGGCGCTGATGGTAAATGTACCACCAGCGCCATCCTGCCCTGCCGGGATCTTCTTTGACGCAGGAAAGGTTGAAAGCACATTTGCTCCCTTGGTGGTTTTGGTAATTAATAACAACATATATGTCATTGAACTAATGTTTCCACTAAGCATATTTCAGTAAAAGTTCAATGGTAGGGATGGCAAAAGTATTGTGGATAACCCCAAGATGCAAGGAAATAGATTGGCAAAGCTTCAAGCAAGAGGACTCTACATTTTGCTTTGTGAGAAATCACTTTGAGTCCATAGGAAAGCCAATACTATTAAAAGGCAGTAAGGTACTGTTGGTGAACAAAATGCTCATACGTGCACAAGTGATAGTCACCAAAAAACACCCACAAGCTCTTCCACAAAAGTCTGTCCAAAGTCAAATATCCAAAATCGGTGCAACCAACAATTTCCACTCGGTGCCACCGATTCCAAAACTCAGACTGGCCCATGCCAAACCCTGGCACATCAGTGCAACCGATTCCACTTCGATGCCACCGAGTTTGGGTTGCTAATTTTGTGTTACCTCGATTCACAAAATCGGTACCACCGAGTTTGTTGGATCGGCGTCACCGAGTTGCACAATCTGACCGTTGGTCACCTTATCGGTACCGCCGAGATTTATATATCGGTGTCACCGAGATTCAAAAGTTGTCACCTTTTGATCACTTCGGTACCACCGAGATTCACACATCGGTGTCACCGAGTTGGTCACTTTAGGTGTAACGGTTGGATTTTTGGGGATGCCTATATATACCCCTTCACCACCACCCACTCGAAAGAGAAGCACTCAGAACTATTCCATACTTGCCCCATTATATTTTCTGAGAGAGAGCCACCTACCCTTGTGTTGAGATCAAGCTATTCCACTCCATCCATATGAATCTTGATCTCTAGCATTCCCAAGTTGCTTTCCACCAAATCAATATCTTCCACCATAGCCAAATCTGTGAGAGAGTGATTGTGTGTTGAGGAGTCTATCATCTTGAAGCACAAGAACAAGGAGTTCATCGACATTGCCGAGCCTATTACCTTTTGGAGGGTGGTGCCTCCTAGATTGGTTAGGTGTCGCTTGGGAGCCTCCTACTTCGTGTTGTGGAGTTGAACCAAGAAATTTGTACGGGCAAGGAGATCGCCTACTTCGTGAAGATCTACCCATAGTGAGGCTAGTCCTTCATGGACGGAAGCCGTTATGGAATAGTCAAGGTTGCTACTTCGTGGACCCTTATGGGTGGAGCCCTCCGTGGACTCTCGCGAACGTTACCCTCCGTGGGTTGAAGACTCCATAAACGTGGACGTACGATAGCACCACCTATCGGAACCACGGGAAAAATCTTCGTGTCTACAAATTGCGTTTGATCTTCCTTCCTACCCTCTACTATACATGCTTGTTGTTACTTTCCGCTGCTATACTCTTAGACATGCATGTGTAGGGTGTACTTGACTTGCTCTCATTGCTAAAATCTGCCAACACTTAAAATTGGGAAAAGGTAGAATTTTTATTTGGTCAAGTAGTCTAATCACCCCCCCTCTAGACATACTTTCGGTCCTACAAGTGGTATCAGAGCTTTGGTCTCCATTGCATTGGTCTCACAACCTAGGAGAGTATGGCGTCTAGTGAGGGAAATTATCACCGTAGAGGTCCGTACTTTGATGGCACTAATTTTGCTAGTTGGAAGCACAAAATGAAAATGCATATTCTTGGTCATAACCCCGCTGTGTGGGATATTGTTCGTGTTGGCTTGCAAGGCGAATTCTTTGGTGATGGAAAGCAACCGGATCGTGAAGCGACCGCGGATGAATTGAAGATGTTGCAATACAATGCTCAAGCATGCGACATTCTCTTCAATTGCCTATGCCCCGAAGAATTCAACAAAATCAGCCGTCTTGAGAATGCAAAAGAGATTTGGGATACTTTGGTTGATATGCATGAAGGAACCGAGTCCGTGAGAGAATCCAAGTTGGATGTTCTTCAAAGTCAGCTTGACAAGTTCAAGATGAAGGATGGTGAAGGAGTCGCGGAGATGTACTCTAGGCTAGCTCTCATCACCAATGAGATTGCCGGCTTAGGAAGCGAAGAAATGACCGACAAATTCATCATCAAGAAGATACTTAGAGCTTTGGATGAGAGATACGACACCGTGTGCACATTGATCCAAATGATGCCCAACTACAAAGATCTCAAGCCTACGGAAGTCATTGGAAGGATTGTTGCTCATGAGATGACACTCAAAGACAAAGAAGAGCTTCACAACAAGTCTAGCGGTGCTTACAAAGCCACAAGTGATGCTCCCGCAACTTCAAGCGACAACCTTGTCACCAATGAAGAGATAAGCCTCATGGTCAAGAAATTCAACAAGTTCTACAAGAATAGAGGCAAAGAACGAAGCTCCAACTCAAGATATGAAGAGAAGCGTTCGTCAAGTCGTGACCGCAACTGCTACAATTGTGGGAAGCCCGGACACTACTCCAATGAGTGCACGGCTCCCTACAAACGAAGAGAAGAGTCACCTAGAAGACGAAGCTCAAGGAATGAATCACCTCAAAGAGAGAGAAGGAGTAGAGATGATCGTTATGAACGAAGACCCTTAAGGAGAAGTAGGTATTCGGAGAAGAAGGACAAGTACACCAAGAACTACACAAGAAGAAGACATAAAGCTCATGTTGGTGAATGGGTTTCCGGCTCCGACTCCAACAACAACTCTGAGAGAAGCTATCACTCCAACTCCAACTATAGTCAAGATGAATGTGTTGCCGGACTTGCACTAGTGACTACCAACTCCTATGATGTATTTGATTCACCAAATGAAGGGAGTGGAAGTTGCTTCATGGCTAAAGGCCCCAAGGTATCACACCCCGAGTATCTTGATTTCAATAGTGATGAAGATGATTTGCTTTGTGATAATGACTTGCACTTTGATGAAACTAGTGATGTTAGTCAAAATGAACTTGATAATTCTCATGCTAGTCAAGATAAGTCATTTGATGATGATAAGATGAAAATAGAACAACTAACTAAAGAACTAAGCACTCTTAAGTTAGCCCATGAATCTACTCTCGAAGATCATAGAGAGCTTGTAAGGACTCATGAGAAGCTACGCTTCGAGAAGCTCACCTTGGAGCAAGAGCATGAGTTTCTTAAAGCTATCAATGACGATCTCCGAAAGAAGACTTCATCTTATCTAGCCAAACGATTACTCTTGTCTACATTTATGCCACAAGTTAAACCTAGACAAACTAGTAACAAAGGCAAGAAAGGTTCTTCATCTAGTAGCAACAATAAAAATGCTAAACCTAATGATGTTGCTTCTAGTAGTTCTATTGATTCCACTAATGATGATTCTCTTAGCCAAGTTACACTTGAGCAAGAAAATGATTTATTGAAAGGAATTATAGAGAAAGGTATCTACAAGAGTCTTGCTGGGTGTATGCAATTTGAGGAAACTGTACGCAAGCATGGAGGATACCGGAAGAACCATGGCATTGGCTATTTCAACGCTAATGGAGTTGAATGGGAAGAAGGTCAATACCCCAAGCCCAAGTTTGTTCCTCAAAAGGAGAAGTATGAAAATGCTCCTCCCAAGGGAACAAACACTCAAGATGACCTTCCACCACAAGACCACAAGCTCAAGGGCAAGCACAAGCTTCAAGAGGACATTGACTCATATGAAGATGAATCCCAACCTTTGGTGGAGTGGGTACCCAAGGATACTTCAACACCAAGGATCCCCGTCAAGTTGATGTGGGTCCCCAAGAATAAGAACTAGAGAGTTCTTGAGGGGTGACTCCGCCAATGAAATTCACTCACATTCATTATTGGCAAGAACTAGTTGCAATCAACATCAACTCTATGCAATAGTTCAAGGAGTCACACATTCCCTCAAAGGTAAGCAAGGGACAAGGTAATCAACAAATCCATGGACATCATCACACATGCTTTGCACTCTATGTCCATAGATATCCTTGTATTTGTCTCTTGTGTGTTGGGACTAACCCATGTAGGTGAGAAGAGTAAGGAAACAACAAGGATGCTCCCAACTCTTGGTGATCTTCATCAACTTTGAGCATGCACCACTACCTCACCAACATGAAGTCTTCATCGACAAAACCCAAGGTTAGTTTATCCCTCCTATGGGGGGATGTCACATCAAGGGGGAGCTTTACTATAAAACTTGAGTCAAAGCATCTCTTAGTATGTGACAACATTAAATGCTTTATGTAAAAGTGGTAACCCCACTTGTGATTAAACAATGAGTATGACCTATGATCAAGTATTCTTGCTTGGCTCCTAAGTCAATATACTCATATATAGATGACTCCGTCATCGCCAAAATGCTTGATAGATGCTAGTGTGTATGTGCATGTTTGCCATGATTTCATTTGACATCTTATTGTGTGAGCATGTTGGTCTGCATTTATGTATCCATTTGAGGACATCCAATTGTTGCTATTTGGCTTTCTGATTTCTCTTTTGCCAATTGGATGGACAAGAATGCCTAGGACCACTCTCTAGCTATCTATGCTTTCTCACCTCATATTCCATTCTTGCTGCATCACAAAACTTGAACAAGCACTTCTCGATCCCTTTGTGTGAGATGCACTCGGAGTTCTGTGTCGAAAAGGGCTGCACTCCAAAACCACCCAAGTGCAACTCGGTGAAACCAACCACAATTTTCGGTCTCACCGAATGCCTAGGGTTGATCTGGTTTTCCAATCTCGGTAACACCGATTCCTTATTCTCGGTTACACCGAGTTTCCCTGTCAGCTGACAGTTGAGAAACTCGGTGACACCGAAAATTTCGAACCGGTGTCACCGACAGCAAGGGGTATATATGCTGTGGACCCAACGCTTTGAAATTCACTCCTCAAGCCGTCGCGCTCCAAAACCCTAAGCTGCCAAAAAGGACCCCCCGGTCGTCGCCCTTGCCTCCCCGTGCTCCTCCGCCGCTAGGATCCTCGCCGTCGACGGGCATCTTCGCCGCCGTCTTCGCCGTAGCGGACCGTCACCAAGCTAGGGTACGGATCCGATCCTCTCATGCGCTCCATCGTCTAATTCTTGCACATTGAGAAGTTCTTATCTATAAGCCATTGTGTGCAATCCTCCCTATCCACCAGAGCTCTCATAGATTAGCGAACAATGAAGATTTTAGGGTTAGCTGTCCGCAGATTGCATCTCGGTACCACCGAGTTGAAAAAATCGGTTCCACCGATTGTGTTTTAGGGTTACTGAGAACCATATCGGTGAGACCGAAGCAAACTTTTCGGTTCCACTGAAAAGGCTGCCAAGTCTCTGTTGATGTATATGGTCAGTCTCGGTGACTCCGAAAATACCACTCGGTGACACCGAAATACCTTCTGCAGAAAGCTAAAACTAATGTCTTCCTTGTTCAAATTTTTGAAAATCTCTGTGTTTTGTGTTGCTCAACTCCTCTGCTCCTCTATATTATTTTCACAGGGTCAGAGATGTCTGCTTCAGATGACAGTGAGAACAATTTCAGAGAGGAGAATATTGTCATGAGTTTAGGCACTAGAACTGAGGAGAGTTTTGATGATGTGCCTAGTTCTCCAGATCTGCCCAAGGCTGCTACAAGGACTAGGAGGAAGCTCAATTCTGATGAGGAGGATGAGGACTTCATCCCTGAGGAGCTGCCTAAGAAACATGTTGCTGCCACTTCTTCCAAGAAGACGAAAGCTATCAGAAAGGAGTATGCTACCTCTGAGACAGTGAGAGCACCAGAGAGCTCCAGAGCAACCATGACAGTTGTGCCTCCCAAGAAATCTATGCCTAAGAAGGCAGGGGAGAAGAAGAAATCCAGGAAGAGGATTATCCATGTTGTTGGCAGGCCTACCTCTATGTTTGAGGATCCAGAGGAGGCAGCTGCTGAAGAGGAGGAGGTAGAGCCAGTTGCAAAGGCCCCTCCCAAGAAGAAGAAGAAGCTTATGGCAGATGCTATGCCTAAGGCTACCACTTCCAAGAGCACCAAGTCTGCTGCTGCTGACAAACCCAAGAGGTTCTCCAGAGATATACCAGCTTCTTCCAAGAACAAGACCTCCACTTTCAGGGAAGCTGAGGATGATGATGACTTTTCTGCTTTGATGAAGCTCAGACCACACCTTCCAGAGCACAATGCTAGCCACCTGATTGCTGAAGATATGAAGAAGAGGAAGGATTCTGGTTTGAGGGCATGGAGAGCAATTGATCCATATGCTCAGAGGAGAAAGACAGTTGTGGATTACAGGTTCTACACCAAGGAGCAACAAGATTTCTATGAGACAATCTTGCTTGACAAGAGCTCAGTTGTGAATGATATGAGATACGTTGACTGGAAGTACATCAAGGCGAATGAAGATTACTTTCCAAATGTTCAAGACAATTTTCATTGCATTAACCTAGATGAGTTTGTTGGCAAAAAATTCACTGCATGGAATGACGAGATGATCATGCAATTCTACTCCACTGCTCACTTTTATGGAGATGGTAGAATTGTGTGGATGACTAAAGGAGCAAGATATGAGTCTACTGTTGATGAATTGGCTGTCATCTTAGGAGTCCCAGAGGCGCAAGATGGTGACTTGGATGTCTATTCTGAATCCAAGGAGAGCCATGATTTCATGAAGGACATGTACAATGCTATCCCTGCTGCCAACTTGAAATCTCACAAGTTAGGATCCATTTACTTCCTCCAGGCTGGCCTCCGCACCATGAACACTATCTTGAGGAACACACTGATGCCTAAGTCTGGAGATGAGAAGATGATTCGAGGCTATTCCATCAACATGCTGATCCATCTTGATAGACACACCAGGATACGAGTGATGGACTTGATAGTAGAGACTGTGAAGAGGGTTGCTGCTGATCAGAAGCGCTCATGCTGTTATGCACCCTACATTCAGATGCTCATCAACTCCAAGCTGGAGAAGCACATTTTTGCTCTTGACAGGCCCCACTTGCCCCTACAGCCAGATCTCGAGGACAACGTTGTGGTGATGGACCCAGATCATCCCACATCAGCTGCAGCTCAGGCAGAGGCAGAGGCAGCTAGAGCCACTAGTGCTCAAGTCCCTAGATCCAGGAACAAGCAAATGGATCTCTTGATCACTGCCGTTCAGGGCATGCAGAAGGACATCAAGGACATACTGGGGAATCAAAATAGCTTGTGAGGATCTTTGAGAATAGGATCAAGACCCTCAATGACAAAGTTGATGGGCTGACAAAGACAGTGAACGAGCTGGAGAAGGAAGTTGATAGCGTGCCCAGTCCCGACACTTTAGATGATGAGGATGACTCTCCTCTCAGGCCAGGCACTCACTTCACTACCCAGGCCAGATCAGCCACAGTGCCAGTTCCAGAGTTGAGGCCTTGTTCATCAGCACCTGCTACAGCCTCCTCAGCTCCATCAGCTCCAGTACCTCCAGTTGCCACTCCAACTCCATCCATGATATTAGCAGAGGTCTTCGCCAACGCAGTTCTCTCGACTCCTACATTGACTACCGGAGGAGATCAACCCAAGAACGATTAGATATATACCTTTGAACTTTTTGGTAACTTGTTGCTAAAGGGGGAGAAGTGTATATAGATCTTTAGGCTTCGAGTGAGAGAGCGTTTGGTTTTTATCGCTGATGAGGATGTTTACCCTAGGTAGGGTCATGGACCTGCCATCTAGGACCCACCAATGGTCCCTTATCAGCATCAAAGCTCAGAAGAAGAAGTGCATTCGGTCAAACCTGAAGAGTCACTGAGACGTATCAGAAGAATCACTCGGAAGTACCTGAAGACACACTCGGATGGCTACGTCCACACTCGGTCAACGAAAGCTCAACAGTCCAGGAGACGTAACGTTGAGTTATATGAAGAGACGTCCTCTGGGACTGATCGGTCGTGCATTACCAGTAACGTCCTAGTTAAAGCGGCAGTTTCTGTAACGTAGCTTTAACTAGCATTCAATGCGGCGCTTGGCTGGTGATGGCGCACTCAATATAAGCCATCACCGGACGCCATAGCAAGGGTCCGACACTTGTATTCCCATATAGACCCATAAGCAAAGCAACACCAGCCCCCGGGATCGAGACGTAGGGCTTTTACCACTTCCGAGTGGGGCCTGAACTCGTACACATCCGAGTGAAACACCTGAGCCGTAGCTAGACTTCTCCCCTCCATTCGTACCCCTAGTTCTATTGTCAGGGACATTCCCACGACAGTTGGCGCCCACCGTGGGGCTGCGCATCTAGCGAATTCCGGCGCAGGTGGAATTTCCATCTTCTCGTTCATCATGAACACTTTCGGCGACGAGATCTTCTTCGGGTCACCCAGCTTCCCCGTCGACGATTCGGCGTGGCTGCAAGAGGCACCGCTTGATATTGAGGCACTTCCCGCCCGCGGCGCAGTGCACTTTAGCGTGGCGATGTTCGGAGTTCTTCTCCGGCAACCGTCCACGCCTTATCGACAGGTCTCCCCTACACGTCTCGCGGCATTCCGCCGGCGCTCCGGGCGCTCCAGGCTGCAGCGCTGGATCATACATGCTGTGGCAGCGCAGGCCGCGGGGCAGAAAGTGACTGCACTCGGAGTCGATGAGGCAGTGCACTGTCTATTCCCTTCTTCGGGTGATGACTCCTCCGATGCCGCTGATTTCGAGAGCAGCGGAGAAGTGGCGGAGGTCTTCATGGCCGGCCAGTCCCGAGACGCTGCACCTCCAGGGTACTCGGCCGGAGGTGCCCGTGATCGAGACGGCGATCATCGTGATGCTAGTACCGACGGCTACATCCCCCGACCGCTCACTCGGGAACAACGGGAGGAAATGAGGCGCAGGAACGATGAAGTTCTTCAGACGCCCATTGCGGGAAACACTCTGGCTGAGCGCGAGCACCTTGAGCGGTTATTGCAGTCACTCGACGAGCGCGCGACAAGGGATCTTCCCAGCTCCAGCCGTAGCCGCCGCCAGTTGACATTCACAAAGGAACGCCCGTACACCATCCCAATGATGCATACCCCTTTGATGAACCTGGCCGCGGCCACTCGGATCGCGGATTCAATCCAGCCATCCAACTCGGCAGCAGGCGAGGGCATTCGGCAGATCCAGGCTCTGCTGAAGAATGCCCTTCAGCAAAATTCAAAGGTATTGCAATCTCACCGGCGCATTCATAATGAATCCACTCGGGCGGATACTGTGTAGTCGGCTCACAGTCCTCTAGCACAGAGGAGGGATCCGCGGACTCCTCCCCATCCGAGAGGCCAGTATGGAGGACACGGACGCGACGACCGCAATTTCAGTCGGACCCCCCCTCCGAGGGGTGGCCCGCATGGTCAATGTCCGTATGACGGGGGCTATCCACTCGGGAGAAACAGTGAGCGGAGCCGTGTCAGACACAGAGTGTACGACGCCCGATCGGACATCACTCAACGAGTGGTCGATCGAAACAGATACGACAGAGACCGAGTGAGCAGCTGGGGAGTTTCTGGTCTCGGTTGCTTCAGCCGATACATCCGAGAGGTGGAGATACCCCCCAATTACCGACTAGCAATCGGGATTGGAAAGTTCAATGGCGAGTCCAAGCCAGATACTTGGCTCGAAGATTATCGAGTCACCGTCCAGATCGGTGGCGGCAATGACTTCGTAGCCATGAAGCACCTTCCGCTCATGTTGGAACGGTCTGCACGGGCGTGGCTAAATCAGTTGCCCGCCAACTACATTTACTGCTGGGATGACTTGGCCCGAGTGTTTGTCAAAACATTCGAAGGTACTTACAAGCGTCCGGGTGGACTGATGGAACTCCAGCACTGTGTTCAGAAGAACAATGAAACTGTTCGGGAGTACATTCAGCGCTGGACCACGTTACATAACACTGTGGAGAATGTCACCGAGCACCAGGCCGTGTGCGCCTTCAAGGCAGGCACTCGGTATCGGGAGTTAGTCTTGAAGTTCGGTCGGTCTGGGGATCTGTCCCTCAGTCGGGCCATGGAGATTGCGAACAAATACGCCAATGGTGAAGAAGAAGACCTCCTCCGAAGCGGTAAAGCAAGAGCCGGCAACGCCCCTCAATCGGGAGGCAACGCTGGGAAGAATCAGAAGCGGAAAGCTGACGCCTCCAGCAAGGCTGAAGTCGCAACTGTCCAGGGGCAGGGGCAAGGCAAGCCGAAGCCCAAGAAGAAGAAGAAAGAATGGACTCCCGAGAAGAAGTCCGAATACAAATCCGATATCCTTGACCAGCCGTGCCAGATTCATACCAAGACGGATGAAGAAGGCAACGTTGTGCTTCCGAAGCACTCCACTCGGGAATGTCGCCTGCTCAAACAAGAGATGAGCGATGAGCCCTCGAGTGAGAAGGTTGATGTCGAGGATGAGGAGGATACTTGCGAGTATCCAAACATCGACAAGGTCATCAACGTGATTTTCACAGATGTTGAAAGCAGAAGACAGCTCAAAGTAATCAATCGGGAGGTTAATATGGCAGTTCCGACTGCTACCAAATACCTCAACTGGACGAAGACGCCCATCACCTTCGACCAGTCGGATCATCCGCCCCACATTGCCACCCCCGGGAGGCAAGCGCTGGTTGTTGACCCAGCAGTGGGTGGTGTCCGACTGCACAAAGTCCTAATGGATGGAGGCAGCGGACTAAATATCATATACGCCGACATGCTCAGCGCTATGGGCATCCGGATGTCCCGATTGAGCAAGAGCAACATGCATTTCCATGGGATAGTCCCTGGGAAGAAGGCCGAATCACTCGGTCAGATCGCACTGGACGTAGTATTCGGTGGCGAGAAGAATTTCCGAAAGGAAAAACTGACTTTTGAGGTGGTCGACTTCCGTAGTGCTTACCACGCCATCCTGGGTAGGCCTGCCTATGCACGTTTCATGGCCAGACCATGTTACGTGTATCTCAAGCTTAAGATGCTAGGGCCTAAGGGCGTGATTACAGTCACTGGCGATCGGAAAGTCGCCGAAGAGTGCCTTCAGCAGGGCACGAAGATAGCCAATGAACAAGTTCTGGTAGTCGAACTTGAAGGATACAAGAAAGAGGTGGACACGGCTGATTTGCTCAGGTCGAAGCGGCCAGCTTCAGAATCAGCTTTCCAATCGTCTCGCGAGACTAAACAAGTCCATGTCCATCCGAGTGACCCGAGTGCCGCCCCGACGAACATTTCCACTACACTCGGAGACAAATAGGAAGCCGAGCTCATCTAGTTCCTCCGTGGGAACTAGGACATCTTTGCATGGAAGCCCTCTGACATGCCTGGTGTGCCTAGGGAACTGGCTGAGCACCGACTCCGGACTGACCCCAAGGACAAGCCAGTTAAGGAGTACTTGCGTCGATCCTCCGTCGAGAAGCGCAAGGCGATTGGTCAAGAGATAGCTCGGCTTCTCACTGCCGAGTTCATTCGCGATATCTACCACTCCGAGTGGCTCGCGAATGTGGTCCTGGTGCCGAAGAAGGATAAGTCACTCCGTATGTGCATTGACTTCAAACACCTTAATCGGGCCTGCCCGAAAGATCATTTTTCCTTTACCTAGGATAGATCAGATAGTGGACTCAACAGCCGGATGTGAACGTCTGTCGTTCCTGGATGCGTACTCTAGGTACCACCAGATCCGAATGTTTGGCCCCGATGAAATAAAAACAGCCTTCATCACCCCATTCGGGTGTTTTTGCTATATCACACTGCCATTCGGCTTGAAGAATGCTGGAGCCACTTTTCAGCGCATGATCCAGAAGTGTTTGTAGAAGCAAATTAGTCGGAACGTGGAGGCCTATATGGACGATATCATGGTCAAGTCTAGGAAAGGTTCCGACCTTCTGACTGACCTTGCCGAAACCTTCGCAAACCTATGACGCTTCGGGATCAAGCTGAATCCAGCTAAGTGCACATTCGGAGTGCCCGCCGGAAAGTTCTCGGTTTTCTCGTTTCCGAACGGGGGATCGACGCTAACCCAGATAAAATTGGTGCTATAGTCCGAATGAAGTAGCCAGAGTGCTTACGTGATGTGCAGAGGTTGACAGGATGCCTTGTGTCCCTGAGCCGATTCATTTCAAGACTCGGAGAGAAGGCTCTTCCTCTCTACCGATTGCTGAAGAAATCTGATAAATTCGAGTGGACCAATGAAGCGCAAGCCGCATTCGCTGGGCTCAAGGCATTGCTTTCCACCCAGCCGGTGTTAGCTGCCCCGGGCCAGGAACCTTTACTCCTGTACATCGCGGCGACCAGCCAGGTGGTGAGCACAGTCCTTGCTGTGGAGCGAGAAGAGCCAGGAAAAGCATTCAAAGTCCAAAGACCCATATATTACATCTCAGAATTGCTAACTCCTTCCAAGCAGAGGTACCCGCACTACCAGAAGCTGGTTTATGGTATTTACCAGACTGTTAAGAAGGTAGTCCATTACTTCCAAGATCACTCGGTCACGGTCGTCAGCAGCGCTCCCCTGTCGGAGATCTTGCACAACAAGGACGCCGCTGGCCGACTGGCGAAGTGGGCAATCGATCTCCTTCCGTTGGAAATCAAATTTGAAGCTAAGAAAGCAATCAATTCCCAAGCGTTGGTTGATTTTATGGCCGAGTGGATTGAGCAGGAACAACCAATTCCGAGTGTTCCCAAACACTGTACCATGTTCTTCGACGGATCCAAGATGCTCAATGGCTCGGGGGCTGGCGTGGTTCTCGTCTCTCCCAAAGGAGACCGACTAAACTATGTTCTCCAGATCCATTTTGACTCATCAAACAATGAGGCCGAATATGAAGCCCTCCTTTACGGGCTCCGCATGGCCATCTCACTCGGCATTCGTCGGTTGATGGTTTACGGTGACTCGAACCTCATTGTCAATCAAGTGATGAAGGAGTGGGACATTCGGAGTCCAGCACTGACCGGATACTACAACGTAGTCAGGAAGCTGGCGAAGAATTTTGAAGGCCTAGAGCTTCATCACATCCCTCGTGCGAAGAATCAAGCGGCAGACGATCTGGCTAAGATCGGATCCACTCGGCGAGCAGTCCCGAGTGATGTATTCCTCGAACATCTGCGTGCTCTGACTATTGCCGAAGACCCTTTCACAGAGGAGCCCCCGCAAGCAGTCGGTCCTTCTGATCCGACTGAGGTTGAAGTTCCAGCTATAGTGGATCTGGTACACGAAATGCTGGTAATCACTTCCGAGTAGACTCAACCCTATTTGGCATATTTGCTCAGACAAGAACTCCCAGAAAACGAAGAAGAAGCCCGTTAGATCATCCGTCGATCCAAATCATTTGAAGTTATGGGAGACCAGTTGTACAAGAAAAGTACCACAGGAGTCATCCAGAAATGCATTTCCCCTGAGGAAGGGTTGCAAATCTTACATGAAGTCCACTCGGGAACTTGCGGCCACCATGCGTCCTCCCGGACTTTGGTCGCTAAAGCTTTCCGAGCGGGTTTTTATTGGCCCCGAGCCAATGAAGCTGCAAAGGACCTGGTAGACCTGTGTGTTGGATGTTAGTTTTACAAGAACAAATCTCACAAGCCAACGTCCGCGCTCAAGACGATTCCGATCACTTGGCCATTTGCAGTATGGGGCTTGGATATGGTCGGCCCCTTACGGACTGGGTTGAGTGGATTCACACATCTGCTTGTCGCGGTTGACAAGTTCACCATGTGGGTTGAAGCAAAGCCCATCAAGAGCTTAGATGCAGGCACAGCCATCAGTTTCATTCGGCAAATCATCTTCAGGTTCGGCGTGCCTCACGATATCATCACAGATAATGGGAAGAACTTTGACGCGGACGAGTTCCGGGAATTTTGTTTCTCTCAAGGCATTCGGGTTAATTACGCCTCAATGGCTCACGCGCAGTCGAATGGCCAGGCCGAGCGCGCCAACGGAATGATTATGCAAGGCCTGAAGCCTCGATTGATGAGAGACTTAAAATTCGCTGGTGGAGCTTGGGTTGAAGAATTGCCTTCCGTCTTATGGGGCATTCGGACAACTCCAAACCGCTCTATGAAGCGCACACCCCTCTTCATGGTGTACGGGTCAGAGGTAGTGTTACCGAGTGATCTTCAGCACAATTCCCCCCGAGTGGAACTCTATGACGAAGCTGAAGCTGAAATCGCTCGGCAAGATGGCCTTGACCTTCTGTAGGAAGAGAGAGAGCTGGCCCTCATCAGATCGACGCTTTATCAGCAAGATTTGAGGCGCTACCAATGACAGACACATCCAAGTTTGAGCCTTTCAAGAAGGGGATCTTGTTCTCTGACTCGATCAATAGAGACCCCACAAACTCGCGCCTCCGTGGCAGGGGCCGTATGCAATCTCCAAAGTCTTGCATAACGGAGCTTACCGGCTTTACAACATCAAAGATGGAGTAGAAGAGCCCAGAACCTGGAATGCGGACCTGCTTCGCAAGTTCTACACCTAGAAAACAACTATTTTTAGCTTGTCATTCCAGTAATGAATCCGAGTGATCTCGATGAATAAAGTTTTATTTCATTATATCTTGTTGAAATTTGACTGCTACCCCCAGTGGGTGTGAAAAACACTTAGCCGCAAACCTGATTTTGCCTAAGTACAAACTACTCCGAGTGAGGGTCTCGCCCACACTCGGGGGCTTAGCCGTGGCTCCGCGTCGCCTAAGTTAAAAACTACTCCGAGTAGGGAAAACATCCACACTCGGTTGTCAACATGAACATGACCATCATTGTTCATCTAAGGACAAACTACTCCGAGTGAGGGTCTCACCCACACTCGGGGACTTAGCCGCGGCTCCGCGTCGCCTAAGTCAAAAACTACTCTGAGTGTGGACATCCTCCACCCTCGGTTGTCAAGATGAACATGACCATCATTATTCATCTAAGGACAAACTACTCCGGGTGAGGGTCTCACCCACACTCGGGGACTTAGCCGCGGCCCCGTGTCGCCTAAGTTAAAAACTATTCCTAGTGAGTATAAGATCCGCACTCGGTTGTCAAGATGACCAGGACCATAATTGTTCATCTAAGGACAAACTACTCCGAGTGAGGGTCTCATCCACACTCGGGGGCTTAGCCGCGGCCCCGTGTCACCTAAGTTAAAAACTACTCCGGGTGAGGGTCTCACCCACACTCGGGGACTTAGCCGCGGCCCCGCGTCGCCTAAGTTAAAAACTATTCCGAGTGAGTATAACATCCGCACTCGGTTGTCAAGATGAACAGGACCCTAATTGTTCATCTAAGGGCAAACTACTCCGAGTGAGGGTCTCGCCCACACTCGGGGGCTTAGCCGCAGCCCCGTGTCGCCTAAGTTAAAAACTACTCCGAGTGAGGATCTCGCCCACACTCGGGGGCTTAGCCGCGGCTCCACGTCACCTAAGTTAGAAATCACTCTGAGTGTGGACATCCTCCACCCTCGGTTGTCAAGATGAATAGGACCATAATTGTTCAACTAAGGACAAACTACTCCGAGTGAGGGTCTCACCCACACTCGGGGACTTAGCCGCGGCCCCGCGTCGCCTAAGTTAAAAACTACTCCGAGTGAGGACAACATCCGCACTCGGTTGTCAACATGAACAGGACCATAATTGTTCATCTAAGGACAAACTACTCCGAGTGAGGGTCCAGCCCACACTCAGGGACTTAGCCGCGATCCCGCATCGCCTAAGTTAGAAACCGTACGAGTGGGACACCCTCCACACTCGGTTGACAAGATGAACAGGAGTATCATTGTTAATCCAAGGACAAATTTCTCCAAGTGTAGGTCTCGCTCACACTCGGAGGTTTAGCCGCGACTCCGCATCGCCTAAGTTAGAACCATCCGGAACCAAAGATCGAATAAAGCCAAAACAAACGAGAAATGCATCATTCGGATCGAAAGGTACGGATAAAGGTTCAAACGGTGGGAGCCTCCGGCTCACTTAAAGTTTCATTGTTACAGCAACCACTCGTCATTCCGAGGCAAATACTTAAAAGAGTTCAAGCTGGACGATCACTCGGGCGGCGGCACTGCTTCCACGAAGGTGTCCAGGTCGATGTTGTCCGCTATCCGACTGGCAGCTTCCATGAACATCTCCATGAAGTCATCAATCTTGGTGTTCTTCCTGTTGGCCACTTCGAGAGACTTCAGCTTCTTCTCGTCCACCCCCTTGCAGTGGATACGGACCAACGAGAGAGCTATGTCAGCACCGGCCCGGGCCGCAGATTTCTTCCAGTCTTTCACTCGACTTGGCACTGCCTTCACTCGGGCTAACATGGTCTCCAGATCCTTCGAGGGCTCATCGTCGGGAAAAACGTCATGATCGATCGCAGAGATGGCAATGCTAAGCTCCCTGATATACATGGCCACTTGCTCAACACGCTCTTCCAAGCGGAGCACGCTCATGGCAGCACTGTCCTTGAGTAAGCCCTGGGTGGGGTCCAGTTCCTTCTCAATTTTGTCCGTCTCCTCCGCCACATCGTCACAAAATGCTGGATTCAGGCAAATGAAGAAAGAAGTCAGAGACATACAAATTTCACTCGGCTTAACCAAGCTCAATGAAAGTCACTCGGAAAAATTACCTTTGAGCTTTTCATTGGCCTCGCCACTAAATTCCTCGACGTATTCCTCCAGCTCAGCTTTCTTGGAAGCAATGTGGTTGAGTTTGGTCTGCCACTCGGTTTTCTGCTTCTCCAATTCAACGAGTTCTTCGTTGGACTTTTGGATGGAAGCTTCCAATGCTTTCTTCTCCTCCTCTAGCTTTCTGACTGACTTAAGTTTTTCCTCGGCCTCCTTGGCCTTTCGGCTGGCTTCCTTCTGAGCGGCCGCAAGTTCGACGTCCTTCTTCTCAAGAGCAGTCTTCACAGTTTCTAAAGAAATAGAATTCCTCAGCCTCTTGACAAGTTCACGATTTTCTCTACGAAAATCTGATGAAGCATATTCAGTCGGATGGGGAAGAGGAGCAACTACCATTACAGTCCAGCAGGAAAATATTACCTTCAATGGCCTTTTTCTCCTCTTCCAGTCGGGCGTTCTTGGTCTTCTCGGCGTCGAGGCTAACGTGCAGGTCCAGCACCTCCTTCTCCAGAGTCTTGTAGTGGCTTCCGAGCTCACAAACAGACTGCAAAACAGATTTAAAGCAAAGGATATTGGTCAGGACTTTGACCCGGAGTCTAAGACTATCGCTGACTCCTTCAGTCGATGGCAGTCTCGGGGACTACACCCAGTGGGTGCGCTCAGCGCGCCCCCACTGGAAAATCAAAAACAAAGTATTCATTTGGATGGATTGAACATAGTATTCATTCGGATGAATTGAGCATGATATTCACTCGGACTCTAAGACTCCCGCCGACTATTTCAGTCGAGGGCAGTCTCGGGGACTACACCCAGTGGGTGCGCTCAGCGCGCCCCCACTGGAACTCAAACACACTCAGCGGGTGTACTTCAACCCAGATTTAGATCTTCACTCGGATTTCGACTGAAAGGGTACTTACAAGAGTACTTACTCGGACATTCTTCTTCAGGGCTTCACTCGCATCGTACTCCGTCTTTAGTCGGTCACTCATTATCTCCAGCTGCATTAATGCCTGTTTGCTCGCTCCCACTTGGTCCTCCGGGACATGGTGTAGCGCAAAAATGTTTGGCGTAGAAGGAGTCAACAAGTGAGATGAAGACCCAGTACCGAGTGCTGCTCCGGCTCCCGAGCCGGCCTCTTGTGTGGGCACCAGAGTATCGGAGAGCGACGGCCCCTGCATCACGACGTCTGCAGTGGCCGGAAGGTTCATTGGGTCGATCTTGTCGTTTGCATCAAGGTCGATCACTTCACGCGGAGCTGCAAGTAATCAAGCCACTCGAAGATGAATAAACACTCGGAAATATACAGGATTACCGAGTGAGTTCTGAACTTACCCTTTGAAGACGCAACATCAACGTCGGCCCGCTCTTTTTCCAGGGTCTGGGGGTCAGGTGATGCGGTTGAAGTATTAGCTCTGCAAGAGGAACACTCGGATCATTTATCACTCGGACAAGTACAGACAATAATCTTTAAGAGTGGAAACACTTACGCTGAAGCCACCGGGATGGCCATCTTGATCTTCGGGATGAAGACCGCCTTCCGAGGCTTGGTTGTAGCAATTTTGGGCTGCTTCGCCTTCTTCTCAGGAGAAGAAGCAAGCTCTCCACGCCCACACTTTGAAGCACGGGTGGGAAGGGCAGATCCACTCGGCTTGGCAGTTTTCGATCCTTTGGGCCCGCCACCGCGGATTCCCGGGTCATGGTGCGCTTTTGAACGAGATTCGGGCACTCGGTCTTCCGAGCGCGATGACTCCACTTCATCGTCATCCTCTGAGCCCTCCTCGTCATCTTCCTCGTCATCCTCGCCTTCACCAGGCTCCTCATACTCTCCAGCTTCGGCCGAGTCATCCGGATGGTTAGTGTCGCTGGCAACGTCGATCGGACCCCTATCCACGATAAGCACCGGACTGCTCATTTGTGTGCAGGCCTACCGAATGAAAAGCAGAATTAGTCGGACCAATTTCAACATATATACGAATTTCACTCGAAGATAAACACTCGGAATTTACCTCGTTGCCGAGTTCTCCAATGAAAGTGGAGTCACCAGCCTGCTCCCCCTGGGGTTGTCACGTGCTGGTGTGATCGCCTTGATCTTGGCCTCCACCTCTTCTTCCTTGAGCTCCTCCGAGTGAGTTCGAGTGGAGTCATTCGGCCCGGAGTATTCCCACATGGGGTGACCTCTGGCTTGCAGTGGCTGGATCCTCCTCTGGAGAAAAACCTCTAGCAGGTCGAGGCCGTTGACTCCTTTCTGCACCAGAGCTACTAATGTTATCACTAAGATCTCTACTTCGGTCCTCTCCTCCTTGGTCACTGTCAGTCGGGAACTGGCCGAATGCGATCCGAAGTATATGGTGGGAGGCCCGGCTGACCCTCCCCGACTGGAATGTCGTGGCAGTAGAACCAGTTCTCCTGCCACCCTTTTACCGAGTCAGGAAATGTCATCTTAGGAAAACATCCTTTGCCTCGCAAGTGGATTCCGAGTCCCCCGCACAATTGGGCCACATTGGTCTTATCCTCCGACCGAGTGGGTTTTTTCACGGTCATCACTCGGCAAGTGAAGAGATGTTTAAACAAACCCCAATGGGGGTGGCAACCCAGGAAGTTTTCGCACAAAGAGACAAACGCAGCTAAGTATATGACAGCATTGGGAGGAATGTGATGAAGCTGTGTGCCGCAGAAACTCGGAAATCTTTGGAAGAAAGGGTGAGGCGGCAGAGAGAAACCTCGTTCGAGGTGAGTCACCAAGAGGACATGCTCGTCCCCCTTCGGCGGTGGCTCCTCTTCGTCCGGCCCCGGCAGCCGCCAGCTCCCCTCGCGCACGAATCCTTGATGCTCCAGATCGAGCATCCGGGCCTTGGTCACCCGCGATGAGAGCCACTCACCTTGCGTCCATCCGGACGGCACTCCGGTGCTGGAAGAAGACGCGTGCGCGCTCTTCTTCGCCCGTTCGGCCTTCGCGGTCGCGGACGCCGTGCGCATCTTTGCCGGCGAGCTCGAGACAACCTTTGGCAAAAGAGAGAAGGGAGGAGCGCAGGGGGGCATCGAAGAATACGAGGGATTGGGGAAATGAGATCCGTTCTCGCCCCAACAGTACTTTCCACTATTTATATCGAAGATCCGGTGCAATCTCAGGCCGTCAATCCGCAAACGAAGGAAGATCTGCAAATCCACTGTTCAGGGTCTCGAGGACGCATGGCGTGATTTTCGGCGCGGTTATCGAGGCGTCGTGCCCATTTCCCCAAAATGTTTGGGACACGACCGTTCCGCCGCGCGCCCACGCGCAGTTTTTGGCGATTTCGAACGCGCGGAAATTTCTCCGTGTCCGAAGGAGGCGAGCACCACGCCGCGAGTGACCCTGGTGACACCTTCCTGCGAACCGAGTGAAAGGCTCACACAAACTGACCACTCAGATTAAACAACATGATAGTTTTCATCGAAAACATTGATCCTAAATCCACCTTGGTTTGAGGCCGAGTGAGGGACGACATGATCGTCTCTCGATCTTTTCCGAAAGGTCGTCGATGCTTCCGAGTGTCGATCACTCGACTAATAAAACCTCATGGATTCGGGGGCTACTGATGATGATGTTTACCCTGGGTAGGGTCATAGACCTGCCATCTAGGACCCACCAATGGTCCCTTATCAGCATTAAAGCTCAGAAGAAGAAGTGCATTCGGTCAAATCTGAAGAGTCACTCGGACGTATCAGAAGAATCACTCGGAAGTACCTGAAGACACACACGGATGGCTACGTCCACACTCGGTCAACGAAAGCTCAACAGTCCAGGAGACGTAACGTTGAGTTTTATGAAGAGACGTCCTCTGGGACTGATCGGTCGTGTGTTACCAGTAACGTCCTAGTTAAAGCGGCAGTTTCTGTAAGGTAGCTTTAACTAGCATTCAATGCGGCGCTCGGCTGGTGATGGCGCACTCTATATAAGCCATCACCGGACGCCATAGCAAGGGTCCGACACTTGTATTCCCATATACACCCATAAGCAAAGCAACACCAGCCCCCGGGCTCGAGACGTAGGGCTTTTACCACTTCCAAGTGGGCCTGAACTCGTACACATCCGAGTGAAACACCTGAGCCGTAGCTAGACTTCGCCCCTCCATTCGTACCCCTAGTTCTATTGTCAGGGACATTCCCACGACAATCGCTTTTTCAAAACATTTGATCTTTTTCTTTGGATGTGTTGAACTATGTGGTGTTTGATCATACGCTTAATGTGTGTTGCTACTATTTCCTATCATTATGATGCTTATGAAGATGATCATTCACCTTTGCTTGATTGTGTTGTGCTATGATGTTCATTCTAAGTATTCTCGCACACCACCAAGTTGTATGTGACATGAAAGAGTGCCCTATGTACCTAATCGATTGTGCATTTGCATTCAAATGCAAATTTAAAATAATGCACAAACTTAGGGGGAGCTCTTGCTTATCACATACTTCTCAAAGCGACAATTTATTCATTGATTATATCATATGTCGAAGCTTTGATCTATATGTTGTCATCAATTACCAAAAAGGGGGAGATTGAAAGCACATTTGCTCCCTTGGTGGTTTTGGTAATTAATAACAACATATATGTCATTGAACTAATGTTTCCACTAAGCATATTTCAGGAAAAGTTCAATGATAGGGATGGCAAAAGGATTGTGGATAACCCCAAGATGCAAGGAAATAGATTGGCAAAGCTTCAAGCAAGAGGACTCTATATTTTGCTTTGTGAGAAATCACTTTGAGTCCATAGGAAAGCCAATACTATTAAAAGGGGGCAAGGTACTTTTGGTGAACAAAATGCTCATACATGCATAAGTGATAGTCACCAAAAAACACCCACAAGCTCTTCCACAAAAGTCTGTCCAAAGTCAAATATCCAAAATCCGTGCAACCAACAATTTCCACTCGGTGCCACCGATTCCTAATCTCAGACTAACCCATGCCAAACCATAGCACATCGGTGCAACCGATTCCACTTCGGCGCCACCGAGTTTGGGTTGCCAACTTTCTGTTACCTCGATTCACAAAATCGGTACCACCGAGTTTGTTGGATCGGCGTCACCGAGTAGCACAATCTGACCGTTGGTCACCTTATCGGTACCGTCGAGATTTATATATCGGTCTCACCGAGATTCAAAAGTTGTCACCTTTTGATCACTTCGGTACCACCGAGATTCACACATCGGTGTCACCGAGTTGGTCACTTTAGGTGTAACGGTTGGATTTTTGGGGATGCCTATATATACCCCTTCACCACCACCCACTCGAAAGAGAAGCACTCAGAACTATTCCATACTTGCCCCATCATATTTTCTGAGAGAGAGACACCTACCCTTGTGTTGAGATCAAGCTATTCCACTCCATCCATATGAATCTTGATCTCTAGCCTCCCAAAGTTACTTTCCACCAAATCAATCTCTTCCACCATAGCCAAATATGTGAGAGAGTAATTGTGTGTTGAGGAGTCTATCATCTTGAAGAACGAGAGCAAGGAGTTCATCGACATTGCCGAGCCTATTACCTTTTGGAGGGTGGTGCCTCCTAGATTGGTTAGATGTCGCTTGGGAGCCTCCTACTTCATGTTGTGGAGTTGAACCAAGAAGTTTGTACGGGCAAGGAGATCGCCTACTTCGTGAAGATCTAACCATAGTGAGGCTAGTCCTTCATGGACGGAAGCCGTTTTGGAATAGTCAAGATTGCTACTTCGTGGACCCCTATGGGTGGAGCCCTCCGGGGACTCTCGCGGCTGTTACCCTCCGTGGGTTGAAGACTCCATAAACGTGGATGTACGATAGCACCACCTATCGGAACCACGGGAAAATCTTCGTGTCTACAAATTGCGTTTGATCTTCCTTCCTACCCTCTACTATACATGCTTGTTGTTACTTTCCGCTGCTATACTCTTAGACATGCATGTGTAGGGTGTACTTGACTTGCTATCATTGCTAAAATCTGCCAACACTTCAAATTGGGAAAAGGTAGAATTTTTATTTGGTCAAGTAGTCTAATCACCCCCCTCTAGACATACTTTCTGTCCTACAAAGGTGACCTTGGATCTCTAGCTAGTGGAACTCTGCGGCAGGTCATCGATGGGGGCGGCGCACTCCGAAGAGGCACGCTTCCCTGAGTCCTTTGCAAGCGTCTTTGCTAGGCTTCTTCTCTTTCTTTGATTCTTTGGCGGGAGCTGGTGCCCCTGCAACTTCAGCTGCTACCGCATCTCGATACATCTTGTCCACACATATGACCGCATCCTTTTTATCAGATGGGATGGAGATGATTCCTATGGGCCCTGGCATCTTCAAAGTGTTCTATGCATAGTGGGATGCTGCCATGAACTTTGCCAGAGCTGGGCGACCAAGAATTCCGCTGTAAGGTAGGGGAAGCTCAACCACATCAAACACCACCTTCTCGGTCTGGTAGTTCAACTCCCCGCCAAACGTCATAGGCAAAGTGATCTTTCCCTTGGGTCGGCTCCTGCCAGGGTTGACTCCATGGAACGTACCCGTGGCCTTGAGCTCTCCGTAATGGATCTGCAGCCTTTCAACCACCTTAGGGGAAATCAAGTTCAACCCTGCCCCGCTGTCAACTAACATCTTGGTTACTTTGAGGTTGCGGATTGTTGGGGAGACCAACAACAGCACACATCCGGCCGGAGTGGTGCGATCAGGATGATCCTCTTCATCAAAGATGATAGGCATGCGGGACCATTTGAGTGGCCTCCTGGAATCTGTAGCTGGCTCCACAACGTTGATCTCACGTGCCCATTGCTTGTGTTGGTGGTGAGAGGAATGCAAGGATGCACCCCCGTCAACACACATGGCTTCAGTTGCCTTCTAGAACTCTTGATCACTGGATCCTTCATCATCCTCATCATCACTCATGTCATCTCCTTCTTTCCTCTCACGACCTCTAGTAGGTTTCTCCTTCTACTGCGGGGCCTTGCCGCGGTGGCCTCCTCTACTACCACGGCCCTTCCCGGCAGCTCCATCTTGGCCCTTCTCCATGTCGCACTTCTTTTATTCTACCTTTTGCTTCTCCGCAAGCTGCTCAACTTGGCGGCATTCTTGGAGATCATGGCCCTTAGTGCGGTGGATTCTGCAGTACGGCCCATCGGACTTCCAGTTTTCTCTGCTGCTGCGGCCTCCCCGCAATCAGCACACGCGACAGCTCCCTTGCCAGGGGTCTCGGCCTTGGCCTTCTTGACGGCAGCGAGATTACCAGAGCTCTCCACAGCCAACACTGCTTTCCCTTTGTGCTTCTTGTTACATCTTCGGCTTCTCCCTTTTGAGCCGGGGGCGGCGGCGTCGTCATCTGAGTCGACTTCGACGCCAGCCTCCTCTTCGGGGAATCGCCTTCCTTCCTCAGCACGAGCACACTTGCCCGCCAACGTGTACAGCTCATTGACTGTCTTGGGGAGCTTCACATTCAACTTGGCCCACATCCTCCTGTTGCGCACGTTCGAATGGAACGCGGCAATCACGGCTGCGGGGTGTATCTTCGGGATATTGCGGTGCACTCGGCTGAATCTCTGGATGTATTTCCGCATGGTCTCTCCTTCCTTCTACGGAAGGACTTGCAGGTCGCTGGGATGTCCTGGCTACTGGTGACCACCTGTGAAGGCGCCGACGAACTCGTTGCACAGATCAGCACATGATGAGATAGAGTTTTCCGGTATGTGCATCAGCCACGATCTCACATTTGGCTTGAGTGCCAAAGGGAAATAATTGGCGAGCACCTTCTCATCTCTTCCTCCGGCGGCTTGAGCAACAATCGTGTAGATGCCCAGGAACTCTGCCAGGTTTAGCTTCCCGTCGTATTTCTCCGTCAGCTCGGGCTTGAAGGCTCGGGCCGACGGCAAGCGGACCTGTCGCAGCTCGCGAGTGAAGGCAGGGCACCAAACCTCATAAGGCAGGTACCCGCCAACACTGGGAGCGGGGTTGCCAGCGTCTGGGCAGTTGCGCTTGTCGGATTGGCGGTGTGCTTTCCGGTGCCGCTCGATGGTGATGCACGCGTCTTCCCTCCGCCGGTCGTTCAGGACATGCCGCTGGTCCCGGTGATCGTGTGAGCCAGACCAGACCATAGATGCCTCGTCAGGCTCGTCTGCATGCGGAGCTTGTCGTGGCTGTCTCTGGGCCTGTTGTTGCGGAGGGGATTGCACCGTCAGTGCGGCCCCCTCGACGCGACCGTCAGTCTCGGCCACCGTCGCCGTCCGTGGGTATCTTGACGGCTCTGCATGCTGCGACTTGCTAGCTTCGAGGAAACCGATCAAACTCTGGATGGTGGCTCTCCACTCGTCCATCTTGTCATCCGCCGGCGGGAAATTCAGCAGTAGTTGAGCCTGCGTCATTGCTTCTGCTGCTGGGGCTGGTATGGCTAAGGAGGCGGACCACGACGTCGCTCGACTCCTGGTGGAACCAATAGGAGCGTCGCCGCGCCCTTATCGCCGTGCACCAGTCTCCGAGGTGCTCTGACGTGGAGGAGGTCGAACTTGTGGGTCCAGGGTCCCGCTTGGCGCACCGTCTTGCTCCGGGCAATGTGCGTGTCCAGCAGCCGCGCCTGCAACAGGCGCTGCAGGAGGGCCACGGCCGCCTCCAGAATGGGCACCGCTTCTGCGACCACGGCCACCAATGTCGCGGAGGTGGAGGCGGATTGTTCTCCCCTCCTGTGGCACTAGGGGCGGGCTCGCCAAGATGATGTTGCTGTTGCTCTTCTTCAGCATTCCTTGCTCCAGCTTTGGCCATGGGAGAAACAACGGTGGCGCCGCCTGCGCCAGCCGCGTCGCCTACGATGCCTGCCTCATTCATCTCCGCCGCGGTACCAATGGCGTTCGCGGCCACGTGCGAGTGAGCCTTAGAAGTGGAAGGATGTGTGGTCGCGCCGGTCTTCTTCTTGGGAGCTATGGATGAAGAAGACGGTGATGAAGATCAACGCGCTGTCCACGGCCTCAGGTTCACGCAAATGAAGCACGCCCCCTACCACACGTAGCGCTCTAACCCGGCAAGGTTGCCTTCGGGTGAGCTACTATGCTAGTACAAGTGTCCAAAGGTCCGAATCCAGAGCTAGGTTGCCTTGGGCCTCCTTTTATAGGACAAGGGGCAACCACAGTGGCAAAACAGTCATTATCTAGAGATTAGATAGCTAACAGAGCTATCATACCTAACTCTGGCATTTAGGACAAAATACCATGATTGCTAGTCTAGGTGGCGCGCGGGGATGCATCCCCGGCAAGCTCTTACCACGGCTTAGCTGGTTGTTGCTTAGTATCTTGACACGCCTCTGGACGGGTGTCAAATGGGCATAATCTGTCTTCAGGTGCGTCGCCACGTGCTTCGCGAGAGCCACTTAGCCACCTGAGGGCTCGACACCGCATCGACAAGTGACTGGCGTCGCGATGCGGTGGAGTGGTGGCCGATCGGCTCGCGCCTGCCGGGAGATGGCTTGCCGGGTCTTCCTAAAGATGGGCGCGCCTCGATCCCCGGCAGGCGCCGGGGATGTGGCTGGCGCGCTTTGGGCCCCTCCTGGGCTGTTGCATTGAGCTTGCCGGAGTTGGTTGCCAGTGTAGACTGCCTCTCCCGGGGGCTTGGCTGTCGACGTTATCTTCTTGATGCGCTTCTTGATCTCACATAGAGCGGCTTCTTTGTCTTGTGTTGGTGTTGGCGGGGTCGTGCTACTACTGCCTGTGCATAAGTCAGGGGCACTGGGTACCCCATTCCTAATGCACCGACACCCATTACTCCCACATGCCATAACACGATTAATTAATTCTACAAATCCAATGTCTACGGTATCCCACATAATCTGTTAAAGTTCCTATAATCTCCAAATCCATGGAAGGGCCATCTTATCATCGTAAGTCCACCAATTTCCATTATTGTGATCAAGTAAACTCCAATGTCAAGTTTACATAGGTTTCTAATTCAAACTTCAGCATATAATACAATTTCATAGTTTATCTTCCATCGAGAATTATCGTATCATGATCGAGATCATCAGATATAATCATATTTACTCCAAACCGTGCAGACTTACTTATCATCATCACCTTATTGGGATCACCTATTTTAATCCAAATCTCATGCCCAGCGAGAATTCCTACTTGTTCCTCCAAGTCATTATCGTAACATCACCAATTTCCTATCAACTTCATCTAGTGAAGTCAAACTCCTACGCATCCAAGAAAACCAGCTTGATTGTAATTTTCCTGCTAAATCCAATATACTCAAGGGTTATGCTACTCTAGTAACTTGACCCACCAAGTTCATCTACCAATGAAAGTCTCATAATCCACCAAAGGGTCTCATCTATCTATTAAGATATCTACTATAGCCTCATCAAATAATTTGTCTACTAATCATATATCCTCAAAACGACCTTCCTTGTGGAATTGCAGATCAGGTGTTAGCTTAAGAATGTTTGTTCACTATGATCACTAGTTCCATAATTAATCAAGTGCTACGCAAAGGTTGTTGAAGTTTAACTGGTTCTCTTGCAAATCTGTAGGTTAAGCACATGGTTAAGGGTACAAGCTGGGTAGCTTGAGAGGTCTAGGATGGGTAGGTAAGGATTTCCAATCTTGAGGGAAAAGCATTACTTCACGGGGTTTCACCTTGTTGAATAGGTTGTCACAGAAGTCTTCGGTGCTAGTTGTTTGTCGAGGTGGAATCCTTGGTGCATCTCATCTCTCTAGTCTTCAGTTGATGAGGTAGGTGAGAGGGAAAAGTAGCATAGAGGGGGTGCCCACAGGAAGCAGTATAGTGTAAGTGCAATCGAACAAGTGTCGAAAGGGCCAAGCACAACATGAACATAAGATATGTGATACAGTCGCATACATGTTGCCTAGGGAAAAAGTGCGACTTATATCAAAACACAAACAACTTAATACAAGCAACGCCCAACATGGTCTCACTTGAACCATCATATGGACTCGGCTTCGCATAGGGAAACACCTTGCTTAACCATCCTAGAGGGTAATGGGGGTTGGGCATCTATTCTAGAGGTGCTTGTCTCGGTTCTCTGGCTTGAGTCCTCGCCTGTTAGGGTCTTCTTTTGTCGAGTTTTTAGGGTCTTGCTGAGGTTTTGCTTCGTTGTTTGATGAAACGTTCCGGGTTGGGGCCTGGAGAAAAAAACATTGGCAACTTCTTAAGCTGACGGGGCGAAGGTGGTTCCTTGTGGCTGCCATTGACTGGGTCTTCTGTTGTCTTCTTGATCGCGACAAGGCCATTTTGTCTTCTAAGGCGTCGAGGGTTCCAGGTAGGCAACATTTATGCAATGACATTAACAAGCCTTTGTAGAGGTCCACCGTGTCGGTTATGTTGATGACAACTTTGATACCAACAGTGGGGGGTGAAGAGGATCGTTTTCCTGCTCACTTATGGTGAGGCGGACCAAATGGCGAGGTTCCCATCCATCGGTGGTTGCCGACAAGAACGGTAAGGACGGGGTTGCTCTAATAACGATTTATATAATGATATTGCATATCTTGCACCCTGATCATCGTAGGTCAAGGTTGTATCAGCCTGGGGCAGTGTCGAGCGTGTCACTATCTTCTGTGTCTTAACGTCCTCATACCTCAAGAAGGTATCTCCTGTTGGTGACGTCTTGTTGTGGTGTCACCAACCTAGTGTTCAAAATATGTGAGCGATCAACTCGCAAGGTGGCTACTTTCTAGGTCATCCACCAAGATTACAGGGAATCTAGTGGTTAGGGGCATAAGGGTGCTAGCGACGATTTGCAAGGTTTTGGAAAGGCAGGTAAGGAGAGTCAAGAGAAAAATGGTGGAAGTGCTAAGGCAAAATTGACGGTTTTTTCTGAAAACATAGAAGAGGTAAGTGATACATCTCCATCGTATCTACAATTTTTTATTGTTCCATGCTATTATATTATCATTCTAGGATACTTTTTGAGTAATAATTTACCAGTTTATATTATTTTTAGCACCAACCTATTGACCCAGTGCCCAATGCCAATTCCTGTTTTCCACGTGTTTTCTACTTTTCAGGTTTACAGTACCAAATGAAGTCCAAGTGCTCCGAAACTTTTTTATGATTTTTTCTGGACCTGAAAGTGTGTTATATCGACTAGAGGGGGTGAATAGGCGATTTTTAAAAATTCGTCACTGAGGAATTACTATATGACGAATTTGCAAAGTGATGAAATACTAGCAGCAGAATAAGTACTCAACTGCATGTGAAACATAGCAGTAGCATAGTCATCATGAGGAAATGAAACATACAAAGAGCATAGGTAGTGTGAAAACGGGGATAAGCAGGCGATAGACAAAGTGACTGAAGAATTTGAGATGAGGAATTGAGAAAGTCTTCATTCAAACTCTTCAAACAGTAACGATCAATTTCATCAACAAGTTAACAAGGAAATGAAAGGGTTGAGGAAATAGAACCAGGAGCTCGGTGAAGACAATGATTTGATGACCCAGTTCCAACTGTTGTGACAGTCGTACGTCTATTTTGGAGCGGCTTGGTATTTGTACCAAAGGACACACAGTCCCTGGACACATAGTCCTTACCATATTCTCCTTGAGCTATGGTCACACAGACCTCGCCCAACACTCGTGGTAAGTCTTCAGGGTAGACTTACAAACCCTCACAAACACGGTCTCCCGGCGATCCACAATTTCCTCTTGGATGCTCTAGGCCATGATGCCTAAACATCTGGAAGATGCATAGTTTTCAGAGGTAACAACCGTCGGTTCAACACAGTAACAAAATCTTTAGTGATGCTCAATCACTTTGGGTTTTGGTGGTTTGGGTTTTGGGTTTTTCCTCACTGATGATTTTCTCTCAAAGTCCTTGAGAATGGTGATACGGGGCACACCCGTGTGTGTTGATGTTTCACGAAATGGAGGGATTCCACGAAGAACACGAGGGGAAAACATGGAGAAATCAAAGGGAACACTCTATTGGACAAGATCCACACCAAGTAATCCTCAAATCACAAGCAATACATGAAGTGCATCAAGATCCAAGAACAACAATGGAAATAAAGATACATGGTTAGTTCATCCAAATCTCAAGGAGAGATGGGCCTTGAATCCACTAGGGATCTTCCCTCTTGAGGGGCCTTGACATCCACTAGGTGATCGTCTCTCATAGAGGCATCTACTCCATGGGAGAGGTAGTGGAAGGAGCTAGGCTCAACTATCTATGAGCTAAACCATTGGTAACCCTAGATGGAGGAGGGAGGAGAGTATATATAGGTCCAAGGCATGAAGGGCTAAGGAGGGGCGAAATGGGCATACAAGGGCAAAGCCCAACAGCTCCCCACAGGCAGCCCCGTGTGCACGGGGTAAGTGTTGCCCGTGCGCACGGGGTATCCAGGGAGGCGTCCACTTAGCCCATCCGCACGGGCATATACCGTGGGCACGGGGTCCCTTGGGCACGGGGTCTTCTGGGCCCGTGCGCACGGGGTACCCAGAGAGCTCCTGGTTGGCTCGTGCGCACGGGGTCCAGGGAGGCCATGCGCACGGGGTGTCCAGGGGCATCACTCCTTCTTCGGGATTCCGTCTTCTTCCGTCTCCGCTTCCAGGCTTCCCTCGCAGATGGTGTAGTTGCTCCTGGGTGCTTGCACTCCTCCTCGGCATCCGTGAAGCTCCGACAATACCTATGCATGCACACGAGAGGAATGTCAAGTAGTATACCATCATCGAAGGGGTCAAGTGAACACGTGTAAAGGAGATGATTCACCTTTATGTATGTGAAGTAGTCGTGGCATGTGTCACTTGCCAAACGGACTCTTGTTATGGTGATATCCGTAGGATGCTTCGCATCATCGCCTCCCCCTTGGGAAAGATCCGTCCTCAGATCAAAATCCAAATCACCATGGTAAGGAGATGTCGTCGCCATGTAGAAGTGGACGATCACAAAGCACTCATCATCATCAAGCTCTAAAGGGGCACTCTCCAATGTGGCACCGTCTAGTAATTCCTTCAAAAGGAGCAAATACGACAAACACTTGGAAAAACAAATGTGGTTAGCGTTAGTGCAAAACCAAGCATTCAAGTGGTGAATCACCGCACAAGTGTTGTCGTCATGCATAACATATGGTGTGACAAGGGATTGTGTCATGGCATGTAAGCATACAATTTGAGCACAAGCAATACAATCATGGAAACAAGTATGCAAAGATGAGGTAGGGATGCAAATATGTGAGGCAATATAACAAGCATCTACCTCATGGTCATAACAATCATGCACAAAGCAATCAACGAAAGTTCTATGGTAGGCAGAGGAATCATTCACAACACCAAATAAAATGAAGTGTCTAAACACATGGGGCAATCCAAAGTGAAAGACAATCAAAGCATAATGTGCACATGGTGTAGTGAAGATAGTGAGGCACTCAACACAATAGAAAGAGCAATTTGTCATCATGTGTGAGGCAATCAAGTCAAGCATGTAGCATGCAATCGGGCATTGCATATGTGAAGAAATGACATTGTTGCAACCAAGCATATGATAAGAGCAAGTAATCCACAAGTTGGATGCAACACACAAGGTATATATGCCATCCGGCATGGAAAGATGGAAATCAAGAATGGAAGCAACATCTCTATCATGTGTGCAAATATGTGGTCCAAGATGACCAATATATGTCATGGTACAAGCAACACAAATAGGATGATCCACAATATCCATGCTCAAGAAGGATGTCACCTTGGAAACTTGTCCTTGTGCGTCCTTCACAATGTCGATGCGCAGGCAAGTGCGATGTAGAATCGTGTCGGTGTAGCATGGCTCGCTCTCAAGAGCTCAAATCGTCAGCTCACGTGAAGTGGAGGTTGACATGTAGTTGAAGTATCCTACACATACACACAACAAAGCAAAGAATGTATGTGCATGGTAGACAAACACATCATCCATCATGATGGTTCTCTTCTTTTGCACATAACCGTTAGGATCACAAGTGCATGAATAATATGATGCAACAATGGCTATATTCATGGCACTAGGTATATGGTGCAAAGAAGGAAGGCAAGCATGCTTCACATGAAAGATGTCAAAAGCTCCAAAAATATGAGAGAAAGTTATGGGGGCAATCTCATGAGCAAAATGAATAACATTGTTGCACTCAATACATGGCAAATCATCTAGCAAGAGAAAGGCAACACATGGAGACATATGGCAACAAGCAATAGCAATAATGTGCGAATCATGGCAATGGATGTCATCAACCGCATGAAATGAGCAAGTAGTAATCATCGGTGATGTAACATAGGCAAGCATAGTGATCATGTCGTGCAAGCTAGTAGTGCGAAGATGCAACATACTAGAGGAAATCATGGGAATCATGTCATATGAGCAAATACTGGACATAAATAATGCACATGACATATTGCGAGCACGAACACAAATGAAGATCAATGTGTCATCATAGGCATGGAGCACAAAGAAAACATTGCAATAGCAAGTAATATCTCCACCAAGCTTGCAAGTACACATACACGTTAGGTAATGAAGTATCATGTGAGATGCAAAGCATGGGTCACAATTGCATGGCAAGGGCATAGAAATGAGCATATCATGCAAAGTGATCACGGCAATATGGGCATAATAAGTGTAATGTGCAAAGAGCCATAGCGATGTGAGAGCCATGTAGAAGAAATGTGCGAAGTATTTGCGCAAAGAGGGTGGGTGGAGGGTAAGCACTCCATGGTGGCGCACGTCTTCGTTGCTCTCTAGAGCTCTTTTCGTCAACTCATGCGCTTGTGAGGTTGACGAAGAATCATGTGTACCTACACAACCATGAGACACACGAAACAAAGTATGTTCGTGGTAAATGTACACATCATCCATCATGATGTGTATGTGCACATGAGAGTTAGCAGAAGATAAGCAATGCTCAAAGAAATTTGAGGCATGGTATATGAATACGTCATCCATCATGCAATGATAGTTATTATGCTCAACATGATAGGGACGCAAATTGTAGCAAGTATGTGGCACAAGCATATCATTCATATCAATGGCAAGCATATTGTGAACACAATTATGGGAATCATGAAATGTATGGAATGGAACAAAATCTCCTAATAGGTACGAGGAAACTATGGGGGTCTCCTCATGTGCAATAGCGGAAGCATAATATGGAGAATATGGACAACATCTAAAAAATTGCATATTCGAAGCTAGGTGGTCATGGCATGTCATATGTGAGCAATTGCACAAATGATGCAAATGGAGCATGGCAATATCATCACAAGAAAAGCAAATGCCAATAACCATGGTTTTGTCATCTATGCCATATGTGCAAATTTGGTTTATTTTAATGGCATATGCATAGTTACTACGATGAGATTGTAGAGATGCAATATGGGTGATCTCATGCATAGAATATGACAAATCAAGCGGATTGTCAAACATGATGTGACCTATAGAATTCTCACAATGTACCCTATGCAACATGGCATCACAACTAATAGACTCCACATGAGAATCATCAAACTCATCATAAATGGGTAATTCATCACATGAGGAAGTCACAGAATCATGAAGCATGGCCATAGGGTGATCATCATCATGCAAGCAATCAATGTCAAGATAGTCCACTAGTGGGACAAGCGAAGAACCATCACTTATGTTACCTTTAGATATCCGTTCATGAGATGTAGGTGAGGTGGGAAGGACAAACTCGTGGTCATCGTCATCTTGATGGAACAATGTGGGGGGGTGCATCATATTCCACCATGGCCATCGTCTTGTCCAAAGGAAGGACGAAGTCATCGAGGATTGGCGCGTCTTCAAATATGGGACCTTGCACCAAATGAGAAGACACAATAGAGGTAGAGGTTAAGTTGTTAGAAATCGAAATGGCCTCACATGCCCTATCAACTACCTCACTCTCTCTATGTAGTGGCGGCTCACTCACTCCCTCAAAATGGATGCACTCAATATCACGTTTGGTGGAGTCACTCATCTCACTCAAGTGGTGGGGGTTGTGGCTTGTCACATCCCTAAGTTGTTGTTTGTATTAGTTGAATTGGCATCCATGCATCATGTTAAAATTCAAATGAATTTGAAATTGGGATGATCAAACCCTAGCCTCTCACTTGAATTAAACCAATTACAATAATTCTATTTTATAATGAATCCAAAATGCTCTTCAAAAATGTCCACCATGTCTGATAAATGTTGGCAACAACATATCAGGGGTGAACTATATTTTCACAATCTCTTTTGCATTTTTAATAATCCAGCAAAATGGTTGAAAATGTCAAATAAAGAACTATAAATAATTCAGGTGCTCCAAATATTCTAAAACTTTTTCTGGGACATGGAAATATTTCAAGCTATATCCCACAAACTATTTACGGGTTTTTGGATCTATGATTTTGCCCAAACAAAATAAAACAAATAGCAGAAAATAGAAAAGATAAAACAAAAAGAATAGAAAAAAAAAGAGCTCACCTCACTTACTTGCGAGGCCCAGAACAGCCCAGCCCACCACTGCCGCTCCCCTGTCATCTTCCTTGCGCCAGGAGGACGAGCGTGTGGCCGAGGCGCGCCGGCACACGCCCAGGCCACCTCTTGCTTGCCGTCGACCGCCTGGTGGCCGATAAGCACGCCGAGAGGGCCTCCCGTTCACGCCTCTCTCTCTCGCTCTCTTTCCCCCTCCTCTGGCTCTCCTCCCTGCAGCCACCTGAGTGGAGCTCGTCGCCGTCGCTCGCTATAGTCGCGCTCCCTACCACTGCCTCGCCTAGCCAAGGTGTCCAACAGCTCCGCCGAGCCCCTATGAACCTCCTCATCGAAGGAAGTGACCCCAGACGGCCTGAAGCGTCACCATCGTCTTCGTCTTCAAGCTCGGGCACCAAAGACCGCCGCCGTCGATTTGCCCCATCCAGGACGCCCCCGAGGCCGCTGACCTGCCCTGCCGCATCTCTGTGAGCCCCTCTTCCTACCCCCGCTCTTCCCACGCTTGTTGCCACCCCTAGCTAGCCCAGCCGCCGCGCCCGAGAGCTTTGCCCGCCGACCATGTCGCCGCCGTGGCAACAATAGCTACAGCTCGCGTCTGAGCACGCAGGCGTGCTCAGCACATTCCCAGGGCCCAAGCGCACTCACCAGTTGGTCCTCCCGTGCCCGTAGCGTAGCCGCCGTCGTTGCCCAAACTCCAGCCGCCGCGGATGTGCTCGCCGCCGTCGTCTCGGGCCATCCCAGAGCCAACCACTGCCAACACTCGAAGCGCGCGAGCGCCAGGAGCACTCCGGTGCCAGCAGCGCATCCGAAGATGCTCTGTAGCACCGTCCCAAGCATCTCCGGCGGGACTCCGCCGTCTATCTCGGTCGCCGGCGACTAACCCCGATGATGCTGACGTGCCCGGCTATTAGGGCCTAACCGCCCTGCTAATTAACCCCCTAGAGACACTGACAGTGGGCCGATGCCTGCTAATGTGTTTAGTTAAATTTAACTATCCCTGTTTAATCTCCAGAGTCTCTGACTGATGGGCCCCACAGGTCAATTTTGACCTGGCCACGTCAGGGTTGAGTTGCCCCACCAGTCAGCCTCTCGAGATGACCCGGTGTCATTGACATGTGGGTCCAGCCGGTCAGGTTTGACCTGAGCCGGTTAGTTGACCTGTTGACGTCACTATGACGTAATGCTGACGCAGTAAAGCTTTTCAGGTATTTAAAATATTCAGGAAATTCCAAAAAATGTTTAAAACTTCTAAAAATCATAGAAAATAATCTATAACTCAGATGAAAATAATTTATATATGAAAAATGATCAGAAAAATCAAATGAATCTGTTTATGCCATGATCATGCATGTTTGATCAAGTTAACATCACCAACTAGGACATTTTATGCTTAGGCCAATGTATGAAATACCATTTGGAGTTTGAATTCAAACTCGTTTGAATTCCACTTCAATTAAATTGGTTAATTATTCCTCTAGAATAATTCAGTACCTTAATTTGACATGTCATACATCATGTTTGTGCATTGCATGAATTGAATGTTGTTCCTTCTTGTTTGCCGGTGTTTGTTTCTTCTCGGTAGACGATGGTTCTGACGCTATGATCATTGACACTAATGAAGAGAAGTAATATCTTCAGAGCTGTTAGACAAGCAACCCCCACTTTTGAGCATGCTGATATAAACCCACTCTCTCGCTCCCACTCTCTTTTACTGCATTAGGGCAATAACGATTCAAGTGTTACATGTTCTCGGTAGTTGAACCCATTCCTTTGCATGACCTGTCTTTGCCACAGTAAATAGTTGAAACTACTTAGCATGAGTAGCAACTGCTTGAGCCTTGTTGTGCTTACTCATCCATGCTTGCTTACTGTGCCTGCTATGCTTATAGTCATGTCGTGTCTGGTCCATCTGGGCGATGAATCGGAATGGATGTGTTCATGTCCTACTGTGTGAGAGCTAAGTGTGTGAACACGATTTGGTAAAGGTAGCGATGAGAGGCCATGTAGGAGTACATTGCGGGTTGTCTCATTGGGACCGTCCTTAAGAATAGAGTTTTGTGTATGTTATCCAAGACAAGATACTACCACACATTGGGTTCCAGTAACTCGACCCCTCTTGGCTTCTAACCGCCTAGATCTCTGTCCAGGAGTTGCAACTAGTTTCTGGTGTTTGTAGGAAAAGTGTTGGCGGCCATGCAAGGCGCTGCCCGACGGGGTGGGTTGTGATGCGGTAGATACACAGTGGCACGGTGTACCAAGGGTCACCCGGATGGTGGGCTTGGGAACCCTGCGCACATCGTTTGAGGCCGTAGCGGAAACTTCGGCCGGACTTCCATGCGGGTTCAGTCTCAAATAGGCGATAAACCTGGACTAGGGCCTTGTGTGGTTGACGGTCGTGGCTGACTCCCTCACCGGGCTTCCGCTTGAAGGTTGCTGAGGTGCCTTTTTACGTGCACATGGCTATAAGTGGCGAGAGCGTGTGTGAAGAAGTGCACCCCTGCAGGGTTATCAATCTGTTTGAATAGCCGCTTCCTCGGATATGGAATACTTGGAAAACTTATGTGGTTCATAGATAACTTGAAATGGATACTCTAAAATGCGCAAGATAAGTGTGAGTGCTATGGATGGCCTTCTCGTAGGAAGACGGGAATGGATCCATAGCGGAGTATTGATATGGTGAATATGTGGACTTGTGTGTGCTTTCTCCCTCCAAAGAAAAGATACTACTTGTAGTCGTAGTATAGGTTAGCCAAGAGTCAAAGCTGGCTTGCTGCAATAAACTCCACAACCCCCCTTGTTGACAATTATGCATCAGTAGATAGTTCTGATGTAAGTCTTGCCAAGTACCTTTGTACTCCCATTTGCTTAATTATGTTTTTACAGATGAGACTTCTGTCTCATTAGTGATTCTTACGACGTGAAGTCGATGTTGACCGGATTAGCTTGGGAATCCCACACTGAGGTCTGGTTCCTTTGGTAGGGTAGTTGTAGCTTTCAGGCTCCTCTAGCCACTTTTAGTGGATGTGTGTACCCAGACATGTTTTCTTCCACTTGATGCTTGTATGACTTGAGTGTTCGGTCATGTGACCCCTGTTTGTAATATCACATTATGTTGGCCCTTATGAGTCATTAATGAAACTTGAGTCATAGAGTAATGTTGTGATGCCATATTGTATCAATGCATATTGGGCATATTGCGTGTATGTTTGAAATGCATTGGTATGTGTGGGATTCGACACCTAGTTGTGTGCCTTTAGTATCCCTCTTTACGGGAAAATGCCTCTTTGTGCTTCCACCGAGCCATGGTAGCTTGCTACTGCTCCGGACACATTGATTGACCGGCGTGTATCCTTCTTTGCTGATGTGTCTATCTCTACGGGGAAATGTGTCGCAGTGTAATGGAGTCCATGTAGCCTACTATGACTCGTCTACACACAGTTGATGACAGAAATGTCTCACGGTGTAATGGAGTCCATGTAGCTTGCTATGACTCGTCTACACACGTTGATGATCGACACCTGCATTGTTGGGTTACGTATGCATGTTCCTGTACGGACGTGCCACTTGGGTTCTATGACTAGTCATTTCGACCCGGGTTCTCTAGCGTATGATTGCTAGCGACATAATCATATACGTGAGCCAAAAGACGCAAACGGTCCCATCCAAGGTAAGGTGGCAGCCGTGGGGATTACCGTGCGTGAGGACGCAAAGTGATGTGATATGTTACAAGCTGGACTCATATGACTTAGGATCGGGGTCCTGACAGCTTTAGTATCAGAGCTTGACCACCTGTAGGACTACCAAGCTAAACTGGTCGATGGTTGAGTCCAGAACTGCTTTAGTTATATAAGGGAATTGATTGTGGAAGGGAACGTAAGATTCTTTTACTCTCCTCGTGTCACTCTAATTCTGGGTCACCCTCTCCTTTATTCTACGGGGTTTAGAATTAGGCTTCTCATCTGTCTATCAGGATGATGAGTTACCATGCTGGAGACTTATAGGAAAGTTGATGTCTCCCTGGATCAATGTCTTCATAAGAATTCAGTTGTTTTGCTGTCAGTTTTCATGCAGGTTGCCTCATATTTCATGCCCGTACAACCGTTATGTTGTCCAAGTTATCCAAGGTTTTTAAAGTATCTGATGCAATTGCAAATCCTTTCATCCCGACATAATGTCTTTGGGCCAGATAAAACACACAAACTATTGTGTTGAGGTACTCCATTACCTTGACGTATCTAATGAAGGTGTTAGGAAACTGTGTTATCCCAGAGAACCACCCAATATATAGTTGTGTTGAATTCGGTGTGATAATGCTGGCCATCGTTATCGAAAGCATCCTGTGATGCTACTTAGTCACTAGGTATTCTATCTCTGGGTTCCTGAACCCAAGGATCATTCAGCTCACTCCTATTGATAGTATTTTGCTCGTTCCTTTAGGATATTAGTAGCCTTGCTCTGGTCCTCGAGGTATGTGGTATGTCATTCTTCCAATAGCATGAACCATCATGGCAGAAGTTCTTCGTGAACGAAAGATCACAACATGAGTGCTCTTGATGAGTTCTCCATTCCATAGTTGTGACTCTACCAATCCTACCTTTCTGCATGGGTTATCTAGAAGAAACGTGTTGAACTTTGTTCGACGTATTCAATCTATGCATCCACAACTCAGAAAAATCATGTGCTCTTGAGTTGCCCTCTTCAATTGTATTCTGACCTTCAGCTATCTTTGGATAGTCAAGAGTATTGGTGCATTCATGTTCATTGATGCCTATTATTCTTGTGGTCTGTCAAGCCATTCTATCTCAGAATGACTAGGAGAAACAAACTCCCGTACCTCATCAGTTTCTTGGATTGGGTCAAAGTAGTTGTATTCTACAGATCAAAATGCCAATCCAGCTTTTGTTGTGTTCTACCTTGAGGTATTACCCTCTTCATGTCAAGATTGTCATGAGAATTGCACTCCCTCGTATGAACTCTTGATATAGTGATACTTGTCACCATCATTGTTCATTCCTCGGTACCCGAGTTGGTTGTAACCGGAATACTGACAAGTGAACCGTGATGTGTGAAATCGATACTCCTAGCAATGTTGTTGCTTGGTAGTTAATGGACAATAATTTCACTCTTAGTGTGATGGTTATTGAATCATCATTCAAAAGATTGACCGTGCTACCTATGTCCATTTTTCATGGTGCATTCTTTGATCAATGAGTTCGGATTGCGTCAATCCTTTGCTCTTTTGATCACATCATCTTGCCCTGAAAAGCAAGATTGCTCTCGAGCTCAATAACATATCGGTGGTTCATGATTTTCCGAATATCTTCTCGGAAGTATTACCGGGTTCACCCTGACCGATATGTTGAGTTCGTGATCAAGTTGGTTTTCCCTATAAACCATCCCTTCTCCAAGAATCTGTGTTGGATACCCCTGAGCTAGTTGGTTAAGCTAAACAACAACTTGGAGAGTTGGAAAATAAAAGCTTCGTCTAACTTAGTTCATTCAAAAGGGATATCTCATGTGCATGTCAAAGAAAGATGATACCTACATCGGTTGATCCTTGTGATCAATTGTTGCATGTATTATCTTGTCCAATCTTTGATTTGGGTATGGGTTATCGTCAAATCAAAATTAGAACCAAAGTTTTTCCTAATGTGTTTTATCCGTGGATGTTTCCCCGAGCATACACCATTACATATTTTGGTCTGACCAATGCTATCATCTTGTTCTCATAGTTATGGAATTCCATCCTTATGGATATCTCGATGAATTGTTGTTGAGCCCCTCAGCAACATCTTTATCTTCTCCATAACTTAGGATGAACATAAACTAGTGTTGGGAACTTTGTAGGCAATATCTTCGTGTCCGGTACATGAAGTATATGTTAGGTGTAAGAAGTGACTCCCTCTTAGTTCAAGTGCATTTGGTGCAAGTTGCCACCGTGAATTGAGAATAGTTGTTTTGCCTCCTATGGAATCATCTCAAGTCTGTCATGTATGTGCGAAGTATTCTATGGTTTGATAGACTGATAATCTCCATTCCATATGTATCTCCAAGCACACCAAGCCACTGATTGACTTGTTCAAGGAAAAGAAGCTATGTGCTATTCCTGAAGGTACCAGACGGATTTGCACCCGTCTTTGCTATCCGCAATGATGGTTCCCAACAAGAACTCGGTAGTGTTTTGTTGTAAGATTTCTATGTGTTCACAATTGTCTTGGACAGTGTGTTCACATGTATCTTGTAATCCAGCTCATGTTTTGGAGTTGGCTCCCATAGTTCATTTCCCGAGAATCTCGTAACATTGTCTCGTCGATTGTGTTGCAACCTTTCACTTTCAGACATGCTGAGTCTGGAATATCCTGACACCAACCATATCTGAATCCCAGGCAGATATAATGGTTGGAACGTTACCAAGAATTATAATATTGGTCTTTCTGTAACCCGGTAAAGTGGATGATGTGGCCAACACACCTAGCCGGAAGACCTATTATTCTAGTTTCTTCATTCGGCAACTTGGCCATTTCTCCATGAGGACTTCATATGTCTTATTTTAGAAGTGTTCTTCATGGACCCCTTGAGCCCCCGAAGTCTGACCTTTATTTGATGTCCTACACGTCACCTTTAATTGGGTTACGCTATTTCATCAAGGAGAACATTAGAAGCGGAGTGCTAAATGTCTCTCGGTCTATCATTGTAATTTCATTCCCTTGGCGTAGCTAAGGTGAAATCTGAGAAAGTGTTGTCTTCCTTTGCATCTGCATCCTCCATCGCTATTCATCATTGTAGTATGATGTGTCACCAAAATCTTGGCATGGATGTTGGTTAAACCCTGATGAATGTGGAAATGCTCAAGTTCTTGAGATCACGCTCAGACACTAGGTTATATTCTCGGTACTTAATGGAATGTGCCTTCCGTTTACCAAGCTGTCCTATAACTCTAGTTTCTCTTCCAACTGAGTATGCCATTCTTTCAATTCCTTCCAATGATCATTTGTGAATTGCCTCAGGTTGTCATGAAGAGTTTCAATGATCTCTAGATCAAGAGTAATTCTTTTTGCCACCGAACTTGACATGGGAAGAGTCCGTAAAGAGAGATCTAAAGGATTGGAGCATCACCAAAGAACTAGCCATGGACAGGGGTGCGTGGAAGCTTGCTATCCATGTGCCAGAACCATGAGTTGGTCGCGAGATCTTATGGGTTTCACCTCTAGCCTACCCCAACTTGTTTGGGACTAAAGGCTTTGTTGTTGTTGTTGTTGTTGTTGTTGTTGTTGTTGTTGTTGTTGTTGTTGTTGTTGTTGTTGTTGTTGTACTTAAGGGATAATCTTACGAGTCACCTTCCCTAAGGTGCCCGTTATGGAATGAAGGGCAACTAACTCCTCGCTACTTTGAAACCTCGTCACCATCCGTTCCAGTGCGGAATTGTTGCCTACCAATTGGACCTCCGTCATCTACCTCGTTCCATCATTTTCAATGTGTGTTTTGTGTCTGAGCTCGAGAGATGTTATCACATCTCATTCCACGAGTTCATCATGAGTTGCTTGATCTTCGAGAAGATCGAATCTTGTAGAGCTTTCCTATTCCCATTGTCGTTGTGTTGGATGAAGATCTCGAAGGCAAAGATGTCAAGATCAACATGATGCAATGAATCAACATCTTTGAGAAGGGCAATTGGATCGTCATGATTGTGTTAGATTAGTGTTCCCTCTTCCTCTTACCATACACCTGAATCTCGGGACGAGATTCTTGTTTAGTGGGGGTAAGTTGTCACATCCCTAAGTTGTTGTTTGTATTAGTTGCATTGGCATCCATGCATCATGTTAAAATTAAAATGAATTTGAAATGGGGATGATCAAACCATAGCCTCTCACTTGAATTAAACCAATTCCAATAATTGTATTTTTCAATGAATCCAAAATGCTCTTCAAAAATGTCCAACATGTCTGATAAATATTGGCAACAACATATCTGGGGTGAACTATATGTTCACAACCTCTTTTGAATTTTTAATAATACAGCAAAATGGCTGAAAATGTCAAATAAAGCACTATAAATATTTTAGTTGCTCCAAATATTCTGAAACTTTTTGTGGGACATGGAAATATTCCAAGCTATATCCCAGAAACTATTTCAGGGTTTTTGGATCTATGATTTTGCCCAAACAAAATAAAACAAATAGCAGAAAATAGAAAAGATAGAAAAAAAGGAGCTCACCTCACTTACCTGCGAGGCCCAGAACTGCCCAGCCCACCACTGCCGCTCCCGTGTCGTCTTTCTCGGGCCAGGAGGACGAGCGCGTGCCCGAGGCGCGCCGGCACACGCCCAGGCCACCTCCTGCTTGCCGCCGACCGCCTGGAGGCCAAGAAGGACGCGACGAGGGCCTCCCATTCACGCCTCTCTCTCTCTCGCTCTCTTTCCCCCTCCTCTGGCTCTCCTCCCCGCAGCCACCCGAGCGGAGCTCGTCGCCGTCGCTCACTGCAGTCGCGCTCCCCGCCGCTGCCTCGCCTAGCCAAGCTGTCCAACAGCGTCGCCGAGCCCCTATGAACCTCCCCATCGAAGTAAGCGACCCCGGACGGCCTGAAGCGTCACCATCGTCTTCGTCTTCAAGCTCGGGCACCGAAGACCGCCGCCGTCGATTCACCCCGTCCAGGACGCCCACGAGGCCGCTGACCTCCCCTGCCGCATCTGTATGAGCCCCTCTTCCTACCCCCGCTCTTCCCACGCTCGTTGCCGCCCCTTGCTAGCCCAGCCACTGTGCCCGAGAGCTTTGCCTGCTAGCCATGTCGCCCCCGTGGCAACAGTAGCTGTAGCTCGCGTCTGAGCACGCAGGCATGCTCAGCACGTTCCCAGGGCCTGGGCGCACCCACCAGTTGGTCCTCCCGTGCCCCGTAGCGTAGCCGCCAGCGTTGCCCGAACTCCAGCCTCCGCGGATGTGCTCGTCACGGTCGCCTCGGGCCACCCCAGAGCCAGCCACCGCCACCACTCGAAGCGCGCGAGCACCAGGAGCACTCCGGTGCTAGCAGCGCATCCGGAGATGCTCTATAGCGTCATCCCGAGCATCTCCGGCGGGACTCCGCCATGGATCTTCGTCGCCGGCGACTAACCCCGATGATGCTGACGTGACCCGGCCATTAGGGCCTAACCACCCTGCTAATTAACCCCCTAGAGACACTGAGCGTGGGCCCGTGCCTGCTAATGTGTTTAGTTAAATTTAACTAACCCTGTTTAACCTCCAGAGTCTTTGACTGACGGGCCCCACAGGTCAGTTTTGACCTCGCCATGTCAGGGTCGAGTAGCCCCACCAGTCAGACTTTGGAGATGACCCGGTGTCATTGACATGTGGGTCGAGCCGGTCAGGTTTGACCTGAGCCGGTTAGTTGAGCTGCTGACGTACGTAATGCTGACGAAGTAAAGCTTTTCTGTTATTTAAAATATTCAGGAAATTCCAGAAAATGTTTAAAACTTCTAAAAATCATAGAAAATAATCTATAACTCGGATGAAAGTAATTTATATATGAAAAATGATCAAAAAAATCCGATGAATCTGTTTATACCATGATCATGAATGTTTGAACAAGTTAACATCACCAACTAGGACATTTTATGCTTAGGCCAATGTATGAAATACCATTTGGAGTTTGAATTCAAACTCGTTTGAATTCCACTTCAATTAGCTTGGTTAATTATTCCTCTAGATCAATTCAGTACCTTAATTTGACATGCCATACATCATGTTTGTGCATTGCATGAATTGAATGTTGTTCCTTCTTATTTGCCGGTGTTTGTTCCTTTTCGGTAGACGATGGTTCTGAGGCTACGATCGTTGACACTAATGAAGAGAAGTAATATCTTCATAACTGCCAGGCAAGCAACCCCCCCTTCTGAGCATGCTGATATAAACCCACTCTCTCGCTCCTGCTCTCTTTTAATGCATTAGGGCAACAACGATTCAAGTGTTACATGTTCTCGGTAGTTGAACCCATTCCTTTGTATGACTTGTCTTTGCCACAGTAAATAGTTGAAACCACTTAGCATGAGTAGCAACTGCTTGAGCCTTGTTGTACTTACTCATCCATGCTTGCTTACTGTGCCTGCTATGCTTAGAGTCATGTCGGGTCTGGTCCATCTAGGCGATGAATCGGAATGGATGTGTTCATGTCCTACTGTGTGAGAGCTAAGTGTGTGAACATGATTTGGTAAAGGTAGCGATAAGAGGCCATGTAGGAGTACATGCGGGTTGTCTCATTGGGACCGTCCTTAAGAACAAAGTTCTGTGTATGTTATGCAAGACAAGATACTACCACACATTGGGTTCCGGTAACTCGACCCCTCTCGGCTTATTAACCGCCTAGATCTCTGTCCAGGAGTTGGAACTAGTTTCTGGTGTTTGTAGGAAAAGTGTTGGCGGCCGTGCATAGCGCTGCCCGATGGGGTGGGCTGTGATGCGGTAGATACATAGTGGCACGATGTACCAAGGGTCACCCGGATGGTGGGATTGGGAACCCTGCGCACATCGTTTGAGGCCGTAGCGGAAACTTCGGCCGGACTTCCGTGCGGGTTCAGTCTCAAATAGGCGATAAACCTAGACTAGGGTCTTGTGTGGTTGACGGTCGTGGCCGACTCCCTCGCTGGGCTTCCGCTTGAAGGTTGCTGAGGTGCCTTTTTACGTGCACATGGCGATAAGTGGCAAGAGCGTGTGTGAAGAAGTGCACCCCTGCAGGGTTATCAATATTTTCGAATAGCTGCGTCCTCGGATATGTTCTACTTGGAAAACTTATGTGATTCATAGATAACTTGAAATGGATACTCTAAAATGCCCAAGATAAGTGTGAGTGCTATGGATGGCCTTCTCGTAGGAAGACGGGAGTGGATCCATAGTGGAGTATTGATATGGTGAATATGTGGACTCATGTGCGCTTTCTCCCTCCAAAGAAAAGATACTACTTGTAGTCGTAGTATAGGTTAGCCAAGAGTCAAAGCTGGCTTGCTGCAATAAACTCCACAACCCCCCTTGTTGACAATGATGCATAAGTAGATAGTTCTGATGTAAGTCCTGCTGAGTACCTTTGTACTCACGTTTTCCTAATTATGTTTTTGTAGATGAGACTTCAGTCTCATTAGTGATTCTTACGACGTGAAGTCGATGTTTACCGGATTATCTTGGGAATCCGAGACGGAGGTCTGGTTCCATTGGTAGGGTCGTTGTAGCTTTCAGGCTCCTCTAGCCACTTTTAGTAGATGTCTATACCCAGACATGTTTTGCTTCCGCTTGATGCTTGTATGACTTGAGTGTTGGGTCATGTGACCCCTGTTTGTAGTATCACATTATGTTGGCTCTTATGAGTCATTAATGAAACTTGAGTCATAGAGTTATGTTGTGATGCCATGTTTTATCTACGCATATCGTGCATATTGCGTGTATGTTTGAATTGCATTGGTATGTGTGGGATTCGACACCTAGTTGTGTGCCTTTAGTAGCCCTCTTTACGGGAAAATGCTTCTTGTGCTTCCACCGAGCCATGGTAGCTTGCTACTGCTCCGGACACATTGATTGATCGGCGTGTATCCTTCTTTGCTGTTGTGTCTGTCCCTACGGGGAAATGTCCCGCAGTGTAATGGAGTCCATGTAGCCTGCTATGACTTGTCTACACGCAGTTGATGACAGAAATGTCTCACAGTATAATGGAGTCCATGTAGCTTAATATGACTCGTCTACACACGCTGATGACCGACACCTGCATTGTTGGGTTACGTATGCATGTTCCTGTACGGATGTGCCACTTGGGTTCTATGACTAGTCATGTCAACCCGGGTTCTCTGGCGTATGATTGCTAGCGACATAATCATATACGTGATCCAAAAGACGCAAACGGTCCCGGCCGAGGTAAGGTGGCAGCCGTGGGATTACCGTGCGTGAGGCCGCAAAGTGATGTGATATGTTACAAGCTGGACTCATATGACTTAGAATCGGGGTCCTATCATGGCTATCCTCACATTGGAATTGGGGCAGCTCATCATATATGGGGCTAGTGGTGAAGTCACTCTCACTCTCAATATGGTGGCAAAAGTCTCTCAAATCATCTCCAAACACCACCGTGGTCGAAGGGAAAATCCCATGCTCAACCATCGCGTCACTGTCGCCGTGGATGAAGGCCGAAGATGGCACATCATCACTCTCGCCTGCAAGGATAGAAACATCATCCATGCTCGCCACCTTGTCGCTCGCCTCCCAAGCATGTTCCTTGAATGGCTCTGTAGTTGTAGTCGTCGCCGCGTCGTCTTCAAAAAGAGTCATCGTAGACTCGACATCGTGAATGCCACAAAGAGGGATGGCGGTGAAGTCGAACTTGGGAGCGTCGTCTTGGAGATCGTCGGGCATGGACGTCTTGGTGATACCATCCTTATGCTCGTAGTTGTGGAGCTTGGTCGTCGCGAAGTGTGCGCGGGATCGAGTAGCCTTGGCCTTGAGTTCTTGAACCGCCTTCAGAGCACCAATGTAGAGGTCATCGAGAGCCTCGTAGGTGTTGTTGAAGATAGTCTTGGCGATGTCGTTGTTCAATCCCGTCGTGAAGTGGAACTTCATCCAAATGGGGTCGTCCACTCCAGCTTGTCACAAGGCTTTCGTCATCTCCATGAAGTACTCGTCGAGGGACTTGGATCCTTGTATGGTGTTCTCCAATTAGCGTTGAAGATGTTCCGTGTATGTAGAAGGCACAAACTCTCACCGCATCGCTTTCTTCTTCTTGGACCAACTCATGTCTAAGCTCTTCGAAGGTGTGTGAAGCCACCATGTTGACATATAGTCATGGAAATTTCTTGTGGCGCACTTCACTTGATCTTCAAATGGGATGTGAAGTAGCTTGAGGGGTGTGTCCATCTTGCGCTCCCACTCGAGGTACTCTTTGGGGTCATGATTCCCATAGAATGGAATGTCGAAGTCGTAGTAGCTCATGGAAGTCGCGGTCTTGAGCTTGGGGAGCTTCTCTTGAGGTGCTTGTCGGCGAAGATGCCACATATCCAAAGGCGAAGATTCCTTGAAGTTGCTTGGCGAAGATGCTAAGGTAGGTGATGAAGTCATCGAGTGGTGGTTGGTGTCGAGCTAGTGACCTTCACACATATTCTTTGTTGGACGCCTTGATGTTGGCGTCGTTATTTCTTCATGTCTTTGATAATGTCGATGACGATGAGATCTTGCCGGAGATGGGAGCTCGGAAGCAGGTGCACTTGAGCATCTTCTCGAAGATGAGGAAGACCTCTTGTCGGTGTGGATGATGACCTTGAGCTTTTCCATTTGAGCATCTATCTTGGAGTCGATGAAGTTCATCATGGCATCGAACTTGTCGTTGTGGGCGTAGACCAATGTAGATGTGCTGTCCCTATCCATAGAAGCACTCGAGAAGTTGTGAGAACGAGATGGAATGAACATACCAAAGTTACATGTTTCCGAAGTTGTAGATGGATCTCAAAAGACCACAATGAATGCGAGGAAAAGAGTGCACTTGGCGAGAAACCTTGTCCAATTCCCATAACCAACACAAATGGCTTATAGTGGAGCTCGGTGGGGATAGTGGCACAAATTCATGCAAATTGAAGTCCAAGATATTGTAAATGTTGAAATAAATCCAAAGGACTCAAAATGCAAAGCAAGTGATCACAAATATAAAGGAGGGCAGATAGAGAAACACACACGGTGGGATAATGGGGCTTGTGCAACTATAGGGATGAGCAATACAAAATTGCCTAACGAAGACTAAACTCGTGTTGCACAAACACAAGGAGAGACGCTAGCTTGATTGCACGTTTGGGCACGATTCACCACTTGGCACCAATCCTATTCATGCAAGCAAAATGTTTCCTATTCCATGTATCCTCATGCACAAGTATCTCTTTTCATGCTAAACTCTTTTTGCTTATAAGCTTTTGATCTTTCTTTCTTGCTTAGAACCTTTTTTTGTCTATTTTTTGACTCTTCACATCCTTTCCACTATGCTTATTGAGACTCAACCAAATATTTGAGATAAGGGTCACAACATATGACCGGGAGCAAGCAATTTCACTATATGATATTTCCAATGATGCAACAATGTGATATCGTATCACTATGATGCACAAGTTTTTGCGAAGCCCGGCAATACTCAGATAGCTAGTCTCAATAGGTATGAAGGTAATTGCAAAGATGGTGGGGCTATCAAGGTGTAATTTCAAGGAAGGAAAAGGATGTGACGGAATGGATACCTTCGTCACACTTAACCTTTCACGAAGTCGGAAGTAACCGGCCTTTCTTCTGGTTGAAGAGCGTCTCAAAGGATGGATGATCGTCGTCGATGTTGAATGTCGGTGGTGGATGTAGCCGATGGCACGATACAAGGCACCGCTAGTGGATGAAGAAGTAACCATCCCTAAGTAGCCGAAACACCTTAGGAGACTCGAATCACAACTCAAGCAACCACAAATGGTAAGGGGAACCAAAATGGGTTAGGTTTCGGAAGCTTATGGTGGTGGTGCGGAAGTTATGGTGGAAGGGCCAATGCAAAGATGCTAAAATGTCAAAAAAATTATGGGCTCAAATGATGGTAAAAACCAACATGACTATCTTGGGCACGTCGATAGCTTCAAAGCGAGCCAAAGAACACTCAAATCGGAGTTCGGGGGTGAAAGTTATGTGCAAAAATGTGAAGCGGTGGCGGCTGGTCTGGGAGGGTCGTGCGCTCGGGGTATTAGGCCCGTGTGAACGGGGTCCCGTGCGCACGGTACCAGGCCGTGGGCATGGGGTGGTCAGGAACTTCGCGGGGGGCCCGTGCGCCTGGGGTGGGGACTCCGTGGGCACGGGATAGACGGAAATTTCGCGATTTCGGGGCCCAAATTTGATGGAGAAAAGAAAAATTATGGTATGAGGACGCAAAGGGAAGTGGATCTACTTGCTAAACACCAGATCCATGGATTGAAATCAAGAAAAACGCACTAGGAACAACACATCACAAAAAATTTGCTATGCCTCTTTTTGTGGGGATTTTCGAATTGGGACAAAACCACACAAAATTAAGACTAGAAAACGAAGGGGGGACTCCAAATTCGTGAGAAACGTGTCTCTTGATACCAAATTGATAGGGGGCACACCCGTGTGTGTCGATCTTTCACAAATTGGAGGGGATTCCACGAAGAACACGAGGGGAAAACGTGGAGAAATCAAAGGGAAAACACTCTATTGGACAAGATCCACACCAAGTACTCCTCAAATCACAAGCAATACATGAAGTGCATCAAAATCCAAGAACAACAATGGAAATAAAGATACATGGGTAGTTCATCCAAATCTCAAGGAGAGATGGGCCTGCAATCCACTAGGGATCTTCCCTCTTGAGGGGCCTTGACATCCACTAGGTGATCTTCTCTCATAGAGGCATCTACTCCATGGGGGGAGGTAGTGGAAGGAGCTAGGCTCAACTATCTATGAGCTAAACCATTGCTAACCCTAGATGGAGGAGGGAGGAGAGTATATATAGGTCCAAGGCATTAAGGGGTAAGGAGGGGCGAAATGGGCATACATGGGCAAAGCCCAACAGCGGCCCACAGGCAGCCCCATGTGCACGGGGTAAGTGGAGCCCATGCGCATGGGGTATCCAGGGAGGCGTCCACTTAGCCCGTATGCACGGGCATGTACTGTGGGCATGGGGGTCCCGTGGGCACGTGGTCTTCTAGGCCCGTGCACACGGGGTACCCATAGAGCTCCTGGTAGGCTCTTGCGCAAGGGGTCCAGGGAGGCCATGCACACGGGGTGTCCAGGGGTATCACTCCTTCTTCGGGACTCCATCTTCTTCCGTCTCCAGTTCCAGGCTTCCTTCACAGATGGTGTAGTTGCTCCTAGGTGCTTGCACTCCTCCTTGGCATCCGTGAAGCTCCGACAATACCTATGCAAGCACACGAGAGGAATGTCAAGTAGTATACCATCCTTGAAGGGGTCAAGTGAACATGTGTAAAGGAGATGATTCATCTTTATGTACGTGAAAGAGTTGTGGCACGTGCCACTTGCCAAACGGACTCTTGTCATGGTGATTTCCGTAGGATGCTCCACATCAGATGGGTTGCTCACAAATGACACTTGTCAATCTCTCTCGAAGCAGCCAACCAGCTAGTGGTCGTGTAGGCGGCTATTTATAGCCAGGGTGCACCCCGACCTGTTATGACATAAATGCCCCTAATGATATGACCGTTATGTTGATAAGATATCTGGACAGCTGGCGCAAGGCACAACAACGGTCGGAGATTTCAACTCTCAAATTCCTCACGGCTATCATATTCCTCACGGTAGGCAATTCGCACTGGCAAAATCCTAACTCCTCAGTCAGAACAAATTCCTCAGAGACCTGAAGAACTTCGTCTCTGTCACTGAAGAAGTTGACTGAACTGTAAGAGATTTCCAAAGGCTTCACTCGAAGGTTTTGGGTATGTGTTGGCTTTGAGATGAGCACCACTTGGAAATATTTCCTTAGTATTACTTGGACCCCCTTTAATAGTATGGTGTTTCCTATGACTCAAAGAAAGAAAAAGAAACTACAAAAACAAAAGTCTTCACGCTTCATAGTCCTCTTATCAATATCTTCAAAGTCACACCAAATTCTTCATTTTCAAAGTCTTCAAGAAAGCATCAAAGTCTTCAATTGAAGACATTCATTTTTAGGGGACGACTTTCTTTGAATATATCAAACTCCTCAGCGACTTATAGAGCCTGTGTACACTCACACACATTTTAGTCCCTTAACCTATAAGTTTTCAATACACCAAAATCACTAAGGGCACTAGATGAACTTACAATCTCCCCCTTTTTGGCAATTGATGATAAATAGGTGAAGTTTTCAACGGGGATAAACATATGAAGTGTACGTACTTAGTTTGAGGAATTTGATTGCAATATATAGAGGAACACCCCCCGAAGATGTGCATATTTGAGGAATTTGCTTTGGACTGCAAATGCACATGGCAGGTTAAATTCTTGGAGATCTCCCCCTATATCTTGTAATACATGCACGCATTTAATATATGATATGAAGAATTTGAAATGCATGATGGAAAATGGTGTCTGACGAAATTCAGCATGGGTGCATTAAGGTACTTGAGGAAATAAGCATGCGGAAGGCAGTTCAAAAGAGTCAGACCACCATCGGACTTAAGTTTACAACTCATCAAACAAACACTTTAGAAGATCAAGAGTTGTAACTTCAAGAAAAACAGCCCATATATAGAGACCCGCTTGAAGACTAACTCAAATTTCTCCCCCTTTGTCATCAAGTGACCAAAAGAGACACGTGAAGAATTGAGAATCCTGAAGTGCGCTGACACGTGGCAAGATGCACATGTGTTGAGGATTTGGCAGCAGTAGGTGAGGATTGTGCAGTAAAAGTGGGTGTTGGAGCAGTCCTTGAAGAAACAACTTGAGGATTTTGCTGTGAGGATATTGCTATTGAGGAGCTTGGCCATGAGGGCATTGAGCTTGAAGAATTTGGCCTTGAGGCTAATTTCTTCTTCATAGCCTTCTTCGTGGCAGATCCACTTGCAGAGGCCCCAACAGCTGTAGCAGAAGCAGCAGCATAGTCTTCATTGAATTTGCTCACTGCCTCCTCAGCAGCTTTCTTCAGTTTGGCTTGATGTTTGGCCCACTCCTGGGGAATGTCCTCACCACTCATGATGCTAGTGGGATCTGGATGTTTACCTTCAGCCAATGGAGGTCTTTGGCAGGGAGGATTACCAGCGAATTTCTTCCAGTACTTGGGCGTAACATAACGATATTCCTTCCATTCCCTTGCCCATCTCCTCTCAATTTTCTAAATGCGAATTGTGTGCTTCTCCTTGGTTTCTTTCCCATATATTTCCTCATCAGGAGTGCAATACTCAAGATATATATCCTCAAGGATTTAAAATGCAGTGTTTGTTGCGGGCTTCTTTCCTCCTTTCTGAGGTTTTTTCCCATGTGCCATTTTCTTTGGCTGGGAAATTTGAACTTTTGAAGATTCTGAAGATGTATGCAATTTTTCTTTGAGGAACACTGCAAATGAGTTGAGTTGATGAGAACCAAGAGATTCATCAGCAGACATTTTGTACCTCTGAACAGAGTATAGGTGCGAAGATTTGAAGAGGTCATATGAGTTCTCAGAAATTTTTCAAAATGAATCAAGTTGAGGAATTTGACCGTAGATGTCTTTGAAGAATTTCACTAAGTATTCTTGACTTAGGTTCCAGAGTTATGCAGATTTGAAGATCCACACAATTGAGGAATCTTGAAGAAAATGATAACTTAGAGAAATAAATCAAGAGAAGGAATTTGTTTGGTGTTTAAGAAGAGGATTGATGAAGAATAAACTCCTTTTGAGGATTTTGTGAAAATCATAAGGATCAAAATAGGGCAGTAAAATCAGATTTTAATTACCCGGATGATGAACACGACGAACTGGGAGTAAGAACAATGAAGTTCGTCAGTCCAGATCTCCCACGCCCTAACTTGGCAGTGGAAGACACCTACATCAGCAACGGAGTGAAGATTTCCGCGGCCGATGCGAGTACAACGGCGAGGAGGTCGAGGCAGTGAAGCTTTTCCTCTCCGGCGACGATGAAGATTAGCGGCGGCGCTAGGTCTGAGCTCGAGCGGGGAGATGAGATCGAGCAGAGTAAAAGAGATAAGTGAAAGGGAGGGGGTTATTTATAGCCATAGTGAAAAATTGAGCAGTCTGAAGATTTTGGACAGGTATACCCCTGACCCTTGCTCTCCACGCGACATGTGTCACCCACGTACTGAGAAGTGGAGATAGTGGGGGATCATGGGTTATCTAGTCGTGGGAATCGGAATCGGTTTGAGCGGGAACCGCCAAAAATTGAAATTGAAAATTTTAAAATTTGTTCGCAAATTCTTCAGCTGACAAGGACACAGTGAAGATTTTGAACGGGTTTCAAGTAGAACGCATTGAAGAAATTGTGAACAGACTGGGTTGAGTTTTAGCATAGAGGGGGAACGGGTCCGATCACATTCACTTAGAAGAAAATCAACTTGAAGAATTAGCAATAAGTGAATGTTGTTGAGGACATTGAAAACTCAAATGTATATATATATAGTCAATGAAGAACAACAGTTTAAGAGTTTGAAGAATTTGAAATTTTGAGGAATTTGCAAACTTGAGGAATTTGAAAATTTGAAGAATTTGCAAAATGACGAAAAACTCAATATTGAATAATTTCAACAATGGTTGGTGGAGTGACCCACCGTATAAGAATGATGATTTCAGACACCACGTACAATTGTCGTAGGGTTCTCAGAATCAAATTCGTCATTAATTTCCTCAGACTTAGAGAGTTAGTCTTCATTGATGGAAGAAAAACGTTACTCCGTGTGTTGCACATGAAAGTCATCAATTTAGCATAATTGTTAGGATATGTGTCCTTTCAAAGAACATTTGAAGATTTTAAGATATTTAGCTCACACCGCAACTTGCAAAATCTCTTCTCATCCAAGGGCTTTGTGAATATATCTGCTAGTTGTTCTTCAGTCTTCACGTGGTCAATGAAGATGTCACCCTTCAACACATGGTCACGAAGAAAATGATGATGAATCTGGATGTGCTTAGTATTCAAGTGTTGAACTGGGTTGTGAGCAATTTTGATGGCACTCTCGTTGTCGCGGTAGAGAGGGACATTCTTCACATTGATGCCGTAGTCCTTGAGGGTTTCCTTCATCCATAGCAATTGAGCACAACAGGAACCAGCAGCAATGTACTCAGCTTCAAAAGTAGATAATGACACGCAGTTCTGCTTCTTCGAGGACCAACAGACTAAGGATCGTCCGAGGAAATGACATGTGCTTGATGTTGAATTGCGGTCCACACGATCACCAGCATAATCAGAATCAGAATATCCAATGAGTTCAAGATCTGAGACCTTGGGGTACCATAATCCAAGTGTTGGTGTGTGAGCTAGATATCGAAGAATATTCTCCACAACCTTATGGTGTGATTCCTTCGGTGTTGCCTGAAAACGGGCACACATGCAAACACTAAGCATAATATTTGGCCTAGATGCACATAGATACAATAAAGAGCCAACCATGGAGCGATATACCTTCTGATCGAAATCTTTACCATTTTCGTCAGTGTAGAATAGACCATTTTTGGGTATAGGAATTTTGACGCCTTTGCAATCCCGCATGCCGAATTTCTTCAGGACATCCTTGAGGTATTTCTCTAGAGAGATGAAGATGCCATTGCGTTGTTGATGAATTTGAAGGCCTAAGAAGAATTTCAGCTCTCCCATCATAGACATTTGATATTCTTCACTCATCATATAGGCAAATTTGTCACTGTAACGTTTGTCAGTACAGCCAAAGATAATATCGTCCACATATATTCAGCACACAAATAATTCATCATCATAACATTTTGTGAAAAGGTTGGGTCAAGTGAACCGGGTTTGAAGCCTTTCTTCATGAGGAATTCCTTCAGAGTATCATACCATTTCCGAGGGGCTTGCTTGAGGCCATAGAGGGCCTTGTTGAGTATGAAGACTTTGTCAGGACGCTTAGGGTCTTCAAAACCTGGGGGTTGAGCAACATATACTCCTTCATCAAGCTTACCATTGAGGAATGCACTTTTCACATCCATTTTATATAAGATGATATTGTGATGGTTAGCATAAGCAAGCAATATACGAATAGCTTCAAGTCTAGCAATAGGTGCAAAAGTTTCATCAAAGTCAATTCCCTCTACCTATGTGTAGCCCTGTGCTACAAGACAGCCCTTATTCCTCACTACCTGACCAAGTTCGTCTTGTTTGTTGCGGTAGATCCACTCGGTACCTATGACATTGTGCTTGCGAGGATCTGGTCGCTTGACAAGTTCCCACACGTTGTTGAGCTTCAATTGATGCAATTCCTCTTGCATAGCTTGAATCCACTCAGGCTCCAAAAATGCTTCATCAACTTTGGTGGGCTCTGTGATAGAGACAAAAGCAAAGTTCCCACAAAATTTAGACAAGTGTGAAGCTCTTGAGCGAGTGAGAGTACCTGGTGCATTGATGTCGTCGAGGATTTTCTCAATCTGCACTTCATTCGCTATTCTTGGATGAGCAGGTTTATGACTTTGTTAGGGCTGGGCATTTTCTTCAGCGCCATTTTCCTCAGGTGCACCAGCATGAATGTCTTTAGTGTTCGGGACAACTTCTTCAGTAGCTAGAGGTTCTTCAACGGGTATCACATCTTTAGTGGCCTTGAACCTAATGGATTCCCCAGGAGGCATTTCATCTAGCACATGAGGCAGGTGCTCTCTTTGCGAGCCGTTAGTTTCGTCGAACCGCACATCTACAGTTTCAACAACCTTGTTGTGATGGGTGTGGAAGACTCTGTAGGTGTGCGAGTCCTTTCTGTAACCAAGCATAAAACCTTCATGTGCTTTTGGCGCAAATTTAGAACTATGGTGAGGATCTCTAATCCAGCATTTAGCACCGTAGACTTTGAAATAACTCACATTGGGTTTCCTACCTGTGAGGAGTTCATATGAAGTCTTCTTCAGGAATTTGTGAAGATATACCCGGTGGATGATGTGACAAGCGGTATTGATTGCCTCAAGCCATAAACGACGAGGGGTCTTGTATTCTTCAAGCATGGTGCGATCTATTTCAACAAGAGTCCTATTTGTGCGCTCCACGACACCATTCTGCTGAGGAGTATATGGCGCAGTGTCAAGATAATCATCAAGACCAGTGTTCTTGAACTCGGTCCCATTACAACCCTTATATGCTTCATCTTAACACCGAAATTCATCGAGGCCCTTGAAGAAAAACGTCTGAAGACTTATTGCACTTCAGATTTCTACTAGATAATATGCACCAACGTATAACAAGAGAAGTCATCAACAATAACATAGCCATAGAAGCATGCAGTATTTGTTAGTGTGGCATAATGAGTGGGGCCAAAGAGATCCATATGAAGCAATTCAAAAGTTCGAGTGGTTGTCATGATAGTCTTGGAGGGATCCTTGGATCTGGTCATCTTTCCAGACTCACAAGCCCCACATAAGTGATCCTTGAGGAATTTGACACCCTCAATGCCAATGACGTGATTTTTCTTCGTGAGCGTGTGCAAGTTCCTCATGCCAGCATGTCCAAGTCGTCGATGCCATAGCCAGCCTCTGGACCTATAGAGAAATCAACAATATACTTGTCTCCTCTCCTAAAGCCTTTGAAGACTTTGGATTTATCAGATTCCATGACAACAACACATCGATATTTGCCAAAGATAACAACCATATCAATATCACAAAGCATTGAGACAGACATGAGGTTGAATCCAAGGGATTCGACAAGCATCACCTTATCCATGTGTCGATCCTTTGAGATTGCAACCTTACCTAGACCCAATACCTTGCTTTTTCATTTGTCAGCGTAGGTGACATGCTTGAGATGAGATGGAGCAAGTGGAATGTCCAACAATAGATTCTTGTCACCAGTCATGTGGTTGGTGCATCCATTGTCAAGGATCCACTCAGTTACTTTAGGTGGCTCATCCTGCAGATGAATTAGTACCACTTACGAATAGATATACTTCAGAGTGAAGAATATGACATCAAATCCAACAGATAGAATTTCATCACACAATATAGTAAGCAAAGTAATGGGAGGACATGAGAAATGAATGATTCATTTCTTCATGATTAGCTTGCGTCCTTTCAAGTATTTCCTCAGGTCTCTAGCAAATTCATCAGACATTTAAGTACGTCTGGAGACCTGACCCTGCATAAGAGATTAGTTCAATTTCTTCACCACCCACATCTGGAGGGGTGGTAAAGAGTTCATCATTCTGTGAGCTCCATATGACAAAAGGTGGCAATGAAGCAAGTGCACTTCGTTTCACAGGAGGGGGTTAGAGTACTCATATGAATAAGCAGAGAAATTCTTCGAGGACTTATGAATATAATGATTTGAATAATTATGCACATATTCATGACCCTTAGATTTTCCCTGCGAAATAGAAGCATTAGCACGAGAATGATATGACTTTTTACCATATGAGGAATTTGGTCCATGTGAGGACTTTGGTCCTTGTGACGACTTTGGTCCAAATGAAGAATTTGATCTCGGTTTCCTGTTCTTCACTGGTGGTGTCATGATGACATTCACTTGAAGATTTTCAAGGTACCTTTTGGGGACCCAGATTTTCTTCATCGGAGGACCGTTCCTGTAATTTGTTCCAACATATCTGGTAATTACTTCACCATTCTGATTTTTGAACAGTTTATGGTTGGATTCAAATGACTCATCAGAGGAATATGAAGATTAACAAGTAAAACCAGATAAAGTGGATGGATCTACATGAGGTCCTTTTGCAGCAACCCATGAGGTATTTGGGTACTGCTCAGGTTTCCAGTAGGATCCATCAACATTGAGTTTCCTCTCAAATGCAATACCCTGTTTCCTAGGGTTCCTGTTCAGAATCTTCTTTTTAAGCACATCACAAAGGGTTTGATGCCCTTTGAGGCTTTTGTATATGCCTGTCACATAAAATTCCTTTAACCCTGCATTTTCATTAGTGACACTTGTGGTATCCTCAGATGAGGAATTTGTGACCACAGAAATAGTTGAAGAATTGCAGCAATAGAAGCATTTGAACTTTGAGGTGAAGAATTAGCAGCTTCACGTTCGATGCATTTCAAACAAGGTGGAACGAAATCTTCTTGAGCGGAACTAATCTATTGAGCACGCAAAGAATCGTTATCCCTTTGAAGATCTTCATGAGACACCCTTAGTTTCTCAAGATCTTGCTTTCTTTGAAGAAATTCATAAGAAAGCTTCTCATGATTGACAAAGAGAGCATCATGACGACTTTGAAGGTTATCATACTTAGACTGAAGACTTTGAAGGTCCTTAGTCAGAGTTTGAGTACGATCCATTTCCTCATTCAACAGGTCATCGCTTTTGTCTAGCAATTTCTAAACCCTGTCGAAAGCAGTTTGTTGTTAAGTGGCAATATTAGCAAGTTTGGAATAGCTAGGTTTGAGGTTTTTATCAGATTCACATTCACTAGATTCAGATGAGGAATGATATTTTAGTACCTTCGAGCCTTTTTCCATGAGGCACATCGATGAAGAAGATGAATCTGGATCTGTTTCCTGGGATTTGAGGAAATTCTTGTATTCGATGAACATGGAATCTTGACGAGTGCGATAACCTTCATTGACGCCAGAGATCCTATCCCAGATAAGCTTTGCATTTTGGAGATGACAGATGCTCTTAAACATGTCAGTTGATAAGCTAGAGCAGATGATATTCCTTGCCTAAGCATCCAGCTGGGTGTACTTACGATTGTCCTCCGCATTGGCCATTTTGCAGAGATCCGTTAGTCCCTGTTCTGTGACGGTCCATAACTCGCTATTCATCGATAGGAGGTGCTTCCGCATTAGGACTTTTCACTTAGGATTAGCAGTGCCATCAAAGATGGGGCACTCTGTGGATGCCTTGGCACCTGTTGCCATGAAGCAATAGGTGGGGGCTCAGTCATCGTTGTAAAGGTTGGAGTCGTCATCACTTTCCTCAGTGTTGAAGATTGACTTGCTGACGAAAGCAGTAGCAAGAGCTAGGCTTGCCACACAAGAGTCTGAATCCTCCTCAGATTCCTCCTCTTCCTCATATTCTTCAGATTCTTCTTCAGAATCCATTTCCTTGCCAATAAGTGTCCGAGCCTTTCTGGAACTGTTCTTCTTGTGCGCTGAGGACTTTGAAGATTTCTTCTTTTTCTTTGAGTCATCAGGACTATCATCTTTGTATTTCTAATTCTTTGATTCTTTTTCCCAGAGAGGACTGTCAGCGATGTAGTGGCCAGACTTCTTGCATTTGTGGCAAGTTCTCTTCTTGTAGTCGCTTGATGAAGATTCTGACTTCTTCAGGCCACTTCTTGAAGATATTCCAAATCGGCCTCTCCTTGAGAACTTTTGGAATTTCCTCATGAGCATTGCTAGTTCCTGACTCAGTTCTTTAGGATCACCAAGGCTACTATAAGATCCTTCGCCTTCAGATGAGGAAATTGCTTTTGCCTTCAGTTCACAAGTTCTTCCATAGCTTGGTCCATAGAGGTCGCTCTTTCCAGCTTGTTGGAATTCATGAGTATTGAGTCTCTGAAGAATATCAGCAGGATCTAGTGACTTGAAGTCTCCACGTTCTTCAATCATCAAAGCAAGTGTATCGAATGAGGAATCAAGAGATCTTAGCAGTTTCTTCACCACCTCATGGTCGGTGATGTCAGTGGCACCAAGAGCCTGTAGCTCATTGGAGATATCAGTGAGACGATCGAAAGTTTGCTGAACATTTTCGTTGTCGAGTCTTTTGAAGCGGTTGAAGATATTGCGAAGAACATCAACTCGAGAGTCTCGTTTGAGTGGAAACACCTTCATTAACTTTGGACAGCCTATCCCAGATAAGCTTAGCAGTCTCCAAAGCACTCACTCTGCCATACTGACCTTTGCTCAGATGGTCACATCTGATATTCTACGCTTGAGAGTCGAGTTGCTTGAATCTCTTCACATCAGCAGCAGTGACGGTCGGAGTGATGGAGGGAACACCATTTTCCACAACATACCTGAGATCGTTGTCAATTGCCTCAAGATGCATGCGCATCTTGTTCTTCCAGTAGGGGTAGTCCATCCCATTAAAGGTAGGACACCCCGCTTAGACCTTGATCATGCCTGTAGTCGACATAACTAAAACTCCAGGTGGTTAAACCAAAATCACACAGAACAAGGGAGTACCTTCTCTGATACTAATTGAAAGTGCGTTATATCGACTAGAGGGGGGTGAATAGGCAATTTTTACGAATTCGTCACTGAGGAATTACTAGATGAGGAATTTGCTAAGTGACGAAATACTAGCAGTCGAATAAGTAATCAAGTGCATGTGAACATAGCAGTAGCATAGTCATCATGAGGAAATGAAACTTACACAGAGCACAGGTAGCGTGAAAACGGGATAAGCAGGCGATAGACAAAGTGACTGAAGAATTTGAGATGAGGAAATTGAGAAAGTCTTCAGTCAAAGTATTCAAACAGTAACGATCAATTTCATCAAGAAGTTAACGAGGAAATGGAAGGGTTGAGGAAATAGAACCAGGAGCTCGGTGAAGACAATGATTTGATGACCCAGTTCCAACTGGTGTGACAGTCGTACGTCTGGTTTGGAGCGTCTTGGTATTTAAACCAAAGGACACACAGTACCAGGACATACAGTCCTTACCGTATTCTCCTTGAGCTAAGGTCACACACACCTCGCCCAACACTCGTGGTAAGTCTTCACGGTAGACTTCCAAACCCTCACAAACTTGGTCACCCGGCGATCCACAATTTCCTCTTGGATGCTCTACACCATGACGCCTAACCGTCTGGAAGATGCACAGTCTTCAAAGGTAACAAGCGTCGGTTCCACACAGGAACAATCTCTTCAGTGATGCTCAATCACTTTGGGTTTTGGTGGTTTGGGTTTTGGGCTTTTCCTCACTGATGATTTTCTTTCACAGTCCTCGAGTATGGGGTGCTCTCAAATTATACTTGTCAATCTCTCTCGGAGCATCCATCCAACTAGTGGTTGTGGGGGCAGCTATTTATAGTCAGGGTGCAACCCGACATGATATGACATAAATGCCCCTAATGATATGACCGTTATGTGGATAAGATATCTGGACAGCTGGCGCAAGGCACAATAACGGTCGGAGATTTGAACTCTCAAATTCCTCAGGGCTATCATATTCCTCAAGGTAGGCAATTCACACTGGCAAAATCCTAACTCCTCAGTCAGAATAAATTCCTCAAAGACCAGAAGAACTTCGTTTGTGTCACTAAAGAAATTGACTGAACTATAAAAGATTTCCAAAGGCTTCACTGGAAGGTTTTCGGCATGTGTTGGCTTTGAGATGAGCATCACTTGGAAAAAATTTCTTAGTATTACCTCGACCCCCTTTAACAGTACGGTGTTTCCTATGACTTAAAGAAAGGAATAGAAACTACAAAAACAAAACTTTTCACGCTTCATAGTCCTCTTATTAATATCTTCAAGGTCACATCAAATTCTTCATTTTCAAAGTCTTCAAGAAAGCATCAAAGTCTTCAGTTGAAGACATCCATTTTTAGGGGTCGACTTTCTTCGAATATATCAAACTCCTCGGCGACTTATAGAGCCTGTGTACACTCACACACATATTAGTCCCTTAACCTATAAGTCTTCAATACACCAAAATCACTAAGAGGCACTAGATGCACTTACAGGACCAAAAGAAGACCTGGAAGCTTCGAGAGAAGAGTTGGATTTCTGGCGCCGTTCCCGGGGAGTATCATCACCAACTATCAAGTAACTTCACACAAATTATCATTCACTTGTTCTTCTTTTTATTTCCTGTTATATTTAGTTTGTTTCATAAAAATAAAAAATACAAAAATATTTAACTTTGCTAGTTACTAGTTTACTTCTTTGCTTACTAGTTTGCTTGTTTTGCTTGTTACTTTGCTCGTTCGATCACCATGTCTCAAGATACTATGAAGTTGTGTGACTTTACAAATACTAATAACAATGATTTTATTAGTACTCCTATTCCACCCGCCACTAGTACGGACGGTTTTGATATTAATGCTACATTGCTGAATCTTGTAATGAAAGATCAATTTTCGGGAAGTCCTAATGAGGATCCCGCTTCTCATCTTAATACTTTTGTTGAACTTTGTGATATGCTGATAACCCACAAGTATAGGGGATCGCAACAGTTTTCGAGGGTAGAGTATTCATCCCAAATTTATAGATTCGACACAAGGGGAGCCAAAGAATATTTGCGAGTATTACTACTTGAGTTGTCAATTCAACCACACCTGGAGATTAAATATCTACAGCAGAGTTATCAGTAGCACAGTAGTATTATAGTTTTGATAGCAGTGGTAACAATAACAGTAACAGTAACAGCGATAGCAATGGTTTTGTAGCAAGTGTAACAGTAGTAGTAGCAATAATAACTTAGCAAGAACAATATGTGGAAAACTCGTAGGCACTGGATCGGTGAACTCGTTGGATAATATTCATCAAGTAACAGTCATAACCTAGGGCAACACAGAACTAGCTCCAGTTCATTAAAGTAATGTAGGCATGTATTCCGTAAATAGTCATACGTGCTTATGGAAAATAACTTGCATGGCATATTTTTTCCTACCCCCCCCCCCCCCGTGGCAGCGGGATCCAGAAGGAAACTAAGGGATATTAACGCCTCCTTTTAATAAAGAACCGGAACAAATCATTAACACATAGTGAATACATGGACTCCTGAAACTACGGTCATCACCGAAAAGTATCCCGACTATTGTCACTCCGGGATTTATGGATCATAACACATAGCAGGTGCATATGACTAGCAAGATCGGATCAAGAACATAGATATAACGGTGATAACATAATCGTTTCAGATCTGAAATCATGGCACTCGGGCCCTAGTGACAAGCATTAAGCATGGCAAAGTCATAGCAACATCAATATCAGAACATAGTGGATACTATGGATCAAGCCCTAACAAAACTAACTCGATTACATGATGAATCTCATCCAACTCCTCACTGACCAGCAAGCCTACGAAGGAATTACTCACTCCCGATGGGGAGCATCATGGAATTGGCGATGGAGAAGGGTTGATGATGACGAAGACCGAAGATTCCCCTCTCCGGAGCCCCAAACGGGCTCCAGATCTGGCTTCCCGATGAAGAATGGGAGGTGGCGGCGGCTCCGTATCGTAAAACGCGATGAAACTTTCTCTCTGATTTTTTCCCCGAAAATAGGATTTTATAGCACTGGAATTAGGGTCAGTGGGGCCCGGAGTTGGGCACAACCCACCAGGGCACGCCTGGAGGGGGTGGCGCACCCTGGTGTATCATGCCCAACTAGGGCACCCCTCCAGTGGTTCTTGGCTCCAGTAATTTTTATTTATTGCAAAATAAATCTCCAAAAAGTGTTGTCCAGTTCCGAGAACTTTTATTTCTGCACAAAAACAACACCATGGTAGTTCTGCTGAAAACAGCGTCAGTCCCGGTTAGTTTCATTCAAATCATGCAAATTAGAGTCCAAAACAAGAGCAAAAGCGTGAGGAAAAGTAGATATGACAGAGACGTATCAACTCCGCCAAGCTTAACCCATTTCTTTCCTCAAGCAATTCAGTTGACAAACTGAAAGTGATAAAAAAAACTTTTACAAACTCTTTTGTTGTTGTTTACATATATATGCTTAAGTTGCAGCCAGGTTTTTGGCAAAGATTATGATTAACCATGTCAAAAATAACTCTTAGGAATTATATTAACTCATATCATTGGCATAAGCAACTAGCAAGCAATAATAACATATCTCAAACGCCAACACTTTGTCAAAACGATCATGATATAATATGACAAGAGTGGTACCTCGCTAGCCCTTTCTGAGACCGCAAAACATAAATGCAGAGCACCTCCAAAGTTCAAGCAATGACTAGACATTGTAATTCATGGTAGAAAAGATCCAGTCATGCTGCACCCAACATTAACTATACACAATGCATGAGGATGACAATAGTGCTCTCAGATCTGGCTCTTATTTGAGAAGGTGATGACTCAACATAAAACTAAATAGATAGTCCCTTCGTAGAGGGAAGGAGGGATTTGCAGAGGTGCCAGAGCTCAAAGCTTAAATCAGACATAAATATAATTTTGGGAGGTACACCCTTCCTGTCAACATTACAACCAAGAGTTATCAATATCTTCCATGCTAAACACATTAGCGGCGGTTCCCAAGCGGTAAAAGTAAAGGTTTACTCCCCCTCCACCAACAAACACACTCCACGGCTAGCCGAATCCACGGGTACCGTCCATACCAACAACATTCCTGGGGGTGTTTTGTTTCATTATTTGCAATTTTTGATTTCGGGATTGGGAATCCCTATTGCCGCCCCTCTCGTGCAACGACAAGTGAATAAACACTCATCATGAGAAGAACCCGCTTAACATGGAAGATACTGACCGCCCCTTGTCGCTCCATGAGCGGTCCAGGCACACAAAACAGATGTTAATTTGAATTTTTAGAGGTGGCACATGCAAATTTACTCGGAACGGCAGGGTCATACCGCATATAGGTAGATATAGTGGACTCATCTGGAATAACTCTGGTTTAAGGATTTTGACACACAAGTAGTATTCCAGCTTAGTACAGGTGAAGGCTAGTAAATAGATTGAGAAGCGGCCAGCTAGAGAGCGAAAACAGTCATGAACATGCATTGTGAATAATAAACATTGAATACTAGCATGAGTAAGATATGAACACCATGAACATAAATATCATGAAGGCTATGTTGGTTTTGATTCAACTACATGTGTGAACATGTGCCAAGTCAAGCCACTTGAAACATTCAGAGGAGGATACCATATCATCATACTACATCAAAATCATTTTAATGCATGTTGACATCCAAGATGAATCATTATCCACTCCTAACTACTTGAGCATGGCATGAGCAACTATAATCTCTAATTGTCATTGCAAACATGTTTGATCATAATATGCTGAATCATGGATACTAGGTTAAACATATTTACAAAAACAAAAACAAGTTGAGTTCATACCCGCTTCTCTCTGCTAGAGTCACTTCGTCAAATATCGTCATTATTGCCTTTCACTTGCACGACCGAATGATATGAAAATAATAATAGCACAAGAGTGTCGTGGACTAAGCTGGAATCTGCAAACATTTTATTCAAGAGGAGAAGACAAAGTAACATGGGTTCTTTGTTAGATTAACAATGATGCATATGAGAGCCACTCAACATTTTCATCGTGGTCTTCTCCTTGGTACGACTCAAATAAAAGGAAAAGAATTTCAGAGAAACACACTAAAATATTTTTGGAGTTTTTGGTTTTTCTTGAAGAAAGCAATTTAAAGAGGGAAAAACAAAAACGAGAAAACTATTTACACGGGAGAGCTCCCAACAAGTAAAATAAGAAACAAGAAATCTTTTTGGGTTTTCTTTGGATACTACAATTAAATTAAACTAGAAAAAAAGCTGAAACGAAGTAGAAAATATTTTTTGGTTTTCTCAAAGTTTTTTCTCAAACAAGCAAGAAGTAAGCAAGAAAATAAATCTAGCATGGATAATACAATGAAAAAGTATGAACACCGACAACTGGAATGAAAAGTGTAAACATGAATATAATGTTGGTGGATATACGTACTCCCCCAAGCTTAGGCTTTTGGCCTAGCTTGGTAATCACCACCCATAATAACCATCCGGTCCTAAGTCGATTTGCGGTGGAGATGGCACCTGAGCATCCCACTCCTGGGGCTCCTCCTCGGGAGCTGCTAGGTTGTTCCGGTAGGATGTAATGTCCTCTGGCATGATCGTGTATTCGTTCCTGGCAGTAGAATCAAACAGAGAAGGTGTAGGCAACGGGATAACATCACGGGTTTCGACGCTGAATACTAAGTTGTAGCGAAAGTTATGAAAAGAATCAACTGCATGAATAAATTGGTGATCCTGCAATGCCTTGTGATCTAGATAAACTTGGGACAAGGGATAATCATGTGGGCGAATCTGAACATTAAAGTGTCTCGCTAAGAGAGTAGCATAAATGCCACCATGTATCTTTCCCTTAGTCCTCTTAAGGTGTAAGTGATGTGCAATAATAGCCCCCAGGCTAAAGGTGTGATCATTGTGCAATGCACGGCGTAAAATGGCAAAGTCGGGGGCACTAAGTGCACCAACCTTCTCTCTAGCGGTTAAACACTTTGCGATGAACAAAACAATGTATTGCACAGAAGGAAACTACAAACTGGTAGCAGTGGCTTTTGACATGGCTCTATCTTCACCCACTGTTAAAGTGAGGAGAAAGTCCTCAAACTCTGCTGGTCTAGGCTCTCTTAATTCCCCATCAGAAGGGATCAAGCATATGTCACAAAAGTCAGTGAGCGGTATCTTATGAGTTTCAACATGTAACTTAAACTGCACCTCAGGAGGATTATTCCTACTCAGAAAATGAAAACTTTGCACAAAGGAATTTGTAAGGATGTGGTGTTGGTCACACTTAGCTGCGAGGAAATCGGTCAGCCCAGCATTTGCAGCGAATTGGGAAAACTCTTGATGGAACCCGGCCTCCTCCATGAAGGCATCATGCGGTCATTCGCACGGTCGCACCTCCGCCATTCTCGGAGTGTGGAGGTCATTGTCTGATGATCCCCCAATGACTCCTTTAGCATTTTTCTTGGAGGAAAACTTCCTAAAGAAATCCATTTATTCCTAAAATTAAATTTCTGAAAATTTTAGTCTATAAATTTTTTGTCAACAAAACTTCGTAAGATTGATAGCAACTACTCCTAAGGATGCATAGAGGCCATATTAAGCATTCAAACAACTTAGAACTCTAAGAATTCAACATGCAAGCCCATCTACAGCAGCACCAAGAGTAGCTAATTATTCTAAAAAGAAACCACTAAATCAAAAACTAATTGGAGCAATGGAGGAGTCACATACCAAGTAGCAATCCCCCAAAACAGTTTCGGAAACGGAGGTTCGAGCAAAGAGATCGAAATCCGTGGGTTTGTGAGCAAGAACACAGGAGTGAGAGCTATGGTGATTTTTTTCTGGAGGTAGGAGATGACCTGGGCTAAAGGGATAAGTGAGGGGGCCCACGTGGGGACCACAACCCATCAGGGCGCACCTGGGGTTGCTCGCGTGCCCTAGTGTCTTGTGGGCACCAGTTGCACCCCCTCTGATGTTATTTGCACCAGAAATTCAGAAATATTCAGAAAAAAATCGTATCAAATTTTTAGGACATTCTAAGAACTTTTATTTTTGGGTCAATTTTTTATTGCACGGAGAAAACAGAAAACAGGATAGACATGACATTTTATTTTATTTGGCTAAGTAAAATAGAAAACAAAAGGTGGGAGCAGAAGGTTGTGGCAACTAGATTCATCAACTTCATACCTCTCAAAAATGATCCATTAATAAGGTTGATCAAGTCTTATTAACAACCACTTCCGAGTAGCATGAAACCGAAGAACTTTCGTAAAACACTAACTTACCTCAATGGGGATATGCATATCCCCAACAATAAGTATGTCATATTTCTTTTTGGCAGTAGGTAGAGGTAATTGAAAACTTCCAATAGTGAGTATCGGAGATTCTTCAATAACATTTATACCATTCACTTGGAATTGTTTCTTCAGAAAGTGCACCGTATGCTCATTACCATTGATATGAAAAGTGACTTTGCTTTTATTGCAATCAATAACAGCCCCAGCAGTATTCAATAAGGGTCTACCAAGGATAATCGACATGTTGTCGTCCTCGGGCATCTCAAGAATAACGAAGTCTGTTAACATAGTAACATTTGCAACAACAACGGGCACATCCTCACAAATGCTGATAGGTATGGAAATTGATTTATCAGCCATTTATAATGATACAGTAGGTGTGATTTTATTCAAATCAAGTCTTTTATATAAGAAGAAAGGCATAACACTAACACCAGCTCCCAAATCACACAAAGCAGTTTTGACATAATTTCTTTTAATGGAGTAAGGTATAGTTGGTATTCCCGTATCTCCAAGCTTTTTACGTACTCCATCCTTAAAAGAATAATTAGCAAGCATGGTGGAGATTTCATCTTCAGGTATCTTTCTTTTATTAGTGATGATGTCTTTCATGTATTTTGCATAAGGGGCCATCTTTAAGATATCAGTTAAGCGGGTACGCAAAAAGACTGGCCTAATCATTTCAGCAAAGCATTCCAATTCTTCATTATCCTTTTTCTTAGATGGTTTAGGTGGAAAGGGCATGGGTTTCTTAACCCATGGCTCTCTTTCTTTACCATGTTTTCTAGCCACAAAGTCTCTTTTACCATATCGTTTATTTTTAGGTTGTGGGTTATCGAGATCAACAGCACGCTCTATTTCAACATCATTATCCGATTCTTTATCATTGTTTGGTTGAGTATCTTCATGAACATCATCATTATTATTTTCATTATCACTACGTGAATGTTCATTACCAGATTGAGTTTCAGCATCAGAAATAGAGATATCATTATCTTTAGGAGGTTTTTGTATCTCAGGTTCACTAGAGGTATGCAACGTCCTATCATTTTTCTTTTTGGAAGGACTAGGTGCATCAGCATTAATTGTTCAAGAGTCTTGTTCAATTCTTTTTGGATGACCTTCAGGATAAAGAGGTTCTTGGGTCATTCTACCTCCTCTAGTAACTACTCTAGCAGCAAAATCATTCATATTATTATTCATTTCATTAAGCAATTCTCTTTGAGATTTAGCAACTTGCTCTAACTTGGTTTGAACCATAGAGGCATATTTTCCTACACCTCTAACATCATTACTGATTCTAAATAACAAGTCACTCAAGCGAGCAATCATATCAGAATTATATTTCAATTGTTTCGGAACATTTGCATTGAAGTAATCTTGTTTCCTAATGTAGTTGTCAAACTCATATAAGCATTGACTAGGATGTTTATTGTAAGGGATATCACTTTCATCAAACTTTAATAAAGAATTTACCTCTACCACCTGTGGAGGTGGTGGTGCGTCAAGTCCATGTATTTCTTCAATAGGTGGTAAATTCTTAACATCCTCAGCCTCAATACCTTTTTCCTTCATACATTTATTTGCCTCTTGCATATCTTCAAGACTGAGAAATAAGATACCCCTCTTCTTCGGAGTAGGTTTAAGTGGTGGTTCAGGGAGAGTCCAATCATCATAATTCTTCAATATATTATTCAATAGTTCCTCAGCTTGTTCAACAGTTCATTCCCTAAAAACACAACCAGCACAACTATCTAGGAAGTCCCTTGAAGCATCAGTTAGTTCATTATAGAAGATATCAAGTATTTCATTTTTCTTAAGAGGGTGATCAGGCAAAGCATTAAGCAATTGGAGAAGCCTCCCCCAAGCTTGTGGGAGACTCTCTTCTTCAATTTGCACAAAGTTAAATATTTCCTGTAGGGCAGCTTGTTTCTTATGAGCAGGAAAATATTTTTCAGAGAAGTAGTAAATCATATCCTGGGAACTGCCCACACAACCAGGAGCAAGAGTATTGTACCATATCTTAGCGTCACCCTTTAATGAGAACGGAAATAATTTGAGAATATAGTAATAGCGAATCTTCTCATAATTAGCAAAAAGGGTAGCTATATCATTCAACTTAGTAAGATGTGCCACTACAGTTTCAGTTTCATAGCCATGGAAAGGATCAGATTCAACCAATGTAATTAACTCTGGGTCGACAGAGAATTCATAATCCTTCTCGGTAATAAATATAGGTGAAGTAGCAAACTTAGGATCACATTTCATTCTAGCATTCAAAGTCTTTTCCTTATACTTGCATAATAATTTCTTAAGATCATCTCTATCCTTACAAGAAAGGATTTCTCTAGCTATCTCTCCATCCATAACATAGCCCTCAGGTATCTTAGGCATTTCAAATCTAGGAGAGGTAGGTCTAATAGGTGTTTCATAGTTCTCAGTTTCAAAGACTTCATCAGTTTCAGTAATCTCGTAAGTTTCAGTAATTTCATTCTCTTTAGCTCTAGCAATTTGTTCATCAAGAAATTCACCTAGTGGCACATTACCATCAAGCATGGTACTAGCATCATCATAATCATCATTCATAGCAGATGTAGCATCATCAATAACTTGCGACATATCAGGATTAATATCATGTGGTGGTGTTGCAAGCTTACTCATAACCGAAGGTGAATCATGTACAGAGCTGGATGGCAATTCCTTACCTCCCGTCATCTTAGAGGGAAAAATCTTGGTTCTTGTATCCTTCAGATTCTTCATAGTGATCAATCGATATAAATCCCAAGTGAATCAACAAATATAGCTATGCTCCCCAGCAACGGCGCCAGAAAAAGGTCTTGATAACCCACAAGTATAGGGGATCGCAACAGTTTTTGAGGGTAGAGTATTCAACCCAACTTTATAGATTCGACACAAGGGGAGCCAAAGAATATTTGCGAGTATTAGCAGTTGAGTTGTCAATTCAACCACACCTGGAGATTAAATATCTGCAGCAGAGTGATCAGTAGCGCAGTAGTATGATAGTTTTGATAGCAGCGGTAATAGTGATAGCAATGGTTTTGTAGCAAGTGTACCAGTAGCAGTAGCAATAGTAACTTAGCAAGAACAGTATGTCGAAAATTCGTAGGCACTGGATCGGTGAAATCGTTGGATAATATTCATCATGTAACAGTCATAACCTAGGGCGACACATAACTGGCTCCAGTTCATAAAGGTAATGTAGGCATGTATTTCGTAAATAGTCATACGTGCTTAAGGAAAAGAACTTGCATGACATCTTTTGTCCTACCCTCCCGTGGCAGCGGGGTCCATAAGGAAACTAAGGGATATTAAGGCCGCCTTTTAATAGAGACCGGGAACAAAGCATTAACACATAGTGAATACATGAACTCCTCAAACTACGGTCATCACCGGAAAGTATCCCGACTCTTATCACTCTGGGGTTTACGGATCAAAACACATAGCAGGTGCGTATGACTAGCAAGATCGGAACAAGAACATAAATATAACGGTGATAACCTAAACGGTTCAGATCTGAAATCATGGCACTCGGCCCCTAGTGACAAGCATTAAGCATGGCAAAGTCATAGCAACATCAATCTCAGAACATAGTGGATACTAGGGATCAAGCCCTAACAAAACTAACTCGATTACATGATCAATCTCATCCAACTCCTCACCGACTAGCAAGCCTACGAAGGAATTACTCACTCCCGGTGGGGAGCATCATGGAATTGGTGATGGAGAAGGGTTGATGATGACAAAGACCGAAGATTCCTTTCTCCGGAGGCCTAAACGGGCTCCAGATCTGGCCTCCCGATGAAGAACAGGAGGTGGCGGCGGCTCTGTATCGTAAAACGTGATGAAACTTTCTCTCTGATTGTTTTCTCCAAAAATAGGATTTTATACCACTGGAATTAGGGTCAGTGGGGCCCCGAGGTGGGCACAACTCACAAGGGCGCGCCTGGAGGGGGTGGCACGCCCTGGTGTATCGTGCCCAACCAGGGCACCCCCTTCGGTGATTCTTGACTGAACTATAAAAGATTTCCAAAGGCTTCACTGGAAGGTTTTCGGCATGTGTTGGCTTTGAGATGAGCATCACTTGGAAAAAAATTCTTAGTATTACCTCAACCCCCTTTAACAGTACGGTCTTTCCTATGACTCAAAGAAAGGAATAGAAACTACAAAAACAAAACTTTTCACGCTTCATAGTACTCTTATCAATATCTTCAAGGTCACATCAAATTCTTCATTTTCAAAGTCTTCAAGAAAGCATCAAAGTCTTCAGTTGAAGACATCCATTTTTAGGGGTCCACTTTCTTCCAATATATCACACTCCTCGGCGACTTATAGAGCCTGTGTACACTCACACACATATTAGTCCCTTAAACTATAAGTCTTCAATGCACCAAAATCACTAAGAGGCACTAGATGCACTTACAGGACCAAAAGAAGACCTGGAAGCTTCGAGAGAAGACTTGGATTTCTGGCACCGTTCCCAGGGAGTATCATCACCAACTATCAAGTAACTTCACACAAATTATCATTCACTTGTTCTTCTTTTTATTTTCTGTTATATTTAGTTTGCTTCATAAAAATAAAAAATACAAAAATATTTAACTTTGCTAGTTACTAGTTTACTTCTTTGCTTACTAGTTTGCTTGTCTTGCTTGTTACTTTGCTCGTTCGATCACCATGTCTCAAGATACTACGAAGTTGTGTGACTTTACAAATACTAATAACAATGATTTTATTAGTACTCCTATTCCACCCGCCACTAGTACGGAAGGTTTTGATATTAATGCTACATTGCTGAATCTTGTAATGAAAGATCAATTTTCGGGAAGTCCTAATGAGGATCCCGCTTCTCATCTTAATACTTTTGTTGAACTTTGTGATATGCTGATAACCCACAAGTATAGGGGATCGCAACAGTTTTCGAGGGTAGAGTATTCATCCCAAATTTATAGATTCGACACAAGGGGGTACAAAGAATATTTGCGAGTATTAGTACTTGAGTTGTCAATTCAACCACACCTGGAGATTAAATATCTACAGCAGAGTGATCAGTAGCATAGTAGTATTATAGTTTTGATAGCAGTGGTAACAATAACAGTAACAGTAATAGTGATAGCAATGGTTTTGTAGCAAGTGTAACAGTAGCAGTAGCAATAGTAACTTAGCAAGAACAATATGTGGAAAACTCGTAGGCACTGGATCGGTGAACTCGTTGGATAATATCCATCATGTAACAGTCATAACCTAGGTCGACACAGAACTAGCTCCAGTTCATTAATGTAATGTAGGCATGTATTCCGTAAATAGTCATACGTGCTTATGGAAAATAACTTGCATGACATCTTTTGTCTTACCCCCCCGAGGCAGCGGGATCCATAAGGAAACTAAGGGATATTAACGCCTCCTTTTAATAAAGAACCGGAACAAATCATTAACACATAGTGAATACATGAACTCCTGAAACTACGGTCATCACCGGAAAGTATCCCGACTATTGTCACTCCGGGATTTATGGATTATAACACATAGCAGGTGCATATGACTAGCAAGATCGGATCAGGAACATAGATATAACGGTGATAACGTAAACGTTTCAGATCTGAAATCATGGCACTCGGGCCCTAGTGACAAGCATTAAGCATGGCAAAGTCATAGCAACATCAATATCAGAACATAGTGGATACTAGGGATCAAGCCCTAACAAAACTAACTCGATTACATGATGATTCTCATCCAACTCCTCACCGACCAGCAAGCCTACGAAGGAATTACTCACTCCCGATGGGGAGCATCATGGAATTGGCGATGGAGAAGGGTTGATGACGACGAAGACCGAAGATTCCCCTCTCCGGAGCCCGAAACGGGCTCCAGATCTGGCCTCCCGATGAAGAACGGGAGGTGGCGGCGGCTCTGTATCGTAAAACGCGATGAAACTTTCTCTCTGATTGTTTTCTCCAAAAATAGGATTTTATACCACTGGAATTAAGGTCAGTGGGGCCCTGAGGTGGGTACAACTCACAAGGGCGCGCCTGGAGGGGGTGGCACGCCATGGTGTATCGCGCCCAACCAAGGCACCCCCTCCGGTGATTATTGGCTCCAGTAATTTTTATGTATTGTAAAATAAATCTCCAAAAAGTTTCGTCCAGTTCCGAGAACTTTTATTTCTGCACAAAAACAAGACCATGGTAGTTCTGTTGAAAACAGCGTTAGTCCGGGTTAGTTTCATTCAAATCATGCAAATTAGAGTCCAAAACAAGAGCAAAAGCGTGAGGAAAAGTAGATACGACGGAGATGTATCATATGCAAAAGAAAAAGGACATGGATAATGATGTTGTGAAATTAATTTTTTTTCCTTTTACATTAAGAGATAAAGCTAAGGCTTGGTTTTCATCTTTCCCACGTAATAGTATTGGAACATGGGATAAGTGTAAAGATACTCTTATTGTCAAGTATTTTCCTCCCGCTAAGATCATCTCCCTTAGAAATTAAATAATGAATTTTAAACAACATGATCAAGAACATGTTCCATAACTTGGAAGAGAATGAAATTGATGATTATAAATTGTCCTACTCATGGGTTAAACTTGTGGATGATTATCCAAAATTTCTATGCTGTACTAAAATGTGTGTCTAGAAATCTTCTAGATTCTGCTGCAGGTGGTACCTTTATGGATGTGGCTTGGGAGAGGCCACAAAACTTTTGTACAACATCATGACAAATTATTCCCAATGGCATACCGAGAGAGCTCCAACTGGTAAGAAGGTAAATTCTGTTGAAGAAATCGCTACTTTGAGTGAAAAAGTGGATGCTCTTATGAATATGGTTGCTAGAAAAAATACTCATGTTGATCCAAATGATATGCCCTTGTCTACTTTGATTGAGAAAAATAATGATGCTATAGATGTGAACTTTATTTCGCAAAACAATTTCAACAACAATGCTTATAGTGGAAATTTCAATGCTATGCCTTATCCCGGTAACTCCTCTAATAATTATGGCAACTCTTATGGTAATTCTAATGGAAATTCTCTACGAATTCTAATAGTATACCCTCTGATCTTGAGAATAAAATTAAAGAATTTATTAGTTCTCAAAATATTTTTAATACTATGGTAGAAGAAAAGTTGCATATGATTGATACTTTGGCTAAAAACATGGATATAATTGCTATTGATGTAGAAACCCTCAAAAGTAAGACTTTATCACCCAAGCATGATTTTAATGAGGCTATTAAATCCATCCAAATATCTATTAATGAAAGTAAGGAGAGGACCACTAAGTTGAAAGCTAAGTGGGAATTCTTAGAAAAGGCTCTTCCGCCCGGTTTTTACCGGAATCATGATGAAGATATTAAATTGAGTGGTACTTCTCCCATTGAATATTTGTTTACTTCTCTGAATATAAATGACAAGGGGACTGGATATGAGTCAACTTGAGCTAGTGAGCGCCCCGCTTGCTTGGAGGGTGATGATTTTAATGCTAAAACTAAAAAAAAGTGGGTTTCGAGAGGTCAAAACTTTAACTAGTGATGTCCCCACTATCTTGGATTACAAGGACTTTACTTATGAAAGTTGCTCTTTAGTATAATGTATTTCCTTGTTGCAAACCATTATTATCTCACGCAATGCTTATGAACAAAACAAGGCTTTCACTAATCATATAGTGGAAGCAATGATAAAAGCTTATGATGAGAAACTTGAGCTTGAAGTTTCTATTCCTAGAAAATTGCATGATTAGTGGGAACCTACTATCAAAATAAATATTAATTCAATGCTTTGTGTTAAGTTGGTGCTAGTGTTTCAACTATATCTAAAACTCTTTGTGATGTCCTTGGTCACACCAATATTCAAGATTGTTCCCTAAACTTGCATCTTGAGGATTCTACCATTAAAAAACCTTTAGGTAGAATAAATGATGTTCTTATTATTGCAAATAAGAATAATGTTCCTAAAGATTTTATTGTTCTTGATATTGATTGCACACCTACTTGTCCATTAATACTTGGAAGACCTTTCTTACGAACTATAGGTGCAATTATTGATATGAAAGAGGGAAACATAAGATTCCAATCCCCATTAAAGAACGGGATGCAACACTTCCCTAGGAAGAGAATTAAACCACCTTATGAATAAATCATGAGAGCTACTTATGGGTGGAATGTCAAAGATGACAATACTTGAACCTACGCATTATGCCTAGCTAGGGGCATAAAACAATAACACTTGTTGGGAGACAACCCGATAGTTATCTTTATTTTTTCTTTTTTAATTTATGTTTTGGTGTGATAAAATGATTATTTCCTATTTAATGATTGTGTTTTTATCTTTTAGTTAGTGTTTGTGCCAAGTAAAGCCTTTGGGATGACCCACAAGATGAGTAGAATTGATACGGTGCAAAAACAGAGACATTAACGTCTAGTGCAGAATTTCTATGATTTTAGTGGAACGTCTTTTTGAATTGAATTTTGTACACAGTATTTCTATACAAATTACTGAGGTTTTCCTAATTTTTCAGAATTTTGAGAATTACATAAGTATAGGTTCTTTAAAGATCTTTGCAGACTGTTATGTTTTAGACAGATTTTGTTTTTTGCTTGTATAGTTTGCCTATTTTGATGATGCTATGGATGGTATCGAGTGTATAAGCCATGGAGAAGTTAGAATACAGTACCTATTATGCAATAATGAAATATGTATCCATTTATAACAGTAACTAGAGTTTTTCATATGTTGCTTATACTAACGGATCTCCTGAAGTTTTGTGTGATTGAAGTTTTCAAGTTTTGGGTGTTATCATGATGGACGAAGGAATAAGGAACAGCAAGAGCTTAAGCTTGGGGATGCCCAAGGCACCCCAAGGTAATATTCTAAGGATATTCAAGCGTCTAAGCTTGGGGATGCCCCGGAAGGCATCCCCACTTTCGTCTCAAGCCATCGGTATGTCACTTGGAGCTATATTTTTATTCGTCACATGATATGATTTTTGCGTGGAGCGTCGTTTGCTTTTGTTTGATTTTATTTTTAGTTTGCCACAATCATCATTTTCTTGACACACCCATTTTAGAGAGACACACCTTCATCATAATTTATTAGAATACTCTATGTGCTTCACTTATATATTTTGAGCTTAGCAGTTGCTCTAGTACTTCACTTATATCTTTTTGAGCACGGTGGCGTATAGATTTTATAGAAATAATTGCATCTCATTCTTCACTTATATTTGTTTGAGAGTTAATAAATAGTGACGACAATTTTCATGGGAAATAATACTAGTCCAAAAATAATAGGTATTCAATGAGTGATAATCAAAACCATCATGTAGCACATGTAAGAGAAATTGTGGGTTAATGATATTGATGTGGTAATGTGAAAAAGGTTTGAGTGCATCATTGTTGATTCATAGGAGTATCGGTAATAAGAGGTGTTAGTTTCCATGTGTCTAAATATTAAAAAATCATGTTGTGGATTTGTGACAATTTCTATTCCTCGTTGAAATCGTAGTGTTGTTTTGGGTCGGAGGCACGCGATGGTTAACTCCTCCCAACCTCCTCCCTCAGGGCCTGCGAGTAGTGCTTCTATTTGTGATAAAACTAATAAAACTTTGCAATAAGTATATGAGTTCTTAATGACTAATTTGAAACAATGGACATATGCAATCTCACCACCTCATATTTTGCTAGCCTCTTCGGTACCGTGCATTATTCGTTCTCACCTCGAGGACCGGTGCAAACTTCGCCGGTGCATCCAAACCCCATGACATGATACGCTCTGTCACACATAGGCCTCATTAGATCTTCCTCAAAACAGCCACCATACCTACCTATTATGGCATTTCCATAGCCATTCCGAGTATATTGCCTTGCAAATTCCACTGTCACATCATATGACTAGTTCGTTCATCATCTTATTGCTTTGCATGATCATATAGAGCTAGCATAATATTTGTGGCAATGCCACCTTTCATCATGTTTTTGATGCATGTCATGCTAGATCATTCCACATCCTGGTACACTGCGATAGGCATTCACATCGAGTCATATTGCTTCATAGTTCTTCATACCAAGTTTTCATATTGATTTGTAAGTAAATAAAACTGTGATGATCATCATTATTAGAGCATTGTCCCAGTGAGGAAATAAAAATGGGGGAGGCCAAATGAGCCCACCATAAAAAATAATGAGAGAAAAAGAGAGATGGGACTTTGCTACTATCTTTTACCACACTTGTGCCTCAAAGTGGCACCTTGTTCTTCATATAGAGAGTCTCATATTATGTCATTTTCATATGCTAGTGGTAATCCGTTTTTCATTATTATAAAATTGGCTTGCATATTCCGTTGATGGGCTTCCTCAAATGCCCGAGGTCTTCATGAGCAAGCAAGTTGGATGCACACCCCACTTAGCTTCATTTGAGCTTTCATACACTTATAGCTCTAGAGCATCATTTGCATGGCAATCCCTACTCCTGACATTGACATATATCGATGGGCATCTCCATAGCCCATTGATACGCCTAGTTGATGTGAGATTATCTTCTCCACTTTTACCCCTTTGATATCTACGACAATATTCTATTCAAACCTTATGCTATGCCCAATGATTGACGCTCATGTATTGCATGAAGAATAAAAAGTTGATACAATTTGAAAAAGTATGATCCAATTTCCTGACTTGGACACCGCGGTGCTTTACGTTTGTATTAATGTGGTTAAGACAGAGTCATGTCTTGCTAATAATATAAGATGAATGGGGGTAAACATTCTTTTAGGATCGTACACTTTGAAAGATTGATCATTTTGTTACTTGTGCCTATAAATATTACTATGTTGATGTTTGTTAATTCATCATTTCTCAATGAGCATACATGCAAAAGATTACATATTGGGTAGCATGTCATATCAAAAATTCTGTTTTTATCATTTACCAACTTGAGGACAAGCAGGAATTAAGCTTGGGGATGCTTGATACGTCTCCAATGTATCTATAATTTTTTATTTTCCATGCTATTACATTATCATTCTAGGATATTTTTTGAGTAATAATTTACAAATTTATATTTATTTTTAGCACTAACCTATTGACCCAGTGCCCAGTGCTAGTTCCTGTTTTCTGCGTGTTTTTTACTTTTCAGGTTTACAGTACAAAACGAAGTCCAGTTGCTCCGAAACTTTTCTATGATTTTTTCTGTACCAAAAGAAGACCTAGAAGCTTCGGGAGAAGACCGGCGGCCACACGAGGGAAGCACAAGCAATCTGGGCGCGCCCAGGGGGGTCGACGCGCCCTGATGGCTTCTGTGCCTCTGGTGGCCCTCCTTACCACGTTCTCTGGCCTACAAATTCACATATATTCCAAAAACCCTAGAGGGCATCCCGAAACTCTTTTTCTTCTATTGCAAGTCTCTGTTCTTCCGGGATCCCATCTGGAGCTCCATTCCGGCACCCCACCGGAGGGGGGATCAATCAGGGAGGGCCTCTTCATCAACCTTGCTGCCCTCATGATGATGTGTGAGTAGTTCACCACAGACCTACGGGTCCGTAGTTAATACCTAGATGGCTATCTCTCTGTCTTTTGATCTTCAATACAATGATCATCGCATCTTCGTTTTGATCAATCCGATGTAGTTCTTTTGTGCAATGCGTTTGTTGGGATCCGATGAATTGTGGGTTTATGTTCAGATTATTCATGAAAAGTATTTGAGTCACCTCTGAATATTATGATTCTATTTGCATGATCATTATAGCTTCGTAATTCTCTCCGACCTATTGAAATAGTTTGGCCAACTAGATTGATGTTTCTTCAGTGGGAAAGGTGCGTTGTAGTGGGTTCAACCTGACGGGTTTCTATATCCCAGTGACAGAAGGGGACAAGATACGTCTTTGTGTTGTTGCCACTAAGGATAAAACGATGGGGTTTATTCATATTGATTGAGTTTACTTTGTCTACATGATGTCATCGTTCTCCATGCATTACTCTATTTGTCATGAACTTAATACATAGAGAGGCAAGCATAGAAGCGCTCTTGAAGTGGAGTAATAGTAATAGGTGCAGGCAGGAATTGGCCTATTTGTCTTGGACGTGATGGCTATATACACATGATCATTGCCGTGAATATCGCATAACTATGCGCTTTTCTATCAATTCCCCAATAGTAATTTGTTTAGCCACCATATGCTTATTTTCATGAGAGATGCCGCTAGGGAAAACTATGGTCCCCAGGTCTATTCATGTATATATTCATAAACGCTATAATACCTTGCTTCCTTTTATTTGTTTTTATTTTATTTTGCAATTTATAATTATCTACTATTATCTACACACTTCACTTGCTTGCAAATAACGAGATCAAGGGGATTGACAACCGTCTTGCCCGCGTTGGGTTCTAGTTGTTTTCTCTTTTGTGTGCAGCCGCTGAGGACGGTTGTTGATTGATATTCCTATTGGTTTGATAAACCTTGGTTTCTTAACTGAGGGAAATACTTACATATATTGTGCTGCAATTACCCGTTCCTGTTCACGGAAAACCCAATGCTGATCACATGTGTCAGTAAGAAATATAGAACTTTTAGCATGTGGTCTAAAGGGTCTAGAAAAATAGTTTTGTCCTAACTAACATTGATACTAACTAAGGCTTCCTATAGTCAGGATGGCTCTGATAACAGCTTTGTGGGAACCCCGACTCATAAGTCGAAGTCTTCGATCGTGCGTGCACAATGATCCCAAGATCAATGCTCACTGAACACACAAAACTAGATAACACGAGTCTTACATCCATTACATATTTCTTACACAAGTATGACCATTATGGTCAGGTCTTACATAAATAGGGTCGTGAAGGCCAAATGTCAAGTAAACATTCGAAGCGGAAATCTTCAATGATAACTTGGACACATGCCAGCTGCCTTAACCCTATAGGCATTCTGACTGGGAAGCTCCTAATTCGCATGTTCGTTACCAAGGTACTCATCATCAAATTCCTGTTCTTCCATGCCTGGCCAATTCAATAGCCAGGGACAAGCCAGTGAGTACTTTTGAAGGTACTTGCAAGCAAACCATGATTCAGAATAACGTAAACAATGTATGGTATAGCACTAAGTTGGTATTTTTTGGAAAGTTAGTTTTGAGTGCAATATCATGTCCTATCATTTTGTAAATCATGCATCATGAGGTTACAAATATCGATATAAATAGAGTTTAAACAACTCAAATATAATCACCTCATCAAGTCATCTGGCTTAGTTCAATGATTTGCTTCTCATACCCAAGTTTTGTAAAACACTGGACATAGTTTAAGCAGCTACACCCAACTGTCCTTGACCGTTGAAACATCTATTCGAATAGTTTGACACTCTTCAGAGGTTGTACACTTTACCCACAAGACTCGGGGAACTTTCGTGTCAATTCACAACTCACGGTATATTGCATACCCGAGGTAAGCACCCGAACAATATCTTTCCGCCGACAACACTTAACAACACTCGTTGGTACCCGACCCTCATGATATTTCATGACATTAAAAAATTACAACATCGTATATCCATGAGGGGACACAACGGTGTGCCCGGTGTGTGTAAAACAGCCATAGTCGTCCATTCCGGCACGACCCCGCATCGAGAGTGACCGAGTCACTCCCGCCACTACTAATGCGGGCCCTCTCCTAGTATTGAGCAAGGTAGTCAATAAAGCCCTGTCCCATAAGGGGTATTGTCACTACTGCAGGATGGTCCAAAGACAACACATCAATCAGAGACCCTTCGACGAAACTGTGTGCGATCCATCAATCGCAAATGGTATACTTCAAGCTCCGCCGCCAATGACGAAAACCGTGTGCAATGGAGGAACCATCAAATACGATTCAAAAAATAGTTGCGTGTGTGATGCGTCGCATACAATTTTTTCTTATGAACTGTTTGTGATTATGGAATATAACAAAAACGGTTAACAAACTACATACGTGTGCGTAGAGCGGCATACAGTTCACTCGGACAAACTGTTTGCGCTCATCCAGCAGAACACAATCGAGTGATACCCGGCAAACAGTTCATTCATCAGAATTGTTTGGGAAGACCAATAATAACCCAAACGATTCATCTTGACAACCGTGTGTGTTGTGGGTACCCGGCAAATAGTTCATTCATCAGAATTGTGTGGGAAGACCAAAAATAATCCAAACGATTCATCCTGACAACCTGTGTGTGTTATGGGAAGATGGTTGCTGCTAATAATTGTATCAGATGTGATTTGCTCTGTTTGCACAACATCTATATGCTTTGTCTACAGAACACCAACATTATTGTTGCATAACCAACTTGAACATCCAGTTACATAAGTGACTACACAACACATGTACATTCCTCTATATAAATTTACAAGAAGTAGACGATCACCAAATCATACTGTTCTTCTGATGACGGTTGCCGACACTGCTCTGCTTGTGGTTAACCCTCGCCATCTGAAGGAAGGAGGCACTTCCTCATGTCAATAATCCTCCTGTACATCTCGTAGCTTGTGTACGCGCCCTTGGCCGCGTACTTGATGTGTTCTTCATCCAGTTCGTTCACCCAGGCCTTATGCCAGGCAGACTTGTCCTTGTGGCACTCAGCCTTCATGTCTTTGTAGTCGGGGTCGATGATGGCCATGGCGAGGGCTACTAGGGAGTCCTTCTGCTTCTTCTTCTTGCCGCCCCAGACCCTGTACTGACCTTGGATGTTGACAAGCTTCTGGCAAGACAAGCCCGAAGTGTTGAGCACCTTTAGTTCGTTGGTGGTGTCCACCGTTGCGAACCTGTAGTTAGGGCTGTTGACAAACCTGGCAAAACGCTCACAAGGACTTGCGGCCAAGCATTAGTGGTAGACGGGCACTTGATGGCGCACACACAACTGGGCGACGGCAACCTTCTGATCAAGCCCGGCACAACCGCCGGTGTACTCGCGGTCGAAGCCGACCACTTTGTACTTGTCATCCTCAGCAAGCAGCTGCTCCAACATGTTGATGGAGTTCACCACCACGATCGGGTCGTTGGTGTACACCACCGAGAGGTCCGTCTTCCTGATGTGGGTGTCCACTTTGACAATTTTGGCGAACTGCCGCTCGGCGCCAGCAGCCGCCATTGGATCCGCACGGGAAGGTTGAAGCGATGAAGAGATCATGGGTGTGCTTCTTGTGTTGTGTGGCACGATCGGAAGGTGGAAGAGATGAAGGTAAATGGCCATGGGAATAAATTGCGCCGGACGGCCTGGAATTTCGGCACGTCCGTATGGCAGTTTTTGCAGCGCTTAACTGCATGGTGGCGCCGGGAGCGGCACAACCGCATGCATATGGTGCCCCGAACGTACGTGATCGTTCATGTGTGGACTCCGGCAGAGCGAGCACGCACGGACACGAGCACAGCGCCCCGCGGCCGCATAAGCCGCCTCATGCATAGATTAATTCGCGACGGTGCGTACAGAACGACCGTTTGCTTTGTAGTAAAACGAAAACGGCTTTTTATTATTAACCATTTGTGTACTTGTCATTTCTCCCACCTCCGTCCCGTCTTGCCATCGCGTTGCCACCCGAGGATTCCAGTGCACGCTTCAGGAGCGCGCAGGTTCCCGCGCAAGCTTCCCGCCCGGCTGGTTGAAATCCCCCAATCACCCAATGCTTCGGGAGCGCACAGCGTTTCTTTTGGGCTTCCCGTTCCCGCGCAACTACGCAGGAACGCGCGCAAACTTTCCGCCCGGCTCGCCTTGGCCGCCTTCTTTATAAACTCTCACGGTCGGTGCCTCCACATCTCATTCATCCCTCCCTGCCCGTAGCTTCCCAAGATTGCTTCTCCCCCAATCGCCAATGGCACCTATCCGTCGTCGTCGCTCTGCCACTCCGTGAGAGGGCAGCTCTAGCTGGGAGGCTGCACCACGTCGGCGGTGCAGTACCCGGAAGTGTGTAGTGCGTGTGGCGTCCTTGTTGGCTGTGCGCACGTCACCCACCACATGCTCCACCACATTTTCCTCAATGCAGCTGCTACCGGCGACCGTCGTGGCCCCCACCCCATCGCCGACCGCCATTTTCGCCACCCCACCAGCTGCTCCTTGGCCGCCACCACACCAGCATCCTCCTTGGTAGCCACACCACGGTTAGTTGCTGGGGCCATCACCGCTCCGCCACCTCAGCCCGAAGGCGGGAGGCGGAGGCCGCCGCCGAAGCACATCCGCTCGGCTTTTGCATCAGTGGCCTAGCGCGCTACATCAACTTCCTACATGAGGAGGAGGAGCTCCAGGTTGAGCATGCAAAGAGGCTCACCGTCGCAGTGGCCGCAGCAGACGCCGCAGCTATGGCGCGAAATGAGGAGATATACGCTGAGTCCCGCCGCTTCGAGGAGGCACGTCAGGAGCGGCGGAGGACAGCAGCGGCAACTAACGAATTCAACTCCTCCAGCTCATCGGTAGGCTTCTCCTCCTCTGCCTCTTACTGAACGCGCTCGGCAGAGGAGAAGGCTGCTGGCAGTAGCACGAAGCCCCTCCGGAGTAGTATTTAGGGGCTATTTTGTTCAGTTCATCTAACTATAGATATGGTTGAACTGTCCCACCTACTTTAAATTAGCTAGTATACATAGTTGAACTAGCTATTTCATTACGTGGCTGGCAACAAATGGGGAAAAGTTTGTTCGATTCAGATGTCGAGTTGAATTATTTTGTACAAAGACCAATGCTTGATTTATGAATGAAATCTATGTTTACTGAATTTCAGTTGCAAAATTGCACCGTAATAGTGATTTTGTTCCTGTAAAATTGGACAAATCTCAGTGTTTCCAATTTAACAAATAAAAATTTACCCAATATGATAGATTCAAATCTTACCTGACTCCTGCTGCAAATACATCGATCGGTGCTTACATGGGGTGCTTAGTGTATTAAATATCTTAGCAACTCAAGTCCACAATGCATTGTTGCTAAGGTCCCTTCAATTAATGATTTGGCAACTAAAGTCTTGGATGCATTGGTGAGTTTCCTTCATTTAAATGTTTTGCCAAGGTTCACGCGCTTGGCATTGTTTCTTCATGTGGTTACCAAACTCATATCTCTCCTTAATTACCTTCCCACATCAGATTTTTTGCATACATGGTAACATCGACGATTAGCACCAGTACAAGGTGTAGCATCGGGAAGGGCACACGGGTCATCATTCACAACCGTTTGCGATGACGCAATGAAAAAATTCCTTCGCGCCAAATTTTTGCCTGGCTTAGTAGGGAAGGAACAATTGCGCTCGGTTTGCATACGGGTATTCAGTCTGAAACGTCTTCGACAACTGGCAAAGGACACGCCACCCCGATGAGCATGCGCAGGACACTACTCGCACGCCACTCGTCTACTCAAACACCTGTCCGCATGCTACCTCCTTGCCAATACAGATAGCGACACGTGGCCCGCACGTAAATGGTCTATAGAACATCCACGAATTATAAATAATATGCCCGTTTGCGATGTTAACGTGATAGATTTTTGTTTCAAAATGCCTTTGTTGGCTATTAATAATGCTTTCTCTTTCTCTTAAAGTGAACACTAAAAATACCACAGCATATTTGTGCTTTATATGATGAGGCCCTGCATAACATCGACCTTGTGACTATAGGTCATATTTGAATTATGTACATTAAATGCACATAAAACTCAATTAATGTATAAAAAAGCCATACGAACCCTTAATCATTTCATATTTTTGTAGTACACACCTATTGCTTTATGTTGTTTCTAGAAAGAAATCAAGGAGAGAAGAGGCATCGAATGTCGTTTCACCCACAGATGTGGCATGCATATGTTCCCTAACGGAACCACTGGACGTAGCTTATTGTGTGAGAACCTCTGGTTTGTAAGAGGCTTGTGACAAAACATGTCCAAGTTGGTATTTTTTTACCACGGCATATGTGTGCCTTGTCATGACACCATTCCAAGTTTCATGGATTTCTGACGGAGTTTTGGATTTACGAGAATTTGGAAACCAAGTTTCTCGATGTTTGTGATCGAGCCAACATGCTTAGATGTTTGAAATTCGTTCTCATTTCTTGCATGTGACCTAACACATGCATCCGAGGACACATATATGATTTTTCAACCCATTTTGCCGCCCTGGACCTTGTGATTGTAGATCAAAGTTGAATTATGCATATTAAATAATGCACCGAAAACTCAATTAATGTATTAAAAAGCCAGATGATCCCTTAATTTATTCATATTTTTGCACTTCACACCAACATGTCTATGTTGTTTCTATAAAGAAAATCAAGGAGAGAAGAGGCATCAGATGTCTTTTTGCCCGCATATGTGACATGCATATATAATGTTCCCTATCGAACCACAAAGCTTCTTGTGATGAGCTCCGATTTGTAAGGGGATTGTGCAAGAACATGTCCAATTTGGACAATTTTTTTACCACGGCATATGTGTGCCCTTGTCATGACACCATGCCATTTTTCATGAATTTCTGACGAGTTTTGGATTTACGGGAATTTGAAAACCAAGTATCTCAATGTTTGCAGCCGAGCCAACAGTCAATGAGATGTTATAAATCCATTCCCATTTATTGCGTGGGACCTAAACATGCATCTAGGGAAAGGCATATATATTTTCAACCTATTTTTCATGTGTTGGACCTTATGATTGTAGTTCAAATTTGAATTATGCACATTAAACGGCTAGAAAACTCAATTAATGTGTTAAATAGGTCTCACGAACCCTGGAAAAAATCCATAGTTTAGCATGACTGTCATGTGTTGCTCTATGGTGACTCCAGAAATAAATTCAAGGGGAGAAGAGACAACGGATGTTGTTTCGCACATAAAATGTGAACCTTCCCTATCAGAACACACGACTTTCGATCTTGTGAGAACCTTCAGTTTGTAAGAGGCTTTGTGCCAAAACTTGTCCAAAATTGGGCAATTTTTTTACCACAACACACACAACAGGGCAATTGATGGCACCATGCGCAAATTTCATGAATTTCTGTCGAGGTTTGCATTTACATGAATTTAAAAACTAAGTTTCCCGATGTTTGCGGTCGAGCCAAGACGATGATATGTTTGAAATTCATTCCCATTTCTTGTGTGGGACCTAAACATGCAGCCAGGGAAATACATATGGCTTTTTGACATATTTTCATGAGCTGGACCGTGTGATTGTAGTTCAAATTTGAATTATGCACATTGAATGCCTAGAAAACTCAATTAATGTACTTAAAAGGCCAAACAAACTCTGTAAGATTCCATTGTTTCGCACGACACATTTATGTTACTCTAGAATAAATTCAAGGCGAGAAGAGACATCGGATATTGTTTCGCACATAAAATGTGAACTTTCCCTACCGGAACCACATGACTTCTTGTGAGAATCTTCGGTTTCTAAGAGGTTTGTGCCAAAACTTGTCCCGAACTAGGCATTGTTTTTACCACAACACACATGCGCCATGACATGACACCATGCCAAGTTTCATGAATTTCTCATGATATTTGGATTTACTGGAATTTGAAAACATGGCTTCTCAAAGTCTACGGCCGAGCCAAAATATCAAGAGGTTTGGAATTCGTTTAATTTCTATTTCTTGCATGGGACCAAAACATGTATCCAGTGACAAATAGATGATTTTCAACCCATTCAGGTGCACTCTAGTATGTGCTTAACTGCAGTTGAAATTTGAACTATGCACATGAAATGTCTAAAAAACTCTTTAAATGTTTAAAAGTGCCTAAACAAACCTGAATAATTCCATATTTAACACATAGTCCTATAGTTGCAAGTCCACTTCAGATAAATGTTATTGCCATCCAAACACCTTCAATTGCCAATGTAACTTCATTTTTCGTTTGAAAACAATATGAAAATCAAATACATTGCAAAAAGTTCTTGATCATGAAACGTGTGTGATGTGGTATAAAAATATCTTGGGCCAATCCTCATATATGGATTAGGACGGAAGCTTCAGTCCACCGCCGGCGCGTCAACCACACTGTCACACTTGTTCCCCAAGACCACTGTACTGTACAAGCGTCACCGGTGAAAGATGGGGATGTGGATCCGCATCGTGAAGGCAACTTCGGCGACCCACTCCGACCTGAGCGCGGCTGCATCAGCCATGAACGCGCTCACAACATCCTTGAGCGCATCCGCACTCTCCGATAGGGCGGGTGCGACTGCCGAAAGGGAAGCTATTGCATCTGAGATGTCGGAAGCAACATCCGCGACAGGGATAGAAAATGGTGAGAACGGCATAGCAGCTGTCTGTTCCTCGCTGGCCGCCCTAGCCCTGATGGTGGCTGCCCACACCTATGTCGATGCCGCCCACGCCCAGCTCATGTCGGTCACAACACAAATAGCAGCGGCCTTCTCCGACAATGGTCGGCAGCCTACGTTTAAAGAGTTGGCAATCGCCAAGAGCATTCGGGCAGCCGTCCATTCATCGGCAGCCACCCTTAGCAAACTCGTGGTGGCTTTTAACAAAGAGATGGCGGACACAGACAGCGAGATGCTTGCAGAGTATGTGGAGATGGATGCCATGGAGCCCCTTCCCCTGGATGTCGTCGAGCGTGAGCTAGTCATGGAGGATGCGGCGGAGATCGACAAGCGTCAGCTGGAACATTAGTCTTTGTTTAGAGCGCTGGTCTTTTGTTATAGTAATGTTTAGGTCAACCAGCTCTGTTTAATTGCTCGACTAAGTAAGTGCGGGCTGTGGCGTAGGCTATTTTGTGCAGTACGCATCTTAGCAATTGATGTTAAATTATGCAACGACGTGGATGACCACTGTAACCAGGGAAATTCAGACCAAAAATTTGCCGCCATATCCCCATTCCATCTTCCAATTGAAAATGATATTGAAGTTCATCACACACAATTTTTGGAACGAACCATGTGCAATGTAGTACCCAATCTTACGTCGGAAGCTTGGAGACAAACATTTGCACCTCCAAGTTCATCACACACGGGGTATAGCAGATGCTCCATTTGTGATGTGTTGATATCGAGAACTATTCTGCACCAAATGAAAATTTTGGGCTGCCGTGGAAATATCTACCTCCCTCTCCCCCCGGTACCAATCAAAAGCCACATTTCCCCCTTTTCCTCTACCTTTCCTAGTTCAAACCTTCACTGCTTGCTTGCAGCGCCGCCTCCTCGTCGGCGATGCTCCTTCCTGCTGCTCGGCCTCCTCAAGCTAGTCAGGTAATCCACACCTCCCCAATACCCCCTCACCCCCTCCTCCTCCATCCCACATGGCCCGACTGGCGCGACACCTTCCACCCAAATCACCGCCCCATCCTCCAAATAATCGCCGCCGAAAGCCATGGTGCACGTAGTATAGCCAGGATCTCTAAGAGCATTTGGCTGCGGAGAAGCAAATCGCGGTTGCACGCGCTGATGAGGCAGCTATGGCTTCCAGGCATGCCGACCCCCAGATCTTGGAGGAGGACTTCAACGTCGAGGCCACCGTCGACGCCTCGCGCGCTGACGCCGCCACACGGTTGGCTTCTATAAACGACAGCTCGTGATCTTTTCTCAAGGGCACCGCCAGTGCGTTCGATGAAGACTTCGATGTGTTTTCTCAGCGTGCTCGTGCTTACCTCAACTACAGAGCCGGCATGTTGGTGCCTGGGCAGGATCATGCCACTCACCACTATGAGGGGTGCACCCACGGTGTGGAGGCCTCGCCCTCTTCCAAGTTGAAGAAGCCCATCATCATCGATATCTCCGACGATGAGGAATAGCTTGTTTTTCTTAGCTTTATCACTAAGGACCTATGTTCACCTAGCTATGCCGGTTAAGCATGTAACGTTTACCTGTTGCGTGTGCTGCTACTGCCTTTCATTTAGAAATTCTAGTGAAATGTCCAATGTAATGCTATTGCAACCTGACCTTCTAGTATGTTCTCTTGTGCAATGTGGTGCTTAGTTAACTGTTTCGTTCACTTGTTGTGGTGATCATTTAACTATTTAATTCAATTCTGGAATGTGATGTACGATTGTTGTTGGTACAATTTTGTATTGTTAAGCATGTGACGTATAAATCGAATTTAGATGTACTAAATACATGTGAAACATATAGAATTGCTATATTTCCTAGTTCTTAGCATGCTTCGTTTAGATAAATGGCTTTTCCATGTGCCTCGAACTAATATGTTGCATCCGCAATGTGTTTATTTTCCATTAACATATTTCACTGATAGTATGCCAAATATCACTTGTAACCTGATCAATATTTGTCTTAAATATGTTTCCGGGGGAAACAATGGGGGACACTGAAGTTTACCATCGATGTTTACACATCCATGGTCGTTTGGCTAATAGCACATTATTGTGCAATTGCAGAAACCATTGTAAAATTAATGTTTTTAATAATTTTTTCTTTCACATGTAGGTCCTGCTGTAAGAGGTTTAGACCCACTGTTTGACCCATTTTGCATGTGGGAAATGAGGTGTCCTTGAATATCAGTCAAATCAAGAAACTCAAAAAGATTGTTAAGATAAAGAAACTAGCTACGAAAAACAACAAGATGTTTGTCTACACAATGAAGAAGACATCAATCAACTATAGGATGGTACCATCTCTTTTACCTTTTCCTTTTCCCTTTACACCATTTCAAATTTTAGAAAAGATATTTATGCGTATGTTTGTTTTCAGTCCTTCTCGAGGCAGTTCATCGATGATTACGTCTCAAACCACCTGTATGATTAAGAGGCGATGAAGGTATTCATACAGCACCCACGGTATAATCTTGAAGTCTTCCTTAAGAGGACGAAGGCTGGGCGGGCAATCATCCACAGGCACTAGCCTAAAGTTGCGAGGACCTTCAACATCATTGAAAGCTCAATACTCGCCTTTCGCTTTAACAGTTTTCTAGATGAGATTCATCTGTCTATTTACCGTCTATGATGATACTTAATTTCCAAAGGTTTTTGATGTTGCATTTGAAACTTTCTCTTGTTGTGCAATTGGGTAGCTAGGCAGTATATGCCTATATGATGTTGTACCCTGATGTAATTCAATTATGAAATATTGTTTGTCGTACTACGAATAAGAAATATATTCTGTGGTTGATATGAAATGTTAATTTGATTACTAAATGGATTATAAATAATATATCAATCAGGCTGATTATTGGGGTTCCCATTGCTGACGGTTTGTAAGACAACACCGTGGGCGATGACCTGGAAAAACCCACACGGTTTCTAGAAAGTTGGCGTGTTGAATCGGTGAGCAATCACACACGAATTCTGGTCGACAACTATGTGCGTTAGGAAACCCAATCACAAACATTTTCTCATAGCTAGTGTGTGTGATGGGCAGTCCAATGCCAAACAATTTATTCTAGACACCGTGAGTAATGTTTTGAGTAACGCAAACGACATAATTATAACTATCGTGGGTGATAACCACCCCTATCACAAACGATGTTATGCAGAAAATTGTGTGTGATCTGCAATACGAACGGAAACGTACCCTTGGGATTCCTTGTGTGGGATGCTAAGCTCATCTCACACGTCTTCCCCAATATGTCTGTTTGTTATGGCCCTTCTAATTGCAAACGATATATTTTTACCCATCGTGTGTGACCAGGTGCAGGCATCGCCGACGGGTTTTCCCTGTCATGTTGGATAGGCCCCCCTATCGCCCACACATGGAAGGCGACGGTTTAAGACAACGTCATAGAAAGGGGTTAAAAACCGTTTGTATAGCACGTGGCTGCACTAGTGTGTGGTTGTACATGTATGGTTGGGACGGTCGACAAATCTTAAATCTAATCCGTTTTTGAAAACAACACACTCAACTTGCCTCGATGCACCACTTTTTGTCAAGTGGTCATCCAACTCATCATCTCCCAAGGGCATTAGTGGCACCCGTTGTGGTTTTCGAAAGTATTTGATAAAATCACTTTTGATTTCATCTCGATGCATATACCCGTCTCACAGCACAGCCAACTATTATAACACCTATCTCCTCCCCACCGTCATAAATCTAAGCGGAAATAGAGTCATAAACAATACAAGTATCAACGGATTATGCAACGGAGGCAAGCCTAGCAAGGTTGCCACCGCAACATCATGTCTTTTAATGCAACAAGGAAAGTCCTATATGGCATGACTGAAAACAGTTTCATCAACATGGTCAAAAGGGCTGCTTGCTTGTCTAAGCAAAGTCTTCAATTCTTGTGGTCCTTCTCCAAACACTCCGTCTAATTCATCAACTAACGGTGAAAGCAATCACAATAAGCAACACAACAAGGAAAACATAGAAGTGATTTAAAAATAGGAATCTCGTTTTTCTAGGACGCCTCTGGTTATATGAAAAATAACAAAAGTGGTTCTACTTGATTTGAAGCACTAGGGATCTCTTTATGACGGATCCATATGGGAACAGGGACCTGCAAGGAATCCACAGAATGCCTTTTTATGAAAATGAGTGAAGGCACTCATTAAATCAAGCATGGTTTTAGAAACAATTGGGAGTTGGTTTCATTGGATTTGGAGTTTAGATGAATATCCTAGGAATTTTCTAAGATTAAATAAATGGAGGAGTGGAATATTTAATACATCCAACAGAAACAAACCTTTGAAAAAATGTTCACAAATTTTTTATAAATATGGCACGATATACTGAGCAAATCGAAATTGGAATCAGTCCATTTGGAGCTAGAATGAATGTTCTAGGGATTTTCAAAGTGGGATTTAATCTAAGAGAAATGATAGAAATAATGGTGCTGAGGAAAATGCTACATGGGAAAAATGTGCAATGCACACTATTGGATAGAACATGAATTTAGGGGCATCTAGGAATTTGATTTATCCAATTTGGAGTTTTTTGAATACTCTAGGAATATTTTTATTTCTCTTGAAAGAAAAAGAAAAAGATATACTTATATGGGACGGATCCCGCGGAGCAGAATGGCGCACCGGCGCGGAACAGCAACTGGGCCGGCCCAGCAGCTCGGTCGTGCGGGAGAGCGGGCGGCGTCGAAGGCACCCTCGGGGAATATGCTTTCCCCGAGCGAAGGCGGCTTCTCGTCGTGCCCGTCTCCACTTAAACGGGACGAGGCCCACCCATTACCCGCTCAGCCTCGTAGGCTGGCAAACAGGCGGGGACGGCTGGCTGACGGGGTATCTTCAACCTCCTGCCAAGGGAGACAGGGGAGGTGCCGACGACTATTGTTGGCGCTACCGGCCACCTTTCCCGATGATTCGGCCACCGGCGTGCTCGTGGCAATGTGCTGCAGCCGCCTGGGTGCCGCACGCCTGCCGGGGAGAGCCACAGGGGCGACGGCTTGGATGGCCGCGGAGGAGGCTGTTGGCCATCATTTTCCTCAAGCGCACGACATCCCGAGGGAGGAATGGTGGCAGTGGGGGGCTTTGTGGCAGTGAGGTGGGGACATCGGAGTGGCTAGGGAAAGAGGGGGGAGGCCTGGGTTTGCTCGAATTTGAGCGGGGGCCGTGGCGGCAATGGTGGCACTAGGAGGAGGAAGAAGTCACGGGAGGGGACGTGGGTTGCTCCAGGAAGTAGCTAAGAGGTAGAAGAGTGGCCTAGGGGCATCTGGGATGCTCGGGGAGTGATATAAGGAGGAGGCAGCGACGGGGTGCTCCGGTGGTGGCTCGGATGCTCTCGGGCGCTGAGCGCGCGTGTGCTTAAGCATCATTGGAAGTTTCCTGGCATCGGGGAGGGACAGGGGAGGTCGAGGTTGAATCGTTGACACACGTGGGTACCCTATCGAGATTGTACACGAGCTACCCGACGAAGTTGACGACAGAGCACCGTTTCTACAGGTCAATGGCATGTTCACCACTACCAAGCGTGTGCAGTGCACCCTTTTGGTTGGAAAAAGATGTCTACCGCGTGAGGCATGCGTGTTTGAGTGCTCTGGTGAGGTACCCTAGGATATGGAGTAATGTGGAGGGTTTTTTGACAGTGGGTAAGTTTGCAGCAGCAAACCTGGGGCTTACCAGAGGGGTTTTTACTCAAGGGCATAAGAGTCAAAACAATGTCTGGTGGTCTTAGACATGGAAGTAGAACATGACCAGCAATTTTCACCTCAGTGAGATGGGTGGAAATGGCACTTGTAGTTCAAAGCTACATTTGAATGCCAAAACCTAGGTTTAGATAAATTTCTCATAATTTCCACATGAGCATACCATTTTTTGATATAGATAGATGTATTTGTGTGGAACTCGTGTTGTGGCCAAGTTTGGGGTCATTTACAAGTACAAAATATAATGAGAGGGGAAAGATGGGCATGCCAATGTTGTCCAGAGAGGGAATATTGAGGTTTTACCCCCCACAATAATTGAGCCAGGGCAAGAAAAACTTTCTAGAGGTAGAAGGGGGCTAGGACAAGCCGTGTTAAAAGTTTGAGATCAAGGAGACTCCATTTGGTGCACCAATAATTGAGCACTAGAATACAACAGAACGCGTTTGTTCTGTGTTTCGACTAGGTAAAGGAATTCAATGGCCTTGAAATTTACCAAGATGGTAACTTGTAGTCAAATGGACTTGTTATAAAGATTTAAGCTCAATAGGAGAGACTTGATAATGCAAACATTTCAAACCCTAGAAATCCACAAAAATGGTTTCCAAAATATTTGATCAAGTTGCATTGTTCTCCTTGATTAACCACTTGGTGTCGATGCAAGATTAGACATTTTGAACATGTCTACAAATTTTGAGCAGAATTGGTGATACTTGATAATGTAAAGTTGTTCAAACTTGGAAATAGACAGAGTGGATTTTGGGATACTTTTGTGAACCAAAATAATTTGGATTAAGATGAAACTTGGCAAGATTATCATTTGAGGCATATGTGACCTGCTAGAAGTTTCCTGGATTTATTTCACAATATTTCTTGTTGAAATATTTCAAATGCTTGAAATGTCTAGAAAGGGTTTTGGAGGGTTTTATCCAATATTTTTTTATGACCATGTGTTGAAACACATATATATGGAAAATATATTTCCACCGAGTTTCCCTAAATTTTCTCAAATATTTTCAAACATAAATAAATATTTTTCCCCTATAAAAGACCATTTATGGCTTCAGGAAAAAGCTTTTAAACCAGGTACAAAAAAAATTAAATATTATTTTTGTGGTTTTAGGAAGTCTTATATATAATAGGTTCCAATTATAATTTTTAAAGATTTTAAATACCCTAATTGAGGACTTGTAGTTCAAGTCTCAACTCTTGAACACCTGAATTTAGTAAATGCTTTTTGGCCGAGATACATTTGTATAAAAATAGTTTGATGTCCTATACACATGGCATGATCATTGGGCCAGATTTTGTATCAAGGAGAAGAGTTATGAGACTTGGAAATTTTTTGTGATTTAGGAGCACACTCCAACAAGCAAGTAATAGAATTTATTCAAGCATCACATCCACACACAAAACGTTTTTTGTTGGTCCAAGTTTTTGAGCTTTATTAAACATACTGATGTGATACAAAACACACGGTGTGACACCTTGTGTATGGGAGATAACAAAGGGAATGCACTACCATCATTTGCATCCCTAACGCTACTCCTCTATTTTATAGGGACATGACATCTCCCGATCAAAATTAGATCACTGATCCTCGATGTGCAAGTGCATCCGCCAGTCGGGGTCACCTAGAACCTTGTAACTGACTTTGGCCATTTGGGATCAACTATATTCGCCGTCGTTACCCATGGTACCCTTGATTGGAAACAAGGTGCCATGATGTACAATGATCGTACCCTCACCATGAACCCATGTATTCCATTCTCTCATTGCCATGTGCTAGAGTAGTACCTTATGGTAGCAAACATGTTTAGTACTAGTAATTCTTAGTTGTTTTCTTTTCTTGACTGGGACTGGAACCACGAGGACATGTTTAGTACTACTGGTACAATTGAATATTAGATTATTTGTAACCCCCTCGCCTTCTCTTTCATTATAGTACTACTACTTCGGATCCATATACCATAGTAGTGTGACGTAGGGATCGCGGGAGCAGTACTTTTTACCAAGCAGGACGTGTATTGATAGGCTCTTGAACCCACTCCCATCATTTTTCCATGTCTTATCTCCTCCATGTAGGCAAAAGTGGCTATTTATAAAAAGTCGGTTACTATTCTTCCTCTTATTAGTATTATAGCAGTACTACATGTTGCACAATATTACTGCGGGCCATATGTGAGCACAACATTATCCTATATGGACCTTGACTATATACGTCACAATGTGTCCAGATCTGAGATGCCACTTGTACCAGATGAAGGTCTCCAAGTTTGACCCCCGTCATGCTACATGGGAGCCGAGGATGACTCTTTGAGAGTACTCGCTTTTCACTGGGGACATCTACCCCTTTGTGTAAAAGATGCCACCTTTTTTGCAAAACACCGAACGCTAGCCATTCATGAAGCATGGTTGTGTTTTCAATGCGCACTGCCGGATGAAGAACATATTGGGAGACACTCTCCCTGATTTATGCTGCTTCAGCTTGGATGAGTCTCCATCGTGTGGAAGCACACTAGACAGTTGCAACAATGATCCCTATTGCCCACCGCTATGGATCGTGCCATCTATGAAAAATGCATGGGACTGGAACCAGGGGCCATAGCCTATCTATAACATGCAGGTGGAGTATGGTAAATTGTGAATGGTAGCGTTGTAAATCTATGTAGAGTAGTCCTGCAAAATTTATCACATGAAGTGGAGATGAACTTGTGTGGCATGTTTGCATTTGTCCTTTAGAATTTACTAGTAATTTGTTATGTGTACATGCAACTTGTGTGGCTGTTGTGCGCGTTCCAAAATGCTTGATAAAAAAAGGTGGCACAACTTTGGCTATAGGTGATGTGGCAGCTTCATACAATAACGGTTGTTTGATACAGTACTACTAGTGCGACTACTCGTACTCCTATAAATCTTGCGCTTGTCTCTTCGTTTCTTCGGGAAGTCGAACAATGATGGTATATTACAGTATATTATTCTGGCAATTTGACGCCGAATGAACTATTTTGCACGCCCACCATGTGGGCTAGGGCGCGGGCGAGTGCTAGTAATCAAAATCTTCTCCCCGTCCTTGAGGCACTGTGCGTGTGGGTGAGGGAGAGGGCATAGTAAGCAAGCTTCTACTCGTTCTACAAGTTGACGAGACACATCAAAGTAATACTACCAGTACTAGTACATACAACTACTAGTCCATATATACTGCCTCCTTTCCGGTTAATATGACTCAATTTGAAACGAGATAAATATACTGGCGGTCACTGTAATTGGAGCGAAAGCATAGTACGGTCACTAGACTTCAGAATACGCTCTACGGTCACCATATATGCCTTGCGGTGATTATACGATCACTAACTCACCGTAGAGCATCATATTGCACTCTGTTGACCGGCCAAATAGTGTACGTGACACTTTGTTGACTGGCATAATTGGCATGTGGCTTGTGGGTCCCACATGTCAGTTGGCAGCACAAATAAATAAATTAAACTAAACTTTACGCAGGTGCGACAGGAGTCCAACCCTTGCGTTCGTATCACTCTGGTTGTGTATATCTGTGTGCACACACGTGCCGGTTGAGCACTTGAGCGTGAGTGTCTGTGTTGTGTCGTGTAATGTGTGCCACATGGCTGCATGAGTGATACGTGCGTGCATGTGTACGTTTGAGTTTTGCATGCATGCATGAGGGTTCTAGTCCAATCCCTTTCACTTGTTCATATTTCAAGCTTCATTAAAACGCTGCATGCAAGAATTCATCTGGGTTGTGGACAAGTCACTGGTGAACATTACGGTGCTTGGCCCCCCTCTCCAGACCGTCTGATCAAGGATCAATGCATGGATCTTCGTGAATAGTACCCGAGTTGCAGTGACCCTCTATAGGAACTCGCATACAGTGGATGAGCTACATGATGTTTCTTGTTGTTAGACAGGATGAGAGTAGAGGCATAGATAGGACCTCTCGATCCATTATTCTCCTAATAGACCAGTCTTCACAGTAAAGTGACAATACATGTTGTAGCAGATGGGACACTTAATTAATAAGCCGAGCCAGGGTGTTGGTGTAACCAATTCAGTCTTACCCCTGTATTGCCATCATTTCTGCCAGTGGAGCACACTTCCGCAACTACGCGTACGCACCTCTCTCTTGCATTAACAGACATATGGGCCAGCCTGAGGTAGACCAACATGTCATCGGCTTAACTATTTACACTCAGGACGGTAGTAGTAGAATTGAGATTTAATTCACCTTCTTCCATGTCTCCCCCTCTTTTTCCTCCTTTCTTTCCCATCTTATTCCGCAAACCATTTTCCCTCGCTCACTGCTCGCCCTCATGCGCTAACTTCATCGGTCGCTCGCGCGCAACGTCTCCCACCATCTCCCCCCGCTCACCTCTTGCCCACAGACGCGATCTTCTTTGCTCGCCGTCTCGCATCCACTTCCCCGCTTGCCGCACGCACCGAAAACCCCAATGACTCATCGCCCTAAAAAACAATGGCTGAACCGCATGACACGCAGAGCCCCGACTGGAATTCCCTCCCCGATGTTCTTTGGCAGCAGATCAGTATGTGTGTTGACCTCCTCAGCACCATGCATCTCGCTGCATGCATGCCCAGTGTCTATGCACCATATACTCGTCGGCAGCCGGCCGACCCTTTTCAAGACAACATGCTTGATGATGCCCGATCTTTGCCGCTAGTCCAATCACTTAGATGATGATCCTACAAAGGTTGTCGTCACTCCCCTAGACATGCTAGTACTCCCCTCCCACCTGCCCTTCATGCGCCAGCAGTATTACGCGGGCATGAAGGCCAACTGGATTGTCCTAGTCCATGAATCGGGTTGGGTGTGGCATCTCGTGGATATCTACACCCGGGTGGATTATCCTACCATCGTTGCATACTACCGACATCGAGCCTTGCCGCCCGCTCCCCACTCCTACCTACTACACATGAAAGGCGTCGGGCATTTGGACGGACTTTCGTTTGCTGAAGGCTGTAGTCTGCAAAGTGCCCATAGCCTCAGAAGACTACAAAAATTATAAGCTTATTACCTTGTTTGATGCGAGATTAGTGTATCTGGAATCGGGTCGCCATACATGGTTATGGCTCATCATCTACCCTATTTTCACTCCATATACGTCTGATGCTATAGTGCATGATGGCATTGTTTATGCGGTGGACGCAGAAGTTGGCTGCTTATACTGGTGGAATATATCCTTGTGTAATTGTTCTATCTCATCTTGTCTTCACCATATGAATTAATATGACTGCCCGTTGATTGTTAGAATAGATAGTATGAGTATAACCACACGGTTGCTCTATGCTCCACTCATCATTTCCAAGTTTTTTATAACAACACATGTTATTGTTAGAGTTTATATGTGACCAATTGGCATCTACTCCCTCCATCCCATAATATAAGACATATTTTTACACTGCACTAGTGTCAAAAGAAGTCGTATATTGTGGAATGGAGGGAGTAATTGTTATGGTAGAATATGAGTATTGGCCCTGGCATTTCTGTTTTCCTCTCATTTTTACATGATCTTTGAACCATGCAATATTGCTAGAATATGAAAGCCATTGGCATTTTGTAAAATTAGGGTATGATTATAACCATGACATTGCAATTCTCTAGCTATGATCTGTGTCACTGCTTTAATAATATTAATTCCAAAATTATCATATTCACATTTACTCTGAACATGATCCAATTTGATTTACTGCGGTATACGCAAATTACCCAGCATTTCTAGTCGTTGTACCTGGAAATATAGAAGCATTTGGGTGGTGGTTTATTTCTCGTTCAACTAACGGTGGAAATTTGATGCTCATTCGCACGTAGGAAATGGTGCCAATGATTTCATCAAACCACACACGGTATATGGCGTGGGGGCATTGATGACTATGATCCCTTTGGCTGTTTTGTGTCAAGAAAGATCCCAGCTGTGTTGGTCATTTGTAGGCGGGTTTCAAGCCTTGGCAAGCACTCACTATTCCTTGGGCTCAATTATCCGATCATGCTACCAATCAACGAACATATCACCGTTGATGATCATCATGTTATGCCAGTTCCATTCGCAAGGGGGGACTATGTCTACACATCATACCATGGGTTTCACGAAGAACCATCTCTAAAGATTCGTCGACACAACTTGTTGCCACTCGGATTTCAGTGTGTGAAAGGCATCAAGCTTCCACCCAATTTATGGCTTTTGCAGCCCCGACATGTGGCTATGTGGTTCATGCCGACAACTAATAGGCACAACTTGATTTGTAGTGATATCAAGACCGAGCCATGGATCCTGCAGGTGTCGCATGAACCTGTATTGTTGGGTATTTGGTATTGTAGTTAGTTTGAGGGATATATACCCTTTTGGGTTCATTTGCATCCTAACATCAAGTGCATTATATGTATTTTGAGAATGATCGAGATGTTGTGCTGAAGCCATAGATAGCAGTTAGCCTTCAAATGCGTACTTGTTGGTGAAAGTGTTGTCTAGTGGGAATTAAATTTTGTATTACTCATGTGGCCTAAAAAGTATGTCACACAACCTTGTAACTTTGTAAACACCTGTTTCTAAGCTCTTTCTGAACACTGTTGCATAGTTCCCTAAAAACTAAGCCTTTAGCAATGCTCCTTTAATATTTCATTTAAAGGATGCATGCTTACAAGAATACAACACTACTGCCTATAGCAATATTTTTGAGACATTCTTATGGGAGAAATATGAAGTGCATGCGCTACCAGAGGGAGCCTTCTTCGCCTTTCCGCCGTCATGAGAGTTTTGGTCATCTCTCGCAATATGGAAGCAACGTGGAGATTGGATGAATGTAATCCATTTCTTTTTGTAGTACTAGTAGTCCTATACAGTATAGCGCTACTTTAGTACTAGTAAGTGTACCTTCGTCCTCTTTCTCTTTTGTGCCAAACTGTGACCTCAGATTTAACTAAAAAATATTAATGCATCTCACAAGAAATATTATCATTGGAATCTATTTTCAAATACGAATACAACGATATAATTTTTTATGACACACACTAACATTTTCTTAGATAGATCTATGGCCAAAATTTTGCACAAAATACAAACGGGACCAATAAACCAAGACGAAGCACTGGTGCAGCGACGTGCTATACAAATGGTTTTTAACCCCTTTCTATGACACAATTTGAAACCGTCGCCTTGCCTGTGTGGGCGATAGGGGGCTCCATACCACATGACACGGAAAAATCGTCGGCGATGGTGACCGATGAACGCAGACGATCTGCCAAACATAATCGTGTGCAGTGCAGGAACATATCGCACACACTATATTTTGGGCGTATGTGTGGGATTTGGGATCAATCACACACGTCTATCACGAGTCAAACGTCTCTAATTGCTCATGGAAAATAAACGGTGTTTGAACTTTTACCGTTTGCAAAACATTATATAATCCACACATGCCATGGTAGAAACTGTGTGTGATATCTTCATCATCACACATGAGATTTCCCTGTCAACCGTCTACCATGCAAGATATCTTCGCACGCGTTTCCCGAAAAATTTACGTGTGGGATCGTCTTTGCATCGGGCACGGTTTGTTGTTGGCTCACGTGTGAATTGAGGTGCTATCATAAACGATTGAAGAGCTCCTACGCACATGTATAAGTGCTGCAAATTGTCTGTGATTTCTTATGTATCACCAATGTTTCAGTTTATATCTCATGTGCTTTTCGTGTAGATCACAGGCGGTTGCGCTATGAGTTGCATGTGCTTTTCCTGTAGATCACAAGCGGTTGCACTATGAGTTGCGTGTGCTTTCCGTTCTGGATCGCACACGCTTAGTTGCTTGAACCATGTGCGCTGAAATGGCCAGGTTATTTTAAAATATCGCATTTGAATCACCCTGCGAATAGCAAATTCGCCACAATATGCAATCGACAAATAGTGTCCACGTGAAGAACATTCATCATAATTCGCCATAATATGCAATTGAACGAATATTGTCCACTGGAAGAACATTCATCAAAATTCACCAAAATATGCAATTGAACAAATGGTAGCTAAATTCCATAGCTGTATGACCAACATATGCAGTACATAATCATAGTGTATGAAATAGGAAGACATGATCACATGGAAAACAATGCATCCATGTGTATATGTTTAGCTGATAACACTATATGAATGCATACTTATTATTGGGGCATATGAATGCTGAAATCTTTGACGTCTTTAGTGGGCTTGATATAGTGTTTCATAAAGAAGGTGCTCATAAATTTCCTAACAGACAACAATTCATCTACGGCGAGCGGTTCAAAGATCATCAGTCCGAAGTTCAACTGCAAGATTTTTAGATCGAATGTGACATACGTGTGGAGTAGAAGATAGTAATTAAGAAACAAACTTACTGGTTCTATTCCGTCATCATTGGCACCACATTCAACTTGTCTGCATAGGTTCATCATGTGTGCGCAAACGTATTGTCCACATAGGTTGGTCCCTTGTTGTTGTTGTGGACACTAATATTTTTGTACAATATTAGTCATGTATTTGCCCTGTTAGGAACAACCTAACCGGTGTAAGTTGTTTCTTTTTTTCTTTGGAGTGTAATAGAAAGAGATTTACTTAGAAACTTGAACATTTGACTAGCATTTTCTGAAAATAATGGATTTTGTTGTCATACCGTAGAAACAATCAAGTGCTGTAGAGGTAGTTGGCGGTTGAACCGTAACCCTCCTAAAGTTATGTTCTATGACAATACACTGCAAGAAGATGAATTTTCACATACTCAATTCTTGAACCAGATATAAACACAACATATTAACATCAAACAATTCAATACCTATCCATGAAAACTTTAAGATGATTCAGATCTTGAGGCTTATTTGACTCTCTAAGAGAATCCAGGTAGTAAACTATGTTGTGTTTTGGAACAATGACCACCAATATCCAGTGATGGCTACATTTTAAGAAAACCATGAATTACGAACTATGTCAAAAACTGAAAGACGATCAATGTATGTGTGGTTGTATATCTAGCTTACCATTCATGATATGGCCACATGAAGAATTCTCCTACCTGTAACTGGAACAAGATATTGGCGACATGATCAATGGAAGCCTTGTGTTTAACATTATTTTTTAACAAGATGCCATTTGCTAAATTCGGATCTATGAAATACGCATGCACCCTTAATGTTCTTTGCACCGTCAATCCCCTGAGACAAATACAATACAGTTAGCTTTTTTCATTCACATCCTATTATGGAGAAGTTGATCAAACTTTGTGAAGTACTTACAACATCAAACATTTGACAAGTCCTCGAATTCCACACTGATGGTACCTGCAACGTGGGAGAAATGCCTACTGTCGTAGTGCACTTCCAGGATGTCATGATCTTCTACTTCTAACATTCTGTCCATTCAATATTTATGTAACTTGCGGCAACTGGAACTGCACTCATCAAGGTATTGGCCAACAAGAAATGGTTGGCCATGCTTGTACTTACGTGCTTCAAATGGCTCTGCTTTCTTACTAGAAAGTAGCTTTTCAACTTCTGCTTCGGGTATTTTGTCAAAACCGGAATTACCCATCCCTTCAAAAAACATGTTGTTAATTTGATTATGGGCGATGAGTTTTTGTAGTAGGAGGCTATTGGTCCCATCCCTCCTCGGTTTTGGCTCCCCCCTCTTCCTATGTGCAACCGTTCCCGCTTTCCTCTTGTTAGATAAAGCACTTCTTGTTTGACGTCCGGTTACTTGAAAGTCGTGCTGGTGAGAAGCCTGTACAGGTACGATGGACTGTTGAATAGGTGGTGCTGCTGTGACGGACTGTTGAGCTATAGTACCAAAGGCGATAGACAGCTGACCAGCCATTAAAGCTATGTCGGGCTTCTGAGCAGCTGGTGCCAACGTGTCGGTGTGTTGACGCGCCTGTGACAACGCGTTCGTTTGCTAAGCAGGCAGTGCCGACACATCGGTATGGTTATCAGGAGGTTGCGAACCGCTGGACTGATGAGCAGGAGGTTCCTATCTTTCGGACTGCTTAGCAGGCAGTTCTGGACTTTTCGACTGCTTAAGAGGCGGTTCCAGACTTTTAGGCTACTTAGCAGGCGGTTTGACCGGGTTTGTTTGCTGAGCTTGCAGTGCCAATGTGTCTGCACTTTTTGCTTATAGTGGACAACATCTGAACCGATGATAAGTCTTCTGTAGTTGTAGGCCTTGCCACAGGCTTCTCAGGAGCAGACGATGACCTAGCGTGTATGGCAGGAAGTCGGGCCGCTTATCACAGGTTGATGCCTCGGGCATCAGATTCCCGAGAGAATGTTCATCAGGGGAGTCACACAAGATCTGTTGTGGTGAGAAGAGAGTCACTGGTTCAAGGGAAACATTGGTTGCTTTTGGGGGGGCTGGAGGGATCTCATCCAGGAAGTCTATTTCTTTCCATGCCCACTGATTATGATTTAAGCATGTTTCTTCCGACGTCCTCTGCTCATCAGGGTCCCCAAGGACATTCTTTAGGGCAAAATTACTAAATCCATGCTTTATTTCAGTCACGTAGCACTTCACACAATCCGCCTTCAATGGCACATTGTCCAACAAGAGTCCCCCGTCCAAGTCTAGGTTGCAAACCCATGTTGTTTCACATTTTAAAGTACCTTCATAATGTGTAAGCACAACCTTCACTCTCCCCCTATACATATAGGTCAGATATAGCACCATCATGTCTAGCTGCAGCCTCAATGTCGATGGGGTCAGCGGATGCACAACTACTATTGTGCAGTGTTGGCATACAATCACTACATGAATCAGCTTCTGTGCCATCTGTCATAGCGGACGGCAAAGGATCATACCACAGAAGGCAAACATCTTTGCCGTCTGCTGGCGGACGGCCCCACTTTCGGCATTGAAAGTAACGGTAAACATCTTCTTTGCCGTCTGCAAAACAACACTGGATGGCAAAGGTCTTTGTCGTCGGTCTTACCGGCCACGTGGACGGCAAAGCTCCTTGACGGCAAAGTACAGGTGTTAGCCCCATTAGGTGGCTAACGGCAGACTTTGCCGTCCGCTGGCTAACGGCAAACCAGTAGGTGCCTTTGCCGTCTGCTCGTTGACGTCAGCAGTCTTACGGCTGCACGTCACTCCCTGCTTCTTTGCCGTCTGCCGCTGTTCTTCTTTGCCATCTGCCGTGTCTGTCTTTGCCATATGCCCGTTGCCGCAGCGGACGGCAAAGTGACCAAATGGGCAGACCTGGTGCTCCCAGGTTGCACAGGTTGATGCCACGTGGTGCCATTGACGTCCGCCTACCGATGGCAAAGGTCTTTGCTATCCGCTGGCAGACGGCAAAGTGCCTGTATTGCCTCTTTTTTGTCTGTTTTCTGTTATTTCCCTGCAGTTTCACAGCACATATATGATATATATAGTTTCAGAAAGAAGCATAGGCCATGTATCCAACATCATCGTGAAATATTTAACAAGAGAACACATAGGCTAGCAATATACATAGTTTCACATTGTTCATCCATATATACATACATCGTTTTACATTGTTCATCAATGCCAGCTTCCATGAAGTGAATCAAATCTGCAAAATGGGAATAAGAAAGTTAGAAGAAGTAGAAGAATAAGAAGAAAAAAAAGAAGACGACTAGAAGAAGAAGAAGAAGACTAGAAGAAGAAGAAGAAGAAGAAGAAGAAGACTAGAAGAAGAAGAAGAAGAATAAGAAGAAAGAGAAGGAAAATAATAAGAAGAAAGAAAGAAGAAGCTCATCTTTCTTCTTCTCTCCTATCTTTTTATCCTTTTCCTTCTCATTTCTCATTCTTCTTCTTTTATCCTTTCTTTTTCTTCTCTTTCTTCTTCTATTCTTTCTTTTCTCCTCTTCCTTGTTTTTCTTCTTCTTATTCCTTATTTGAGTCATTCTAGAGCTAACTTAGGCAATTATGCCATTTTAGAGCTAACTAAGCTTATTATGTCATTTTGGAGGAAATAGGGTAAGTATAAGTCATTATTGAGCTAACTTAGGTAATTATGCCATTTTCGAGGTAACTAAGCTTATTACGTCATTTTGGAGGAAAATAGGGTAACTATAGGTCATTATTGAGCTAACTTAGGTAAGTATAGGTCATTATGGAGCTAACTTAGCCTATTATGTCATTTTGGAGGAAAATGAGCTAAGTATATGCCATTTATGAGCGAACCATGGTTATTATGCCATTTTTGACCTAACTAAGCTAATTATGTCATAAATGAACCAAATAAGCGAATTATGTCATTTTGGAGGATAATTAGCTAAGTATGTCTTTTTTGGGAAAAATAAGCTAAGTATGTGGCATATTAGGGCTAATTAGCATGTACGAAGCTAAGTATGCATTTGTTAAGCAAAACACTTGAGAGAACTCACCGTTGTCGTCATCACGGAGGTGAGGCACCGGGGTTGCTCGGGCCGGTTTCACCTGGAGAAGGATGCCCTGGAGAAGGGTTGTGCGATGCGGCTCGGGAGTTATGCTGCACCAAAGATCATTTGCAATGTCTCGTTAGCATGATGACACTCAAATGTTAAGACTAGTAATTAATAACCATTAAAATGAAACTCACCGTTCCCGCCGCAGTAATGACTGGCATCAATGGAGGGATCCGACCGTTCTTCTCGCACACAGACTGCACATTTGGTTTTGGCGATTCAGTCATATTAGTTGGTAATGCAACGAACATTTACGTGCATGATTTTGCTAAGAAGAAACTTACCACGAGGAGCTCATACATGGCCCGGTGAGCCGACTCATTCCATGCCCTCTCCTCCTCCAACAAGCTAGCCGTCTTCTCCTCCACGGCCAGTTCCTTCTCCGCCGCCACCCGGTCCCTCTCCTCCAGAAGTGTCTGGGTTGTCGCTCTCTCTTTCTGAAGAGCATCCTGGAACACCACTACTCGTTAGCATTGTAATCATCGATGGCCGCACACACAATGTAATGAAGGAAAGATATCTCAGTCCTTATAACTAACCCCGATGGCGAGATTGATCGGCCGTGGACGAGTCCTTATCTCAGGACAGGAGCTCTTTTGGCGCGCCTTGATCTCTGGGAGGGTGAGATGACAATGTATCAGTACATCTCCAATGGCTATCGAGCCATGGGGCTTCCCGTCACCAGATATCACCACCAGCTCTGGATCGAAAGGATGTTGGCTTGGGTTAAAGTCCTCCCCTTTCCTCGCCTTCCCCTCCACGTTGTACCTCACGAGCTTGTGGTGGGAGGAGATATTGGTGAACATTTCTGGATGGTCCAGGCCAGACTCAGAGAATGCCTTGGCCTTCTTGTACGAGGCAGTATGGGCCATGGAATACAGGTCGTACACCTCTGGCACCTCCGTGTTATTTTGTCGCGCCTAAAAGAGAGGAAATCCTATTAGTATAGGGCACAAGCTAGCATGAAGAATAAATTGCATGAATCATGAAGCAAACCACATACCCAGTTCCGCTTGAACTAAAATAAGTTGGCGCTGCCTTGATGGTGTGGCACACCAACCATTTGGGCACACCGGTCCTTCACATTGTCGTGGACAGCTCGCCAATGGTCCGTGCACCACTCATCCAACAATGCCTCCCAACAATCCATCTTATCCGCACACCATCTCGGGGGCACCTAAGTTAGTAAAGAGAAATTTGAGCGCTATGCCTATGAATCAAATCAAGGAAACTAAGTACAAGGCCTTAAGAATAGGTACTTACCTTCATATACTGATGCTTCTTCAGAAACTTTTTGTGGCACAACGACTTGTCCTTCTTAACACCATGCGTGGCATAGTAGTCTCGAACAGCCTGCTGCCGAGCCTTGTGCCGTAAGTTCTGTAATAGGCGCGTGCACTCTGTTTCGATAACCTTTTCCGTGGCCTCCTCGCATCCCTCCTAACACCTGTAGAAGGTCTGCAATCAAACGAGACAACACTGATTAGTACAATAACTAGCTATTGTTAATTTTGGATTGTGTAAAGGAGAAATTATCCAAAAGCTGTTGATCACCATCTCGGCCCTCGTGTGGCACAAGACACCATCGATCATCTCCTCCGGCGGGGCCTGGGCAGCATTGTAGTGATCCTAGCTCAATCCTAGTTGTGGAAGCTAACCCTCACCGGGCAACGTGACAAACCCCGAAAATTTTTGCCGGCAAAGCACACTAAGGACTGTGTTGGGCCTACGGACTCCATTGACGTGATGCCAACCCCTGCAGTATGACGAGGCCAACGCAGTAGATATTTGAATAAGCGTGAAGGCAAAATGTACATAAAGAGTAAATGCACTTACTTCTCCCCATTAGGCCTAATCACCAGCCTCTGCTCGCGAGTCGCCGGCAGGGGTGGGAGCCGTGTACTACCACGATGGTACACAGTGACCCTCTCAACCACCTCGCCCTCACTATCAGTAAACTGATCCTCGCCACCATCAGCATGGCCACTCGGCCCATGAGACGGATCCGGCCAGGTACCCCATCTGGAAGTCTCCTGTGACGTAGCCTCATCCAGAGTCTCGTAGGCCGAAGCATCTGGGACCGGAGTCTCGTGGGCTAAAGCATCTGGGGCAGGAGTCTCGTGGGCTGTAGGACCGTCGACACGAGGCTCGTGGTCTGGAGTCCCCATAGCCTCCACCTCAGACTGGTCGACCCTAGCAGTCTTGTGCTCTCGTGAATGAGTTGGGGGTGGTGGGGAGGAAGGCGTATCAGTCCGCCTACCTCTCCCGCGGCCACGTCCTGTACCTCTCTTCTTCCCTCCCCGACCTCCTCTCCCTGTGGGCAACATCACCGACGAAGAACCGCCTGCCGGTGTCCCCATACTGTGTATCAATGCTCTCCGGAGAGATTGGGGTGGAATGGAAGTACACCTCCCGTGGGCCGCCGCCCGCTCTGGACCTGCGCCCACCATCTTTCAACACCTGCCATGAAAAAGAGCAAACGAAATTAGTACAACATAAAAAAATAATACCTGACATGAATAATAATATGTACATAATTAAAGTTGGGATGCATACAAAATAATAATAGTCTGGATCGTCATCATCAATAAATGCATCATCATCATCACTATCATGCGTGTCGTCATGAATGACATGCTCATCGGGTTCAGCGACATCAACATGTGGAAGGCCTTTCTGCAATCGGTCAAGCATTGAGAGGTCATCCGCATCAGTAACCTCTTCTTGTTCCATCTCAGGAGTGAAGTAGGATTCACTGTCGATGTCTACTTCCATGTTCTTGGCTAAAGTAGAGCGGTTCTTGAAACCTTTTTTGGAAATACGTGTTTCTTGGAAGAATTCTCCTTCATATGTGTCTGGGTTAATGTGAGGTTCATAATCCTCTTCATTGGGGGGAGGTGGTCTAGCACGTGGCGGCACTTCATAAACGACATCCCAACCATTCCGATTTTTATCAGTTTGGCAGGCCCACGGTAGATAGAAAACTTGGGTCGCTTGTTGAGCCGTAATATAAACATCTGGAACATCTAAATGGGTGCTTTGTTTGATTTCGACTAGCCCTATATGTTCATGAGTCCTTCTAGTCTCCTTCGGCTGGAACCAATAACATTTGAAGACTACGACGTTCGGTGGGTTTTCACCATAGAATAGAAGTTCATAAATTGCTCCAACTCTTCCATAATACTTGGTACCTCCTGCAATGATAGTAGAGACACAACAATTTGTAGATTTCGGTCGGCCATAGATTGCCCTTTGCCAAAAGGTACGAAAGCGATACCCGTTGATGTCGTATTTCTCAAATGAACGGACCATATAGTCAAAACCATTAACAACTTGTCTAAATTCCATGTCCATAGACTCTGAATGAGCCTACAAGTTTAATACGAAAGGATAGTTGCATTAGCCGCAAAATAGGCCAAGAAATGAAATGGTCTATTAATGGTAATTACCGTTTTTTTGAACCAAGAGATGAAACAGGGATTCCCGCCTCCATGCTTCGCCAGAAGCTCATACTCTTCGGTGGAATCCTTTTGGATCACCACTCCATCCGAGAATTTGGCGAAGCATCGACTGTATTAAATATTCAGGCATAAGAGCAGTTCAAAGGAATTAGAAGTTGCGAAACAATGTACCAAGAACTTACTCGATATACGGCCGCACTTCTGTTAGGTTGTTGAAGATATACAACGAAATGGTCCGCCATTCTTCGACATCCAACGCTATTGGTTTCGAAGCACCGGCTGGTGCGAGCTTCCCTTTGAATAGGCTGAGATTGGATCCACCTTTTCTAGGGTCGTCAGCATTGTACCGAGGCTTCGGATTATGCAAATGACGATTTTGGGCTTCGTAGTGTGCTTTCATGAAGTTTGCCGCCTCCTCAGTAATGAATGCCTCGGCCATCGATGCTTCAATTCTACATTTATTTTTATATTTTTCTCGAAGCGTCTTCTGCATCCTCTTAGTTGCATAGCACCAATGATTTTGCACGGGCCCCCCAATCTTGCCTCGGTCAGGAGATGTAAAATCAAATGCTGCATTGGATTAAAGAAGCCCGGTGGAAAGATCTTCTCTAACTTGCAGAGCAACTCTGGCGCCAACTTTTCCATGTCATCTAGCACGCCAGGCGATATTTCTTTCACACAACGAACACTAAAGAAATACCTCAGCTCTGCCAGTACTAGCCATTCAGCCTTAGGGATAAAGCCACGCAACATCACCGGCATTACCCGCTCAAGCCATATGTGCCAATCATGACTCTTGAGACCAAATATTTTCAATTTTTCAAGACTCACTCCCCTCTTTAGATTCGCTGCATACCCATCGGGGAACAGCAAATGCATTTTCACCCACAAGATAATTTCCCTCATAGCTCCCATTGCAAGATTGAACCAGGCATTTGGCTTCATCCTGTTCTGCTTTCCTTTCGGTTGTCGCATGTTCTATAACGGTCTATCACATAGAGTCTGCTGATCGACTCTAGCCTTAGGATTATCCTTTGACTTCCCCTCTATGCCGAACAATGTACCAAAAAGGGCCTCTCCGATATTCTTTTCAGTGTGCATCACATCGATGTTGTGTGGAAGAAGGAGGTCTTTCAAGTAAGGCAGATCCCACAAGCATGTCTTGTGAGTCCAGGCGTGTTCCGAATTATACCCATTGAAATACCCTGGATGCTCTGGATCAGGCTCGAGAGCGTTTAACTGATCCAAGATCTGTTGGCCTGTCAATGCAGGTGGTGCAGAGTTTTTGACAATTGTACCTTTGATGAAGTTCTTCTTCTCTTTTATGAACTCATGGCAAGGATCCAGGAACTGTCTATGCAAGTCGAAGCAAGAATACTTCTGACCCGCCTGCAGCCAATGAAACTGAAGAGCTGCCTTGCATGTGGGGCACGGGAACCATCCATGCATACCACAGCCAGCGAATAGCACATACGCCGGCAAGTCATCCATCGAGTACATGTACGAGACATGCATTTTGAAGTTTTCTTTTCTAGCGGCGTCGTATGTCTTGAACCCATTATCCCAAGCTTCTTGCAATTTATCCTTAAGAGGCTGCTTGTACACATTCATATTCTTCCACGGATAGTTGGGCCCTGGATTTAACAACGTCAGAAAAATGTTCTTACTCTGCATAATCTGTCTCGGGGGGGGGGAGATTGAGTGGAATGACAAATACATGCCAGCAACTGTATTGGGTTGCCGTCATACCAAACGGATTGGACCCATCCGTACCGATGCAGACTCGAGGATGCCTTGGATCTGCCGCTTTATCCTCATGTAATGCATCGAAGTGCTTCCACGCAAAAGCATCTGATGTGTGTACCAACATCTGATTCCCATCTTCATCTAGTTTGGTTCTTTTGCCCAATTTGTGCCATGTCATCTGTCTGGCCGTCTCTTCGACCATGAAAATATGTTCAAGTCTTGGTATGATTGGCATGTACCGAAGAACATTAACTGGGATATTGGTCTATCTCTTCTCACCCATACCGTTGTCTACCACAACATAGCTGGAAGACATGCAAATGGGACAATAGTTCAATCCTGCATACTCAAGCCTAAATAAGGCACATCCATTCTCACAGGCATCTATCTTCTCATAGGGCGTCTTAAGTACACGGATGATTTTGTCCGACTGGTACAGGTTTGCAGGCATGACATGGCCTTTGGGTAGAAAGCGTCCAAATAGTGTCATCATCGCGTCGTAGCATTCTCTGCCCAAGTTGAATTGAGCCTTCAGAGCCATTACTTGCGCGATGGCATCCCACTGACAAAGCTCAGTGTGCTCGTGGAGAAGACGTTTTTAAGACTCCAACATTTCATAGAAGGCCTTTGCAGATTCCTCCATCTCATCGTCTGAATCCCGAGCATCATCAAAGTCTTGCACCATGTCTTCGATCCCGGTACCATGCTCGTCGGTGCGACGACGAACCAGCTCAGCTCTGGTACGTTGGGCAGACTCACCATGAAATGTCCACACTGTATAATTAGGCGTAGAACCCCACTTTTGCAGGTGTTTACAAATTTCAGCCTCTGTCCTCTGTGAAAAGTTGTCGCACCTAATACAGGGGCACCAGGTTTTTCTCTGGCCATTTGCAAATTCGGCCTTCACAAACTCCTTGTTTTTGTTAACCATTCATTGGTCATGTCTTTCTGACTAGTGTGACCGGTGTACATCCATGCACGATCACTCATCTTGCCTAGCTACTAAAGACAGAACAAATATATATATAATTCAGCATATATATATATATATATTCATCAGTTAATCAAGTTTGTCAATTTTATTACGTCCATGCAACCTACACGCTAATAGGTAAAGATAGGTCCTAATCCCACCCGAGTATGTGTAGATTGGGTTCGTTTTCCCATGCTCTGATCCGGATCCGACACAGAATTTCGGCAAGACCTCTCCGTTGTTCTCCTGATACACGTCTCGGCATTAAGCAGAGAGGATGTGTACCCGAAGAACAATAGGGAGGCACTGACGAAATTCTGCATCGGATCCAGAGCAGAGCACGGGAAAACGAACCCAATCTACACATACTCGGCTGTCCATGGATAACGTTGGACAATTCAAAAGAATCACGGTTATAAATATGCAAATGCATGCATATTTATAATTGTAACCCTTTCGAACGGGAGACGCAAAGGTTACGAGACTTGACATGAAAATAAAATGTAGTGTTATCGGCATGAAGATCGAAACAGAGCAAATAGGGGAGGGTCTGGGAGGAGATGATAGTAGTGCTCACCACTAGGCCGTGTATGGGAGGTAGTCTAATGAGAACGGGACCGACGGTGCTCGTGAAGGTGAATAGAAGATCCCCTGCACATAAAAAGCACCGGCACAACGCCACAACCAACATGAGCTAGGCTAAATTTGTTCTAGGAGACAATCAAGAAGTCGTTGTACTAAGGCACCACAGAAACATCACACCATAACAACAACCGCCTCGATGAATAGAAATATATATCAAAACGATCCAACTTATACCTTGCAATTAGATGAAAAGTAATATTGGTTTTCATTAAAGGAGCATCACCATGTACACTATCCTCTTCTTGACAATATTCTTTGGCTGTTTTTAAAATTCCAAAATGATGTAGATATCTAAGATTTCCATAGTAGGATGGAAGAAGGAGCTAAATTACACATGTGTTTCTTTGTTTATGCTTCTAATGTTGTAATATGGTGTTATTTGCAGAAAATGCCTTGGGGATGGAAACCTATCGATGCTCACCTTGGTGGCTCACAGCCAGGACGAGGGGAACGGGGGTGGGCGCCGTCCGCCGGAGTGGCTCGCCGGAGGGGACGGACCGGGCCAGGACCTCGCGGGGAAGGAGGGGTCGGGCCCGCAGGGAGGGAGGGGCGTCGAGCTCGGGCCTGGGCCTTGGCGGCGGCGGAGATGGACTGGGACTCGGCGGCTTGGATCGGGTAGCGATGCGAGAGGAGGGGCGAGGAGATCACGCGAGGGGAGGGGGAGCGGGTCGCGCGAGGGCAGGGGAGGTGGAGTCGGGGACGGGCCTCGGCGGTGGTGGAGGCGGGGACGGGCGGCAGCGGCGGCGGAGATGGCATGGGCCTCGGCGGCTTGGATCGGGCGGCGGCGCGAGAGGAGGGGCGAGGGGGTTGCGCGAGGGGAGTAGGAGCAGGTCAGGCGAGGGCAGTGGGGAGGTGGGGGCGGGGACGGGCCTCGGCGGCGGTGGAGGCGGGGACGGGCGGCGGCGGCAGCGGGGCAGAGCAGTTGTCTGCGGGGGGCGTGCGGGGGGATGAAATGGATAGAGCAGCGGGGGGTACGCGGTGAAGGGTTATTTCTTTTTTTAAAATAGATTTGTCGTCCGGTTTTCCTTTGTCGTCCGCTTTTCCTTTGTCGTCCGCTTTCTTTAATCTTTGTCTTCCGCTAGCCGACGACAAAGAATGAACTGATGGTATATGGAACGTCCATTCGAGCTACCCAGCGCCGGGGCCCAGGTCCGCTCTTTACCATCTGCTCTTCGTCCATTAGTCATCGGCCGGCATTTGCCGTCCGCCTTTTGGGCTCTTTGCCGTCCGCTAGCCGATGGCAAAGAAAGGACTGACGGTAAAACCCATATTTGCCACGAGGCCATTCTTTGCCATCTGTTTGTTAGAAACAGACGACACACACCACCTCTGTCGTCTGACCAGACTAATGTCAAATTCTCCGATTCCTGTAGTGAATAAGTGTCATCGTCCATGCCGACATCCCCTTGCGTCTCCTATCTATCTCCCAGCGTTAGTGTCTTCTGCCGCATAAATGACTCCTTAACTTCCTTTCGAATTTCAGGATACATGTCCCTCTTTAACCTTTCTTACAAGTCTTCCCGCTTGCCATAACTTCTAGCTTTTTTCATGCTGAGCCTCTCTTCTTTCCTTAGTGAGAAAGCCCTCTTGTGTGGGACATTGACCCCAATACCCCTTTCACGGCCAGGGGGCTCTTTGGTAGTCAGAGCCTCAGACAGAATGTCACATGGCCCCGAGTTCCTGTAGAACCTTCCAGTGTTTTTGGAACCCTCTACCATCACATTATACAGTTCTTGGTCTACTGAGTTTTCAAAGTAATAAGAACCGTCTACATGCCTCTTTGCACAAGCCCGCAAGTAGTCCCTAGCGCGAATGCCCCTAATTTCACTAAAGTCTGGTTTGCCACCCGTAGCTACTGCTTCTTTGTCCTCCTGATCCCATAGCGGTTTCATGTCGTAGTATCTTTCCACACCCATACGGTGTGTGTGTGTGTTCTTCTTGTGAAGTTCTGATTGCATGGCACTCTTCTTAATAAACTCTTCACTGGCCCTAACACTTTTGAATTCTTTCTAGTCTTCCTTTGCAATTTGGGGGTATGAAGGGATTGGGTCCTTACCTTGACTCAAGTACTTCATGTACAACACATGCTTCCAGTTTCTCCAAGCATCCCTGGCCTTCTTCAGTGCAGAGTGGTCCACCTGCTCTCTCCACTCCTCAAGAATGTTGAAGTGCTCCATGATCTCCCGGACTATCCTCTGCCATGTTTCTGTATCAGCTTTCCCAAACCTCGGCAGATTAATGTTGAGCCTTGCCCTGCCAACAAATCCACACACACTCCTGAACCTCGTGCGTGCTTTATCCTATTTAGTTGAAGCCCAAGACTTCAAATCGATGTCAGCTATTTTGTATACACATTTAGGCTTTTGTGTGGGATTTCTTGGAGCGTTCTTTCGACTCTTGACCGGAAGGGTCATTGTGACAGCTCTATCCCATTCCTCATTTCTTGATACATCATCATCTGTTACGGACATGTTGTCTTTAGACTCAGATGAAGATACATCGGGAGAAGTATGACTGTCATCGCAGCTAATCGTCATCTACAGAGGACACATGTATGACTCATGGCAAAAGGTTCAAAGGTACTCAAACATCATTCCTCATCTGAATCTAGTGAATGTGAATCTGATGAAAAATTCAAACCTAGCTATTCCAAACTTGCTAATATTGCCACCAAACAACAAACTGCTTTGCAAAGGGTTCAGAAACTGCTAGACAAAAGCGACGACCTGTTGAATGAGGAAATGGATCACACTCAAACTCTGACTAAGGGACTTCAAAGTCTTTAGTCTAAGTTTGATAACCTTCAAAGTCGTCATGATGCTCTCTTAGTCGATCATGAGAAGCTTTCTTATGAATTTCTTCGAAGAAAGTAAGATCTTGAGAAACTAAGGGTGTCTCATGAAGATCTTCAAAGGGATAACGACTCTTTGCTCGCTCAATAGATCAGTACCGCCCAGGAAGATTTCGTTCCACCTTGCTTGAAATGCATCGAACGTGAAACTGCTCATTCTTCACCTGAAAGTTCAAATGCTTCTATTAATGCAAATTCTTCAACTATTTATGTGGTCACAAATTCCTCATCTGAGGATACCACAAGTGTCACTAATGAAAATGCATGGTTGAAGGAATTGTATGTGACAGGCATATACAAAAGCCTCAAAGGGCATCAAACACTCTGTGATGTGCTTAAAAAGCAGATTCTAAACAGGAACCCTAGGAAAGAGGGTATTGCCTTTGAGAGGAAACTCAATGTTATTGGATCCTAATGGAAACCTGAGCAGTACCCCAAAACTTCATGGGTTGCCGCAAAAGGACCTCCTGTAGATCCATCCAGTTTATCTGGTTTTACTTGTGAATCTTCATATTCCTCTGATGAGTCAGTTGACTCCAACTATAAACTTCTCAAAAATCAGAATGGTGAGTATTTGCCAGATATGTTGGTACTAACTGTAGGAACGGTCCTCCAAAGAAGAAAATCTGGGTCCCCAAAAGGTACTTTGAAAACCTTCAAGTGAATGTCATCATGACACCACCAGTGAAGAACAGGAACCCCAGATCAAATTCTTCATTTGAACCAAAGTCTTCACAAGGACCAAAGTCCTCACATGGACCAAATTCCTCATATGGTCAAAAATCATATCATTCTCGTGCTAATGCTTCTGTTTCGCAGGGAAAATCTAAGGGTCATGAATATGTTCATTATTCTTCAAATCATTATGTTCATAAGTCCTCGAAGAATTTCTCAGCTTATTCATATGAGTACTCTAACCCCCCTCCTATGAAACGAAGTGCACTTGCTTCAATGCCACCATTCTCATATGGAGCGCGCAGAATGACGAACTCTTTACCACCCCTTCAGATGTGGGTGGTGAAGAAATTGAACTAATCTCTTATGCAGGTTCAGGTCTCCAGACGAACTTCAAAGTCTGATGAATTTGCTGGAGACCTGATAAAATGCTGGAAGGGACGCAAGCTAATCATGAAGAAATGAATCATTCATTTCTCACGTCCTCATATTACTTTGCTAACTATACTATGCGATGAAATTCAATCTGATGAATTTGATGTCATATACTTCACACTGAAGTATATGTGTTCGTAAGTGGTACTAATTCATCTGTAGGATGAGCCACCCAAAGCTACTGAGTGGGTCCTAGACAGTGGATGCACCAACCACATGACTGGTGACAAGAGTCTATTGATGGACATTCCACTTGCTCCATCACATCTAAAGCATATCACCTACGCTGACAAAGGAAAAAGCAAGGTATTGGGCCTAGGTAAGGTTGCAATCTCGAAGGATCGACACATGGATAAAGTAATGCTTGTTGAATCCCTTGGATTCAACCTCATGTCTGTCTCAATGCTTTGTGATCTTGATATGGTTGTCATCTTTGGCAAATACCGTTGCATTGACATCATGGAATCTGACAAATCCAAAGTCTTCGAAGGCTTTAGGAAAGGAGACTTGTATATTGTTGATTTGTCTACAGGTCCACAGCCGGCCACATGTCTACTTGCAAAAGCTTCAGAAGGCTGGTTATGGCATCGATGACTTGGACACGTTGGCATGAGGAACTTGCACACGCTCGCGAAGAAAAAGCACGTCATTGGTATTGAGGGTGTCAAATTCCTCAAGGATCACCTGTGTGGGGCTTGTGAGTCTGAAAAGATGACCAGATCCAAACATCCATCCAAGACTATCATGACTACCACTCGTGCTTTTGAATTGCTTCATATGGATCTCTTTGGTCCCACTCACTATGCCACACTAACAAATACTCCATGCTTATATGGCTTTGTCATTGTTGATGGTTTTCTCGCTATACTTGGTTGCACATTATCCTGTATAAACTTGAAGTGCAGAATGTCTTCAAACGATTTTCTTCAAGGGCCTCGACGAATTTCGGCGTTAAGATCAAGCATATCAGGAGTTATAGTGGGACTGAGTTCAAGAACACTGGTCTTGATGATTATCTTGATGAACTTGGTATTACTCATGAGCTATCTGCCCATTATACTCCTCAGCTGAATGGCGTTGTGGAGCGCAAGAATAGCACTCTTGTTGAGATGGCTTGCACCATGCTTGATGAATACAAGACCCCTCGTCGCTTCTGGCTTGAGGCAACCAATACTGCTTGCCACATCATCAACAGGGTATATCTTCACAAATTCCTCAAGAAGACTTCATATGAGCTCCTCACTGACAAGAAACCCAATGTGAGTTATTTCAAAGTCTTCGGTGCTAAATGCTAGATTAGAGATCCTCACCACAGCTCTAAATTTGCACCGAAAGCACATGAAGGTTTTATGCTTGGTTACGGAAAGGACTCGCACACCTACAGATTCTTCAATACCTTTCACAACAAGGTTGTTGAAACTGTAGATGTGCGGTTCGATGAAACTAACGGCTCGCAAAGAGAGCACCTACCTCCTATGCTAGATGAAATGCCTCCTGAGGAATCCATTAGGTTCAAGGCCGCTGAAGATGTGATCCTTACTGAAGAACAACCACTCTCTGAAGAAGTTGTACCAAACGCTGAAGATATTCATCCTGATACACCTGAAGAAAATGACACTGAATAAAATGCTCAGCCTCAACAAAGTCTTCAACCCACGCATCCAAGACTTGCAAATGAAGTGTAGATTGAGAAAATCCTCGACGACATCAATGCACCAGGTCCTCTCACTCACTCAAGAGCTTCTCATTTGTCTAAATTTTGTGGGCACTTTGCCTTTGTCTCTATCACAGAGCCCACCAAAGTTGATGAAGCTTTCTTGGAGCTTGAGTGGATTCAAGCCATGCAAGAGGAATTGCATCAATTCAAGCTCAACAACGTGTGGGAACTTGTCAAGCGCCCATATCCTCGCAAGCACAGTGTCATAGGTACCAAGTGGATCTACCGCAACAAACAAGACGAACTTGGTCACGTAGTGAGGAATAAGGCCCGTCTTGTGGCACAGGGCTACACACAGGTTGAGGGAATTGACTTTGATGAAACTTTTGCACCTGTTGCTAGACTTGAACCTAGTCGCATATTGCTTGATTATGCTAACCATCACAATATCATCTTATATCAAATGGATGTGAAAAGTGCATTTCTCAATGGTAAGCTTGAGGAAGAAGTATATGTTGCTCAACCCCCAGGTTTTGAAGGTCCTAAACATCCGGACAAAGTCTTCAAACTCAACAAGGCTCTCTATGGCCTCAAGCAAGCCCCTCGGGCGTGGCATGACACACTGAAGGAATTCCTCATGAAGAAAGGCTTCAAACCCGGTTCACTTGACCCAACTCTTTTCACTAAATCATATGATGATGAATTATTTGTGTGCCAAATATACGTGGATGATATTATCTTTGGATGTACTGACAAACGTTACAGTGATGAATTTGCCTATATGATGAGTGAAGAATATCAAATGTCTATGATGGGAAAGCTCAAATTCTTCCTAGGTATTCAAATTCGTCAACAACGCAATGGCATCTTCATATCTCAAGAGAAATACCTCAAGGATGTCCTGAAGAAATTCGGCATGCAGGATTGCAAAGGCGTCAAGATTCCTATGCCCACATCGGCTCAACTCTGCACTGACGAAAGTGGTAAAGATTTCAATCAGAAGGTATATCGCTCCATGATTGGTTCTTTATTGTATCTTTGTGCATCTAGGCCAGATATTATGCTTAGTGTTTGCATGTGTGCCCGATTCCGAGCAAAACCGAAGGAATCACACCATAAGGCTGTGAAGCATATTCTTCGATATCTAGCTCACACACCAACACTAGGATTATGGTACCCCAAGGGCTCAGATCTTGACCTCATTGGATATTCTGATTCTGATTATGCTGGTGATCGTGTGGACCGTAAGTCAATATCAGGCACATGTCATTTCCTCGGACGATCCTTAGTTTGTTGGTCCTCGAAGAAGCAGAACTGCGTGTCACTATCTATTGCTGAAGCTCAGTACATTGCTGCTAGTTCCTGTTCTGCTCAATTACTATGGATGAAGCAAACCCTCAAGGACTACGGCATCAACGTGAAGAATGTCCCTCTCTACTGACAACGAGAGTGCCATCAAGATTGCTTACAACCCAGTTCAGCACTCAAAGACCAAGCACATCCAGATCTGTCATCATTTTCTTCGTGACCATGTGATGAAGGGCGATATTTTCATCGACCACGTGAAGAGTGAAGGACAACTGGTTGATATCTTCACAAAGCCCTTGGATGAAAACAGATTTTGGAAGTTGCGGTGTGAACTAAATATCTTAGAATCTTCGAATGTTCTTTGAAAGGACACACATCCTAACACTTACGCAAAATTGATGACTTTGATGTGCAACACACGAAGTAATGTTTTTCTTCAATCAATGAAGACTAACACTCTAAGTGTGAAGAAATTAATGAAGAATTCGATTCTCGGAACCCTACGACAATTGTACGTGGTGTCTGAAATCATCATTCTTATACGGTCGGTCACGCCACCAACCACAGTTGAAATTCTTCAAGTTTGAGTTTTTCATCATTTTGCAAATTCTTCAAAATTTCAAATTCTTCAAGTTTGCAAAATCCTCAAAATCTACAAATTCTTCAAACATTTCAACTGACATTTTTCATGAGAGTTTTTCTTCGTTGAATATATATATATAGCATTCACTTATTGCTATTTCCTCAAGTTGATTTTCCTCTATGTGAATGTGATCAGACCCATTCCCCCTCTATGCTAAATGCAACCCAGTCTGTTCACAAATTCTTCATATGCATTCTACTTTGAAACCCGTTCAAAGTCTTCACGGTGTCCTTGTCAGCTGAAGAATTTGCGAACAAAACTTTAAATTTTCATTTTTTGGCGGTTGCAGCTCAAACCGATTTCGATTCCCACGGCTGGATAACCCACGATCCCCCACTATCTCCACTTCTCAGTATGTGGGTGACACATGTCGCCTGGATAGCAAGGGTCAGGGGTAAAGCTGTCCAAAATCTTTGGACTGGGTAGCTATTCACTTCAGTTATAAATACCTCCCTCCCCTTACCTTCCATCTTTTACTCCGCTCGACCTCATCTTTCCATCTCGAGCTCAGACCTAGCGCCGCCGCTATACCTCATCGCCGCCAGAGAGGAAGAGCTTCACTGCCTCAACCTCCTCGTCGACGTACTCGCATCGGCCGCGGAAGCCTTCCCCCCCCCCCCCCCCGCCACCGCTGTAGCTGTCTTCCACCGCCGAGTTAGGGCATGGGAGATCTGGACTGACGAGCCTCTCCGTTCTTCTTACAGTTCATCGTGTTTATCGCATACGGTAAGTAAAATCTAATTTTACTTCACCTTTTTGATCCTTATGATTTTCACAAAATCCTCAAAAGGTGTTTATTCTTCAATAATTCATTCCTTAAACACCGAACCAACCTCCTTCTCTTGAATGTTTCTCTAAGTGATGATTTTCCTCATGATTCCTCAATTGTGTGGATCTACAAATTTGCACAACTCTGGAATCAATGTCAAGAACACTTATTGAAATTCTTCGAGACCTCTATTGGTCAAATTCCTCAAACTTGATGTTTCATTTGCAAAATTTCTGAGAACGCATCTGACCTCTTCAAATTCTTCGCACCTATAATCTATTCACATGTACAAAATGTCAGCTGATGAATCTCTAGGTTCTCATCAACTTAACTCATTTGCAGCGTTCCTCGAAGAAAAATTTGCACACTTCATCTGAATCCTCGAAAGTACAAAATCCTCAACCGAAGAAAATGACAGAGGGCAAAAGACCTTAGAAAGGAGGAAAGCGACCGGAAGTGCACACTGCCTTTGAGATACCCGATGATTTGTATGATGAATATTGCACACCAGATGAAGCCACTCATGGCAAAGAAACTCAAAAGTAGTGTAAGATCCGTATCCAGAGAATTGAGAGGAGATGGGCACGAGAATGGAGAGAATATCGGTATGTTACTCCAAAGTACATGAAGAAATTTGCTATTAAACCTCCGTGCAAAAGACCACTTTTGGCTGAAGGGCAAGAAGCTGATCCCACTAGTCTCAAAACCGGTGAAGACTTTCCACATGAATGGGAAAAGCAACAAGCCAAGTTGGCAAGAAAGGCAAAAGAGGCTATGAAGAAATTCAATGAGGACTCTGCTGCTGCTGTCGCTGCCGGGGCCTCTATTAGTGCCACTGCTCCAAAGAAAGCTATGGTGAAGAAATCAGCTGTAAAATCTTCAGCCCCAAAGTCTTCAGCCCCAAGTTCTTCATAGCATGTGCCTCAGGCAAAATCTTCAAGGGTTCATGCAATGCCCTTAGTGGTAGGCCAATCCTGAGCTGCTTCTGCCAAGTCCTCAACCCTAGTGCAACTTGAAACATGTCAAAGGACTGCAGGTTTTTCTACTGCTTCAGGGGCCTCTGCTACCTCATCAGCCCAAGCATATTCATCAAGCAGTCCCACGTTGCTGAAAATAAATACTACTGTTGGACGAGGCAGGAGGCCAAGTCCTCACGGAAAGAGAGTGATATTTGAAGTTCCCTCAGACACCGAGGAAGATGATGCTGATGATGAAGAACTGGCTGCTATAGTCAGAAACAAGCAAGAGAGAGTGGCCCAAGTCATGTCCTCGCCGCTTTCATTGGTGAGGAAAAGTGGGAGTTTGAGAATGCCAGAAGGGCCAACAAAGCTCAACTGAAGAAGGAACGATTTATGAAGGACAATGTCCTCAACCTGACGCCAAATCAACTTGTCTCTATCCAAAGGGATATAAAAGGCCTCAGTGAAAAATACAATAGTCACTACTGAGATTGGCAGATTCATCAAGATGGCTGACAAAGTCATCAAGGATCACAACTCAAAGGTTTCAGCTAGATCGCAACCATCAAATCCTCTGCTCACCCAGCTGAAGAAATTGCTAGGCCAGCTGAAGGAACTGTTGCGGCTGAAGAAACTGCCAGGACGACTGCATCAGTCGTTCCTGAAGAAACTGTTGCTCCTTCACCTCATGCTCCCCCGACAAAATCCTCAAAGGTGAAGAATTTGACTCTTCCTTCTGCATCAGAAGCGAAGAAGACAAAGGCTGCGGAGAAGGAAGCTGCTTAGAAAAGGAAAGCATCAGAAACCGCAGATTCCTCAGCTGCAAAAAGGTTGAAGACTCTGCCCAGTTCTTCAACAGAACCCATAGATGCTACTCCTCTCTCTTCTGTCCCAGCCTATGAAATTGTTCCATTTGGTGAAGATTATCAAATTCCAAATGATGAAGCTGATGAAAATCAATCTACTGCTTCAGAGCCAATTGATGAAGAAATACAGATAGATGAAACTGCTCCAACACCTGTGATATCATCTCCCCAGCCTTAGTAAACCGTTGAAGAAGCTGGAGTTGAAGAAATGGAAGAGGATGTGGACATTGGATCCACTACTCCTGTCGTAAATGATGAATATTGGGAAGCAGCACACCCAAATTCTCCAATGGCAACCCCTCTTGCACAGATTCCTCAGTCCCCTGCTCAAACTGAAGAAGTTCAAACAGGGTCTGAAGAACATCATACCCCTCTCCAGTCCACCAATGAAGAAATTCCACCTGCATAAGCTGATGAAAATGTTGTGCCAAGTGCACATGAGGATCCCGTAGTGCAAATTCCTCAGACTGATGAAACTCCAGTTGTGCCAAGGGAGGTTGGGAGACGTTTCAAACCTAATCTTCAGCCCAAGCCTGCACTGCCTTTCAAAAGGCGGCCCAAATTCCTCAGGGAGAATTTCTATGATGAACACCATTTCTTCACTGGTGCCAATCCATATGACTCTCCGAGGATTCGTCAAAAGAGATTCTGGACTGCAACTCAAGCAAACTTCTATAGTGCCGTGCTATTTCAGAAGGACAAGGTTTTTCAGCACTATCAAATTCCTCATGCTGACATGGAAACCATTCCTTGCTTCACCCCAGTACTTAATGTTCTTTATGATGCTGGTCTGCTACCATTCTGCGCTGATATTTGTGATTGGAATGAAGAACTCATTGTTCAGTTCTATGCTACACTTCACATCTCAGGTGATGCACAAGATATCAACTCCTGGGTACTTGACTGGATGACTAAGAACACCCACTATATTGCTCCAGCAACTGAATTACTTTGAGCAGTTCCAGTCAGTATTCCCTCAGCTGATGCCAGATGCCTCTACGAAGAACCTGAACGTCCAAATCATCTCATGCAAGTACTGATGAAGCCTTTGGATCCAGGTCAAGCATCCAAAACCTCTTTTTTGGTGAAGGATTTGCTGTATGTGCCCCGCACCATGTACCGCATCATGACCAAAACCCTCAGCCCTATCAAAGGTCACAACAATGAAGAGGAAGATGTGGTAGGCGTGATGAAGAATCTTCTGTTCAACATTATTCATGGGATTCCTATAAATCTTCATGATTTCTTCATGAGGACATTGGCCAACATTGCTCTGTCTCTGTTTGAACTCAAGCCATATGCTCCTTGGATCATGAAATTCATCAGAGCGAGATCCTCAATTCCTTATGAAGCTGATTTTCGAAATCATTTCAGTTACCTGCCCCCGATTGAAGTCCTCAAGAACATATTTTACTCAATTGATTGGAAGGGAAAATCTGTTATTGATGAAGGATATCATCCTCTGAATGGTCAATTTTGTCCTGCTGCCTCTTATTCAACCAATGATGAGACAATATCACAAGACTCAGCAGCTCGAGCCACTACTCAAATACCTCCTGAAACAGCCCCAAGAGTGATGACTGATCGTGAGCTTCTCCTCAGTCTTCATCAAAAAGTCGATCGCAATCACAAGTGGGTCAAATGGTAGTTTGGTGTAATTCTTCGTGATATGACTGTCACGCATAACGCTTTGAGAAAGAATCACTACTATCTGCATGAAGTCTTCAACCGCACTTGGGCCACTCTTCAACATCTCTATACCCCTGAAGTACTTGCAGAGATGGAATTTCAGCGGGACTTTGATTGGTCCTATCCGCCCAAGAAGAAATTAAAGAAGGTTCAAGTTCCTCAGCTGGTTACAAGTTCATTTTCTTCTTCGCACGGGACATATTCCAATGAGGATATTGACAACACTGCTGTGGGCCCTGCATCGACAAACGACCCCGACAATGCTGACGCGCTTCCGCCGACTTCTGGATGAAATTCTTCAGGCGCGTTAGTCCTCAATTTTGTCCCTTTTGGTCACTTGATGACAAAGGGGGAGAAATTTGAGTTAGTCTTCAAGCGGGTCTCTTTATATGGGCTATTTTTGTTTAAGTTACAACTCTCACTCTTCTGAAGTGTTTGTTGGTTGAGTTGTAAACTTCAGTCCGATGGTGGTCTGATGCTTTTGAACTGCTTTCTGCATGATTATTTCCTCAAATATCTTAATGCATGCATGCTGAATTTCCTCAGACACCATTTTCCATCATGCATTTCAATTTCCTCATGATATAGATGTTAAATGCGTGTATGGATTACAAGATATAGGGGCGATCTCCAAGATTTTATCCTGCCATGTGCATTTGCAATCCAAAGCAAACTCCTCAAATATGCACATCTTCAGGGGGAGTTCCTCTATATCTTGCAAACTCAGCACATACACTTCATATGTTTATCCCCGTTGAAAACCTAACCTATTTGTCATCAGTCACCAAAAAGGGGGAGATTGTAAGTGCATCTAGTGCCCCTTAGTGATTTTTGTGTATTGAAGACTTGTAGGTTAAGGGACTAATATGTGTGTGAGTGTACACAGGCTCTATAAGTCGCTGAGGAGTTTGATAAATACGAAGAATGTTGACCCCTAAAAATCAATGTCTTCAGCTGAAGACTTTGATATTCCCTGAAGACTTTGAAGAATGAAGAAATTGGTGTGACCTGGAATATATAGATACGAGGACTATGAAGCGTGAAGTCTTTTGTTTTCGTAGTTTGATTTCCTTTATTTTAGTCATAGGAAACACCGTACTGTTAAAGGGGGTCGAGGTAATACTAAAGAAGAATTTCCAAGTGGTGCTCATCTCAAAGCCTATGCATACCCAAAACCTTCGAGTGAAGCCTTTGGAAATCTCTTGCAGTTCAGTCAATTTCTTCATTGACAGAGACGAAGTTCTTCTGTTCTCTGAGGAATTTGTTCTGACTGAGGAGTTAGGATTTCGCCAGTGCGAATTGCCTACAGTGTGGAATATGATAAGCCCTGAGGAATTTGATAGTTCAAATTCCGACCATTGATGTGCCTTGAGCCAGCTGTCCAGATATCTTATCCACATAACGGTCATATCATTGGGGGCATTTATGTCTTATCATGTCGGGTTGCACCCTGTCTATAAATAGCCGCCCCCACAACCAATAGTTGGTTGGCTGCTCCGAGAGAGATTGACACTTGTCATTTGAGAGAAACCCATCCTTTGAAGACTTTGAGAGAAAATCATCAGTGAGGAAAAACCCAAAAGCCCAAACCACCAAAACCCAAAGTGATTGAGCATCACTGAAGAGATTGTTCCTGTGTGGAACCGAAGCCTTTTACCTTTGAAGACTGTGTATCTTCCATACGGTTAGGCATCATGGTCTAGAGCATCCAGCAGTCAATTGTGGATCGCCGGGTGACCGAGTTTGTGAGGGTTTGGAAGTCTACCCTGAAGACTTACCACGAGTGTTGGGCGAGGTCTGTGTGACCTTAGCTTAAGGAGAATATCGTAAGGACTGTGTGTCCTGGGACTGTGTGTCCTTTGTTTTAAATAATAAGCCGCTCCGAACCAGACGTACGACTTTCACATCAGTTGGAACTGGGTCATCAAATCATTGTCTTCATCGAGCTCCTGGATCTATTTCCTCATTCCTTCTATTTCCTCGAACTACTTATTGATGAAACTGTTCTTTACTGTTTGAAGAATTTGACTGAAGACTTTCTCAATTTCCTCATCTCAAATTCTTCAGCCACTTTATCGTCTGCCTGCTTATCCTGTTCACGCTACTTATGCTCTATGTATGCTTCATTTCATCATGATGACTATGCTACTGCTATGTTTCGCATGCACTTGAGTACTTATTCCGCTGCTTGTATTTCATCAATTAGCAAATTCCTCATGTAATTCCTCAGTGACGAATTTGTAAAAATCACCTATTCACCCCCCTCTAGTCGATATAACGCACTTTCAGTATCTCAGTAGAAGGATCATAGTTTCAAAGGGAGAAGTGGCAAATTGAACTCCAATCGACGGTGTCTGCATTGCCTCTCCTCCAATTTTTTCCCACTGTAGGCTATCATCACTATATGCCAGATTTATTTTTCTGGCGTATTTCTGGGCTCGATTTCTATATTTAAGTCATTTTTAGCATTTACGGGGCGTTTAGTGTATATAAATCGAATCCCAACTGCAACCACGTGTGTTGACGAGATGGATAAGCACTACCGTTCGATCTGGTTGCATCCTACAGTGCAGACGTATGATCCGTGTGGTTTGGGTTTTGGCCAATCAGAACGCATGACTCATTTTTCGCGCATTAGGTGTCATCGGCCATGTTTTGGGAAGCACACGAATTTAATGAATGAACCGTGTGCTATTTGTTTATGCCCAACAATCATATTTTCATTTCAAATAAAGTTGTGACTTCATCATTGTCGGGACCCTGATCCTAAGTCATATGAATTCAGCATGTAAAATATCACATCACTTTGCAGCCTCACGCATGGTTATCCCCACGGTTGCCACCTTACCTTCGCCAGGACCATTTGTGTCTTTTGGCTCATGTATATGAATATTTCACTAGCAATCATACGTCAGAGAACTCGGGTCGACATGACTAGTCATAGAACCCAAGTGGCACATCCATATAGGGACAGGCATACGTAACCCAACAATGCAGGTGTCGGTCATCAACGTGTGTAGCCGAGTCATAGCAAGCTACATGGACTCCATTACACCGTGATACATTTCTGTCATCAACTGCATTTAGACGAGTCATAGCAGGCTACATGGCTGCGAGACATTTCCCCGTAGGGACAGACACAACAGCAAAGAAGGATACCCGCCAGTCAATCAATATGTTCGGAGCAGTAGCAAGCTACCATGGCTTAGTGGAAGCACAAAGAGGCATTTCCCTATAAAGAGGGGTACTAAAGGCACACAAATAGGTGTCAAATCCCACACATAACAATGCACGTCAGATGTACGCACAACATGCACGACATGCGTAGATACAACATGGCATCACACCACAAATGCACGACTCAAAGTGTTTATTAAAGACTCATAAGAGCCAACATGGTGTGATATTCCAAACAGGGGTCACGTGACCCAACACTCAAGTCATACAAGCATCAAGCGGAAGCAAAACATGTCTGAGTACAGACACCTACTAAAGTGGCTAGTGGAGCGTGAAAAACTACACCGACCTTCCCAAAGGAACCAGACCTTTGTCTGGGATTCCCAAGCTAATCCAGTCAACATCGAACTTCATGTCGTAAGAATCACTAATGAGACTGACGTCTCCTCTGCAAAAACATAAATTAAGCAACCGTGAGTACAAAGGTACTCAGCAAGACTTACATCATAACTATCTACATATGCATCATTATCAACAAGGGGGTTGTGGAGTTTAATTGCAGCAAGCCAGCTTTGAATCTTGGCTAACCTATACTACGACTACGAGTACTTTCTTTGAGGTGGAATATCGCACACGAGTCCACTTATTCACCAAATCAATACACCACTATGGATCCACTCCCGTCTCCCTACGAGAACACCATCCATAGCACTCACGCTTATCTTGCGCATTTTAGAGTATCCATTTCAAGTTGTCTATGAACCACAAAAGTTTTCCAAGTAGTCCATATCCAAGGACACGGCAGGGGTGTACTTCTTCACACACGCTCTCGCCACTTATTGCCATGTGCACATAAAAAGGCACCTTGTCAACCTTCAAGCGGAAGCCCAGCGAGGGAGTCACCCACGGCCGTTAACCATAGAAGATCCTAGTCCACGTTTATCACCTATTTGAGACTAAACCTGTCGGGGATGTAACCCCGTGGTATAACCCGCCCTAATGGGCCGGGTTAACATGTTGACGGCCCTACAGTCAAGTCTAAGATGGGCTGTGTCATGAAGACAAGACAGAAAAGACGGTGGCTCAAAGCCCACAAGGCGAAAGGCGCCGGCCGGTTTCCTTGCTTGAGGAGCAAGGCGAGTTAGAGGCATTATAGGTTACGAGTCACGATATGACCCAGACTCTATTGTAAACCCTAGGGTCTTGACCTGTATATAAAGGCAAGCCCCTAGGACCGAAAGACTCAGGTCACAATCTCTCGATATCTAGGTTAGCGATTCTGCACCCTTGTAATCGAGATCTATCCATCAATACACACAAAGCAGGACGTAGGCTATTACCTCCATCGGAGGGGCCGAAGCTGGGTAAACCCGACTCTCTTTCCCGTTTAATCCCTTTGAGTCGCCACCTAGCGGCGATGGCCTCACACCTAAGTCCTTGCATGAGGACATCTGTCGTGACAAAACCACGACAGTTGGCGCCCACCGTGGGGCCCTCGCCCGGTGGAATTGAGTTCTCGAAGGGAACCCTTCCAGGGTTTGGGAAGTTTGCGGTTGATTGATACGTCCATTTTCCATCATGATTTCCTACTATTATTTACTTTGTTTTGCTGAATAATAATGCTTCGGGGAGTGATTCTAATGCCTTTTCTCTCATAATATACAAGGTTTACACAAAGAGGGAGAATACCGGCAGCTGGAATTCTGGACCCAAGAAAAGACCGTCAGAAATACATATTCTGCACAACTCCAATGAAGCTGAAAATTTAAGGAGATTATTTTTGTATTTAATAAAAATTACTGGAGCTGAAAACTACCGAAGGAGGGCCACCAGGTGGGCACAACCCACCAGGGCGCGCCCTGGTGTATTGTGCCCAGCTTGGCCCGCTTCCGGTGCCCATCTTCTGGTATAAATTCCCAAAAAACCTAAAAAAATTAGGAGGAGGACTTTCGGGATGAAGCGCCGCCGCCTCGAGGCGGAACTTGGGCAGGAGCACTTTTGCCCTCTGGCGGAGCGATTCCGCCGGGGGAACTTCCCTCCCGGAGGGGGAAATCGAAGCTATCGTCATCACCAACACCCCTCTCACCTTTGGGAGGCCAATCTTCATCAACATCTTCAATAGCACCATCTCCTCTCAAACCCTAGTTCATCTCTTGTGTTCAATCTTTGTACCGGAACCAAAGATTGGTACCTGTGGGTGACTAGTAGTGTTGATTACCTTGCGTAGTTGATTACTATATGGTTTATTTGGTGGAAGATCATATGTTCAGATCCATTATGCTATTCATTACTCCTCTGATCTTGAGCATGATTATTATTTGTGACTAGTTACCTTTGTTCTTGAGGTCACGGGAGAAGTCATGTTGCGAGTAATCATATGAATTTGATATCTGTTCGATATTTTGATGATATGTATGTTGTGATTCCCTTAGTGCTGTCATGTGAACGTCGACTAGATGACACTTCACCATTCATGGGCCTAAGGGAATGCATTGTGGAGTAGTTATTAGCTGATGGGTTGCTAGAGTGAGAGAAGTTTAAACCCTAGTTTATGCGCTACTTCGTAAGTGGCTGATTTGGATCCATATGTTTAATGCTATGGTTAGACTTTGTCTTAATACTTTTCTCGTAGTTGCGGATGCTTGCGATGGGGTTAATCATAAGTAGGTTGTTAGTTCAAGTAAGAACAGGATCTTAGCACCGGTCCACCCACATATCAATTATCAAAGTAGCGAACACGAATCAAACGAACATGATAAAAGTGAGTAGACAAAATTCCCGTGTACCCTCAAGAACACTTTGCCTATTACTAGTGATTGTTCTGGCCTGTCCTTTGCCTCAAAAGGATTGGGCTACCTTGCTGCACCTTATTTACTGTTACTGTTACTTGCTCGTTACAAATTACCTTGCTACCAAACTATCTGTTACCTACAATTTCAGTGCTTGCAGAAATTACCTTGCTGAAAACCGCTTGTCATTTCCTTCTGCTCCTCGTTGGGTTCGACACTCTTACTTATTGAAAGGACTATGATTGATCCCCTATACTTGTGGGTCATCAAGACTCTTTTCTGGCGCCGTTGCCGGCGAGTGAAGCGCTCTTGGTAAGTGGAAATCGGTAAGGAAAAACTTATACTACGTGCTGAAATTTATTGCTACTTGCTACTATGGAGAACAATCCTTTGAGGGGTTTGTTCGGGGTATCTTCACCTCGACCGGAACCACAATTAGTTACCCCTCAACCTACAGCACCTACTGAAAATGTTACTTATGAAATTCCTTCGGGTATGCTAGAAAACCTGCTTGCTAAACCTTATGCAGGAGATGGAACTGAACATCCTAATATGCATCTTTTATATGTGAACGAAATATGTGGATTATTTAAGCTTGCAGGTTTACCCGGAGATGAAGTTAAGAAGAAGGTTTTCCCTTTATCTTTGGAGGGAAAAGCATTGACATGGTATAGGCTATGTGATGATCTTGGATCATGGAACTGGAATCGTTTGCAATTGGAATTCCATCAAAAGTTTTATCCTATGCATCTAGTTCATCGTGATCGGAATTATATATATAATTTTTGGCCTCGTGAAGGAGAAAGTATCGCTCTAGCTTGGGGGAGGCTTAATTCAATGTTATATTCATGCCCCAATCATGACATTCCGAGGGAAGTTATCATTCAGAATTTTTATGCTCGGCTTTCTCATAATGATCAATCCATGCTCGATACTTCTTGTGCAGGTTCTTATATGAAAAAGACTATTGATTTCAAGTGGGATCTCTTAGAAAGAATTAAACGCAACTCTGAAGATTGGGAACTCGACGAAGGTAATGAGTCAGGTATAAAGCTTGAATTTGATTGTGTTAAATCTTTTATGAATACCGATACTTTTCATAAGTTTAGCACTAAATATGGACGTGACTCTGAGATAGTAGCCTCTTTCTGTGAAGCATTTGCTACTCATGTTGACCTCCCTAAGGAGAAGTGGTTTAAATATCATCCCCCTATTAAAAATAAATTAAAGAACCGGTCATAGCTAAAGAAGAAACCATCTTTTACAATGTTGATCTAGTTGTGCCTACCACTTATATTGAAAAGCCACCTTTCCCTATTAGGATAAAGGAACATGCTAAGGTATCAACTGTGGTTCGTAAGAGTAATATAAGAGCACCTAAAACCCCTGAGAAAATTAAAGTAGAACCTAATGTTGCTATGGTTAAGGATCTCTTGGTAGAAAATGTTGATGGGCATGTCATCTACCTTTGTGATGAAGCTGCTAGAATCGCTAAACCTGATAAGAAATATAAACATAGACCTATAGAAGGCTTGCCTGTTGTCTCAGTTAAAATAGGAGATCATTGCTACCATGGTTTATGTGATTTAGGTGCTAGTGTGAATGCTATCCCTTTTACCTTATACCAAGAAATTATGAATGAAATAGCACCTGCTGAAATGGAAGATATTGATGTTACTATTAAACTTGCTAATAGAGACACTATCACACCACTTGGGATTGTTAGAGATGTTGAAGTCTTGTGTGGGAAAGTAAAATACCCTACTGATTTTCTAGTCCTTGGTTCCCCACAAGATGACTTTTGTCCCATTATCTTTGGTAGACCTTTCTTGAGTACCATCAATGCTAAGATAGATTGTGAAAAACAAACCGTCGGTGTCAGTTTTGGTAATGTGTCTCATGAGTTTAATTTTTCCAAGTTTAGTAGACAACCCCATGATAAAGAATTATCTAATAAGGATGAGATAATTGGCCTTGCTTCTATTGATGTGCCTCCTACTGATCCATTAGAACAATATTTGCTTGACCATGAAAATGATATGCACTTGCGTGAAAGAAATGAAATAGATCAAATTTCCTTCGAACAACAACCTCTCTTGAAACACAATTTGCCTATTGAAACCCTTGGAGGTCCTCCTCCACCTAAAGGTGATCCTGTGTTTGTATTGAAACAATTGCCTGACACTTTGAAGTATGCTTATCTTGATGAGAAAAAGATATATCCTGTTATTATTAGTGCTAACCTTCCAGAACATGAAGAAGAGAGATTATTGAAAGTTCTAAGGAAGCACCGGGCTTCCATTGGGTATACTCTTGATGATCTTAAGGGCATTAGTCCCACTCTATGTCAGCACAAGATCAATATGGAACCTGATGCTAAAACCGTTGTTGATCACCAATGGCGATTGAATCCCAAAATGAAAGAAGTGGTAAGAACTGAAATATTAAAGCTTCTGGAAGCAGGTATAATCTATCCCATAGCTGATAGTAGATGGGTAAGTCCCGTTCACTGTGTCCCTAAGAAAGGAGGTATTACTGTTGTTCCTAATGATAAGAATGAACTCATTCCACAAAGAATTGTCACTGGCTATAGAATGGTAATTGATTTTAGAAAATTAAATAAAGCTAATAGGAAAGATCATTACCCTTTGCCTTTCATTGATCAAATGCTAGAGAGACTATCTAAGCACACACACTTTTGTTTCCTAGATGGATATTCTGGTTTCTCTCAAATACCTGTGTCACAATCCGATCAAGAGAAAACCACCTTTACTTGCCCTTTTGGAACCTATGCTTATAGACGTATGCCTTTTGGTTTATGCAATGCACCTGCTACCTTTCAAAGATGTATGACTGCTATATTCTCTGATTTTTGTGAAAAGATTGTGGAGGTTTTCATGGATGATTTTTTCGTTTACGGAACTTCTTTTGATGATTGCTTAAGCAACCTTGATCGAGTTTTGCAGAGATGTGAACAAACTAATCTCGTCTTGAATTGGGGGAAGTCCCACTTTATGGTTAATGAAGGTATTGTCTTGGGGCATAAAATATCTGAACGAGGTATTGAGGTGGAAAAAGCTAAAGTTGATGCAATTGAGAAAATGCAATTTCCTAGAGATATTAAAGGTATTCGAAGTTTCCTTGGTCATGCTCGTTTTTATAGGAGGTTCATTAAAGACTTCTCTAAAATTTCTAGGACTCTTACTAATCTATTTGCAAAAGGATATCCCTTTGTTTTTGATGATGATTGTGTGGAAGCCTTTGAAACACTCAAGAAAGCCTTAACCTCTGCACCTATCATTCAACCACCTGATTGGAACTTGCCTTTTGAAATTATGTGTGATGCTAGTGATTATCCTGTTGGTACTGTCCTTGGACAAAGAGTTGATAAGAAATTGAATGTTATCCATTATGCTAGTAAAACTCTAGAGAGTGCCCAACGAAATTATGCTACTACTAAAAAAGAATATTTAGCAGTTGTGTTTGCTTGTGATAAATTTAGATCCTATATTGTTGACTCCAACGTTATTGTTCACACAGATCATGCCGCTATAAAATATCTTATGGAAAAGAAAGACACTAAACATAGACTTATTAGGTGGGTTCTTTTGCTTCAAGAATTTGACTTACATATCGTTGATAGGAAAGGAGCTGAGAACCCCGTAGCTGATAACTTGTCTAGGTTAGAAAATATTCTTGATGACCCACTACCTATTGATGATAGTTTCCCTGACGAACAGCTAGCTGCAATAAGTGTCTCACACAACACACCTTGGTATGCTGATTATGCTAACTACATTGTCGCTAAATATATACCACCTAGCTTTACATATCAACAAAAGAAAAAATTCTTCTATGACTTGAGACATTACTTTTAGGATGACCCACATCTTTATAAAGAAGGAGTAGATGGTATTATTAGACGTTGTGTACCTGAGTATGAACAGGAACAAATCCTACGGAAATGTCATTCCGAAGCTTATGGAGGACATCATGCGGGAGACAGAACTACTCACAAGGTATTGCAATCAGGTTTTTATTGGCCTACTCTCTTCAAGGTTGCCCGTAAGTTTGTCTTGTCTTGTGATGAATGTCAAAGAATTGGTAACATTTGTAAGCGTCAAGAAATGCCTATGAATTTTTCACTTGTTGTTGAACCATTTGACGTGTGGGGTTTTGATTATATGGGACCTTTTACTTCCTCTAACGGGTACACTCATATTTTAGTTGCGGTTGATTATGTCACTAAGTGTGTAAAAGCTATTCCAACTAGTAGTGCTGATCACCACACCTCCATTAAAATGATTAAAGAGGGTATCTTTCCGAGGTTTGGAGTCCCTAGATATTTAATGACCGATGGTGGTTCACACTTTATTCATGGTGCCTTCCGTAAGATGCTTGCTAAATATGATGTTAACCATAGAATTGCATCACCCTATCATCATCAATCTAGTGGTCAGGTAGAACTTAGCAATAGAGAAATAAAATTAATATTACAAAAAACTATCAATAGGTCTCGTAAGAATTGGTCTTAGAAATTAGATGATGCACTTTGGGCCTATAGAACAGCTTATAAAAATACTATGGGTATGTCTCCATATAAAATGGTGTATGGAAAAGCTTGTCATTTGCCTCTAGAACTAGAACACAAAGCATTTTGGGCAATTAAAGAGCTCAACTATGATTTCAAACTTGCCGCTGAGAAGAGGCTATTTGATATTAGCTCACTAGATGAATGGAGAACCCAAGCGTATGAAAATGCCAAGCTATTCAAAGAAAAAGTAAAGAGATGGCATGACAAAAGAATCCAAAAAAGGGAATTCAAAATAGGGGATTATGTTCTTTTGTTCAACTCTCGTTTAAGATTTTTTGCAGGAAAGCTTCTCTCGAAATGGGAAGGACCATATATTATTGAAGAGGTCTATCATTCTGGAGATATCAAGATTAATAACGCCAAAGGTACTAATCCGAAGGTAGTCAATGGACAAAGAATTAAGCATTATATCTCAGGTACGCCAATTAACGTTGAAAGCAATGTTATCCAAACCATGACACCGGAGGAACACATAAAAGAAATCTTCTGGAACACTCCAGAATACTTAAAAATAGGAGGTACGTGATACGGTAAGTAAACGGACTCCGAAAAATACGCGAAAATATTTTTTGTCAGTTTTGGAATATTTTAGAATTTTGGAAATAAAAAACAAACCGGAAGGTGATCGAGGTGAGCATGATACACCAGGGCGCGCCAGGCACCCCTAGGCGCGCCCTGGTGGGTTGTGCCCACCTCGGATGCCTTCCCGACTCCGTTTTCCTTCCAAATACTTGTTTCCCAAGAATAAAAATTCTCTATATATACCCCTGACTGTTTTGACGACCGCATCGCAGAAAAATCCTCTGTTCTTGTTTCTTGCTGTTTTCTCGTTAGATCTAGATTTACATGGCTCCACCAAGCTCCTCCAAGGACCAGTTCTTCGAGAAGGTCATCAACCCGTATTTGCCGGATGTGATGAAGCACCCTCAAGCCATTGAGATGCGTGAGGGGTGCTCCACATCCGTGATGTTTAAGGACCCAAGAAGACCGGGAGCATGGAGGCTAGGCTTGAGGTGGTGAAGCAGGAAATCTTCAAGTGCCAGAAGATGGTGGAGCGTGGACTTAGTGCCAATCACTCCATGATCACCGAATTCACCCGTGATCAGACGGTGGATGGCCGGTCTGTGAAGGACATCATCTCCACCCTCAACGAGCAAATTAATTTTCTGCAGAGCCAAGTTTATGATCTTCAAAGCCAAGTCTTTGAGTATGAAGCAAGATTTAAAGGTATGAGTTTAGCTGGTAGTTGCAGGACTCAGGGGACTCTCGCTTCAACCTTTGATGGGGAGCCTCTACCCTGGAAGCTGGAGGACATGCTTACTACATCAACAACCCCACCTTCTTCATCACCACCACCAAAGGAAACTTGAGCACACGGGTATGGGAACTCCCCTTGGCTTAAGCCATGCTTGGGGGAGGTGCCCCGGTATCGTATCACCACCACTTTTATTCACCTTTACCTATTTTAGTTCGATCCTTAGTTTCCCTTTGCTTTAGTTGAATAAAAGTTTTGCATGATCTATTTTCTTGTGTTAGTTCCGTGGCCTATCTATCTATGTAATCGAGTGAAAGTTATAAAATAAAGTTTAGTTTGAGTTTTTGCTTCTCTACTTTCTGGTTGCAATCAACTAAAGGAAAAGAAACAGATAAAAAATCATATGCTAATCTTATGGTGAGTAATGACATCACATAATGAAAAGTATAAGTAGTAAAATTTGTTGGAGATTGACACACATAGCATTGGTCAATGATGCAATTCATGAAAGAATTAATAAGGGAGGAGAAGATTCACATGCAAATACACTATTTTGGACATATTTTATGATTGTGAGCCCCCATCAAATATTATATGTCAAAATTGTTGATGTTGGACGAGGTAGACAACGCAATGATTTATGTTTGTTCATATCCACAGAGAAGTTATATTGTCATAGATCCTTTAACATGTGGTGCTTGCCCAATATCTTTGCTAGCCAAAAATTCCGCACAAAGTAGAGATACTACTTGTGCATCCAAAAACCCAAACCCAAACTCTTTCCTTGAGTGTCCACCATACCTACCTATGGATCGACAAAGATCCTTCAAGTAAGTTGTTATCGGTGCAACAAGGCAATAAAAATTGCTTCTAAAAGTGTTTCGATCAATTAGTGTAAGAGAAAATTGAGCGTTATACGAACTTATGATGGCAAAGTAATAAAAGCGACAAACTGCATAATAATGGTTGCTATCATAAGGGGCAATATAGCGTGACGTTCTTTTACATTAAGGGATTGAGCATACAAATTAATAAGCGCATGACAACCTCTGCTTCCCTCTGCGAAGGGCCTATCTTTTACTTTTATGCACTTACTTTTATGCAAGAGTCAAAGTATTCTTCCCTATTCCTTTTTACATTTTCCTTTTGCAAGCATCATGTGGTGAGGAAAGCTCTAGGCACATATATCCAGTTGGATATGGGTGGGCATGAGTTATTATTGTTGACATCACCTTTGAGGTGAGTGAGTCGGGAGGCGAAACTATAAGCCCCTATCTTCCTACGTGTCTGGTTGAAACTTTTTGTTCATGGTTATGCCGTGAGGGTTAGCAATCATAGAAGACTAAATGATAGTTGAGTATGTGGACTTGCCAAAAGGCTCCGATATGAGACCCTCCTGAAAATATGATGAATTGTAGTTGCAAAGTTGACTGAGAACATAGTTTTTTGGTTTCCAATAAGGTTTATGCTTCACACTTCTATGTTGTGATGAATTGTTACTTGTTTATGAGAAGCCTTATGATAAAAATGTATTGAAATAAGTTCTTATGTTAGAGTTTGTTGCTGTTATGTTAATAAGCATGATGCTTCTATGTCCGTATTTTTGTTTTTTATCGACACCTCTCTCTCAAACCATGTGGACATGCTTTTCAATTTCGGCTTTCTGTTGAGGACAAGCGAGGTCTAAGCTTGGGGGAGTTGATACGTCCATTTTGCATCATGATTTCCTACTGTTATTTACTTTGTTTTGTTGAATAATAATGCTTCGGGGAGTGATTCTAATGCCTTTTCTCTCATAATATGCAAGGTTTACACAAAGAGGGAGAATACCGGCAGCTGGAATTCTGGACCCAAGAAAAGACCGTCAGAGATACCTATTCTGCACAACTCCAATGAAGCTGAAAATTTACGGAGATTATTTTTGTACTTAATAAAAAAATTTGGAGCTGAAAACTACCGGAGGAGGGCCACCAGCTGGGCACAACCCACCAGGGCACGCCAGGCCCCCCTGGGCGCGCCCTTGTGTATTGTACCCAGCCAGGCCCGCTTCCGGTTCCCATCTTCTGGTATAAATTCCCAAAAAACCTAAAAAAAATTAGGAGGAGAACTTTCGGGACGAAGCGCCGCTGCCTTGAGGCGAAACTTGGACAGGAGCACTTTTGCCCTCCGGCGGAGCGATTCCGCCGGGGGAACTTCCCTCCCGGAGGGGGAAATCGAAGCTATCGTCATCACCAACACCCCTCTCGCCTTTGGGAGGCCAATATTCATCAACATCTTATACAACACCATCTCCTCTCAAACCCTAGTTCATCTCTTGTGTTCAATCTTTGTACCGGAACCTCAGATTGGAACCTGTGGGTGACTAGTAGTGTTGATTACCCTGCATAGTTGATTATTATATGGTTTATTTGGTGGGAGATGATATGTTCAGATCCATTATGCTATTCATTACTTCTCTGATCTTGAGCATGATTATTATTTGTGAGTAATTACCTTTGTTCTTGAGGTAACGGGAGAAGTCATGTTGCGAGTAATCATGTGAATTTGATATGTGTTTGATATTTTGATGATATGTATGTTGTGATTCCCTTAGTGGTGTCATGTGAACGTCGACTACATGACACTTCACCATTCATGGGCCTAAGGGAATGCATTGTGGAGTAGTTATTTGATGATGGGTTGCTAGAGTGACAGAAGCTTATAGCCTAGTTTATGCGCTACTTCGTAAGGGGCTGATTTGGATCCACATGTTTAATGCTATGGTTAGAATTTGTCTTATTACTTTTCTCGTAGTTGCGGATGCTTGCGAGGGGGTTAATCATAAGTAGGTTGTTAGTTCAAGTAAGAACAACACCTTTGCACCGGTCCACCCACATATCAAATTATCAAAGTAGCGAACACGAATCAACCAACATGATAAAAGTGACTAGACGAAATTCCTGTGTACCCTCAAGAACACTTTGCCTATTACTAGTGATTGTTCTGGCCTGTCCTTTGCCTCAAAAGTATTGGGCTACCTTGATGCACCTTGTTTACCGGTACCGTTACTTGCTCGTTACAAATTACCTTGCTATCAAACTATCTGTAACCTACAATTTCAATGCTTGCAGAAATTACCTTGCTGAAAAGCGCTTGTCATTTCCTTCTACTCCTTGTTGGGTTCGACACTCTTAATTATCGAAAGGACTACGATTGATCCCCTACACTTGTGGGTCATCATTGATTAGATGATCAAGAGTCACCGCGACAAGATCTACGTCAATGAGCTGGATTGGAACGCTGAGGCTGACTCGATCGAACGCGGGCCTCGAGTTCCCGTCGGTGAGATCGATTTGGAGAAACCCGAGTCGGACATCTACACCAACCTCGACGAGCCAGCTCGGTGCCCCCAAGCTAGCCAGTGCCAAGGCGGCCGTCATCATGTCTTCGTCGGTTTCACGCAATGAATCAGTCTTTCGGACGAACTGGTTTCCAGCGAGAATGCCCTCGTCAACTCAGACGGCGGGTCGTCCACGGGAGATACGGAGTCGATCTGTCCTCTTTATGATGGCAGACTTGGGGGCTCATTGGAAACTGAGGCCCCAGGGGAATATGACGAGTCACCTCGCCAAGTCGCCGTCTACATGGCAGGAGCTAGAACGGTTCCAGATCCAGCCATAGCTCGAGGTTTCGGCAGGTTGACCAAAACGCCGGCTCAAGCCATGACCGATCTCATGGCTGAGATGGCGGAACTTGTGGAAACCCCAGTTACCACAGAGAATCAGGAAGAGCGCAATGTGAAGCTAACCAAGCTGCGCAGCCAGGTAGTAGAGGTGCAGAAAGAGATTGACGCTGAAAACGCACGGATGGCGGAATTGCAGTCTCGTATACATCATGAGACGGAGCGCCTTAAAGCCGAGGCTTGGCGGTTAGGAGTTCAGAGGGAAGCATCAGAGGCGGTTTACGAGAGAAGACGTCACCACGGGCTCCCGCTGAACCTTGAGCCACAACAACTTTTTACTACCCCACAACAGACACCAGGAACTGTTCAACCACCTGGGAATCGGCAAGAGGAACCGGCTCAACCACCGCCGGCTCACTCCCCGCCTCGACGATTCCATTCACCGCGGGGTCATTTTTCCAACCCTGTTCATAACATGCTAGCAGCAACCCGGAATTTGGAAGCGCTCCCTATTAACGGAAACTCGCCCGTTGAGGTTGAAGCTAGAAACGCCATTGAGATGTTGAAAACAGCCGTTGTGCAACAGGTACAGTACTCATATAGCCGGGATTGCATGCATTCCACTCCCTACGCTTGCAAGGGCCGCCATGTGGAGTCTCCGGCCATTTTCAGCAGTGGGCGTAGGCAACAGCCTCAGGTCTCCCCAACCCGGCACATGCCGTCAGAAGCCCAAGCAGTTGTTGATGCAGTCAGAGGCGCACGACTAGCAGAAGCGGAAGCAGCAGCACGGGCGATTCAACAGCTTCACCCCCAACCAGCGAGTTTGGGGGCTGGGACAAACAGTAGGACAATTGGGATACCATGCTTATCCCCGGTACTCCGCACCCAGCACATGCCCAAATATTTCAAGGGGCCTCGTAAGGTGCCAAACTACACGGCGGATCTTGAGCCGGCATCCTCGATCCAAAGCTACGAGTTGGCGATGGATATGCTGGATGTAAGTGACACTGTATGCGCCAAGTATTTAACCATGATGTTGGAGGGACCGGCTCGGACGTGGCTGAAAAATTTGCCGCCCAACTCCATCAACACTTGGGCAGAGCTGAAGGAGCGGTTCATCAAGAATTTCCAGGGAACCTGCAAGAAGCCTATGACAATAGTAGATCTACAACATTGCGTTCAGCGGGTGGACAAATTGGCCCACCACTGGACCCGTTGGGTTCCGGAAATTATCCACTCATCAGACAGCATCACGGCAGCTCAAGCGGTCCTAATTTTGGAAAAGAACTGTCACTTCCAGTCGTTGGTTGAGAAGGTCGAACGGCTGAAGCGAAAGGTACAAGATATGGGCGACTCAATGGATGTCCTAACCAGATATGCCGAGTCAGGTAGCAGGAAGGATCCCGGCGCGGATGAGGACAAGACCGCTAAGGGCAAAAAGGCTGAAGGAGGAAAGGGCCAGCACGGTCACGGTGGTAACCAGGGGGCTCAAAATAACTACAAGCGGAAGCAACCCGATGGCGGGTCAGACTTCGTTGCCAACACTAACACTGGTTTCAAAAATCAGCGCCGCAACAGTCGCCCCGGAGGGGCTTACAATGGGAATAAGCCTCGCAACATTAAGGAGGTGCTTAAAGCACCATGTCCCAAGCATAGTACCCAGGATAAGCCGGCTACCCACTCGTGGGAAAACTGTTACATCATGCAAGAGTTCCTTAACCAGGCTTTCCGAAATAATCCAGGAGGTAATGGTGGGGGACATCCGGGCCAGCATGGATCTGGCGGGTCACAAGTTGGCTCGGGGGCTTGTTTTCAACATCAGGGAAATAATGGCAATGTGCAACATCCTGGCCAGGGCAATCAGCATAATAACCAAGGAGGATTCCAAAGTAATCCCAAGCAGCTGAATAACGGTCAGTACCACTAGTACCTGAATCCCTGAATAAAATTCATGTTCTGGAGGGTTTCAAAAGAAATTCTATACCTCCAAGAAGGGAACAAGACGGCCCTGGAACACCTGTGGCCTTATTATACCTAGAGCCACCGGCTCCTTTTTTCAATTTCTTCCCCCCCTCGCAATTTTTGTGTATACTTCTTTATGTTTCGAATATAATAAAGCCGGCGCTCCCGAATTGCGGGTTTTTTAGCTGTTTCTACCTAGGAATTGAGCTCGAGTCTTTATTTTTCGAAACAATATTTTGGGCACTTTGGGGCTTCCAACTCATCGAGTTTAGCTTACTCACCCTTGTGACCCGGCAAAATAACGCCACAATATTTTGGGCATTTGGGGGCTTCCAGCTCATCGAGCTTAGCTTTCTCACCCTCTTAACACGGCAAAATAACGTCACAATATTTTAGGCATTTGGGGGCTTCCAGCCCATCGAGCTTAGCTTTCTCAACCTCTTGACTCGGCAAAAATAAACGCCAGATATGGTTAAACCTGCCTGTGTGCTTGATGCGACTCCTATCAGATGACCCCGTGTACTCTTGACAAGTCAATCCTTTTGGACCCTGAACTTATCAAGGTTAAAACACCGGCTTGAGTCATGAGAGAGCCGGCATACAGAGAGCTAGAATAAACCATGGGTTATCATACCCACTTCATTGAAGCAAGACTCGAGCGTCGAAAAAACCGGTATTTTCCTGTCAAGCCTCAAAGACCAACAATTACTTTGGTATCATGCTCATATGTTATTTGCACTACATCATTCGCATCATCATCGCACCATGCTAGTATGGTCATACCTGTGCGGAAAACTGATTTTCAGATTAGGATATATGATAGGACATTTATGAAGACATATAAAGCCTTTTGACCGATCAGCATCACGGTTGATGATAACCGGGATTACGTGGTCAAAGACCATCAAAGCCGGCTTCAAAAGAGCCGCTTTTATATTTCTGAGCTTCAAAAGCCAGTTATTAATGGTACTACGTACTATTATTGTGTTGTCACCACATGAAATGTTTCGGGCACGCCCTGTCCCCATTACCGGTTCATACACAAAATACCCGGGTTATCAGCTGCATGACAAGCACCAAAATTATATTATCGGGGAAAGTCAAAAGGACTAGTCTTGAAAACGAGTTTCTTTTTGCCGAGTCTCATCGAGACGGCTTATCAAAATTACTTTGTTCACTTCCTTTACCACTGTAAGGTTATTACCGGCTCACACCTGAGAAACCGAGTTGAACAATAATTGAGTTCACATAGTGGCCAGTTGACAAATCATATAACATGTTGGAGAAATATTGTTCAAAGTCTAGAAGATCAAGACCTTCTACTGGCTTATTTTGCTTAGCTTTTCCCTCCCAAAAGCATTTATCGATAATGTGCAAACAACAGGATGGCAGAACAACAAAAAGGTATCAAGCCCAGGAGTAAAATATTTGGCACCAACAAAGGCACAAACGTGCACGATGGCACAACACAACGATTTTTCAGAAAGCTACCCCTATTATAGGCTCAAGGAGCCACAAATTGTTTTTTAACCCATACTTGGGGGCTTGAGATGACAGGGTGGAGATTGAGAAGCTCACAATATCATTCAGCTGACTCGCCGACCATGCCATCCGGGTCAGTCGCGAACTAATGTGGCGCATGAGACGCCTCCGGGTTATCCGCCGCTGGGTCTTTTGGTTCTTGTATCTGGAGATTATCCACGTCCTAGTTACAGTGGGATAAAGCTTGGAATACCGCCTCGTCATCAAAGATAGGAGACAGGTCAACTTCCGAGGCGAAGATGTGCTTACGCCGTTGAGGATCCAGGTTCCCCGATGTAAAACCGGGCGGTGGAATCCGTGAATGGTTGGCGTCATGAGCCGCCTGATAATTCTTCAGTTTCATTTCAGATATCAACTGAGTGGAGAATACTTGAGCGGCTTTGACACAAGCAGTATAGTCCTCCTGAGAAAATTCTGACTCGTCATTTGTACTCAAGGAAGCCTTTTGCTAATTCAGCCGGGTCAAGCTCTTCTCCATAAGCTAGAGCCCGGCTTAACGAATATGTCGCGCCGGCTCGGGCGGCTGACCTCTCTTGAATTTGCTGTAGAATGGTTGAAAGGCATTCCAACATGTTTTTGATAAGATTCAAAGGCTGCTTATCCCCCATCACTGCCTTAAGTGCAAGATGACTTCCAGCATAAGTTGCTCTGTCAATGAGTAAACGGCCTTAAGCATCAGGAGGCTATTATCTTTAAGATTGCTCATCCGGGGGCCAGCAAAATAGCATCAATGCATGAGTCGCTGATGACCATTATTCATATATCAATATGGAAGAAATACTTACCAAAGACAGATTGGGCCATCTGGGCAATGTGTCGTTTGAACTCATATATTTCCTCGGTGATGGGTTTGAGCTGACCCTCAGCATCCTCTGCACGCTTCATTAGAGCCGCCTTTTCAGCCTCAAAGGATGCTTTCTCCTTCAAAAAGGCTGCCTTGGCGCTTTCCAGTTCAACCAATGAGAGTCAAAGTTTTCCTTCAATCTTTGCTTGGGCAGTTTGCCCCTTTTCCAGGTCCTTTTTTAAGGCGGCTATACTTGATTCGTCCATCTTCAAAGTTTCCTGCATAGTAAACGAAAATTTATAACAAGTCCCAAGAAAATTGCAAGCAATATATTTGGGACATGGGGGCTAATGTATATCAGTTCTTTCGACATTAAGATACAGACAAGACCTGACTCATCTCAAGAAGATGAGCCGGCCCTTGGGGGCTATAGGTCGACGTTCTTCAAATTATCAAGACCCGACTCATCTCAAGAAGATGAGCCGGCCCTTGGGGGCTACAGGTCGAAGTTCTTCAAATTATCAAGACCCGACTCATCTCAAGAAGATAAGCCGGCCCTTGGGGGCTATAGGTCGACGTTCTTCAAATTATCAAGACCCAACTCATCTCAAGAAGATGAGCCGGCCCTTGGGGGCTACAGGTCGAAGTTCTTCAAATTATCAAGACCCGACTCATCTCAAGAAGATGAGTCGGCCCTTGGGGGCTACAGGTTGAGTCAATCACAGTATTCACAAGACTCGGCTTATCTTAGAAAGATAAGCTGGGCCTTGGGGGCTACATAAGGATATATGGTATGACCACATAAAGAGGAATATACCTCGTATTTATTCTTCATCATACTAACGAGGCCGATTTCCATTTCGCGGCTCGTAGCCAGGCGGTCCAGACAGGCGGCATGATGATCTTCAACACTAAAATTCTCATAATTTGGGAGTTCCAGCTTGGTCTTCCTTTTCTATGGCAGCACTGTTTCACCCTTAGCAATATTTTTTGTTAACACCGTGGAGACCTCAGGAGCAGTATAACTCGCCCTAGTAATAATAACCTCCTCATGGGCATCTTTAGTTGCTGCTGGAGGATTGGGTGGATTAAGATTGGCTGCCGGTGTAGGCTCAACATTCACGACGTCAGTGCCGGCTGGCTCAGACGGAGGATGTAAGTCGGTTTGGACCTCCCGAGGATCTTCAGATTGATCAGCATGAATTTCAGGAGCCCCCAGATCAGGAATCTCCGGCTTAAGGGCCTCAGGGTTAGCAGAAGACCCGTCAGTTTTCCTTTTCTAGGCCTTGGCCCTGCAGAATGAAGAGTGCAGTATAAAGCATGGGTAGAGACAATAGTCTACTCAAACAGGCAAAATAACAAGAGGAAGTTACCCAGGATTGATAACGAAGGGTGCTAGTTTGGATGCAGTAGAGTCGCCCGACGAAGGTGGCGACTCCTGATAAATCAAGACATAGGAATTAAAGGTTGACATATCAAGTTAAAACCTCCTTGGAGGATTGGAGCGTTAAATACCTTGGTTGGTCGTTTTCGGGTGGCTAACTTATCAGGTAAGCCGTCAACAAGCTCACCGCTCCCACTCCGAGTCTGACGCCTAGACTTGTGCTGAGTTTTCTTCAAAACAAAGTGAGGATCCAGATAAACGTCCGGGTGAGAGATGCTTACCTTCCGAACAACCAGCCTTGTTTTCAATGGGGGCAAGAATTCTGAGTTGGAAGAAATGGAAATTACCTCAACATCGCCCGCACAACTTGTCTCGACATCGCCCTAAGAAGAAGAGGCGTCAGCTAGATTCAATGAAATGCAAACAAAAGATAAAATTTACCTCTGATCGAGTATCAACGGTAGTTGCTTCGTCCATGTGAGACGGCCCTTCTACAGCCGCCTTATTCTTCTTCTTACTTGGGGCGGCTTTGAGCTTATTAGCCGCAGTTTTGCCTCGTTTCCTGCCCCAAAAGGGAGACGTGGCCTGTAAAATTAACAATCAGAGCAAGCTGGCAAGAGGCTAAAAAGTCTGTTGGGAAAACCGGATTAAGGTGTCGAAGGTTTTGTACCGGAGGAACCAGGTTAAGAGCATAGAAAGGTTTCAACCCGTCCTTGCTGGAAGTTTCATGGTTTTCACCCAACAGCTTCTTCATCATCCGGTTTATCTCATCAGCATCCAAGGAATAGTTGTTGTATCGTTGAGCATCATCCAAGTCGCCGGAGTATGCATACATCAAGTTGTTGCAAAGACTTAATGGCAAAATCCTCCAAGACACCCAACACCGGGTTAAGTCGACTCCAGTTAGCCCGTTGACTAGTAGACCCCTCAACTTCGGATAAATAGGGGCGTGTTAAGAACGCTCCTCTTGAGGAGCCCAACAAGGAAGTTCAAAGTCCATGTGGAGGTGATTGGGTCTGTAACCCGGCAAGGGATTTCTGTCAGCAGGGGCAGTGTTCCGACAATAAAAACAAAATTTACTCCATCCCTTAGGATGACTTGGTAGGGTGGCTGCAGGAAAAAGGACGTCTCTTCGGCTCTGAAATGAGACCCCGCCGAGCTATAGGCTGGGGCCATCCGCGCATTCGGTCTGCCGGTTCAAGTACAAGAATTCCGTGAAGAGGGAGATGGTGGGTTCCATTTATAGATATACCTAACAGAACACTTGGAATTGGCAAAGGTTCGATATGGAATTGGGACCCAGGTCTTGAGGATGGAGTTGGAAGAAGTGCAAGACGTCCCGAAAGAATTTTGACCCGGGAGGTGAAAAACCCCTCTGAAGGTGATCCAAGAATATCACCACTTCTCCCTCCTCTGGTTTGGGAATTTCCTCTCCAAGGATAACCCGCCAGCCAACCACGTTTTGAGGCGGCAGAAACCCATGTTCTTCGTAATCTCAAAACATAACCTTAGAAACTTGAGTGGGCGCCCAGTTGCAGGTGGTGGTGGTGGTGGATTTTGACATAATGAGTCGCCTGAACAAATAAAGAGACGGTTTAGACATGTGGCTAAAGAGCAGACGACTTAATATTTCGCGATAAGTAAATTGCCTGATGAAGCCAGCATCTAAACCCGGCAGTTTATTACATGGCGGGTCACGTCCACGCTAACGAACCAGTCGGATAATACAGGCAATTTAAGCTAGATCAAAGGCTTATGTTTTCTTTGCTAAGTGTAAGACAAACAAGTTTCCCCCGGAACATCAATGATTGTGGATCTAAAATCAGTTCCAAAAAGCGAAATATTTGCTAGCCCTAACGGAGAAGCAGTGGCAGTACAATTCATCTAATGCTAAGAAGGATTGAAGTATGTTATACACGAAACAGATCCAGTGTTTCCACCGCTTTATTTTTATGATTAAACTTGCAAGATCTACTCATGAAACCAACGATGGTGATGAACTAAAGAGAAGCTACTGAAGAACTCAAGAACTTCGACGAACAACAATGGATCTAGGTCGGAGGAAATAACTTACTCAAGTGATCACCGGTGGCAGCGGGAACGTGCGGATGTTTACTCGGCGAGGAAGAAATGTCGTGACGGTCTCGGGAGTGATCATCGGAGACGAAGAAACAACACTGGTGGTGTGAGGAAACTCCGAGCTCGAGGAAGAAGAAGGAGCAAAGAGGCGAAGTGAAAAGTGAAGAGGGGACCCCCTGGTAAATATTTAAAGAGAGGGAGCCCGAAGAGGCAACTGACAAGCGCCACAATCGAGGAAATGCAGTAAATTTCGGAAAACGAAGACGCCTCGATTTTTGGGATAAACAGATACGGTCAGATTCGCCATTATGTCACTATTGATTTCCTGAATTGACGGCGGATGACGTTACAATGGACAAGTGCTGGAGAAAAGACAAGTTTGGAAGCACTACAAGCCGGTATTATGAGATTCATTAAAGACACAGGTCCAAAAATGAGCCGCCAATTAAGAGAAGAAATTGACATGAATGGATTCAAATCAACCTGGGGCCGAATGTCGGGGATGTAACCCCGTGGTATAACCCGCCCTAATGGGCCGGGTTAATATGTTGACGACTCTATAGTCAAGTTTAAGATGGGCCGTGTCATGAAGACAAGACAGACAAGACGGTGGCTCAAAGCCCACAAGGCGAAAGGCGCCGGCCGGTTCCTTTCTTAAGGAGCAAGGCGAGTTAGAGGCATTATAGGTTACGAGTCATGATATGACCCGGACTCTATTGTAAACCTAGGGTCTTGACCTGTATATAAAGGCAAGCCCCTAGGATCGAAAGACTCAGGTCACAATCTCTCGATAGCTAGGTTAGCGATTCCGCACCCTTGTAATCAAGATCTATCCATCAATACACACAAAGCAGGACGTAGGCTATTACCTCCATTGGAGGGGCCGAACCTGGGTAAACCAGACACTCTTTCCCGTTCAATCCCTTTGAGTCGCCACCTAGCGGCGATCGCCTCACACCTAAGTCCTTGCACGAGGACATCTGCCGTGACAAAAGCACGACAGAACCCGCAAGGAAGTCCGGCTGAAGTTTCCCCTACTTCCTCAAACGATGTGCGCAGGGTTCCACAAGCCCACCATTCGGGTGCCACTTGGTACACTGCGCCACTGTGTATATACCGCATCAGAGCCCACCCAGTCAGGCAGCGCTAAGCACGCCCCCAACACTTTTCCTACAAACACCAGAAACTAGTTGCAACTCCTGGACAGAGATCAAGGCGATTAATAGGCCGAGAGGGGTCGAGTTATCGGAACCCAATATGTGGTAGCATCTTGTCTTGGATAGCATACACAGAACTCAGTTCTTAAGGACGGTCCCAATGAGACAACCCGCCATGTACTCCTACATGGCCTCTCATCGCTACCTTTACCAAATCGTGTTCACACACTTAACTCTCACACAGTACGACATGAACACATCCATTCCGATTCATCGCCCAGATGGATCAGACCCGACACAACTCTAAGCATAGCAGGCACTGTAAGCAAGCATGTATGAGTAAGCACAACAAGGCCCAAGCAGTTGCTACTCATGCTAAGTGGTTTCAACTATTTACTGTGACACTAGTGCAGAAAAGCCTAGCTATGGCGTGGCGGAAATGGCCATGCTGGCGTGGACGCCCGACGCCACCAATAAGGCACCACGGTTAAAAAATACTATTGATGTTGGGTTCAACGCCATCACTATTTGATGCGTTTATGGCGTGCCACTTGTCCAACGCTAGCAGTAATATACGTCGGTAGTGGCATTGGATGTTAGTGCTACACTAGCAATGTAATTTTCAGATTTAAACCAAATTTGTATAGCAGCGCGATACAGCAGAAATGACAGCATAATCAAAGTTTTAGGCAGTAATTAAACAATACATTGCAAATACCAAAATCTATGTTCAAGAGTCATTATTTATTGACATTATTCAGAAAAGTATCAAAATGAGGCATATAACACAAATACACACAAGTTCGGATAAATTAACAGGAGGTGGTAAGACACCATAAGATATGTCATGCATGCCTGCTAGCTAGCTAACTCAGACAATACGCCGGGCGGAGTCAGGATCATAGTCTGGAGTAAGTGGACCATCATCATCGCTGCCAACAGGCATGTAGTAGACCATGATCTCGTCACGATCGTAGTCAAGGTAGAACGTGGCTCTCTCCCAGCTTCCATCTCGTAAGCAGTTGCAAGAGCTGTCCAACTAGGGCAACCGAAATAGGTGCGGTCTGACTCATTGTTGACAAGGCAATTGAAGTGTTCGGCCGTCAGCATCTTCATTAAGGTGCATTGGAACGTGATGGTTGCATCAAGCGGAACTCAAAACTTCTCTAAGAAGTCACGCCTTGCCCCGCAAGGGATGACCTGAGCGAAATTTGAAAAAATAACTAGTTAGACAATTTCGGCCACAAACGTACCATATGAAACTGTATCAGAACATGTTGAACTAAATCATATATATATACCGTCTTACCAATGAACTCCTTCAGAAGATCGATGAAGAACTTCCTATCCTTCTGGCATCTCAAAGCACCACAAGTCTTACACGGGGCATCCATTTCTTGCTGTCAATATCGTTGATCAAAGTAAGCATAGATCATTAAACTAAATAACTAACACATCAAAATAGAACATATATGCACTAGTAATTAAGCAATTCTACAAATGATGCACGGTTCAAACATATAATAACATGCATAAAGTTAAACAGTCATTCATATACGAAATAGCTAATGCTACGTCCATCTCTAGCAAGCTATCGGCTAGAGGGGCCGGCCTCATGGTCGTCCCTGGTGGACCTACGACGACGCAGTAGCGACTGAACCTCCTCCTCCTCCTCATGCTCCTCCACCTCGAGCTTATCCCAATCTATGGGATCCTCCTCTACGCTCTTCTTTGCTGCATAATGAAGGAGCACATCTTGTTGGTCTCTAAGAGTTTGTCATCTCTCGCAAGCTCTGTCGCTAGTGTGTCGAACAATTGTTGCTCGGCCTGGAGGTTCTCCTTCTCCTCAACCCTAGTGCATATCCTTATGTTCTCCGGCGCGAGGAACAGCGCGTACTCACAGCAATCAGGGAAGTTTAGAATTGCTTTTTCCTTGTGATACTCAACCGCCTTTGCATCGTAGGTGCGCGCCGCTAACTCTGGGGTGTCCCAGTGGCCAAGCTGGTGGACGACATTGTCCTTCGTGATGGTTGCATAGTACTTAGTACCCATCTGTCGCATACCACGAAACTTCGGAGCCATATGACTGTACCTGCAACACCTATATATACAATCAATAGACAATGTAATTAAACTACAAATCTACACTAAAATCTGAAACTACAAAACTACACTAGAATCTGAAACTGCAAAACTACACTAAAACCTGAAACTACACAACTACACTAAAAATCTGATACTACACAACTACTAAAAATCTGAAACTACACAAACTACACTAAAAATCTGAAACTACACAACTACATACACTAAAAATCTGAAACTACACAAACTACACTAAAAATCTGAAACTACACAACTACACTAAATATTTGAAACTACATAGACTACACTAAAAATCTGAAACTACACAACTACACTAAAACTCTGAAACTACACAAACTACACTAAAAATCTGAAACTACACAAGTACACTAAAAATCTGAAACTACACAAACTATACTAAAAATTTGAAACTACACAACTACACTAAAATCTGAAACTACACAACTCTAGCAAAAATCTGCACTACACAACTACACTAAAATCTGAAACTACAATTACTCACTCGCGATGGAGGCGACGGGACGCCGACGGAGGGGCGGAGACGGCGACGGCGGCGGAGGCGCGGAGACGGCGACGGCGGCGGAGGCGCGGATACGGCGACGACGGCGGTGCTGCGGAGATGGAGATGGCGGAGGTGGAGATGGAGATGACGATGATGGAGGTGGAGATGGAGAGGGAGACGGCGACGATGTGGAGTCGGAGATGGCGACGGCGGCCGGGGGGCTTGGTCGTTGGCGGCGGCGGCGTCGAGTTGGGATTGATTTGGGGGCGTTTGTGCGGGGATTAGATCCGGGTGTGTATATACGAGTGGTTGGATTTGACGAGCGGTGTGGTGTGTTTGATAGCGTTGGCCCACGTGGCCAACGTCATTTCAGTTTATTATTATTTTATTTTCATCTTTTGTGAATATATATATACAGAATTAAAATATAAGTTCAAAATATAATTCATATAGATGAACAACATAGATTTCATTAATTAATCTGGCCTGATTACATACATTACAGAAGGAGAATAAAAAATAACAATTATAGTTTACTAGTACTAGACCTAGACTAAGAACATCATCAGTGTGATGACGACCACCAGAAGAAATGGTGTCATCGATCCAGTTGGGAGAAATAGGCCAAGCAGGCAACCGGCTAAAAGAGCATATCGAAGCATCTTGAATTTTTTTATTTGGCCTCGCATCACAGCGTTTTGGAGTTGCATCTCGTCTATCTGTCGTGTGAAAACGTCCAATGGAGTAGTCGAGCAACTCGCTTACGTACTTTTGGACGAGATCAATCCATATACATGTGAAGCAATATTTTCCCCCTTTTTCTGTGGATCACAATATATATATATATATATACACACACACACACATGCATATGGATGTGAGTGACGCTAGAGGAGTTGAATTGTGCAAATTAGCTGAAAGCCAATCAATATGTACATACGTACCTTTCCACGGTTGGTGCAGATGTAGAACTCTCACTCTGGATTCCATTCCATGTGCAACATATGCTTATCAAGAGGGCCATGACAGCCGCAAAGCAGCACACGGCCGGTATCTTCGACGCTGGTGGCGTAGTTTCCAGATTAAACAGAAGTTGCGCTGCTGCGGCGGGATGATTCGCGGGACTACATTGGCCGTGGCGAGATCATAATGTAGCCAACAGGACCAGACGGGAGCTCGGCCAGGGTGGCGGAGTCCCAAACTTTCAAAATGCTCCGCTGACGTGGGTCCATAACTAAGAGGAGCTAACTAGTTATTAGGGAGAAGAATTGGAAGTGAATGTATTTTGAGAAACAAAGGGGCTTCCAACACTATAGCTTACATAGGCAAAACTTAATGCTGGCGTTCACGAATAGGGAACGCCAGAACTACATAATATATCTATGGCGTTTTAGGACATATGACGCTAGCAATGTATTCCGACTGGTCGGCTCAGCAGGGCCCACTTTCTGGTGGCATTCCACTTTATGTCCACACCAGCACTAACTGCACAACGCTGGCGTACCATTTCGCCAACGCCATCGCTATTTGAAAATATTAGTGCTGGTGTCAGTGGAAAATGGCGCGTCACCAAAAAGAGTTGTGGCTAGCCATTTCTCTACTAGTGTGACAAAGATAGGTCATGCAAAGGAATGGGTTAACCTACCGAGAACGTGTAACAGGTGAATCGTCATTGTCCTAATGCAGTATAACAGAGTAGTAGTGAGAGAGTGGTTTTATATCAATATGCTCAAGTGGGGTTGCTTGCTTGACAGTTCTGAAGATAGTACTTCTCTTCATCAGTGTCAACGATCATAATGCCAGAACCATCATCTACCAAGAAGGAACATCACCGACAAACAAGAAGGAACACATTCAATGCAATGCAACAAACGTTATGTATGATATGACATGATAAGGTACTGAATTGACCTAATATAGTAGCTAGTCACACTAACTAAAGTGGAATTCAAACCTAGTTCACATTCCATCTCCAAATATTATTTCAAACAAATTCCTAATCATGAAATGTCCTAGTTGGTGATGTTAACTTGTTCAAACATGCATGATGATGGCATAAACAGATTCATTGGATTTTTCTGATCATTTTTCATATATAACTTATTTCCATCCGAGTTATATATTATTTTCAATGAATTTTAGAAGTTTTAAACATTTTCTGGAATTTCCAGAATTATTTAGATTTAGATTTAATCCAGAAAATGGTTTATTACGTCAGCACTATGTCACCGTGACCCATTAGGTTAATTAAACATATTAATTAAATTAGTGATTAACCCGAATTTAACCAGGGCCTGGCCCCAACTGTCGGTGACCCAGGCGGGTAAAACCTTTGGTCAAACGGCCAGGGCTCACCGGTGGTGAGTCGCCGGCGAGGCCAGAGATAGCGGAGGGGCTCAGAAAACGTCCTCTAGCGACCAAATGGATGGTGAAGCACATCTACATGACCCCCGTGCTCTCCCGCGTCGAGTGGAGCCAAGGGCCAGTGTTGGGGTGGCCGGGATCTTCGCCAGCGTTGACTTTTGCGGCTGCCAGAACTTGGGTCTCATCAGGAGCGACATTGCAGCGCGCGACACGGCTTAATCTAAGCACCAATAACATCTATGCAACCTCACGAACCTAATGGAGGCACCAGCTGGACCAGGGGAGCACTGGAGCGACGCCGGCATCGAGCTGGCACAGCGAACCTCCTAGGCCTCGCTAGAATCCACGGCTACAGCTCGAAATCGAGCTCGCGAGGAGGGGGAAATGGAGCAGGGGCTCACGGTGGTTGCAGCGGGCGTCGAAGCGGGCTCGGGGACGTCTTGGGGATGACGAACGGGGGTGGCAATCTCTGGCAGCCGAGGTTGAAGACGGCCTCGGGATGGCGTTCTGTAGTGTCAGGCTTCGAGCAGCTCGGCGAGGAGGTCGAGGGCGACAAGGTGGAGGTCGTGGGAGTCACAAAGGTGCGAGGGGGAGGCGTTGGCTACGCGTACGTCGGCGGTGAGCTGCAGCAGGGGTCGGCCATAGCGAGGGGAAGAGAGCAGAGGCGAGAGGGGCGAAATGAGGAGGAGGAACCGATCCATACGGCTCTGGTGGGTCTTTCTAGCTCCCAGCACGACGGGAGGGAAGCAGGAGGTGGCCAGGAGCTCGGCGCGCTCTCCACGCCTCTCCTGTGCCTACTGGCGCGAGGAGGAAGACGATACGGGAGCGGCAGTGGTGGGCTAGGCCACCAGTTGCTTAGTTAAGAGACCCTGAGGTTTCTCCTTTTTATTATGTCTGTTTTGTATTTTCTGCTTTCTATTTAACTTTGTTTGGGAAAAATCCATATAGCTAAAAACCCTGAAATAATTTATGGGATATAAGCTGAATATTACAAAGTCCTACAAAAAGTTTCAGCATTTTTGAAACAACTAAAATATTCATAGCCATTTATTTGTCATTTTCAGCAACATTGTTGGTTTATTTAAAATCTTAAATGACTTAGTTAAATTTTCAACACCTCTGGTATGTTGTTCCAAACATTTATTAGACATGGTGGACATTTTTTATGGGCATTTTGGATTCACTGAAAATCTCAATTATTGGAATTGGTTTATTCAATGAAGTGCTAGGGTTTGTCAATCCCCATTTCAATTTTAATAAAATTTTAAACATGATGCAACACTCATGCTAACACAAAGCAAGGGGGTAAACTAGGTATGTGACAACTCACCCCCACTAAACAAGAATCTCGTCCCAAGATTCAGTCGTACGGGAAGAGGGGAGGGGACAATGAACTATCACAATCTTCATGATCCAATTGCCCTTGTCGAAGATGTTGATTTGTTGCATCATTATGATCTTGACATCTTTTCTTTCGAGGCTTCACCCAACAAAACGACAAGGAACGGAAACTCTACGAGAATCGCTCTCCTCGAAGATTGAGCAAGTCATGATCAACTCATGGAATGAGACGTAAGAACATCTCTTGAGCTGAGACAGCAAACGCACATCAAGATCGATGGATAGAGATAGATGACGAAGGTTCAATTTGGTAGGCAACAATTCCACGCTTAAGTAAGATGATGCATGGGTTTCAAAGTAGTGAGGAATTAATTGCCATGATCCCATAACGGGTACCTTAGGGGAGGTGACTCGTAGAGTTATTCCCTTAAGTGGCAAAAAGAATTACTTTTGATACAAAGATCATTGGAACTCTTCACACCAGGTTAAGGCAATTCACAACGATCGTTGGAAACAATTTCAACGAATGGCATACTCAGTTTGGAATGGAAACTAGAGTTATAGGGTAACTCGGCAAACAAAAGGCACATTCCAGTTGATACCAAGGATATAACCTAGTGTCTGAGCGTGCTTCCAAGAACTTGAGGATTTCCATATTCATCAAGGTTTTACCAACATCCATGACAAGATCTTGGTGACACGTCATACTACCATGATGAATAACAATGGAGGATGCAGATGCAAAGGAACACAACACTTTCTCAGATTCCACCTTAGCTATGCCAAGGGAACGGAATCTGGATGATCGACCGAGAGACATATAGCACTACGCTTCTAATGTTCTCCTTGATGTGCTAGCATAACCCAGCTATACTGCTTTGGTATCTAGGGCATCAGGTATAGGTCGGACTTCGGGATCTCACAGGGTCCTTGAGGAATAACTTATAGAATAAGTCATACGAAATCCTCATGGGAAAGTGGCTAAGGTTGCTGATATATGACATTATAACAAGAGGTCTTCCGGCTAGGTATGTTAGCCATGACATCACCTTACTGGGTTACAAAGACCAATGCTATAATCCTCGGGAAACATTCCAACCATCATATCTGCCCGAGATTCAGAACTGGTTGGTGTGGGATTTCGGGCTCCGCAAAAACCCTAAGAAGTTCGAACTCAGGGGCGTGTGCAAAGATCCCCAACAGCTTCACCCCCTCCAAGCTCTCAACGCGAAACCCCGCTCAATGGCGTGGAAGAAGATTGCACACGAGAGTTTACCCAGGTTCGGGCCGCTGCGAAGCGTAAAACCCTACTCCTGCTTTTGGTGGATTGCCTCACGAGGAGGTTTGTGGATGAACTAGCACAGTGGTGAGTTCCTCGCAAGCGCGTCTGGGTGACGTTGTTTCTCCGCCCCCGCTACGGGGCACCCTAGCCTCTATTTATAGTGGCCCGGGTCCTCTCCCCTTATCGCAATGGCGGGAAGGGATCCCACAACGGCCAAATTTGAAAGGGGACAAGAGGTACATCCTATCCTGACGAAAGGTGGTCTTCGCCTGCAAAGTAGTTGTTGGTGATGTGGTGGTGGGCTCGGGGATGACATCCGTCCTGCCGGGCCCGCTGGCCTGGACTCGTTGCACCGGAATGGCAACCTTTGGTGGGGCGCCTCGGGAACCTGCGCCCGTCCCTATCTCCTTTGCACCAAAGAGGAAACTGTCCCCTCTGGCGCGCTGGCGCCCGCCTGGCCTGGCTGGCGTCACCCTTGACGTCCCGAGGCCGAGCATTGCATAGAGATCTCCACCACTCAGGAGGGAGCCTGGGGAGGCTTCCCCCTTCCGGGAGCCTTGGTGTTGTCCTCCTCGCGAGGGAGGGAGTCTCGCGAGGGTCTTGTCTTGAGTGAAGCCACACAGGGTCATATGGACCGTCAAGTGGGCCATGCCCTGGGCCGCAGGCATGCAAGTCTGGGTACCCCCGTTCCCAGAACGCCGACAGTAGCCCCCGGGCCCAAGGCACGCTCGAGGTGGCTTTGAGGTGAAGCCGAAGAAGATGGCCCGGAGCGCTGCGGGCCCTTATTGCCTGCGGGCCAGTTCTGGCGTGCGGTGCGCGGTTGGGCGCGGGCGTCCCTGCTCCCGTGTCTCCTCGGTAACTGCCCGAACCGACAAAAGCCTGACGTCCAGCGTGGAGCCATTATTGCTTTCCTCTTATGCGCTCCTGCTCCTTCTTCCAGATCTCCATCCTTTGTGAGAACCTCTCCAGATCTCAGCACCGCACCGTCTTCCTTCTCGCTTCCTCGACCCCAAAGGGTTCTCGATGGCTCCCGCCGGCATGTTCAAACCTGAAGCACAGAGCTCAGCTTCCGCTTCTATCTCGCCGGCGCTCTCAGAGTCCACCATAGCCAAGGACGGGGACCTCGCCCTGGCGCTTCCGTCGACGGTGGATGGTACCAATGAGTGGGGGCGGACCTTGATATGGTGCGGCTCCGCGGAGAAGCATCGCCTGGCCAAGTCGGCCTACCCTTTCTTCCTCCATAGCATCTTCTCTGGGCTCGTTCTGCCTTTCTCCAAGTTCTTCACCACCATCCTCGAGCACTACGGGATCCAAGCTCTCCATCTCCAGCCCAACTCCATCCTGCTCTTGTCCGTCTTCGCCTTTTACTGCGAGGCCTTCGTAGGTGTGAAGCCTTCGGTGGCCCTCTTCCGTCATTTCTTCAGCTTGCGGCTTCATGACGGCGCTCAGTGGTCAGCATGCGTCTCCTTCGTCGCGGTCCAGAGCGGGAACATGCTCTTGAAGGCCGGGAAGAAGGTGGAGAACTTCAGGCACCGCTGGGTCTTCTTGGATCTCAAGAGCGTCAACTCCCGGCTGGATCTTCCGAAGGGGTTGCCGGAGAAGACTCTTGCGTGGAGCTTCGTGAAGCTCTCCGACCCCCGGGCCAAGCCCGTCCTGGAGCGGATCTCTCGAGATATCAACGCCAGGAAGTTGACCGGGGGGATGATAGTGAAGGAGTTCCTGGCGCAGCGCCTGGCACCCCTCCAGTCTCACTCGAGGCCCATGTGGGACTATCAGGGCAGTGGCGATGACATCAGGCTTCGGTCCGCACGCCTGACCCCCGGGGAGCAGAATAGGGCTATGACGACCCTGCTCAACGGTGACCCCGGGGACCTTCCTGAGGCCTATGCCCCGTTGTACTGCCGCGACGACAAGGCCGATCTGGTCGCCGCGATGCCCATCTTCGACGAACTGGGGCTCTCCCTGGCCGAGCGCTCTGGTTCCCCTATGGCGGTGTCCTCCGGCGACACCGCGGACGGGGAAGACTCGGAGGGGACAGCGGACGACGATCTGGAGGAAGTGTCCCCTTCATCGCGGAGCGCGCTTCTCCGCGGCTTTGAAGACGACCACGACGCCGGCGAGGCTCCTACTGCAAGTCCCTCGCGTCTCGCCAGGGTCCTCAGGGGGCCGGGGTCCACTCCTCGGGCCGCACAGTCCGCCGGCCGGGCGACCCCGAGGAAGAGCGAGGCCGGGCCTCCTCCGGAGCGCCCAGCTCTTGCCAGCAAGGTGGCCGAAGCGCCCGCCTCGCCCCAGCCCGAGCTGCAGCCTGCGGGCGAGGCGGACGTGTCTGGGGCCGGAATGGCCTCTCTGGCCGCGGCCCTTGCGAGCGGTGCCTCTGCTCCCCCACGCGGCGGCGCCTCCCCGGAGAAGGGCGAGGGCATTCCCGCCTTTGCCGAGGTGGAGAAGAAGAGGAAGTGGGTCGATGTCGAAGAGTAAGTTGTCCTGCTTAGTTTTGGCTGCGTGCCGGTGGCTTGCGTGCTGATGGTCCCTCCTTTGCTTCGTAACCAGGAGTGCTGCCGTGCTGAAGGCGAGGAAGAAGAAGGCGGGCGTCAAGCCGAAGGTGCTTCCCGACGTGACGCCCGTTCCTAGTGCTCTGCCGACACCTGATGAAGTGCCAGACATCGCGGGCGAGGAGGCTTGCGGGGCGACGCTCCCTGTCACGGCCGCGGAGCCCCCGATGCCCGTTGGAGAGGACATTTCTGCCCTTGGGGGCGCGTCCGCGCCGCTGTCTGAAGGGCCAGCCCCCGAGGGCCAGCTGTGATGGGGATATGTACCTAGGGTAGGGTCATAGTCCTGACCTACATACCCTACCTAAGGACACTGCCCTAGAAAGCTTAAGGACTACAAGGAAGTCTCCGACTGAAATCACCAAGACGTACGAGTCACTCGACAACATCCAGTCACTCGACAACATCCACTCGGAGGTTTCTTCCTTCACTCGACGGCTACCTTTCACTCGGAGGAAACAGAAGATAGTCGACTGCAAAAGATCAGAAGCCACCCTAGGGAGGCCAACGGGCAGGCGTTCGGCTAGACCATAAGTAGCATTTATTGCATACGTTACCAGTAACGTCCCTCTTTATTACCATGATCGGACCCTTAGATGTCGGGCATTCATGAGGGGCAGCGTACTCTATATAAGCCGCCCCTCCCCTTTGGCACAAGGCTTCGCACCCTGTAACTCTCATATTCCACACGGCAAAGCTCCCGAGCACCGGAGACGTAGGGCTGTTACCTCCACGAGAGGGGCCTGAACTAATACATTTGTGTGTACATCCTCGCCCTAGCTAGGACTCTGCCCTCTCCTTTCGTACCCCTACCTTCTACTATCAGGCTCGTTCCCATGACAGTTGGTGCCCACCGTGGGGCAAGCGTCTAAGCAACTTCCAGCGAGGTTGCATTTTTTCTCCTTCGGCATGTCTTCCGGCGGTGATTTGTTCCTGGGCCACGAGATCCATCTCGGAGCGCTCACCTTCATCGCCGACGATTCGGCATGGCTCCAGGAAGCGCCTCTAGATGTGGAGGCGCTCCCGATCCGCGGGGCGACGCACTTCTGCGCAAGCTCCTGCGGCGTTCTTCTACTACAGCCGTCGACTCCGTACTTGTCGGCTCTCCCCGCTGTTCGTTGCCGCAAGCGATCCGGTCGTTCACGGCTCCAGCGCTGGGTGAAGCATGCGGCGGCTCGCCAAACTTCGTTTCCGCAGGTTGCGGCTATCGAGCCCGCCGAGTCACTTCACGGCCTGTTCGACTCGGCGTCGGATCCGTCTGACGTTCCGTCCGAGTGTGAGAGCTGCGATCCTGCGGCGGAGGTTCTCATGGCTGGTTGACATCAGAGTCCGCCGCCAGGCTTTGGCCGCGGCAGACGCGATGCTGGGGGTCCGTCGGATGATCAGCAGCGCCGTGATGAGGAGATTCTCCATACTCCCATCGTCGGTGCGACTGCTGAGGCCCAGGCCATGGAGGCCACGCGCCTTCGGCTCAAAGAGATGCAGGAGGCACTCGACGAGCATGCCCGCCAGCGTCCACCGATTTCCAGTCGACGTCAGCGACAGTTGTTTCCGACTGGATCTCATAACAACGTCAAGGTATTCCGTACTCCAATTCTGAATGTTGCAGCAGCTGCTAAGATTGCAGATTCCATTCAGCCGTCCCGTTCGGAGGCTGGCAGAGGTTTGCAGCAGATCCGAGCGTTGCTTGATGCAGCGCAACAGCAGAATTTGGCTATTTCTCAGTCACGCAACAGATTACATAATAACTCTCCCAGAGCAGACACAGTACAGTCGGCGCACAGTCCGTGGTCGCCTCTGCATCACAGGGGTGGAGGTTACCGTGAGGATCAGTACCAAGATCAGCGGCGAGATCATTTTGCTCCTCGTTATCACCGTGATGACCGCCGTCGAGTGCCTACTCCTCCGCGGAGTGGATCGCATGTGCCCCGGCACTATGACGATAGGCGCCCATTGGGCGATGAGCGGAATCCTGGGTTCGATGCAAGGAATGTCCTTGCACAAAGGCGGATCGATAGAAGCATGGCCCATAGGGATGGTAATGACAGAGATTATCCGAGTGGAAGTGGTACCGTTGTTTCTGGTCCCGAATGTTTTAGCAGAGCCATTCGCTCTGCAGAGATTCCCCCCAACTTCAGGTTGGCGGCTGGAATAAGCAAGTTCTCCGGCGAGTCGAAGCCGGAAACATGGTTAGATGATTACCGAGTGGCTGTGCAGATTGGTGGAGGAAATGACAATGTGGCCATGAAGCATTTGTCCTTGATGTTGGATGGTTCGGTCCGGGCGTGGTTGAATCGTTTGGCTCCTTCAAGCATCTATTGCTGGGAGGATCTTGCCCGAGTGTTCATCAGTACCTTCGAGGGTACTTGCAAGCGTCCTGCAGGTTTGATAGATTTGCAGCATTGTGTTCAGAAGCCCAATGAGTCCTTGAGAGATTACATTAAGCGTTGGTCCACCTTGCATCACACGGTGGAGAATGTTTCCGAGCATCAAGTTGTTTGTGCCTTCAAGGCCGGTGTGAAGTACAGAGAGCTTTACCTGAAGTTTGGGCAGACAGGTAACATTTCCTTGAGCAAGATGATGGAGATTGCCACTCGGTACGCCAACGGTGAAGAAGAAGACCGCCTCCGTAGCGGCAAGGGAAAAGCAGTCGACAATGATGCCGGCGGCAATTCCAGTCGGAAATAGAAGGGCAAAGCTGATGGCCCTGTTCAGGCAGAGGCGGCCGCTCTGGCGGCGCAAGGGAAAAATAAGGGGAAGTCCAAAGGGCAGTTCACCCCCAAGAAAGGAAAGAATCAGTCAGGAACTGATGTTCTGGATTTACCGTGTGCAATCCACACGAAGAAAGATGAGGAAGGCAATTTGATATTGCCTAAGCATACCACTCGACAGTGCCGTCTACTGATCCAGCAGTTCAAGGAAGGTCCGTCGAGTGAGAAAACTCCTGAAAAGGAGGATGATGAAGACAAAGAAGAGTTTCCTGAGGTCAATGCCACTCTGTTGATTTTTGCTGATGTAGAAAGCAAGAGTCGACTGAAGGTTATCAACAGAGAAGTTAACATGGCTATTCCTGCTACCCCCACATACCTCAAGTGGTCTCAGACTGCTATGACATTCGACCAATCAGATCACCCAGCTCATATCGCTACCCCTGGTCGGGAGGCACTGGTGGTGGACCCGGTTGTGGGAGGCACTCGACTCCGTAAAGTCTTGATGGATGGTGGGAGCGGTTTGAACATTTTGTATCCAGATACCCTAAAGGGAATGGGCATTCCGATGTCCCAACTCAGCGAAAGCAACATGCAGTTCCACGGAGTCATCCCTGGGAAGAAGGCCAAGTCACTCGGCCAGATTGCATTGGATGTGGTATTCGACACAGACAAAGAATTTTCGCAAAGAGAAATTGACGTTTGAAGTGGTGGACTTCTAGAGCGCGTACCACGCCATCCTTGGCCGTCCGGCTTATGCTCGTTTCATGGCCCGTCCATGCTACGTGTATCTCAAGCTGAAGATGCCCGGGCCCAAGGGTGTGATCACAGTCACTGGCAATCGACAGAGGGCTGAGGAGTGCCTTCAGCAGGGCTCCAAAATCGCCGATTATCAGATGGCTGTGGTCGAGTTGGAAGAGTACAAGAAGAGTGCCGATCCTGCCGACCTGCTGCGCGCTAAGAAGCCCGCCTCCGAGTCAGCTTTCCAGTTGGCAGGTGAAGTGAAGCAAGTGCACATTCACCCGACGGATCCCAATGCTGCCCCGACCAACATCTCAACGACACTCGACAGCAAATAGGAAGCCGAGCTCATCCAGTTCCTCCGTGAGAACTGGGACATCTTCGCATGGAAGCCTGCTGACATGCCGGGTGTGCCCAGGGAACTGGCTGAGCACTGACTGAGAGTCAACCCGAAGGCCAAGCCTGTGAAGGAGCACTTGCGTCGGTCGGCAGCAGAGAAGCGGAAGGCAATCGGCGAGGAGTTGGCTCGTCTCTTGGCGGCTAAGTTCATACGCGAGATTTACCACTCCGAGTGGCTCTCGAACGTAGTTATGGTCCCCAAGAAAGATAAGTCACTCCGCATGTGTATTGACTTGAAACATACCAATCGGGTCTGCCCGAAAGATCATTTTCCGCTCCCCCGCATCGACCAGGTTGTCGATTCGACTGCAGGGTGCGAGCGTTTATCTTTTCTTGATGCATACTCCGGTTACCATTAGATCCGTCTGTTTGGTCCGGATGAAATAAAGACAGCCTTCATCACCCCATTCGGGTGTTTCCGTTATATCACCATGCCTTTTGGTTTGAAAAATGCTGGCGCTACTTTTATGGGCATGATTCAAAAATGCCTGCTTGATCAGATCCCTCGGAATGTTGAAGCAAACATGGATGATATTGTCGTCAAGTCTCGCAAAGGTTCCGACCTGCTGACTGACTTGGCTGAAACATTCGCCAACTTGAGGAGGTATGATATCAAGTTAAATCCGACAAAGTGCACTTTCGGTGTTCCTGGTGGCAAGTTACTCGGTTTTCTCGTTTCCGAACGAGGAATCGACGTTAATCCTGAAAAGATCAGCGCTATTACCCGAATGAAAAGCCCTGTGCGTGTGCACGATGTCCAGAAGCTCACAAGTTGCCTGGCAGCGTTGAGTCGATTCATTTCTCGTCTCGGTGAGAAGGCATTGCCTTTATACCGACTGATGAAGAAGTCTGATACGTTCGAGTGGACTCCAGAAGTTGAAGCAGCGTTTGTCGAGCTCAAAGCCCTGCTTTCCACCCAGTCGGTGCTTGCTGCTCCGCACAGCAAAGAGCCCTTGCTCCTGTACATCGCGGCCACTAATCGGGTTGTCAGTACAGTTCTCACTATCGAGCGGGAAGAGGAAGGCAAAGCTTACAAAGTCCAACGTCCTGTTTATTACATTTCTGAAGTGTTGACTCCTTCAAAGCAAAGATACCCACATTACCAGAAGCTGGTATATGGTATTTATCTGTCAGCGAAGAAGGTGGCACACTACTTTCAAGATCACTCAATTTCAGTCGTCAGTGATGCTCCGTTGTCTGAGATCCTCAACAATCGAGATGCGACTGGTCGAGTGGCCAAATGGGCTATCGAGCTCCTTTAGTTTGATATCAAGTTTGAAGCGAAAAAGGCAATCAAGTCTCAAGCACTTGCTGATTTCCTGGCCGAGTGGATAGAACAGCAGCAGCCAATCCAAATTCACTCGGCGCACTGGACCATGTTCTTTGACGGCTCGAAGATGCTGAATGGGTCTGGTGCTGGCGTAGTATTGGTATCCCCAAAAGGCGACAAACTCAGTTATGTCCTGCAGATTCACTTTGATTCCTCCAATAATAAAGCTGAATATGAAGCACTCCTATATGGGTTGCGTATTGCCATCTCACTCGGCGTCCAGCGCCTGATGGTATACGGTGACTCTGATTTGGTGGTCAATCAGGTGATGAAAGAGTGGGATGTCAGGAACCCTGCTATGACTGGATACTGCAATGCAGTAAGAAAGCTTGAGAAGAAGTTTGAAGGTTTGGAGCTCCATCATGTTCCCCGAGTGAAGAATCAGGCAGCTGATGAGCTAGCAAAGATTGGATCCACTCGGAAGCCTGTCCCCAGCAATGTGTTTCTCGAGCACCTACATTCTCCTTCAATGCAAGAAGATCCCTTTACTGAAGAGCCCCCGCAAGCAAAGAGCGCCTCTGATCCAACTGATGTCGATGTCCCAGCGGTCATAGATCTGGTCATGGAGATTTTGGTGATCACGCCCGACTGGACAGTACCTTATATTGCATACATTCTGAGGCAAGAACTCCCAGAAGACGAAGATGAAGCTCGACAGATAGTCCGCAGATCCAAGGCCTTTACTGTTATGGATGGACAACTCTATAGGGAAAGTGTAACTGGCGTGACTCAGCGGTGTATCTCTCCTGAAGAAGGTCGACTGATTTTGGGGGAGATTCACTCGGGAACTTGTGGTCATCATGCGTCCTCTAGGACGATTGTTGCCAAAGCATACCGAGCTGGTTTCTTCTGGCCGTGCGCCAACGAGATGGCTAAGGAGATTGTTGATCACTGTGAAGGATGCCAGTTCTATTCAAACTTGTCGCACAAGCCTGCATCTGCCTTGAAAACTATTCCACTCGTCTGGCCGTTTGCCGTATGGGGTTTGGATATGGTTGGACCCCTTCGAATAGGCCAGAGTGGATTTACTCACATGCTTGTAGCAGTCGACAAGTTCACTAAGTGGATTGAAGCTAAACCCATAAAGAAGCTGAACTCTCGCACTGCAATCAAATTTATGAAAGAGTTAACATTCCGGTATGGAGTTCCCCACAGTATCATTATAGACAATGGCTCAAACTTTGACTCGGAAGAGTTCAGACACTTTTGCTCCTCTCAAGGCACTCGGGTGGACTACGCATCCGTTGCGCACCCCCAAACTAACGGTCAAGCTGAGCGAGAAAATGGCCTTATCCTTCAAGGGCTAAAGCCTCGACTCATGCGAGATCTTGATCATGCAGCTAGAGCTTGGGTCACTGAATTGCCGTCTGTTCTGTGGGGCTTGAGGATGACTCCTAACCGGTCGACTGGGCGCACTCCTTTCTTCTTAGTATATGGAGCCGAAGCCGTTTTGCCAAGTGATGTCCTTCACAATTCTCCCCGAGTAGACCTTTACTCCGAGGCTGAGGCTGAGCAGGCACGTCAAGACGGTGTAGATCTCCTGGAAGAAGAACGCGAGATGGCTTTGATTCGGTCAACTATATATCAGCAAGATCTGCGCCGCTTCCATGCGAGGCACGTCAAGAGTCGGTCGTTCCATGAAGGTGATCTTGTGCTCCGAGTGGATCAGCAGCGACTTCACAAGCTGGCCCCAGCGTGGGAAGGCCCTTTCGTCGTCACAAAAGTACTGAACAATGGAGCCTACCACCTCTTCAACCTCAAGAAGAGTATCGACAAGCCTCGCGCCTGGAACGCGGATTTACTTCGACGTTTTTATACTTGACGACTGAGTTGCTTTGATGTAATAAGAGTACTCCAGACAGTTCCGTTTGTTAAAGTTATGACTCCTGTAGTCTATTGTCGATTCCGATCGCACATTTCCATTCACTCGGAAACTTAGCTGCGAACCCGTCTTCGTCTAAGTTCAAACCTTCTCCGAGTGACGAGCGATCCTCTCACTCGGGGGCTTAGCTGCGAACCAATTTTCGCCTAAGTTAAAAACCCTTCCGAGTGGATAGTATTCCATTCACTCGGAAACTTAGCTGCGAACCCGTCTTCGTCTAAGTTCAAAACTACTCCGAGTGACGAGCAATCCTCTCGCTCGGGGGCTTAGCTACAAACCAGTTTTCGCCTAAGTTAAAAACCCTTCCGAGTGGATGGTATTCCATTCACTCGGAAACTTAGCTGCGAACCCATCTTCGTCTAAGTTCAAACCTTCTCCGAGTGACGAGCGATCCTCTCACTCGGGGGCTTAGCTGCGAACCAGTTTTCGCCTAAGTTAAAAACCCTTCCGAGTGGATAGTATTCCATTCACTTGGAAACTTAGCTGCGAACCCGTCTTCGTCTAAGTTCAAAACTACTCCGAGTGACGAGCAATCCTCTCGCTCGGGGGCTTAGCTGCGAACCAGTTTTCGCCTAAGTTAAAAACCCTTCCGAGTGGATGGTATTCCATTCACTCGGAAACTTAGCTGCGAACCCATCTTCGTCTAAGTTCAAACCTTCTCCGAGTGACGAGCGATCCTCTCACTCGGGGGCTTAGCTGTGAACCAGTTTTCGCCTAAGTTAAAAACCCTTCCGAGTGGATAGTATTCCCTTCACTTGGAAACTTAGCTGCGAACCCGTCTTCGTCTAAGTTCAAAACTACTCCGAGTGACGAGCAATCCTCTCGCTCGGGGGCTTAGCTGCGAACCAGTTTTCGCCTAAGTTAAAAACCCTTCCGAGTGGATGGTATTCCATTCACTCGGAAACTTAGCTGCGAACCCATCTTCGTCTAAGTTCAAACCTTCTCCGAGTGACGAGCGATCCTCTCACTCGGGGGCTTAGCTGCGAACCAGTTTTCGCCTAAGTTAAAAACCCTTCCGAGTGGATAGTATTCCCTTCACTTGGAAACTTTGCTGCGAACCCGTCTTCGTCTAAGTTCAAAACTACTCCGAGTGACGAGCAATCCTCTCGCTCGGGGGCTTAGCTGCGAACCAGTTTTCGCCTAAGTTAAAAACCCTTCCGAGTGGATAATATTCCTTTCACTCGGAAACTTAGCTGCGAACCAGTCTTCGTCTAAGTTCAAAACCTCTCCGAGTGACGAGCGATCTTCTCACTCAGGGGGCTTAGCTGCGAACCAGTTTTCGCCTAAGTCGAAAACCCTACCGAGTGAATAGCAGCCCATTCACTCAGCCCAGTGGGTGAACGACGACTTAGCCGTGAATCAGTCTTCGTCTAAGTTCAAACATTCTCCGAGTGACGAGCGATCCTCTCACTCGGAGACTTAGATGCGAACCAGTTTTCGTCTAAGTTGAAAACCTTTCCATGTGGATAGTATTCCATTCACTCGGAAACTTAGCTACGAACCAGTTTTCGTTTAAGTTCAAAATTTCGCCGAGTGACGAGCAACCCTCTCACTCGGGGACTTAGCCGCGAACCAGTTTTCGCCTAAGTTCGAAATCCTTCCGAGTAACGAGCAAACTTAACCAAGCAAGAGATCAGAAAGTAAAATGCAAATAAATCCAGAATCTCTAGCGCGGTTAAAAGTTATTCGCGCAAAGGAAAGTACTCAGGCCCAAGGCCCGAATGAAGTTTTAATCGGTTACACCATCACTCGGCATACCGAGGCAAATAAAGTTTTAGCTGCAAGCAAAGTATTCTTCAAGCACCAGTGGGGCTCGAGGGCTCGACGAAGGTGTCCAGGTCAATTCCGTCGGCGATCCGAGTGGCTGCTTCGATGAAGGTCTCCATGAAGTCTTCGAATTGAAGTTTCTTCGTGTTGATCACTCGTAGAGCCTTCAGTTTGTCCTCCTTTGCCTCCTTGCAATGGACCCGGACGAGTGAAAGCGCCACGTCAGCTCCATAGCGAGCAGCAGACTTTTTCCATGCTTGCACTCGACCAGGGATCTCATTGAGGCGGGTCATCATCGACTCGAGGTCAGTCTGGAGGGAGTCTTCGGGCCACAGTTCCTTGTCGGCCTTCTCCAACGCAATCCTCAGTCGAGTGACATATCCTTGGACACTCCTGAGACGAGCTTCAAGTCGAAACATGTCCATGGCCACTGCGTCCCTGACAGGTGACTTCGTGGGATCCAGATTTGGCTCGATCTCTTCAGTTTCCTTCTCAAAATCTTGACAGAATTCTGCGCGAAGAGAAAGCGAAAAGATGATCACATTGCCGTTCTGAAGAAATCAAAGAAATTCACCCGACGGAAGAAAGTTACCTTCGAGCATGCCGAACATCTTCTTCGCGAAGTCTCCTAAGTATTGCTCCAGAGCGCGCCTTCTCTTTGTCTGAAGTTCGAGATTTTTGATCCAATCGGCCCGTTCCTACTTGAGTTTGGTATTCTCTTCTTCCAATTTGCTGGCTGCGGCTAGTTTCTTCTCAGCAGCTTCAGTTTTCTCCCTCGCCACCTTCTAAGCGTCGGCGAGTGCCTTGTCCTTGTCTTCAAGCGCCTTCTTCATGGTATCTAAAGAAATAGCATTGTTGAGTCGCGCTTGGAGTCGGCGGTTCTCATCACGTACGTCTGTTCGAGTGGATACACTCGGTTCAAAGGATGGAAGACGAAAGTGGTAGTACAGCTGGTCGACAAAAATTACCTCCCAGGGTCTTTAGCTCAGTCTGCGCACGGTCCAGATTGTTCTTGGACACCCCGGATCCAGTTCAAGCTGATTCTTCTCCTTCTCCAGGTCGACATACTTGGTCCCAAGCTTACAGGCTTTCTGAAATCAGCAAAGAAGTGGTTCAGTCGACATGGATATTTTTCTACTCCCGAGTGGAAAGGTACAAGTTCAGTCGACTGGAAGGCGGCCCGCCGCCCCACCCCACCACCTTATACAGTGTCATATCATGGTTGATGGAAATGATGTCCATGAAACCTGCAGGATAGTTCTTAAGACTACTGCCCATCGTAAGCGATCGACAATAGTCTCGGGGACTACACCCAGTGGGTGCACTCAGCATGCCCCCACTGGACCAGAGACCACTCGACCAGGTCCGACCTGTCCGAGTATTAAAAAAAAGAAAACATGCAATCATTGTCTCTATCAGACCCCCGCCGAGGCAAGCACTCGACGGCGATCTCGGGGACTACACCTAGTGAGTGCACTCAGCGTGCCCCCATTGGACCTACTACCACTCGACCAGGTCTGTCCTGTCAAGTGACAATCAACTATCAAAACGAATTTAAGACCCCTGCCGATGCCTTCGTCATACGACAGCGGTCTCGGGGACTACGCCCAGTGGGTGCACTCAGCGTGCCCCCACTAGACCAAAAACCACTCGACTAAGACCCGATCTACTCGAGGAAAAAACAAGCAAGTATGCATCTGAAGAAAACACCCAGTGGGTGTAAAGTCAAGTTCAACAGAAATTCAATCGGAAATGAACTTACAATCGAACTTACTCGGACATTGGCTTGAAGCGCTAAACTGGCATCATAGGCTAACTTGCTGGCCTCATACGCCTCCTTCGTTCGCAGCATCATTTGTCCAGCATGGATCATGGCCTCTTTGGCAGCTCCAGTCTGGTCTTCTGGGACGTGGTACAGAGGGTATGCAGGCGCCAGATGAGTCGGTGTTGTAGTTGAAGTCACGAGAGGTGCTTGAGGTTGCCCAATCGGCGCTGAAATCACAAGAGTTGAAGTCGCTGGTGGGGCACTCGACAGCGGAACCACAGGATCAGTTCTGGCTTGGGAAGAATCACCAAGCTCTCGAGAGGACGCAGCAGTCGACCCACGTGGTGCCTGTCCTGATGACGTTCTCCGAGTGCGTACGCGTGGAGTGTCCAAGGCCACAACTTCACCTTCAGCACCCTGTTGCGGCTCCTCATCGTCTTCCAAATGGATGACGTCGTCAACTGTCAATCGACAACATTAGTTCATTTCATTCGACGAATTGCCTTAAAAAATCAGTCTACAGTGAAGATTTACTATACCTCGTTGAGAGGTGGCCGCGTCAGGAGTGTCCACTTCCATGTGATCCCCCTCATCCCGCAGAGGCGACGTCACCGAGGTAGCAGCTCTGGTGAACGAATTTCAGTCGGTCAGCAAAGACATGAAGTTTCACAACAGCAGAAAAGGAAAGTAAACACTCACGTGGAGGCGACAGGCACAGTGATCTTTATACGGGGCAGAGCCTTCCAAGGCTTTGGTGCATCCGACCTGGGCTGTTTCGCGACTTTTTCAGTCAACCTAGATGTCGCGGCACGGTCGCGCTTCGGGTTCCTGGTGCTTGATGCCAAAGTTTTGCTTGGGGCGGCCTCCGGGTCTTCTCGCAGCTTGGTACGACGCTCGATGCGAGGAGGAGCCTGGGCCTCTACCTCGCCTTCCTCTAGATAGTCATCACTGCCTTCACTGTCATCGGCGTAATCAACATCTGTGCTGCCGTCTGCGCTCCCTTCTTCGTCGTCAAGCTGTTCTCCATTCGGCACGGGTGAATACATGTTTGTGAACTCCTGCAAGATACAAACTATAGAGTCAGTCGACCGAAGACCCAATCACTCGACAAAATATGAAAGCACTCGACAGAGATGTAACTCCCTAGGTTCGTCGGTGGGTTCAAAGCAGAGAAGGGCAACATTCGCTTGGCTCCCAGAGGATTATCACAGGCTCCGGTGATGCTCCAGAGCCACTGAGCAACAGTCTCGTCGGAAACTTCCTCTGGATGTGTCCGAGTAGTATCCTCAGGGCCCGAATAATGCCACATAGTGTGATCCCTGGCTTGAAGAGGCTGGATTCGTCGACTGAGAAACGTCTCTAAGAGATCCATACCAGTCACTCCGCCACGGACCAGATCTACTACTGCATTCACTAAAATCCCTACCTGGACCTTCTCTCCCTTTGTCACACTCAGTGTTCTGGGAGTAGTAGGTCGAAAGGGGGAAGACCAATCCACATATTGGGAGACGCAACATCTTCGCAGTAAAACCATGTCGACTGCCAGCCCCTAACAGATTCGGCAAAGTTCATCGATGGAAACGCACTCCTACCCCTCTTCTGAAGCTCCAGACCACCGCATAGCTGGATGACATGGGTCTTACTATCACTAGGATTGGCTTTTTTGACACATTGGGACCGAATGGTGAATATGTTCTTGAATAAGCCCCAGTGAAGAGGACAACCCAAGAAACACTCGCACAAGGTGATGAAAGCAGCAAGGTTCGAGATAGCATTCGGAGGAAAGTGATGGAGTTACGCTCCGAAAAAGTTCAAAAACCCGCGGACGAAAGGATGAGGGGGCATAGAAAAACCTCGCTCAACGTGGGTGAGGAGGAGGACTCGCTCCCCTTCGCGCGGCTCCGGCTCGATCTCCCCCTCCGACAGCCTCCACGAGGCTTCGGCCACGAGCCCGTCAGCGACGAGGTTCTCGACGTCCCCCACTACGACCGTCGACGGGAGAAAATCTCCCTGGATCCACCCCGGCGGCGCAGTGAATCGGGCGCCCGACGGTTTCTTTGCCTTGGCTCCTCCCTTCTTGGCACGCTCGAGCTTCTCCGTCTTGCTTTTCGTCATCGCGGCGGCGGTCGTCGAGGCGGAGTTGAGCGGTGCGCGTGGAACAGGGGAGGCGGAGGAAAAGAGAAGATTTGGGGGAGAAGTACTGTACCGGCCCGGTGCCGTCGCGTCTTATATCCACCCAAGTGAGCCGCTGACCAGCGGGCCCGTCAGGTCTCTGGATATCCCGATTTCAGAGGAAGAGCGGTACGTGGCGGTAATGGCGCCGCGGAAATCGAGGCGTCATGCCCCCACTTGCCCCAGTCGTTGCGTCATCGTCGCGCGGCGCGCGCTTAGCCAATTTTCAAATCCCGTGAAATCCGGGCCTGACGAAGCGACCCATCGCATCAGAAGACCCTGCTGACCGCTCGGACCTGATTCCGCGCTGAAGTTCACTCGGATACATTTCAAGACAGAATCGATCAGGGTGAATGACAAAGATTCGAATCGACGCAGACTTCTGTGAAGCCCAAAAATGCACTCGGAATTTTTGTGCCTTATCAGATCCCGGATCGACCCTTTTTTTCACTCGAAGCCCGATCCATTCGGGGGGCTAATGATGGGGATATGTACCTAGGGTAGGGTCATAGGCCTGACCTACATTCCCTACCTAAGGACACTGCCCTAGAAAGCTTAAGGACTGCAAGGAAGTCTCCGACTGAAATCACCAAGACGTACGAGTCACTCGACAACATCCAGTCACTCGATAACATCCACTCGGAGGTTTCTTCCTTCACTCGACGGCTACCTTTCACTCGAAAGAAACAGAAGACAGTCGACTGCAGATGATCAGAAGCCACCCCAGGGAGGCCAACGGGCAGGCGTTCGGCTAGACCATAAGTAGCATTTATTACATACGTTACCAGTAACGTCCCTCTTTATTACCACGATCGGACCCTTAGATGCCGGGCATTCATGAGGGGCAGTGTACTCTATATAAGCCGCCCCTCCCCTCTGGCACAAGGGTTCGCACCCTGTAACTCTCATATTCCACACGACAAAGCTCCCAAACACCTGAGACGCAGGGCTGTTACCTCCACGAGAGGGGCCCGAACTCATACATTCGTGTGTACATCCTCGCCGTAGCTAAGACTCTGCCCTCTCCTTTCGTACCCCTACCTTCTACTGTCAGGCTCGTTCCCACGACAAGCTAGCCGTAGGACCGTCCGTCCTTGCCTTGTCTGTGGGGGTAGCGCAGCCCTCGGCGCCTTCTGCTCTCCATGCTTGTGCCCCCCTGGAGGCGACTCCTGCTGCCACGCAGGCGCCACCTCCGGGCCGGGCACTGGTGTCTCTGACTTGCGGCCTTCTGGTCGAGTCAGGCACCCTGGATGGGGCCTATGCCGCTCTGGATCAGGTCCGGGGCTCCCTCGGGGGCGCCGACGGTCACGTCGTGAAGGAGCGCTTGGGGCTCCTCTTCGGGTGGCTCCGGGCTGATGCTTCTGTCATGGCGGTCTGGAGCCAGGCCGAGGCCACCGCGGCCGAGAGCAGGAAGGAGGCCGCATTAGCCAAGGCAGCTCGTGACGCGGCACTGGCTGACGCAGCGTCTGTCATGAAGCGCTGCGACGAGGCGGAGATTCGCTTGAAGGATCTTCAGGAGGAAAAGACCGCGCTCGCAGATTAGCTTCGCCGGCGGGAGGAGGACCTCAAGACCTGCGAAGCCAAGCTTGCCGATCGTGACGCTGCGCTGTCCAACGCGGTGGCCAACCAAGCCACGGAGCAAGAGCGTCTGGACAGGGTGAAGGAGGAGGTAGCTGCGGAAAAGACTCGGCTTGAATCCAGGGAGAAGGCCCTCTCCGCGGCTGAGGAGGGGAAGGCTGCGGAGCTCGACGCCCTCCCCTCCGCTGAACTCAGGCTCCGCCAGGCGCTGCAGTCCATCTGCCGGGGGGGGGGGATTCACGGAACCCCTGGTGGTTCCTGGTATCGGCTTCGTGGGGCTCTCTTCAAAGCTTGCCGAGGTGCTTGAGGGTGCCGTTGCCAGGATGGAGAATGTCTTGGAGAGTGAGTGTGGCTACCTCTTCTCCGCGGCCGCGACGCGCGTCTTCATCCACCTCTACCTTCACGAGCCGAGATTTGACTTCGGCTCTGTGATCCGTCCGGTTGATCCTGGGGTTCGCGCCGCTACGACGACGGCCGTGGGGGCGCCGTGGAGGCGCTGCTGAAGAAGTTCACCTGCGTCGCCGTTCCCCCACCTCCTCCTACAGCTGCAAAGGTTAGTGACGATGATGACAATGGCAGCGATGTCGACGACGAGCTCCCCGCGATCGGGACGAGCGGTGGCGCCAGCTCCTCCTAGTTCCTCTTCCTGGGTCTTTTCCTGCAACGTTCATCATGCCTCGTGGAGGCGTTAAACTTGTTTGCATTTCCGGAGACATTTTAATGCTTGTAATGACTGCCAAATTGTGTGGTTTCCTTCCTCGCCTCGTTTCCTTCCTGCTAGCTGTAGTGCTCTGCGTCGGCAGGACCCGGTCCAGCGCATACCTCGACCGCCGTTGGGGCGTCCGGATCACCAGAACGGTGCCAAGGGGCGAGGGGCTACGTGACCAGTGAGGCTCCTGAGTCGCGATGCTCAGGAGTCCCCCTTGACATACGAGCATCCCTCATGAAGGGAACGTGGCGGAGGCGGGGTCAACTTGGAGATTTGGAGCGCCTTGAGCTCTGCGTCGGCACGGCCCGGTCCCGCGCATACCTCAACCGCCGTTGGGGCGTCCGGATCACCAGGACGGTGCCAAGGGGGGAGGGGCTACGTGACCAGTGAGGCCCCTGAGTCGCGATGCTCAGGGGTCCCCCTTGTCGTACGAGCGGCTCCCATACCTTTCCTTGCCAGCTTTCATCTGAGAGGGACGCGTGAAGACCAGGTATCAGGGACCTCGGGAGGTGGCGTGCGCCAGGCCTGGCCTGAGCGTAGCCCCCATGCAGCCCCCTCACGCGGGCATCCCATGGGAATGCTCCGAGATGGAGCCGCAAGGGGCCATCCTGAGGTTGGATGCACCTGCTAGGGCGCCCTCAGTTGTTTATCCACCAGCGCGGAGCATAGGGCTTCCACATTGCGTGGGCATAGCCGCTTGGGCGATAGTGTCGTCCGCCAGCGCGGAGCATGGGGCTTCCACTTGGGCGTGGGAATGGGGGGCCCCGGCTCCTGAGCCCCCCGGGCGTGTACAACCCATTAAGTTCATACCCGTGGCCTGCACGGTAGAACTGGGAGGTGTATCTGGGTACTCACGAGGCTGCTCTGGCCTCACGAGGCCCTACCTCAAAGAAGGGTTGCGCCTGAGTCTTCCGGTAGAAAGCGCCGTCTGGAGTCCTATATATTTTGAGAAACCTGCGCCGAATGGATTACCAGGGGCCATCGCATGAGAAGGCTAAACACCAATGACCCCAGGAGGTGACGTGAACGGGGCCGGCCCGCCAGACAGAGCTCAGCCATTGGATTTGTCGACGCTGCAGGGACGGACCCGAGCACAGACGCCGTACCCAGTCTTCTCATGCGACAACTTCGAGGAGAAAACACCCGGCGTGCGGCTCCCACGACGGCGAAAGGACGACTGTGGTTGTAAGAACCATGCCGCGCGCCCTGACTCACCCACTCCCGATTAGCTCATGCAAGGACATAGCACCAAGGGCCATGGGAGGTGACGTACACGGGGCTGGCCCGCGAGACAGACCTCGACCACTTGGATTTTTCAACGCTGCAGGGACGGACCCGAGCACAGATGTCGTGCCAGCCCTTAATCACGAGGCGGTCGAAGGAAGGATCATTAGGGCGCGGCGACATTCATGGTGGCGAAGCACCGAGCAGGCAGGTTGGAATATTAGGAAATAGATCACATGCATGAAAGGTTCTGATACATGCGTAAACGACGCGGCCACAGGGATGAGCCTTGACCGCCTGAGGATAATGCAGCCCGATGGGCGCCCTCAAACTGAGCAAACCAAAAAGTTACCTGGTATGGACCAAAGAGTTACCTGGCGGTAATACCACTTAAGCGTCGAGGTAGTCGTCGGAGCCTGACCTTCTGTCTCCGCGAGCTTGGCCTTCATGAGCCCGGCGCCTCCCGAGGCTCGGGGCACTCGCTCGGACCTGGCAGCTCCTCCAACTCCTCGCGGCGCCCGGCCCGGTAAGGCACGAACATGGCCTGAGCAAGGCGCTGGAATGTGGCGCCCGCGTTCGCCAGGCCGAAGGGCATGCGGACGTAGTTGCACGGGTAGACCCCGCTGCGTCCGACACGCGTCGGCTAGAAGATGTCCTGGGATGCGGCCCTGTTGATCCGGGTACATTGACGCAGACGCGCGGGATGCCGCCCAAGCTGACGATGGCGACTGCACTTGGTGGTGCAGGGCAGCGCCCGCCTACCATGGCCTGTGCTTCCTGAAGCTCCTCGATTGCTCTGGTGATGAACTCTCGCGAACTGGCGCCTCGCGCCGTGCTCCTTGCTTGGATGGATGAGCACCGAAGCACACCCCCAAGTTGTGCCCGAGCACCTCCCTCGTCTCACTGGTCAGGTCGGTAGTCTTCCGGGTGGAGGAAGGAGCCTTGGCCCCAGGCGCGGAGCCTGAGGCGCCGTCCTTAGAGGTTTCAGCCCCCTGGCGCCCCTTGGAAAGGAGCTGCTTCTTCTTCCTGGGGACATCCTCGTGAGGCGGGACGTCCCCTTCGTCGTCTGAGTGTTCGGCCGCTGCGGCACGGTAGGCGCGCTCGAGGGAGCAAATGGCGTCCTTCTCATCGCAGGCGACACTGATGATGCCACCGCTCCCCGGCATCTTGAGGACGTTGTAGCCATGGTGAGTCACCGCCATGAACTTGGCGAGGGCGGGGTATCCGAGGATCGCGTTGTACGGCTGGTGGATGTGGGCGACGTCAAAGACAATGAGCTCGGTGTGGTAGTTGTTGCACCCGCCGAAGGTGACAGGCAGGCGCACTTGCCCGATGGGGACAGTGGAGCCGTCAGTGACCCCTGAGAATGGCTTGGTTGGCATGAGCTAGTCGTATGGCACTTGGAGCGTCTCGAACATCTCGATGGAGAGGACATTGAGCCCCGCGCCACCGTCGATGAGGGTCTTGGTGACGAGGACATTGCTGATTGTAGGCATGCACATCATGGGGAGCGCGCCCGCCATGGCTGAACACCTGAGTTGATCCTTGGAGTCAGAGGTGATGGTGCACTGGGACCACTTGAGGGGGCGCGCAGCTTCGAGCTTCGGGAGAGCCACGTTCACCTCCCGCGAGAACTGCTTGAAGATGTGGTTCGATGCTGGTTCTTGGGCGCCGCCCAGGATGCAAGCCATTGCCCTGACCTCCTGGAAGCCCCCAGCCCCGTCATTCTGCCTGTCTTCTTCCTTCCTCCTGGGTGGCGGCGGCAGCGGGGGAAGGCCGGCCTCGCGAGGGCGGGCCTCACGAGGCTGGCCACGATGTGACCCCTCTGGAGGTTCGTCGCGCCAGCGGTCCTCCCGAGGCCGGTCTCGCCACTCCTGGCGTGGGTCTCGATTGTCCCAGCGGCCTCCACTGCGTCCATAGCCACGGTCGCTACGCCCAGGGCGCTGACCAAAATGCTCGTCACGGACCACCCTGAGCTCCTGACAGTCAATGGTGTTGTGGCTATTGGTACCATGGAAGATGCAGAACGGTCGCCCTCCCGCGGGGGGTTCCTCGTCTCGACTGCGCTTTGCCTCAGGTTCATCCACCAGCACCGCGGGGGCCTTGCGCTTCGCCTCCTTGGTCTTGGTCTTGGTCTTCTTGTCTTTGGGTTCCGCCTCCGGAAGCTCGCGGAGTGAGAGGCGGCGCTCTTCGGCCTTCACGCACTTGTTCGCCAGGTTGAACATCTCCAGAGCCGAGCTCAGGTCGTCATGGATAGTGAGCTCCTCCCTCATCCTGAGGTCCCTGACGCCGTCGGTGAATGCCGAGATGATGGCCTCATCCGACGCCCTCGGGATCTTGAGGCGGACAGTCGTGAAGCGTTGTATGAACTTGTGCAAGGTCTCGTCCGGCTATTGCTTCACACGACGCAGGTCACCCACTCCAAGGGCATGGTCGCGGGTGCCTTGGAAGTTGGCGACGAAGCGCTCATGCAGGTCTTCCTAGGAGGTGATTGACCCCTCCGGGAGGTTGAGGAGCCAGTAGAGCGCTCCACCCTTGAATGCCATAGGGAACAAATTTGCCATGACATTGTCGTCTCCGCCGGCGCCTGGATGCTCAGCGAGTAGAGCTGTAGGAACTCGGCGGGATCTGGGGTGCCGTCGTAGCGAGGAGGTAGGTCAGGCTTGAACTTGCAGGGCCACATGGTCGGATGGAGCTCCGGGGCGATGGCGCGGCAACCCACTGGACCCGCGAGTGCCGCGCGCACGGGAGGGACCCGGTCTTGATGCTCCTGTGTGGCTGCCTCCAAGGGTGCCCGGTCGCGATGCTGATGCAGCGGGCCAGGGAGCGCACGCACGTCAGCGCGCGGCCGCGGCACCACCTGGCAGCTTACTTCATCTCTCACCTTCGCCGGGGGCCCGTGCGGCTGGTCGCGTGGGCGTGCTTCATGCCTGGGCTCGGGGTCGACATCACGCTGGGAAGAGGAGGTAGCACATCATGGGCCTCGTAGCCTGCCAGGGAGGGCTGGGGCCAGAACGAGTAGGAGAGCATCGAGGCGTCGCCGGCGGCGCAGACGAGCTCTGCAATCTGCCCGAGCCAGCTGTCATAGCGGTTGGGGGCAGGGTGGTAACGCAGCAGCTCGCGCACCATGAGGAGTGCGCCCAACCAACGCATCGGCCCGGGGCGATTGTGGGAGGACGACCCAGTAGCTGGAACGATCGACGGAGTGGCGGTGCGGCCGTCACGCCACGCGGTAACCTGCTGTGATGAGTCCTGCTGCTCGTGGGCTTCCGGGCCCGTGGCGGCATTGCCCACAGGAGAGGCGGACCGGCGCGCGGCGGTGCAGCCCACGGGCGCTGTCTGGGCAACGCGAGCAGCATGGTGCTCAGAGAGCATCGGCCACCGGAGTGGTGAGGCCGAGAAATAGCGAGGCTTGACGGAGATTTCGACACGCCCCCTATTTGGCGCGCCAAATGTCGGATTTCGGGCTCCGCAAAAACCCTAAGAAGTTCGAACTCAGGGGCGTGTGCGAAGATCCTGAACAGCTTCACCCCCTCCAAGCTCTCAACGCGATAACCTCTCTCAATGGCGAGGAAGAAGATTGCACACAAGAGTTTACCCAGGTTCGGGCCACTGCGAAGCGTAAAACCCTACTCCTGCTTTTGGTGGTCTTCCCCTACAAAGTAGCTGTTGGTGATGCGGTGGTGGGCTCGGGGATGACATTCGTCCTGCCATGCCCGCTGGCCTGGTTTTGTTGCACCGGAATGGCAACCTTTGGCGGAGCGCCTCGGGAACCTGCGCCCGTCCCTATCTCCTTTGCACCAAAGAGGAAACTGTCCTCTCTGGCGCGCTGGCGCCCGCCTGGCCTGGCTGGCGTCACCCTTGACCTCCCGAGGCCGAGCATTGCATAGAGATCTCCGCCACACAGGAGGGGGTCTGGGGAGGCCTCCCCCTTCCAGGAGCCTTGGCGTTGTCCTCCTCGCGAGGGTGGGACTCTCTCGAGGGTCTTGTCTTGAGTGAAGCCGCGTAGAGCCGTACGGACCGTCAAGTGGGCCATGCCCTGGGCCGCAGGCAGGCAAGTCTAGGTACCCCCATTTCCAGAACGCCGACAGTTGGTGATAGAATACTTCAGACTCAGCATGTCTGAAGGGAAGGTTTGCAACATAAATCCACGAGATAACGTTGCAAGATTTTCGAGAAATGAACTATGAAAGCCAACTCCAAAACATGAGTTGGATTGCAAGACACATGTGAACACACTGTCCTAGACAATTGTGACCACATAGAAATCTTACAACAAAACACTACCGCGTTCTGGGTGGAACCATCATTGTGGACAACGAAGCCCGGTGCAAGTCCGTCTGGTACCTTCAGAAGTAGCACTTAACTTCTTTTCCTTGGACAAGTCAATCAGTGGCTTGGGGTGCTAGGGAATACATATGGAATGGAGGTACTTAATCTGCCAAACCATGGCATACATTTGCACATGCATGAACGACTTGGGATCATTTCAAAGGAAGCAAAATAACTTTCTCGAATTCATGCCGACAACTTACATCAAATGCTCGTGAACTTAGAGGAAGTCACTCCTTACACCTAACATATATTTCATGTACGGAACACGAAGATATTGCCTACAAAGTTTCCAACACTAGCTTAATGTCCAGCACGAACCATGGAACAAATGAAAATGTTGCCGATGGGCCCAACAACAATTCATCGAGATACCCATATGGAAGTAATTCCACAACTATGTGAGCAAAATAGTAGCTTTGGTCAGACCAAAGGATATAATGATGTATGCTCGAGGAAAGAACCACGAGTAAAACAACATTAGGGAAGATCGTTGGTTCTGATTTTAATTTGACGATAGCCCACACTCAAATAAATATTGGACAAGACAATAGGTGCAACAATTGATCGCAAGGATCAACCGATGATGATATTATCTTTGTTTAGCAAACAGTAACACAAAATATATCCCTTTAACATGAACTAAGTTAGCTCAAGCTGTTATCTTCCAAGTCTCCAAGTTGTTGTTGTCTAACTTAACCAACTAGTTCAAGTTGTATCCAACACAGATTCTTGGGGAAAGGAATGGTTTATAAAGAAACCAACTTGATCACGAACTCAACATAACAGTCAGGGAACAACCTGGTAATACTTTCGAGAAGATATCCTGAAAACCACGAACCGTCGATATGTTATTGAGCTCGAGAACAATCTCGCTTTTCATGGCAAGATGATATGATCAAAAGAGCGAGGGATTGACACAATCCTAACACGTTGATCAATGTGTGCACCATAGAAAATGGACTAGGTAGCACGATCAATCTTTAGAATGATGATTCAATAACCAACACACTAACAATGAATTTATTGTCCATTAACTTCAAAGCAATAGAGTTGCTCGAAGTATAGATTTCACACACCACAGTTCACTTGTCGGCATTCCGGTTACAACCAACACAGAGACCGAGGAATGAACAATGATGGCGAGAAGTACCACTGCATCAAGAAGTCATAAGAGGTGTGTATTTCCCATGATATTCCTGACATTAAGAGGGTGATACCTCAAGGTAGAACAGGACAAAAGTTGGATTGGCATTTGATCTGTGGAATACAACTGCTTTGACCCAATCCTAGATATGGATAAGGTACTAGAGTTTGTTTCTCCTGGACATTCTTGAATGGAATGACTTAGCAGACCACAAGAATAATAGGCATCGATGAACACGAATGCACAACTACTCTTGACTATTCCTTGACAGATGAAGGTCAGAATAAAACTAACGAGGTGCAACTCAACGAGTACATAATTTTTCCTGAGTTGTAGATGCATAGGTTAGCATGTCGAACAAATTCAACATAATTCCTCCGGATAACCCATGCAGAAAGGTAGGATTGGTAGAGTCACAACTATGGAATGGAGAACTCATCAAGAGCACTCTTGTTGTGATCTTTAGTTCATGAAGAACTTCTGCCATAATGGTTCATGGTATTGGAGGAATGACATACCACGGACCTCGAGGACAAGAACAAGGTTACTAATCATCCTAGAGGAACGAGCAAATACAATCAACAGGAGTAGGCAGAGTGAACCTTGGGTTAAAGAACCCAGAAATAGAATATCTACTGACTAAGTAGAATCATGGGATGCTTTCGATAACGATGGCCAGAATTATCCACTGGAAACACAAAACACAACTAGACTATTGGGTAGTTCTCTGAGATGACATGGTTTCATAACATCTTAACAAATACGTCGAGGTAATAGAGTACCTCAACACAATAGTTGGTGTGCTTTGTCTGGCCAAGAGACATCAGGAACAGGAGAAAGGAATTTGCAATTGCATCAGATTTTTATAATCTTTGGATAACTCGGACAGCATAACGGCTGTACGGGCATGAAATATGAAGCAACCTGAATGAAAACTGACACATAACAACTAAATTCTGAAGGAGACATCGATCCGGAAAGACAACACCTTTCCTATAGTTCTCCAGCATAGTAACTCGTCATCCTGATAGATATATGAGAAAGCCTAGTTCTTAAACCCCGTAGATTAAAGAAGAGGGTGACTCAGAATTAGAATGACACAAGGAAAGGAGATAAAAGAATCTTACGTTCCCTTCCACAATCAATTCCCTTATATAACTAAAGCAGTTCTAGACTCAACATCGACAAGTTTGGCTTGGTAATCCTACACGCAGTCAAGCTCTGATACCAACGCTGTCGGGACCCCGATCCTAAGTCATATGAATCCAGCTTGTAACATATCACATCACTTTGCGGCCTCACACACGGTTATCCCCACGGCTGCCACCTTACCTTGGCCGAGACCGTTTGCGTGTTTTGGCTCACGTATATGAATATGTTGCTATCAATCATATGTCAGAAAACCCAGGTCGACATGACTAGCCATAGAACCGAAGTGGCACATCCGAACAGGGACAGGCATACGTAACCCAACAATGCAGGTGTCGGTCATCAGCATGTGTAGACGATTCATAGCAAGCTATATGGACTCCATTATACCGTGAGACATTTCTGTCATCAACTGCGTGTAGACGAGTCATAGCAGGCTGCATGGACTCCATTACATTGCGATACATTACCCCGTAGGGACAGACATAGCAGCAAAGAAGGATACACGCCGGTCAATCAATGTGTCCGGAGCAGTAGCAAGCTACCATGGCTTAGTGGACGCATAAAGAGGCATTTCCATGTAAAGAGGGCTAATGAGGCACACAACTAGGTGTCGAATCCCACACATACTAATGCACGTCACACGTACGCACAACATGCACGATATGCGTAGATATAACATGGCATCACAGCACAACTGTACGACTCAAAGTGTTTATGAAAGACCCATAAGAGCCAACATGGTCTGATATTACAAATAGGGGTCACATGACCCAACACTCAAGTCATACAAGCATCAAGCGGAAGCGAAACATGTCTGAGTACAAACGCCTACTAAAGTGGCTGGAGGAGCCTAAAAAGCTACAACGACCCTCCCAAAGGAACCAGATCTCTGTCTGGGATTCCCAAGCTAATCCAGTCAACATTGAACATCATGTCATAAGAATCACTAATGAGACTGACATTTCCTTTGCAAAAACATAAATTAAGTAACCGTGAGTACAAACGTACTCAGCAAGACTTACATTAGAACTATGTACATATTCATGAGTATCAACAAGGGGGTTGTGGAGTTTAATTGCAGCAAGCCAGCTTTGACTCTTGGCTAACCTGTACCACGACTACGAGTACTTTCTTTGAGGTGGAATATCGCGCCACATTTTACCAAATCAATACACCACTATGGATCCACTCCCGTCTCCCTACGAGAAGGCCATCCATAGCACTCACGCTTATCTTGCGCATTTTAGAGTATCCATTTCAAGTTGTCTATGAACCACATAAGTTTTCCAAGTAGTCCATATCCGTGGACGCGGCTATTCGAACAAATTGATAACCCTGTAGGGTTGTACTTCTTCACACACGCTCTCGCCAGTTATCGCCATGTGCACATAAAAAGGCACCTTGGAAAACTTCAATAGGATGCCTAGCGAGGGAGTCCGAAATGACCGTTAACCACACAAGATCCTAGTCCAGGTTTATCGCCTATTTGAGACTGAACCCGGAAGGAAGTCCGGCCGAAGTTTACTCTACGGCCTCAAACGATGTGCACATGGTTCCACAAGCCCACCGTTCGGGTTCCACCTGGTACACCATTCCACTTTGTATATACTGCATCATAGCCCACCCCGTCGGGCAGCGGTAAGCACGTCCGCCAACACTTTTCCTACTAACACCAAAAACTAGTTGCAACTCCTAGATAGAGATCAAGGCGATTAATAGGGCGAGAGGGGTCGAGTTACCAGAACATAATGTGTGGTAACATCTTGTCTTGGATAACATACACATAACTCAGTTCTTAAGGACGGTCCCAATGAGACAACCCACAATGTACTCCTACGTGGCCTCTCATCGCTACCTTTACCAAAGCATGTTCACACACTTAGCTCTCACATAGTAGGACATTAACACATCCATTCCGATTCATCGCCCAGATGGATTAGACCCGACACAACTCTAAGCATAGCAGGCATTGTAAGCAAGCATGGATGAGTAAGCACAGCAAGGCCCAAGCAGTTGCTACTCAGCTGGTCCAGGTCACACCTGAGTAGTGGGTCCCACTGGTCAGTCTCTCAGTTAACTAATTAGAATTAGCAAAGTTAATTAATCATGTTTAGGTTAATTAAGGGGCTGGTACCACATGTCAGTGACCCATTAGGTTAATTAAACATATTAATTAAATTAGTGATTAACCCGAATTTAACCAGGGCTTGGCCCCACCTGTCGGTGACCCAGGAGGGTCAAACCTCTGGTCAAATGGCTAGGGCTCACCGGCGCTGAGTCGCCAACGAGTCCAGAGATGGCGGAGGGGCTCGGAAAACGGCCTCTGGCAACCAAGTGAATGGCGGAGCACTTCTGCGTGACCCCCGTGCTCTCCCGCATTGAGTGGAGCCTAGGGCCAGTGCTGGGGTGGATGGGATCTTCGCCGGTGTTGAGCTTTGCGGCTGCCGGAGCTCGGGTCTCGTCGGGAGCGACGTTGCAGCGCACGACACGGCTTGATCTAAGCACCTACAACATCTACGCAACCTCACATACATAATGGAGGCACCAGCTGGACCAAAGGAGCACCGGAGCGACACAGACATCGACCTCGCACGGCGGAGCTCCTCGGCCTCGATGCAATCCGCGGCTACAGCTTGAAATCGACCTTGGGAAGAGGGGGAAATGGAGCAGGGGATCACGGGGGTTGCAGCGGGCGTCGAAGAGGGCTCAAGGACGGCTTGGGGACGACAAACGGGTGGTGGCGATCTCCGGCGGCCGGAGGTTGAAGACGACCTCGGGATGGCGTTCTGCAGCGTCAGGCTTCGAGCAGCTCGACGTGGAGGTCGAGGGTGACGAGGCAGAGCTCGTGGGTGTCACAGAGGGGCCAGGGGGAGGCGTTGGCTACGCGTACGTCGGCGGCGAGCTACAGCAAGGGTCGACCATAGCGAGCGGAAGAGAGCACAGGCGAGAGTGGGCAAAATGAGGAGGAGGAACCGATCCAGATAGTTCTAGGGGGTCTTTCCAGCTCGCCAGTGCGACGGGAGGGAAGCAGGAGGTGGCCAGGAGCTCGGCGCGCTCTCCACGCCTCTCCTCTGCCTACTGGCGCGAGGAGGAAGACGACAGGGGAGCGGCAGTGGTGGGCTGGGCCACCACTTGCTCAGGTAAGAGGCCCAGGTGAGGTTTCTCCTTTTTATTATTTTTGTTTTCTATTTTCTGCTTTCTATTTAACTTAGTTTGGGCAAAATCCATATAGCCAAAAATCCTGAAATTATTTATAGGATATAAGATGAATATTACAAAGTCCCACAAAAAGTTTTAGCATTTTTGAAACAACTAAAATATTCATAGCCATTTATTTGTCATTTTTAGCAACATTGCTGGTTTATTTAAAATGTTAAATGACTTAGTTAAATATGCAACACCTCTGGTATGTTGTTCCCAACATTTATCAGACATCATGGACATTTTTAAGGGCATTTTGGATTCATTGAAAATATCAATTATTGGAATTTGTTTATTCAATGAAGTGCTATGGTTTGTCAATCCCTATTTCAAGTTTAATAAAATTTTAAACATGATGCAACACTCATGCTAACACAAAGCAAGGGGGTAAACTAGGGATGTGACAATCATTTCGCCTCGAATTATTTTTGATGGCACACAATCACCTTTTAATCCCTGTATTGATTTTAGGTCTTATGTCATGACTCGCTTGCTAATTGTAAGACATTTTTTCACTAATGTAGGGCTTGTTAGTAATTTAATTGGAGGAAATGCTGATGTATTCCAAAAATCATGAAAATGGGTGTGTCACCGTGGCATGATGTGAATACCCCATGGGATAAAAATGGTAATGTCTGGCGGAAGTTGTGATGGCCGCCCCTTTGGAAACACAGGCATCTCACAAGAAGGATCGTAGTTTCCTAAAGTAGATTCGGCCTTTCGGCCTCCAATCGATGTCGACCTCATCATTTCACCTCGATTTTTCCCATGGTTGCAAACATCATCGTACTCCTATTATTAATATTCCAGTGGATTACAGGGCTCGTTTGCTACATCTAAGGCAATTTTTGCATTTACCATGCATTAGTGCATATAAATAAAATCCCAACATGAATTACGTGTGGATGCTGGCAAAGAAGCTCTTACAAATCATTTGTGTCGGTGCACTAGGACAGGGGTATCCAGTGCCCTTGACTTATGCACAGGCAAGAGTAGCAAAACCCATCGGGAAAAGCTACCACACCACCAAGAAAGCATTCAAGAACCAGACCCCGGTAGCAAAAACCTCCAGGGGGCCAAGCAAACACCGGCAGCACCAGCACAACGGCCCAGGAGGGGCCCGAAGCGCGCCAGCCGCGTCCCCGGAGCCTGTCGGGGACCGAGGCGCGCACATCTCAAGAAGACCCGGCAGGCCATCCCCCCGGCAGGCATGAGCTAACCAGCCACCGCTCCACCGCATCACGACGCCAGTCACTTATCGATGCGGTGTCGGAGCCTCAAGCGGCTGGTTAGCTTTCGCTAAGCACGTGGCAAAGCACCGGAAGGCAGATTATACCCAGTTGACACACGTCCAGCAGCGTGTCAAGACCCTAAGCAACGGCCAGATAGGCGGTGGCAAGAGCTTGCCAGGGATGCACCCCCGAGCGCCACCTAGTCTACTAATCATGGTATTTTGTCCTAAATGCCATAGTTAGGTACGATAGCTCTGCTAAGTTATCTTATCGATAGATAATGACTATTTTGCCATTGTGGTTGCCCCTTGCACTATAAAAGGAGGCCCGAGGCAACCTAGCTCAAGATTTGGAACCTTTGGACACTTGTACTCGCGTAGTAGCTCACCCCGACAGCAACCCTTGTCGTGGCTGAACGATGCGTGTTCTTCGTGTTCCTTCGATCAATCCACCAAAATCAGGAGTAGGGTTTTACGCTTCACAGCGGCCCGAACCTGGGTAAAAATGCTAGCGTCCTGATCGTCGCGCTGTCTCATGCTCTCCGCTCTTGGTGCAACGTGACCCCGCTTGCCGAACCACAAAGGGACACCTGGTCCCGTAGGTGATCGTGTGCATCCGTGCCCCGACATCTTTGGCGCGGCAGGTAGGGGGGCGTGCATCATTTGCGCGAACCCGAGTTCATGAAGTTCGCCGCAGCCACGCGTCCCTCCACTTCAAAGGCTCCCTCGCATGCAGCCACAGGCGCAGCGAGCGTTGCGGCGGTTGCGAGTGAGGAAAGCGTCGTGGGCGACCCGGTTGGCGCAGGCGGCGCCACCGTCGTGTCCCCCACAGCCGAGGTTGGAGCCGGGAACGCCGGAGAGGAGCAACAACAACAACGCCCTGGCGAACGCGCACCTGGTGCCGCGGGCGGAGGGGACGACCGATCACCGCCTCCCCGCTGTGCAGATGGTTGTGGTCGTCACAACAGCGCACCATCCGGAGCAAGCCGCGACCCCCCGTCTGCGCCCGTCACCAGCGCGGCTACTGGACGCACGCCCCGTCCAGAACAATACGGAGCGCCGAGCGGAGCCGCCAACCCGCGGACTCGGCCTCCCCCACGTCGGACCGCCCAGCGAGTGGCGCACGGCGTCAAGAACGCGGCGACGCCACTCTTGGTTCCACCAGGAGTCGGTCGACGTCGTGCTCCGCCTCTTTCGCCATGCCGGACACGGCGTCGGAAGCAATGGCACGAGCCCAGCTCCTGCTTAACTTCCCATCGGCGGTTGACAAGATGGATGAGTAGAGAGCTACCATCCATAGTTTCATATCTTTCGTCGAAGCCAATAAATCCCAGCATGCAGAGCCATCACGACACGCGCGTACGACTACGGCGGCCCGGGCCGGCGATCGTGTCGAGGGGGCCACACTAACGGTGCAGTCCCCTCCGCGACAGCAAACCCAGGAGCAGCCACGGCGGGCTTCACAGGCTGTCGAATTCGACGAAGCATCCATGGCTTCATCCAGCCCGCGCGATCGCTGGGACCAGCAGCGTGTCCTGGAGGATCGGTGGAAGGAAGACGCGCGCGTCACCATCGAACGGCGTCAAGAAGCGCACTGTCAGTCTGACAGGCGCAATGGCCCAGGCGCTGGCGACCCCGTGCCCAGTGCTGGCGGGTACCTGCCTTACGAGGTGGGGTGCCCTGCTTTCACTCGCGAGCTGCGGCAGGTCCGCTGGCCCTCGGCCCGAGCTTTCAAACCAGAGCTGACGGAGAAGTACGATGGAAAGCTAAACCCGGCGGAGTTCCTGGGCATCTATACGATAGCCGTTCAAGCTGCCAGAGGAAGAGACGAGAATGTGCTCGCCAACTATTTCCCTTTGGCACTCAATCCAAATGTGAGATCATGGCTGATGCACCTGCCAGAAAATTCCATCTCATCCTGGGCTGATCTGTGCGACGAGTTCGTCGGTGCCTTCACAGGCGGCCATTAGGAGCCAGGACAGCCCAGCGATCTACAAGTCCTGCCGCAAAAAGAAGGAGAAACTTTGCGAAAGTACATTCAGAGATTCAGTCAAGTACACCGCAACATCCCAGAAATACACCCCGCAGCTGTGATTGCCGCGTTCCATTCGAACGTGCGCAACAGGAGGATGCCGGCCAAGATGAATGTGAAACTCCCCAAGACTGTCAATGAGTTGTACACAATGGCGGATAAGTGTGGTCGTGCTAAAGAAGGAAGGCGACTCCCCGAAGAGGAGGCTGGCGTCGAAGTCGACTAAGACGACGACGACGACACCCCCGGCTCGACAGGGAGGAACCGAAAGCGCAACAAGAAGCACAAGGGAAAAGCAGTGTTGGCTTTGGAGAGCTCTTGTAATCTCGCTGCCGGCAAGAAGGCCAAGGCCGAGACCCCCAGCAAGGAAGCTGCCGCGTGCGCTGATTGCCGGGAGGCCGCAGCAGCAGAGAAAACTGGGAAGTCCGACGGGCCGTACTGCAAGATCCACCGCACCAAGGGCCATGATCTCCAAGAGTGCCGCCAAGTTGAGCAGCTTGTTGAAAAGCACAAGGCGGAGTACGAGAAGTGTGACAAAGAGAAGGTCCAAGACGCCGCTGCCGGGAAGGGCCATGACAGCAGGGGAGGCCGCCGCGGCAAGGCCCCGCAGCAGAAGGAAAGGCCAGCCAGAGGCCGTGAGAAGAAAGAAATAGAGGATATAAGTGAGGATGAGGATGAGGAGGAGGAGTCCAGCGACCGAGAATTTCAGAGAGCAACCGAAGCCATCTGTGTTGACGGGGGAGCATCTTTGCAGTCCTCTCACCGGTAGCTCAAGCAATGGGCATGTGAGGTCAATGCTGTGGAACCTGTTGTAGAGTCCAAAAGGCCGCTCAGATGGTCCCGCAAGCCTATCATCTTTGATGAAGAGGACCATCCTAATCGCACCATTGCGGTCGGATGTTTGCCATTGTTGGTTTCTCCAACGATCCGCAACTTCAAAGTCACCAAGATGTTAGTTGACGGCGGGGCAGGATTGAACTTGATCTCCCCAAAGGTGGTCGAGAGGCTGCAAATCCCTGACGAAGAGCTCAAGGCAACGGGTACTTTCCAAGGAGTCAACCCCGGCAGGAGCCGACCCAAGGGGAAGATCACTTTACCTGTGACGTTTGCCGGAGAGTTAAACTACCAAACCGAGAGGGTGGTGTTCGATGTGGTTGAGCTTCCCTCGCCTTACAACGGAATTCTTGGTCGCCCAGCCCTGGCAAAGTTCATGCCAGCATCCCACTATGCTTACAACACTTTGAAGATGCCAGAACCCATTGGAATTATCTTTGTCCCTTCCGACAAGAAGGATGCAGTTATATGCGTGGATAAGATATACCGAGACGCGGTAGCAGCTGAGGACGCGGAAGCGCCAGCTCCCGCCAAGGAGCCAAGGAAAGAGAGGAAATCTAGTAGGGACGTCGGCAAGGACTCCGGGAAGTGCGCCTCTTCGGAATGCGCTGCGCCCGTTGATGTCTACTACGCAACTTTATTCTTGTAGACTTTGTTGGGCCTCCAAGCGCAGAGTTTTGTAGGACAGCAGCAATTTTCCCTTAAGTGGATGACCTAAGGTTTATCAATCCATGGGAGGTGTAGGATGAAGACGGTCTATCTCAAACAACCCTGCAATCAAATACAAGAAATCTCTTGTGTCCTCAACACACCCAATACAATGGAAAATTGTATAAGTGCACTAGTTCGGCAAAGAGATGGTAATACAAGTGCAATATGGATGGTAGATAGGTTTTTGTAATCTGAAAATACAAAAACAGCAAGGAAGCAAGTAACAAAAGTGAGCACAAACGGTATTGCAATACTTGAAAACAAGGCCTAGGGTCCGTACTTTTGCTAGTGCAATCTCTCAACAATGCTAATATAATTGGATCACATAACCATCCCTCAACGTGCAACAAAGAATCACTCCAAAGTTCTTATCTAGCGGAGAACATAAGAAGAAATTGTTTGTAGGGTACGAAACCACCTTAAAGTTAACCTTTCCAATCGATCTATTCAAGAGTTCGTACTAAAATAACACGAAGTTATCCTTTCCGATCAATCTATCTAGAGTTCGTACTAAAATAACACCATATGATACGCATCAACCAACTCTAATGTCACCTAGATACTCCAATGTCACCACAAGTATCCATGAGTTAATTATACGATACACATCAAACAATTTCAGATTCATAATACTCAATCCAACACAAAGAACCTCAAAGAGTGCCCCGAGATTTCTACCGGAGAAAGTAGGACAAGAATGTGTATCAACCCCTATGCATAGATTACCCCAATGTCACTTCGGGAATCCGCAAGTTGAGTACCAAAACATACATCAAGTGAATCAATAGAACAACCCATTTTCACCACGGGTATCCATATGAATGACATATATCAAGTGTTCTCAAATCCAATATTCAATCCAACATAACGATATCTCAAAGGTAAAGATTTAATTCATCACAACAAGGTAGCAAGGGAATAACATCATGTGATCCGACTATATTAACAAACCCGTGATACATCTAGATCATGACATCTCAAGAACATGAGAGAGAGAGAGAGAGAGAGAGATTGAACACATAGCTACTTATACATACCGTCAGCCCCAAGGGTGGGCTACTCCCTCCTCGTCAAAGCCTCTGCCGGGGTGATGAAGATGGCCACCGGAGATGGATTCCCCTCTCCGGTAGGGTACTGGAACGTCTCCAGATTGGTTTTTGGTCGATACATAGAGTTGCGGTGGCGGAAACGAGAGTCTAGGGTTATTTTTGATGGTTTCCATATTTATAGGATTTTTTGGTGTTGGTTTCACGCGAAGGTGGGCCACGAGGTGGGCACGACACACCAGGGCGCGTCGGGGGGGGGGCTGGCGCGCCCTGGTGGGTTGTGCCCACCTCGTGGCTCTTCTGGACCTCCCATGAAGCGTCTAGTGCCTCTTTTGTTCCAAAAAAATCATCAAAAAGTTTCGGGCGATTCCGAGAACTTTCATTTTCTGCACAAAAACAGCACCATGGTAGTTCTGGTGGAAACAACGTCAGTCCGGGTTAGTTCTAAATAAATCATATAAAGTGCATCAAAACCATATAAAAGTATTGTAAACATAGGTGAATATGGCATGAATACTTCATAAATTATCGATACGTTGGAGACGTATCAACATCCCCAAGCTTAATTCCTACTCGTCCTCGAGTAGGTAAATGATAAAAGAACTAATTTATGAAGTGTGAATGCTAGCATAATATATAAGTTTGATCTTTGATAATTTCAGTCAATTTTCTAGCATCATAACCAGCAACTTTTTCTCATGAAAATCATCATGATAGAGAAATCAATTCACATGTCATGGTTCAAATAATGAATTCTCTTGAAACTTAACAACCTATGTTCTTAGTCACCAAACAATTGCAATTCAACTTATTCTCAACAAAGTCTAAGTAAGAGCTCCACATACTCAATCATCATATAGTCTTATATATTTGCTAGTACTCAAATTATATTTTTATAACAAATGGCATCCATCGAACACAGAGAAAGATAGGGGCTTAATGTTTCGCCTCCCAACTCATTTATCATAGAGATAATTGTCAACAATAATAAGTCATGATCAAATATATTTGACTGGATATATATGTTTGGATCTTTCCCCACCACATGATGCTTGCCAACTAATAGACTATGGTTGGAATAAGAAGTTCACTCAACAAGAATAGTAAATAACATGAAAATAAATAGATTGTCCCTTCGCATAGGGAAGCAGGGATTTGCATATGTGCTAGAGCTCATTGTTTACAACAGAGATACATATAATTTTGGGAGGTGCACCCTTTCTGTCAACGTTACGACCAAGAGTTATCAATATGTTCCATGGTAAACACATTAGCGGCAGTTCCCAAGCGGTAAAAGTAAAGGTTTACTCCCCCTCCACCAACAAACACACTCCACGGCTAGCCGAATCCACGGGTACCGTCGATACCAACAACATTCCTGGGGTAGTTTTTGTTAATTATTTGCATTTCTTTTATTTCGGGACTGGGAATCCCTATTACCGCCCCTCTCGTGCAAGGACGAGTGAATAAACACTCATAATGAGAATAACCCGCTTAACATGGAAGATACTGACCGCCCCCTGTCGCTCCATGAGCGGTCCAGGCACACAAAACAGATGTTCATTTGAAATTTTAGAGGTGGCACATGCAAATTTACTTGGAATGGCAATGAAATACCATATATAGGTAGGTATGGTGGACTCTTATGGAAGAAACTTGGCTCAAGGATTTGGATGCACAAGTAGTATCTCTACTTGGTACGAAGTGTTGGCTAGCAAAAGGTTCTAAACAAACACCACATGTTGGAGGATCCATAACAATATAACTTGTATGCAAATATACACAACCATAACTCATTACGTTGTCTTCCTTGTCCAACTTCAACTAATTTGCTCAAGTTTGCAAATAATTAATGGGTATTCACAATCATAGAAGATGTCCAAGATAATATATTTGTATGTGAAAGTTCTCTTCCATATACTAATCATTCACGAATTGCTTGTATGACCAATATTGTGATTGTTAAACTTCAATAGATTTTACTTTCTAAACCAAAGGTGAACTTGCTACTAAGAATATAGCACATTGATAATTTCAGATTTATTATATTTCATTCATTCACAATTTACTCTTAGGATATAAGTGAAGCACAAGAGTAAACATCAAACTACTCTCAAAAGATATAAGTGAAGATCAATGAGTAGTCAAACAATTAAGTAGCTATGTGAGGACTCTCTCTTAATAAAGATTTTCAGATCTGAGTATTTTATTCAAACAGCAAACTAAATAAAAATAGCACTCCAAGAATAGCACATATCATGTGGACAAATAAAAATTTAGGCTTAACATAGGCTAACCGATAGTTGACGAAGAGAGGTGGGATGCGTAGCATCCCCAAGCTTAGATGCTTGAGACTTCTTGAAATATTTACTTGGGGTGATCCCCAAGCTTGAGCTTTTGTACCTCGTTCACTCCTCTCATATCCCGGTTTCACCTAAGTCTCAAAAACTTCATCCACACAAAACTCAAAAAGAACTCGTGAGATAGGTTAGTACACATAAGAACAAATCAACACTTCATGTACTGCCAAGACAAGTTGCACAATAATTTCCAAACATTATCTACTGTATACTATCATTTCCACAATTTATATATACCAATATAGGCTATGGAAACTATAGGATAAGTAGATAACAAAACTATGACAGCAATCTGTCCAAACAGAACAGTCTGTAGCAATCTATTAAACCAGTGTACTTCTGTAACTCAAACAATTATGAAAATTTAGGAAAAGCTAAATAATTTATATAAAAAATACTTTGTAAAAATTGCAGAAACTTTAAACGTTCCAGTAAAATATGAAAATTCAAACACTACAGAAAAAGTTTCTGTTTTTACACAGCACACATCAAACATGCAATGCAAGCATCCTAAGGCAATTCTTGGAACTTTTTATTGAAAAACAAGGTTATAAATAACACCTAACAGAAAATAACAAAATATAATGATGATCCAAGCAAAGCACATATTATGTGACGAATAAAAATATAGATCTAAGTAAGATATACCGATAATGTTGAAGACAAAAGAGGGGATGCCTTCTGGGGCATCCCCAAGCTTAGACGCTTGAGTCTTCCTTGGATATTACCTTGGGGTGCCTTGGGCATCCCCAAGCTTAGGTTCTTGTCACTCCTTATTCTCCTCATATCGGTGTCTCACCCAAAACTTGAAAACTTCAATCACACAAAACTTAACGAAACTTCGTGAGATGGGTTAGTATAATAAATAACAATCATTCACTTAGGCACTATCAAGACAAGATTAATAATTGTTCTCACATAATACCTACTGTATTCTACCATTCACATAATTTATATCACTGAATATAAGCTACGGGAACACTAAAACAAGCAAACTATGCTTGCAAAACAGAATCTGTCAAAAACAGAACAGTCTGTGAAGATCTGTAGTGTAACCATACTTACCTTTCTCTAAAAATTCTGAAAAATTAGGATAAGGTGAAGAATTTGTATATCAACACCGTGTAAAACTTTCAGATCATTGTCACGTTCCAGTAAAAAATGAAAATTCCTGGCTGGAGTCAAAAGTTTCTTTTTTGGTTCAGCATCAATTCTACTCATCTTGTGAGTCATCCCAATGACTTTACTTGGCACTTTATTGAAATAAAAGACAAAAAAACATGATTAATACAGTATCTTAATCATGTGAACACTCAAAATTAGAAAGTAACAGTGTTGAGTTGTCTCCCAACAAGCGCTTTTCTTTAATGCCTTTTAGCTAGGCATGAAGATTTCAATGATGCTCACATAAAAAGTAGTAATTGAAACATCCAAGAGAGCATCATGAATCTCATGACAAGCACATTTAAGTCTAACCCACTTCCTATGCATAGGGATTTTATGAGGAAACAATTTATGGGAGCAAGAATCAACTAGCATAGGAAGGCAAAACAAGCATAACTTTGAAACTTTGAACACATAGAGAGGAAACTTGATATTATTGCAATTCCTACAAGCATATGTTCCTCCCTCATAATAATTTTCAGTAGCATCATGAAGGAATTTCACAATATAAATAGCACATAAATCATTCTTTTCATGATGCACAAGCATGGAATTTTCATTACTCTCCACATAAGCAAATTTCTTCTCATTCATCGTAGTGGGAGCAAACTCAACAAAATAACTATCATGAGATACATGATTGGCATAATCCAAATGAAAATTAAAATCATGATGACAAGTTTCATGGTCACTATCACTCTTTATATCATACATGTCATCATCATACTCATCATAGATAGGAGGCATGCCATTATCATAATAAATTTGCTCATCAAAACTTGGGGGGCAACAAATATCATCTTCATCAAACATAGCATCCCCAAGCCTGTGGCTTTGCATATCATTAGCATCATGGATATTCATCGAATTCATACTAGCAACATTACAATCATGCTCATCATTCAAGGAATTCTCATTAAGTATTTTCATAATTTCTTCCTCTACCAATTGAGCACAATTTTCTTTTCCATCATTTTCTAGAAAGACATGATAAAGACGAATAATATGAGGCCACCTCAATTCCATTTTTTAGTTTTCTTTTATAAACCAATCTAGTGAAAAACAAGAAACTAAAAGATTTAATAGCAAGATCTAAAGATATACCTTCAAGCACTCACCTCCCCAGCAACGGCGCCAGAAAAGAGCTTGATGTCTACTACGCAACTTTATTCTTGTTGACTTTGTTGGGCCTCCAAGCGCAGAGTTTTGTAGGACAGTAGAAATTTTCCCTCAAGTGGATGACCTAAGGTTTATGAATCCGTGGGAGGTGTAGGATGAAGATGGTCTCTCTCAAACAACCCTGCAATCAAATACAAGAAATCTCTTGTGTCCCCAACACGCCCAATACAATGGCAAATTCTATAGGTGCACTAGTTCGGCAAAGAGATGGTAATACAAGTGCAATATGGATGGTAGATATAGGTTTTTGTAATCTGAAAATATAAAAACCGCAAGGTAGCAAGTAACAAAAGTGAGCACAAATGGTATTGCAATGCTTGAAAACCAAGCCTAGGGTCCGTACTTTCGCTAGTGCAATCTCTCAACAATGCTAATATAATTGGATCACATAACCATCCCTCAACGTGAAACGAAGAATCACTCCAAAGTTCTTATCTAGCGGAGAACATAATAAGAAATTGCTTGTAGGGTACGAAACCACCTTAAAGTTATCCTTTCCGATCGATCTATTCAAGAGTTCGTACTAAAATAACACCAAGTCATCCTTTTCGATCAATCTATCTAGAGTTCATACTAAAACAACACCATATGATACACATCAACCAACTCTAATGTCACCTAGATACTCCAATGTCACCACAAGTATCCATGAGTTAATTATACGATACGCATCAAACAATTTTAGATTCATAATACTCAATCCAACACAAATAACCTCAAAGAGTGCCCCAAGATTTCTACCAAAGAAAGTAGGACAACAACGTGTATCAACCCTATGCATAGATTACCGCAATGTCACTTCGGGAATCTGCAAGTTGTGTACCAAAACTTACATCAAGTGAATCAATAGAACACCCCATTATCACCACGGGTATCCATATGCAAGACATATATCAAGTGTTCTCAAATCCAATATTCAATCCAACATAACGATATCTCAAAGGTAAAGATTCGATTCATCACAACAAGGTAGCAAGGGAATAACATCATGTGATCCAACTATATTAACAAAGCCCGTGATACATCAAGATCGTGACATCTCAAGAAAATGAGAGAGAGAGATTGAACACATAGCTACTGGTACATACCCTCAGCCCCGAGGGTGGACTACTCCCTGCTCGTCATGGCCTCCGCCGGGGTGAGGAAGATGGCCATCAAAGATGGATTCCCCTCTCCGACAGGGTACTGGAACGTCTCAAAATTGGTTTTTCGTCGATACAGAGAGTTGCGGTGGCGGAATGGAGAGTCTAGGGTCTTTTTTGTTGGTTTCTATATTTATAGCATTTTTTGGCGTTGGTTTCACGCGAAGGTGGGCCACGAGGTGGGCACGATACACCAGGGCGCGCCGGGGGGGCCTACCGCCCTGGTGGGTTGTGCCCACCTCATGGCTCTTCTGTCCCTCCCACGAAGCGTCTAGTGCCTATTTTGTTCAAAAAGTTTTGGACGATTCCAAGGACTTTCATTTTCTGCATAAAAACAACACCACAGTAGTTTTGCTGAAAACAGCGTCAATCCGGGTTAGTTCTAAATAAATCATATAAAGTGCATCAAAACCATATGAAAGTATTGTAAACATAGGTGAATATGGCATGAATACTTCATAAATTATCAATACGTTGGAGATGTATCACCCGTCGAGGATCTGCCGGAGAGTTCCACTAGCAAGAAAGCCAAGGTCACCTATCCTAAGACGAAGAAGATCCCGGCAGGGCAGGATGGCGCTGGTGGCACGTTCACCATCAGCGCCACCCTTATTGACAAATAGGTAAGCACGGTCGTTGCCTTCCTGCGGTTGAATGTCGATGTATTTGCTTGGCAACCATCTGACATCCCCGGTGTTCCCAGGGAGGTAATCGAGCACCACCTTGCTGTCTGCCCCCACGCCAGGCCCGTCAAACAAAAGGTTAGGAAGCAAGCCTTGGAGCGGCAGCAGTTCATCCGGTGGTTTGGTCAGAGGAGTGTTGCACCCAACTTGGTTAGCCAACCCGGTGGTGGTGCGCCAGGCGAATGGGAAATGGAGGCTCTGCATAGATTTCACTGACCTGAACAAAGCATGCCCGAAGGACCCTTTTCCCATGCCGCGCATCGACCAGATTGTTGATTCCACCTCCGGGTGTGACCTGCTTTCCTTCTTGGACGCTTACTCCGGATACCACCAGATCTTCGCTGCTTAGGAAGATGAAAAAAAACCGCGTTCATAACTCTGTGCGGCATGTACTGCTTTGTACGGATGCCCTTCGGGTTAAAGAACGCTGGTTCTACTTTTGCCAGAGCCATGCATACTGGATTCGGACCGCAATTGCACAAGAATTTAGAAGCCTACATGGACGATATAGTTGTCAAGACCAAGGATGAAGCAACTATCATACAAGACTTGGAAGAGACTTTTGCAAACCTGCGCAAAATCAACCTAAAGCTCAACCCTAAAAAATGTGTATTCGGCGTCCCATCCGGCAAGGTACTTGGGTTCTTTGTATCTCAGCGGGGGATAGAAGCAAATCCTGACAAGATCAAGGCAATTGAACAGATACAGGCACCCAAGACCATCAAGGACATCAGACGTTTGACCGGGTGCATTGCCGAGCTAAGTAGGTTCATCTCCAAATCCGCCGAACGCGCCCTGCCGTTCTTCAAGATCCTGAAGGAGGCAGGCCCGGTAAAGTGGACCCCGGAAGTAGAAGCAGCGCTGCAAGATCTGAAAACTTACCTTTCTTCCGCTCCCACCTTGGTCGCTCCTAAACCACAAGAACCATTGCTGCTATACTTGGCGGCAACGAATCAAGTGGTTAGTGGAGCGCTGGTTGCGTAGCGAGAAGTAGATGAGGATGTAGCCGTTGTGGCCGATGCTGCCGGGGACAAAACTGAAGCTTCTGCGGCAGAACCCAATGCAGACCCGAAGGAATCTCGGCAAGCTGATGAAGGTAGTTCCAAGGAAGTGGCGAAAAGGAAAGTGGTGGAGCGGCCGGTGTACTTTGTCAGCTCCTTATTACAGGGGGCTAGATCAAGGTACTCTGGAGTGCAAAAGCTGATCTTCAGCCTCATCATGGCCTCGAGGAAGCTGCGTCACTACTTCCAAGCCCATGAGATCACAGTTGTCACTCGGTTTCCGCTATAGCATATAATGAGGAACCCCAAAGCCACCGGCAGGATAGTTGAGTGGGCCCTTGAGCTGTCTAGTTTTGGTTTGAAGTATGAGAGCTCTTCCATGGTTCAGAGCAGGGCGTTGGCAGAGTTCATTGCCGAATGGACACCCACACCAGAAGAAGCACCCAAGGATTGGATCATGTACTTTGACGGTGCTTTCTCGCTCCAGGGTGCCGGAACAGGTGTGCTCCTCATTGCCCCCACCGGAGAACACCTCAAGTACGTGGTTAAGATGCACTTCCCCCGGGAGGAAGCTACCAACAACACTGCTGAATATGAGGGGCTCCTTGCCAGACTTAGAATCGCAGTGGAGCTAGGAATCAAGAGACTGATCATCCGAGGGGACTCACAACTCGTGGTGAAACAAGCCAACAAAGACTATCAAAGCCCGTTGATGGAGGCATCCGTGGAAGAAGTGAGGAAATTGGAGGAGCGCTTTGATGGATTACAAGCAGAGCATGTGCCCCGTGCGGAAAATACCATCGCTGATCATCTATCAAAGTACGCTGCGCAAAAGCTCCCTGTGGAACCGGGAACCTTTATCCTTCACCTCACTCAACCTTCAGTATCCCCATCAACGATGGCCAGGAAAAGAAGAAAGTTGAACACTGGCAAGCATTTCCCGGCAGAGCTTCCCGAAGCCGCTGGTAGAGAAGATGCGGGAGACAGTCTCGCTTCGCATGGTTAGAAGCTTTCTCCTACGGAACCCTAGGTTCTCGTGGTTGAGACAAGTGCTCCCACGGATGAGGAGATGCCTTTAGTCCTAGTTGTCTAGCCCCGGGCTCTAACTTGGGCACAGCACATAGTCCGTTTCCTTCAAACGGGAGAACTACCCGAAGAGCAAGAAGAGGCTGAAAAAGTAGCCCGTAGGTCAAGTATGTGCCCGTTTGTCGATGACACTCTGTATAGAAAAAGACCCAACGGCATGAAATTAAAGTGCATTTGCCGGGAGGACGGACTAAGGCTGTTGGTGGAAATTCACGGAGGTGTATGTGGCTCGCACATTGGATCTAGGGCTCTCGTAGGAAAAGCCTTCCGGCAAGGTTTCTACTGGCACACTGCCCTCCAAGATGTAACTGAATTGGTCACCAAGTGTGAGGCCTGTCAGTTCCACTCCAAGAACATCCATCAACCAGCGCAAGCTCTCCAGACGATCCCTTTGTCCTGGCCCTTCTCTTTCTGGGGGCTCGATATTTTGGGCCCCTTCCCCGGCGCTGTCGGGGGCTTTGAGTTCTTGTTCGTGGCAATCAACAAGTTCACAAAGTGGCCTGAGGTGGAGCCAGTAAGGAAGGTGACCGCGTAGTCAGCTATCAAGTTCATGAAAGGACTGGTGTGCCGTTTTGGAGTACCTAACTGAGTGATCACCGACAACGGCACCCAGTTCACGAGCCGCGCCCTGATGCAATACATCCAAAACCTTGGAAGCAAGGTCTCCTTCGCCTCTGTTGCCCATCCAAGAAGCAACGGGTAAGTCGAGAGGATGAATGCTGAAGTGCTGCGAGGTCTCAAGACAAGGACTTTCGATAGGCTGCGGAAGAGCGGCAAGCGCTGGATAGATGAGCTGCCGGTGGTTCTTTGGTCCCTCAGAATGACACCGAATCGAGCTACCGGCCAGACATCCTTCTCCCTGGTATACGGGGCGGAAGCAGTGCTCCCCACGGAACTCATATACGGGTCACCTCGAGTACTTGCCTACGACGAAGTAGAGCAAGAGCAGCTATGGCATGACGATGCCATGCTCCTCGAGGAAGATCGTCTCCGGGCTGCTGTGCGTGTTGCAAGCTACCAGCAAGCCCTGCGCCGCTATCATAGCCACAGGGTACATGCCTAGAGTCTTGAGCAAGGCGGCCTTGTCCTTAGGCGCGTTCAGTCCGCCAAGGGTACCAACAAGTTGACGCCGAAGTGGGAAGGCCCTTACCGGGTAGCACGAGTCACCAGACCTGGCGCAGTCCGTTGGGAGACCGAAGATGGCACCAAGGTGCTTAACTCATGGAACATTGAGCATCCTCGTAAGTTCTACCCGTAAGGCGCGGCTGCCGGGCGCAGTCCCCGGCAACCACCTTTTGTACAAGCCTTTGCCGAAGTTGCATGTAACCCTTTGTACAAAGCTAGGCGCAGACCCTGAGCAACAATAATAAAGCTAGGCATTGCATCATATCATTGCATTGCACGATCGTTATGCATCCTTTATGACTGCAATATCATCGCCTATTTTCTAGAGATTTGCTAGACTACTCGTTGAGCCTATAATCCTTGTTACCGCACTCTTTCCTCGAAGAGTGGAGGCATCTTGCCCTGCGTGTTTTGTCACCAGGTAACTATAGAAGGAGGACGAAGGAGCAAGGACGGCCGCCCGGCATACTCCAGAAAGGGATACTGCCTAAAAAGAGATAAGTCTAATCGCGTATCCCAAGTTTTATGCTCCTTAAAGGAAATCCTTACTCTCTTTTTTCGGATGTGTTCGGTAAAGTTCCACCACGTGGTAAAAAACTTTGTCGGGACGAGCTGTTCCCCAGCTCCTGATAACTTATCAGCTCTGGGGGACCGCGCCGATACCGCCGGAGAACAATGACAGCCTGCTGTAGGGGGCTCGCTCTCTTTTGGCGCTTGCGGTTAATAGTGACCCGACAGGCGGTCCCGTGTGAAGACGACGAACACATTGACACAGTCGAAACAAAGAGAGAAAAGGATAGTACTCAGGGGAATAAAGTAACATTCATTCATTCGTTTGTTGTTACAAAATGGATCAAGATACATTGAAGAACTCCTTTCTAATTAATCTTTATTTGACTTTCTCCCCTAGGAGCAAGTTACAAAAAGAAAAAGAGCGAAGGAAGGACCTAGGCAGAAGCCCTGCCTGACCCCATCGAGGCTGACGGGGAACTGCTCGGTGGGACCACCGGCAAGGAAGAGGAAGCCGAAGTCCATGAGCCTGCCAGGGTCCAGCTGAGAAGGAGAGGTGACGCCCAGGTCAAGGACCCCCGGCAAATCGCTCTGCCGGTGGAAAGGGGGGGAGCTCGATGACGGAGATGGTGCGGCCAACGATTAGCTGGAGCCCAGGTCATCGTACACCGACTTGCTGGCCTGGAGCTCGATGTCGTCGTCTTCACTGACACTGTCCTCCTCGTCGCTATCGCTCGAGGAGAAGCTTTCGTCACCACTCGAGCTCTCTTCGCAGCAGCCAAGATGAGCACCCGAACGCCCGTAGATCTTGACGGAGAGCGTGTCGGCCTCCACCAGCTTGAAGTGGAGGACGTATCCACCCGTGAAGTTGTGGGCACGTGCGAAAGTCTTCCACCCACGCCTGAAGAACATAACACGGGGCGTCGGGAACTCGACGTCGACCCGCGCGGCACCGTTATATCAGCCATGTACGCGCAACCACATTGCGTACGGCTTGTCAACCTCCATCACCCTGGCAAAGGGACGAGGGAGCCACACGCGGCTATGAGGAGGACTGCGCAGCCCGATGACGAACTCCAACGCCATACTTTCGGTGTGCCCCGCCAAGGAGGAAGTCGCCATCGGCGGGGGGTCAGGGACGGCGCTCCGCCTCCCCCGACCACGACCCCCGCGCTGGCCTCGGCCTCTTCCAGCCCTCCCGCGGCGCGCGTTGGAACCGCCTCCCGTCACCGCGGCTAAAGTAGCGGCATGATCACAAAGGAAAGCACTCGTCGCCCCAGCGGAGGCTAAGAGTCATCCTCTCCCCCGCGTCATGGCAAGAGCTAGCACATCCAAAGACGAACCAGAAGTGAAGGACGAGCAGTGTGGACTTGGGAGTAAGGAGGAGATGGAGCTGGATGAGCATCTCCACCGTGACCTACTAATTTATAGGGGAGAGCATGGAGGCTGGCTCTCCCCCGCTCCGGAGCGGCCGCCCATCTCCACCAATCCCACTACCCACAACTCACGGGCGAATAGGTAACCGCCCCGTTGCTCCAATCCATGTCATAGCGGTTTGAGGCACGATCAATCCTTTAAGTCACTAGCGCCCACCGCGAACTCCTCGCTATGCATGTAGCGCGCGTGGCGGAAATGGCCTGAAGTGGTGGGGCAGTGCCGACTAGTAAATTGGCAGTTACCCCCTCACATTGCGTGCCTGTGCATCAATTTTGGGCCTGACCCAAGGCACTGAGCAAGCGCGTGTGGGCCAGACCCGGGGGCCCCTGTCGGTGCACTAGGACAAGGGTATCCAGTACCCCTGACTTATGCACAGGTAGTAGTAGCAAAACCCGTCGGGAAAAGCTACCACACCACCAACCAAGCATTTAAGAACCACACCCCGGTAGCAACAACGTGCAGGGGGCCAAGCAAACACCGGCAGCACGAGCACAACGGCCCAGGAGGGGCCCGAAGCGCGCCAGCCGCGTCCCCGGAGCCTGCCGGGGACCGAGGCGCGCACATCTCAAGAAGACCCGGTAGGCCATCCCCCCGGCAGGCACGAGCTAACCAGCCACCGCTCCACCGCATCACGATACCAGTCACTTATCGATGCGGTGTCAGAGCCTCAAGCGGCTAGGTAGCTCTCGCTAAGCACGTGGCAAAGCACCGGAAGGTAGATTATACCCAGTTGACACCCATCCAGCAGCGTGTCAAGACCCTAAGCAACGGCCAAATAGGCGGTGGCAAGAGCTTGCCGGGGATGCACCCCCGAGCGCCACCTAGTCTAGTAATCATGGTATTTTGTCCTAAATGCCAGAGTTAGGAACGATAGCTCTGCTAAGCTATCTAATCGATAGATAATGACTATTTTGCCATTGTGGTTGCCCCTTGCGCTATAAAAGGAGGCCCGAGCCAACCTAGCTCAAGATTCGGAACCTTTGGACACTTGTACTCGCGTAGTAGCTTACCCCGACAGCAACCCTTGCCGGGGCTGAGAGTTGCGTGTTCTTCGTGTTCCTTCGATAAATCCACCAAAAGCAGGAGTAGGGTTTTACGCTTCATAGCGGCCTGAACCTGGGTAAAACAGCCAGAGCGTCTTGATCGCCGCGCTGTCTCATGCTCTCGGCTCTTTGTGCAACGTGACCCCCCTTGCCAAACCACAAAGGGACCCCTTGTCCCATAGGTGATCGTGTGCATCCGTGCCCCGACAATTTGTGTGTCACTTTGCGAGATTTTCGTCATTGTCCAAGGAATGAGAACTATTTAAAAACATCGGAGGGGAGATGCGTCCACCTACACAATAAATATCGGTAATTTAATTACAGAAAATGCAGATGGACTCAGAAAATCACGGAAAATTGGTGTGTTAGTGTGGCATGATCTCGAGATACCGTGGAAAAGTTTTGGTAAAATTATGCACAAGTTACGATGATCGCTCCTTGGTAACCATAGCATCTGAGTAGTAGGATCATAGTTCCAAAGGGAGAAGTGGAAAATCGAACTCCAATCGATGGTGTCTTCATCGCCTATCATCCAATTTTTTTCCACGGTAGTCAATCATCATTATATGCTAGGTTTGATTTTCTGGCGCATTTCTGGGCTCGTTAGCTATATTTAAGTCATTTTTAGCATTTACGGGGCATTTAGTGCATATGAATCAAATCCGAACTTCAACTACGTGTGCTCATGAGAGGATAAGCACTGTCGTTCGATTAGGGTGCATCCTACGGTGTAGACGTACGATCCGTGTGTCTTGCGTTTTGGCCAATCATAACACACGACTCACGTTCCGCCCATTAGGGGTCATCAGCCCTGGTTTGGGAGGCACACAACTTTAGTGAATGAACCCCATGGAATTGGTAAACCAAACTGCACATGTTTAGTTCATACATACCGGAGTGAGATCAACTGAGCGTTCTAACTATAAGGATAATGATCATAAATAGTCCAAATTCACTGCTAGGGTTGACAACATATTAATCTAGATCACCATAAGGCTGGGCATACCTTGCAATATAGTACATGCAAAACTTCTAATATAACAAACTCAATACACATCGGTCACGATTCAGTACATGCAACAATTTAGTACAATAGACATAATGATTAGTTTTTTTAATTAATTCCCATGTACATGGGGCGATCGCGATCATTAGGTTGACCCCTAATGTACTTAGGTTTTCTGATGATTTTACACTTCTCCTCTTTTATGTCGCGTGGCCCCTCATATGGAACTCATCATATTGATTGTACTCCTCCTCATCGCCAACATTCTCGACGCCTAGTACCCTCCTCTTCCTATACATCACTACATGCCAGTTCTTATGCAAGTGGTCTGGCACATAGAAAATCTGGGTAGCATCGCTGGCAAGAATAAATGGGTCCTTATGATATGCCATATTTCTACGGTGAACATATGTCTTCCTGTAAGCAACAACCTTTACGCTACCAAGAGGGACCCATCTGCACTTGAATAATGCCACCTTCAATTCCACATAGTTAAGTTCCCAAATCTCTTTGATGGTTCCATAGTACACCGGTTTGTCATCTTCGTCTACAGTTAGGCATTCTATCCGAATAGAGTTGTTCAGATATGAGGTCTTAGCATCACGTTCCTCGGTGTAGAACATGTTGCCATTTATGTCGTATGCTTGGTACTTCATAATAGTCGTTGATGGCTTTTGTGCCAACCATGTTGCAAGGATATGAAGGGATCTGCGTGCCAAACAATCCTTCAGCCATCTTACATAGACCTTATTGTGTGCATTTGTCTCGGCAGATGGTGAAAGCACATTGGGTAAGTTGCTTCGTATCTCCTTCACGTGTTCTGCAGCATAAGCATCGAGTATCGGGCTGTTAAGCAATACTGTCAAATGGGCTTGATCGTCCATTTCTCCAGGTGGACAAATCCGCATGCCAGCAAGGACCGGCTTACCATCCAGCCTTCCCTCGTGGCGAGGGAGGGGCACACCAATAGGTCTAAGTTTCATGAATTCGGTGCAAAACTCAACCACCTCCTCCGCGGTATAACCTTGTAGGATGCTTGCCTTTGGATGACATCGGTTCCGACAATAGCGCTTCAATATTCCGATGTACTTCTCAAAGGGATATACGTTGCGAAGAAACACATGACCACAATACTTTATCTCATCGACAAGGTACGCGGTGAGATGGACCATGACATCAACGAATGACGGCGAGAAGAATATCTCTAAGTTTGACAATATTCTTGGAATACCAGCTTGTATACGATCCAGCTCTTCAATATCTACCACCTTCTGCCATAGTTTGTTGAAGAAATCATAGAGATCAATCAGAGTATTTCTTATGTCTATGTCCATCATATTTCTTATGGCCACAGGGAGGATTTGTGTCAACATTATGTGGCAATCATGTGACTTCATATCCGACAACTTCTTTTTAGCGAAGCTGTCATCCACGAGACTTCTGATGTTTGTGGTGTAGGAAGAGGGTGTGAACAAAAATTTCAAGAACTCTTTTACTTCTTCTGCGGTGAAATTGTAACTTTTGTGTAGGTGGAGCAATTTGTCATCATCTTCTCCTTCATTCATGTGTTCTGATTGATCATCAAGCATATCGACTCGTGCACCGTCACCATCCTTTCTTTTGCCTTTAATCTTTAGCAGAGTACCAAGGATGCTTTCACAGACGTTCTTCTCTATGTGCATGACATCAATGAAGTGACGTACGCTTAGGAACTCCTAGTAAGGTAATTCCCAGAACACTGTTTCTTCTTAAAAACATGGTCCTTGGGTGTTTTTTCTGACGTCGAACTGGATCCCTTGCCAAGCACAACTTTAATTATTTTAACCATGTAGTGGACTACTTTCCCATCATAGGGTCTTGGGCTCGTTCCTTTCTCTGCTGCACCATCAAATTCAGCTATCATTTTTCGGAAAGGGTGATCTCTAGTTAAGAACCTAAGATGACGCAAATACACGGTTTTGCGCGAGTTGGAAAAAATCTACTCGCTGTCCTATCCATGCATGTAACACATCCTACTGGTCCCTTTGTTTTCCGCCCCGAAGTGTTGCCTAATGCCGGCATATGTTGAATGGTGTGCAGCAGCAACACATGTAGCAGGAAAAACTTCTTTGTATAGGCATCATAAAAGTTCACCCCATCCTTCCACAATGTCAGCAGTTCTTCTACCAGTAGATGAAAGTAAATGTCGATATCATTTCCAGGTTGCTTCGGGCCTTGGATAAGCATCGGCATCATGATGTATTTTTTCTTCATACACAACCAAGGAGGAAGGTTATATATGCATAGAAGCACCGGCCAAGTGTTGTGTTGGGTGCTCATATCACCAAATGGATTAAATATTCAGTACACTCCCCTAGCCATATATTTCTAGGATCCTTCTCAAAATCATTAAACTTATCCGCAATTTGTTCCCACTAAGCCCCATCTTTCGGGTGCCTCATATATTTATCCGCAGTTTGGTCATCATGCTGCCACCGCAACCTCTTTGCCTCTCTAGGGTTTGAAACAAACGCTTCAACCTTGGAATTATAGGCAAGTACCAAACAACATTGAACGGGATTCCTGTCTTGATCTCTTCGTCCATTTTGTACTTGTCCTTTGCTCTCTTGCGCTTGTATCATGCATGCTTGCATACGCGACATGAACGAAAATCTTTGTCGTCACCGCGGTACAACATACAATCATTCACACAAGCGTGTATCTTCTGGACTTCAAGTTCCAATGGACAAATAACTTTCTTCGCTTGGTTCGTGCTTTTGGGGAGCACATTATCTTTTGGAAGAATGGCTTTGAAAAGACTCAATAACTTTGTGAAGGCCTTTTTTGATAGACAACTTTCTACTTCTGGGCCCTCAAAATATGCAATCATTGCAGCAAAATATGGCATATCATCAAGGTCAGTGTCGTCTGCTTCACACTCTTGGTTTTTATTTGGGGTTTTTTGCATGCCAGTCTTGTGTCTGTAGCTTGACGTCTCAGCTCCGAGGTTAAATTCAACACCCATGCGACTCTGATCGGGGTTTGGCACCTCGCCGACATGCAGGTTATTACCTTCATCCATAACTCGCTCTTCACCGTGTCTTGTCCATCATGTGTATCCACCCATGAATCCCATCTTTTATAAGTGTAACTCGACCACATCGATTGGAAGTGACACCGTATTGGTACAATCCTTGCATGGACAGACGACATGATCTTCTTCGCCAATTCTCTTCTTTGTCCATTCAGCGAAAGCCATGGACTCCTGCATGCCATCCACATACCTTGAGCTTGTCCGATCCCCCATCCATTCAGATCGTTCCATCTGCACATGCGAGGGGTAATTCAAAAGAACATTAATATATGGATTAATGAATGCACAAAGATGCATGAATAAATCACAAGATTTTATTTACAAAATTTATGGAGGGTGCTACATAATGTTATCTAGCCATGCGATGACACTAATCAATGACCAGCCAATTTACATGTATCATCAGTAGTACCCTTATATGAATTTAATACCTTAATTAGGCCACTCAACGAAAAGAATAACTTAATTAAGCGCGGCACGACGAGACAGCAGGGTCGAGGAGCAGAGCTTAGCGGGGCGCCTGCCTGAAGTCCGGGCTCCACTATCCCACCTACGACCGCGAGGGACGTGGTCCAGTCACGCCGGCGCCGACCATGAGGATTCAGCCCCTTCTATATATCTTGCTGTCGACCAAGGATTGACCTCCTATCATGCCGCCACTACCGATCGATCGAGGATGGACTTCATATAACGCCGACACCGCCGACCGACCGGGGATTGACCTCCTATCCGGTGGCCACTGCCTCGGTCGCCGCCCACATCTCTGTCGGCATAAGATTTTTTTGGGGTTTCCGGAGAGCGGCTGTTTATAGGCCCATATGTACCGGGTAGCACATCTCAAACAGTCATGTTACGGAAACCATGTATCATGCACGTTTCCATCTCACATGATTTGGTTTGGGAAACCATGTGCTGTATACAACAGAGTGTGATAAATATTTCCCGGACCGTTATCAGATCCCCATAGTTTCCTCGTCTTCCCCAAATATTAAAATTGCCTCCAAATCCCTAGCCCCCAGATTCCCTAGCGTGGAGCTTACATTGGGGGAATGCCGGCGAGTGGTGTTGATGGTTTCAGTGTGGCTGCACGGTTTGTACAGCCACTCTTGGCGGCGCCACCATGACGGCGGTCACCGCCGAGCACTTGCCAAAGGACACTAGGAGGCCGGTGTACTACGGATCCGAATCGTCTTGTCAGGTCCCAATCATTCCTCATATTTTTAGCATGTCGAAAGCAAGCAGCTCACTCAATCCGTCCTGAATTAGACCCCCCATCTCTTAGGAAAGCAATCAAATGCCGGATCCAGAGTATGACTCTAGCAGACTCCCGCAACAAGAGTTCGATTCTGAGTTTTGTGCCACCGAGATGTACCAAAAGCTGAGTTGTGTGCACGGACACACTCCCGCTCGTCGTGTATGCACGGAGGGATTCAACATTGGCAGACATTTTCTCGCTTGCCCCTTAGAGGTTTGTGTATGCTAAGTTTAATTAATGCCCCCTCTCATCCAGATTATTTAACATTCGTAGGGATATGAGGCTTGTGCCTTTGTTAACTGGTTGGATGATAAAGGGCATGGCAGGGCTCAGAGTGTTATAACCAAGTTTGCAGAGTATAACGTAAATCAGAAGAAGAAACTGACCGATCTGGAGTGTACAATCACTGCGATAAATCAAGAAAGAATCAATCACAAGCAAAAGATGAAAGCAAGAGACAAGAAGGAACTAGCATGTGTAATTGTAGTTGTCGCATTAGCCATCTTCTATGCGCTGTTTGCAATGATGATTAGGGGTTTCGTTTGATTATTAATGGCTACATCAATAAGGAGAGCTCGTCTATTGCTTACCAACTGTCCTATGTTAAATGCTTGTTTCACACCCGTTGTGTTTCATATAAGCATGTGGGTAGTTAAACAACGCATTTAGCAAACTATGTGAAATGCTAAAATGTACATGTGAAATAGTTGGCATATTGCACACATTTGGACGCTCCAACCCGTGTGCGTAATTATCACATTGAGAACTGCACAAAAACGGGAATTTAGAGCGACAGGGTACACACAAATGTGGTTGATTATATCAGAATTCTAACCGCCAGCCAAGGCGCCAATATAATTTGTCAATCCCTCGCTTCAATTGTCATTCCTCTTTTCTTCACACCATGCTTCAGTCGCCACCATCTTCTTCACCCCGTCCAACCGCGCTACACTTACACACACTCTGCAATCTCGCTTTCTTATCGGTTGTTTACGTAGCGCAACCATGTCGAGCGACAGCGAGACCGATAGTTTCGCCAGTCTAACGCCCGATCTGGGGTCAACCTCAGAATCATCGGACTCATCTTCCATGAGTCTAGAATTGAGCTCTAACCTCCATTTTATCCGGCTCATGGAAACGACACCGCCGCCCGAGTTATCGGACGACGACTTGACGGACGAGGAGCCGCCGAAGGATGAAGAAGACGACAACGATGATGAGGAGGAGGAATGATCGAACAAGGAGGACGACGACGAGGAGCCGCCACGAAGAAGATGAGGAGGAGGAGGAATGGTCGAACAAGGATGACGACAACGAGGACGTTAACGAGGTGTCATCGAAGGACGAAGAAGACGACAACGATGAGGAGGAGGAGGAATGGTCGAACAAGGAGGATGACGACAAAGACGACGACGAGGACATCAACAACGACAATGGTGACGACGACGAGGAAATCAACGACGATGGCGATGTAAAGCCAGCGGTCAGTGGCAAGAAGCGTCCACGTCAAGATCATGTCGCGGGGTCATCCAACAACAAGAAGAAGTAAAACAGACTATACTCCTTAACCCTGTTGTCATTTGCTCATATTTATCACGTAACTCTGTCTACCCCCTGTCGATCTCATCTCAAACGGTTAAGAACACATATTCGACAGTGATCATTCACAATATCGCACATAGTTGGTTTCTTGAATTGTGTGCCCTGTCGAGCACACAATTCAGAACAACAAATTGTATGTGATGTCCAGAATTATAGCACACAATTCTGATTACTGAACTGTTTGCAGCGTATCACACACACCTTGTTAAACCAAACCGTTTGTGTTCTTCCATATCATCGCAAATAGTTCATCTGAGTGACCTGTATGCCTTCAACAACACACATACGGATCTGCGTAACAGTTTGCGTTATATTGTATCTTCGCAAATAGTTTGACATTTTGAACTGTATGCCGTACATCGCACACATCTCTGTTTGCTTAACTGTTTGTGCCATTTGCCTCATCACAAAGAGTTTGTAAAAGTCAACTGTATGCCACGTATCGCACATGCACCTCTTATCTTAATCATGGTTAATGGACCCGCCATCGCATGCAGTTCGCGTTATTGGGGATGGAGCTAGAACTATACTATTTGCGATTCATACATCGCACAGAGTTTGGTCGAAGGGTCTCTGACACAAGTGTCGTATTTGGACTTTCCTATAGTAGTGGAGGTACTACTAGTACTTACAGTACTTGGACACATAGTACGTGTATGAGTAGCAACAATACTAGTACACGCCATTCAAATTATTCATCGTTACCTCACATTGAATTGAGGTGATAATACGCTGTGCGTGAGGTGACATAGGAGTCAAGGCGCTATGTTCGGTTCACCAAAGTGACTCTCACCTCTTCGGTAGTCCAGCAGCACTCTCCCATTCTCTCCGGGTCTCCCGCCTCCCAGCCGCTGCCTTGTTGCAATCCAGTGCATATGATGGTGGTGAGCTACTGGAGTTGTTACACTTCATTGCAAGTACTCAAAAGGAAGGCCCTGAGAAATTTGATCTCTAGAAGGAAGATCTTCAAGATAGCAACAGGAAGGAAGGAACCAGCAAGGCCGCTCCTGTGAGTATTCGTCTCGTCGCCCTGTATAGTGATTTCGATCTTTATGGGGGTTTTCGAGCCTAGTATGCATGAAGTAATGAAGCCGAGGCCACAATTTGTTCAAGTGTCAGGGATTTTTGATTTGTTGTAGCGGTTATCTTTTGAAATCTTTCATCATTTACTTAAATAGTTGATTGATCATACATTGAGTAGGATTTAACTGCAATTAACCGCCGCAAGTCCAAGAAGGACCAGAAGGTGCTGTCAGCTGGCGCCAAGTTCGATCCCACGGATAAGGAGCTGATGGAGCACCTTGAGGCCAAAGTGAGTGCTGACAGCGCTTGATCTCACCCTCTCATCGATTTGTTCATAACCACAATTGACAGTGAGCACGACATATGCTACACCAATCCTGAGAAACTTCTAGGTGGGAGACACCGATAGACCGTCTACTCGCACCAATGTATTCATTTCTTTTTGCATATTTCTAAGGAATACTACCCTGGGATTGTATTTCGCCTACACTGTAGGTACCACACAAAGTGGCCAAAGCAAGCATTTCTTCCAGCGCAACAGTAGAGCATTTAAAAGCGACACACGGATGCATCGCAAAATACAAACCGAGGACAGAATGCACGCAAAGTGGCACAAACCGGCAATACCCTTCTGGTGATGGTCAATGGACGACAAAAGGGCTGCAAGAAGATTATGGTGTTGCACACCAAGAATGACTTCGACCAGTAGAGGACCAACTGGGTGATGCACTAGTACCACCTAGGGGACCTCGAGCAAGAGAAGCAGGGGAGCTGGTCCTCTGCAAGGTTGTCGGTGTACTAAAGAACGGGGCCGTTAGTACCCAGACTTGTGCACCAGACGACCGCGGCCTCCGGACCAGCAAGACCCTGCCGGGCTGAATCTAAGTTCAAGCCACATTAAGCAAGGGTTCGAGCGAACCGGAAAGCCCTCCTCGCCAGAGGACTCGAATGCTAATGCACCCGCCAAGGCCTCCGCTCGCTAGGCCATCACTCCACATTGATTGGCTGGGTGTCTACATCAACTAGGTGTCGAGCGGGCAGGTGGTTAGGTGGAGCTGGTCGGGGCGCGTGGCAGCTTACCAGATTTACAACTGCTTTAATGACACCCATCCTACGGCGTGGCAAAGGAATAAGAGGTAGCTGGGCAAACGACACAGAAGGAGAGGCAATCATTGCCAGGAGACGTCGGCACGGCGCCACCTCACGGCACATTAAATGTGCATGTCCTAGTCCGTTAGAGTTAGGTATTTCCCACTATAGCTATTGCGAGTGATTTTGGCAGATAGATATACATTGTTAACTCTATGTGAAGACCATTTTAGCCACTATGGTATCCCCTTGGATTATAAAAGGAGGTCCATGGCTACATTTAGAAAGGTCGACACTTTGTTCATTTACACGCGTAGCGCCGCTCCCTGGGAATTCCTTGCCGGGTTGTGACGCTTGTATACAGTGAACTCATATAATCCACAAAAACACAGGACGTAGGGTTTTACTCTTTGGCGGCCCGAACCTGTCTAAACCTTTGTGTGTGCATGGTCCGGTGATCCTCTTTGCGCCCGAGGATCTCCCTAGCCGAACCATGACACGGGCCTTGCCAGCCTCATAGATCGTCGTACCCCGATATCTTTGGCGCACCAGGTAGGGGATTCTCCCTTGCGTGAACCTTCACCGACCCCTGCACGTCATCGTCAACAACTTCCTTGACGCCCATGCCTCCCAAGAAAGCTAAGGGCGCGGGGATGCATGCTCCGTCCGCGTCCAGGATGCCTTCGCAAGTGGTCGCCAGTGACGCCGATGGAGGCGTCCCCCGCCCTCACCGCGCCGGTGAACGCAGCCACAACACCGCGTGGAGCTCCGCGAGCCGCGAGCCGGACTCCGCTGTCGTGGAGACGTGGAACGCGCCTGTAGCGACCGGGACCGACACCGCGGAAGCAGCAACTGCTGTGACGGCTGCAGCTGAAACAACGGAGGCAACATGACCTCAGCCGCGACCTTCACGAGACAACCGCTATGAACACCCTCAGGGTGGGGACCCTGGGCGGCGCGCGGACAAGACCCCAGCGCGTCCCTCTCAATACACGCATGGCCAATCTCGACAGCGACTTCCTGGAGGGAATGAGCAGCGCGGGACGGCGCGGGGAAACACTCCTCCTGACACAGTCAGGAGTAAGAGCACCACCCACACCTCGCATCGCTCCATGCCCAAGACGTAATCAAGTGTGTGCAGATTCCCAACTCGGATCTCAAGCAGATAGGGTCTTTTCGAGGGGTCAACCCGGGAAGATCTCAACCCAAGGGGAAGATAACTCTATCGGTTACGTTCGGCAGTGAGCTCAACTTCAGGACAGAGGGAGTAGTCTTCGACATCACGAAGATGTCACTGCCGTACAATGGGATTCTGGGCCGACCGGCGCTGGCAAAATTTATGGCGGCGTCCCACCACGCCTACACTACCCTCAAGATGTCAGGGCCGATGAGCGTCATCACCGTCCGCGCTGACAACAAGGACTCAGTCCTCTGCGTTGACAAGATCTTTCGGGAGGCAGTGGCAGCATCAGCCAATGAGGCACTCGCTCCTGCCGGCAAAGCTCACGGGGGGGGGGGGGAGAGAGCAAGAACAAGAATTCCAGTGAATCTCGTAAGGACTCTAGGAAGCACGCCAAAGAGTGCAGCCTGCCCGTCGATGACTTACCAGAGACCTGTGCCGCCAGGAGCTAGAAAGACAATGTGACCATCCCCAAGACGAAACAAGTGGCGCACGGGAGAATGACGAGGGCGGTACTTTCACTATAAGTGCCACCCTCGATAGCAAATAGGAAAGCGCGCTCATCCCCTTCGTGCGAGCGAATGTTGATGTGTTTGCCTGGCAACCATCTGACATCCCCGGTGTTCCTATGGAGGTGATCGAGCACCACCTTGCAGTTTGTCCCCATGCGTGCCCCGTCAAGAAGAAGGTCTGAAAGCAAGCCCTGGAACGACAAGATTTTATTGCCGAAGAAATCAAGAAGCTAGAAGCAGCAGGTGTGATTAGGGGCGTGATCCACCCAACTTGGCTGGAGAATCCTGCGGTAGTGCGCAAGGCAAATGGGAAATGGAGACTTTGCATTGACTTCACCGATGTCAAAAAGGCTTGCCCGAAGGACCCATTCCCCTTGCCGCGCATTGATCAGATAGTGGACTCGACCACTGGCATCGATATCTTGTCTTTCCTTGACGCATACTCTGGCTACCACCAGATCTTCATGGTTGAGGAAGACGAGAAGAAAACGGCGTTCATTACCCCCTGCAGCGCATACAGTTTCAGACGCATGCCGTTTGGGTTGAAGAGCGCCGGTTCAAAATTTGCAAAAGCTGTTCAGATTGGTTTGGGGCCGCAACTGCACATGAATGTGGAAGAATACATGGATGATATAGTGGTGAAAACCAAGAACAATGTCACTCTGATCCAAGACCTCGAAGAAACCTTTGCGAACGTGCGCAAGATCAGTTTGAAGCTTAACCCCGAGAAGTGCGCGTTTGGAGTTCCCTCCATCAAGCTCCTTCGATTCTTCGTGTCACAGCGCGGGATCAAAGCCAACCCCACTAAGATTGAGTCAATTGAACAGTTGGAGGCGCCAAAGTGAATCAAGGACGTGCGCCGTCTGGCGGGCTGCATTGCCGCCCTCAGCAGGTTCATTTCCAAATCTGTAGAGCGCGCCTTCCCATTTTTCAAGATCCTGAAGTAGGCAGGCCTGATGATGTGGACCCCGGAAGTGGAGGGAGTGCTGCAAGATTTGAAGAGACGTCTATCCTCAACGGCAATCCTAGTCGCACATAAACCAGAGGAGCCGTTGTTGCTATACTTGGCGGCAACGAACCAAGTGGTTAGTGCGGCACTGGAGGCGGAAAGGGAAGCTGAAGGGGATGAGGCGGAAACTCCTGAGTCTATAGCCGGCGAGCCAGAGACAGCCATGTCAAGTCAAAGAGCTAATGAAGCAAGTATGACACAAGGGGTAGAGCAGCAAACTTTGCAGAAGAAGAAAGTGGTGCAGCGGCCAGTATATTTTGTCAACTCTCTCCTGCAGGGGGCTAGCTAGATCAAGATACTCTGGGATACAGAAAATGCTTTTCGGCCTCCACATGGCCTCCCGCAAACTACGCCACTGCTTCCAAGCACATCACATCACCATCGTCACTCGGTTCCCGCTACAACGCATCTTGAAAAATCTAGAGGCAATCGGCAGGATCGTCAAGTGGGCGTTGGAGCTGGCCAACTTTGACTTAAGCTTTGGAAGCTTGGCAACAATCCAAAGCAGAGCCCTAGCGGAGTTCATAGTAGCATGGACACCAATGCCAGACGAAGAAATCTCGAAAACAACCCTCCACGGCAAGGAAACACCTCAAGAACGGGTCATGTACTTTGACGGAGCCTTCTCGCTGCAAGGCGCCGGTGCCGGAGTGCTACTCGTTGCACCCACCGGAGATCACCTCATGTACGTGATCCAAATGCATTTCCCCAGGGAGGAATCAACAAACAACACAGCTAAGTACGAAGGATTGCTTGCCGGACTACGGATAGCAGCCGATCTTGTCATCAGGAAGCTGGTAGTCCCGGGAGACTCACAGCTTGTTGTGCAACAAGTGAATAAAGATTACCAGAGTCCACTGATGGAGGCGTATGTTGAAGAACTACAGAGGTTGGAGGAATGCTTTGACGGTCTGCAAATGGAGCACGTCCCCCGTGCCGAAAATAGCATTGCTGATGACCTATTAAAGAGAGCTGCGCAGAAGTTGCCTATGGAAACAAGCACTTTTGTACTCTAATTAACCCAACGTTCAGTCATCCTATCCGAACAGGAAAAGAAAGGTCAATTTTGGCGACTACTTCCCGGCAGAGCCATCGGTGGCCGCCAAGAGGGTTGCCGAAAGGGACAAACCGCCTGCCGGCAAACCTCGAGTTCCGGCAGACCCAATGGTCTTTGCCATAGAAGCTAGCGTCCCCACAATGGAAGAGATGCCTTGGGTCCTTGTCTTTGAGCCACAAGCTCCGGCATGGGAACAACTGATAGTCCGATACCTCCAGATAGGAGATCTTCCCGAGGAACTAGAAGAAGCTGAAAGAGTAGCCCAACGGTCGAGCATATACCAGTTCGTAGATAGCACCTTATACAAAAAGGAGACCGAATGGTGTGAAATTGAAGTGCATCCCCCGGGAAGAAGGACGTCAGTTGTTGGCAGAGATAGACAAAGGGATCTACGGCTCCCACATCGGATCACGGGCCCTTGGCGGGAAGGCATTCCCCCAAGGCTTCTATTGGCCGACAACCCTTCAAGATTCGTTGGCAGTGGTGACAACGTGTGTAGCATGCCAGTACGATGCCAAGCAAACACATCAACCAGCACAAGCCTTTCAGACCATACCGCTCTCCTGGCCCTTCTCGGTCTGGGTGCTCGACATTGTCGAGCCCTTCCCTCGTGCAACCGGGGGCTTCGAGTTCTTGTTCATCGCGATCGACAAGTTCACGAAGTGGACTGAGGTAGAGCCAGTGAGAAAGGTAACTACGCAAGCGGCAGACAAGTTCCTCAGAGGAATAGTATGCCGTTTCGGTGTTCCCAATAGGATCATCACTGACAATGGCACGCAATTCACCAGTAGCAGCTTCATCCAATATTGTCAAGACATTGGCACCAAGACATGCGTCGGATCAGTTTCTCACCACATGAGCAATGGGAAAATAGAAAGGGCAAATGTTGATGTTCTACGGGGCCTCAAGACGAGATCTTTCAAAAAGCTGCACAAGCACGGAAGGCGCTGGATTGATGAACTGCTGGTGGTTCTTTGGTCAATCACAACGACACCAAATCGAGCCACTGGTGAGACACTCTTGTCCCTAGTTTATGGTGCAGAAGCAGTTCTCCCCACGGAACTCACATATGGGTCACCGAGAGGGCAGGCCTTTGACGAGGAACGGCAAGAGAAAGTACGGCAACATGAGGCCATGCTCCTCGAGGAAGATCGTCTCCAGGCCGCGTTGCATGCCGCTCGGTACCAGCAAACCCTGCGCCGGTATCGCAGCCGTAGGGTGCATGCCAGGAGCATTGAGGAAGGCGACCTTGTTCTTCGGCTGATTCAGTCTTCGAAGGGATCAAACAAGTTGACTCCGACGTGGGAAGGCCCTTACTGGGTAGTACGAGTTACCAGGCCTGGTGCAGTCTGCCTGGTGACCGAAGAAGGCACCCCGGTGCAAAACTCGTGGAATATCGAGCATCTTTGCCAGTTCTACTCGTAAGGCATGGTTGCTGGGCCGCCCGGCAACCCCTTTTGTACAAGTTCGCCGGCAAGGCGTGTAATCCTTTGTACAGAGCCAGGCAATGACCATGTGCGTAGTCAATAAAGATAAGTGTTCTACAACTCTTTGTCAAAGTACATATTTATCTTATGTATCTTATATGAGTTATTGTGATCACTCATTACTTGCATAAGGTGACTGTTGGACCACCTAGGTTCCTATCCTACTCTATTTTCTCTTCTTTCTTTTTTCAAAAGGGAGAAGGGGCCCCGCGTGCAAGTCTTCTCGGGGGGAGTGATGGTACGGACGCCTACAGATGCGTTCAAAGGACGAGCACCTTAAGCTAAGTTGCAAAAACTATTCAAAAATTTGAAGCTTTCTCCGTGAACGAAGTTAACGCTTGTGTGAAAAACCTGCATGCGAAGGACCCTTGTCAAAATTGTCTGTGCACTTGGTTGTTTCGAGTCCCCTCAACATCCTAGGTAGCTGCGACAAGGACGACAAGGAGGCCTTGTCGTTAGCGGCATCACCACCATGCTGCTAAGGACCCGTTCCTTCAAGCGCTCATGGTAAGGATGCGCCCACCGGCAGGCTCCCCCTTGGTTATTATTATATTTCCTTGTTCATGATAATCGTTTATTATCCATGCTATAATTGTATTGATTGGAAACTCAAACACATGTGTGGGTACATAGACAACACAGTGTCCCTAGTAAGCCTCTAGTTGACTAGCTCGTTGATCAAAGATGGTTAAGGTTTCCTAGCCATTGACATGAGATGTCATTTGATAACGGGATCACATCATTAGGAGAATGATGTGATGGACAAGACCCAAACTATAAACGTAGCATATGATCGTGTCAGTTTATTGCTATTGTTTTCTGCATGTCAAGTATCTCTTCCTATGACCATGAGATCATGCAACTCCCTGACATCGGAGGAGTACCTTGTGTGTATCAAACGTCGCAACGTAACTGGGTGACTATAAAGGTGCTCTACAGGTATCTCCGAGGGTGTCTGTTGGGTTGGCATGGATCAAGACTGGGATTTGTTACTCCGTATGACGGAGAGGTATCTCAGGGCCCACTCGGTAATACAACATCACAATGAGCCTTGCAAGCAATGTGACTAAAGTGTTAGCCACAAGATCTTCTATTACGGAACGAGTAAAGAGACTTGAAGGTAACGAGATTGAACTAGGTATAGAGATACCGACGATCGAATCTCGGGCAAGTAACATACCGAAGAACAAAGGGAACAGCATACGGGATTAACTGAATCCTTGACATAGAGGTTCGACCAATAAAGATCTTCGTAGAATATGTAGGAGCCAATATGGGCATCCAGGTCCCGCTATTGGTTATTGATCGTAGAGGTGTCTCGGTCATGTCTACATAGTTCTCGAACCCGCAGGGTCTACACACTTAACGTTTGGTGACGATTAGTATAGTTGAGTTATTGTGTTGGTGACCGAAGGTTGTTCGGAGTCCCGGATAAGATCCAGGACATGACGAGGGTCTCCGGAAGAGTCCGGAGGTAAAGATTAATATATGTGATAATAGTGTTTTCATCTCCGGAAAGGTTTCGGAATTCACCGGAAGGGGTTCCGGGTGTTTACCGAAGTGTTCGGGTGCAGCAACACTTTATATGAGCCAAAGGGGTAAAGCCCATGAGGTATTGGAAAGTGCAAAAGGAAGTTTTGCTACTGCCTTAAGCGGTACTATCGCTGGTAAAGGCAGTACTACCACGTAAGCGGTACTACCGCTTGTTGGAAGCGGTACTACCGCTTGTGTGAAGCGGTACTACCGCTCAATCGGTACTACCGCTCGTGAGCGGTACTACCGCTTGTGCGCGGTACTGCAGGGATCCGAGTTGGACTCTTTCCCTGCGGGCCAAACCGACCTTGTGCGGGCAAAACCGACCTGGAGGAGGCTTTTACTCCAAGTTTAGACCCCAAGGCTCAACATATAAATAGAGGGGCGGGGCTAGCACACGGGACACATTAAGATTTCCCAAGCCGTGTGTCGGCAACCCTGACCCTCTAGTTCTCCCGTCATAATCTCCGTTGTGCTTGGCGAAGCCCTGCAGAGATTGTTCCTCACCAACATCACCACGCCATCGTGCTGCCGGAACTCATCTACTACTTCATCATCGCTCGCTGGATCGAGGAGGTGAAGGCGTCATCAAGCCGTACGTGTGTTGAACGCGGAGGTGCCGTCCGTTCGGCACTAGTTCGTGATCGGATCGAGGGACGACTTGCGATTTGGATCGCGGAGACGTTCGACTACATCAACCGCGTTTCTTAACGCTTCCGCTTAGCGATCTACAAGGGTATGTAGATTCACTCTCCCTCTCGTAGATGCTCATCACCATGGATAGATCTTGTGTGTGCGTAGGAAAATTTTTGTTTCCCATGCAACGTTCCCCAACAGTGGTATCAGAACCAGGTTTTTGCGTAGATGAGATCTCGAGTAGAACACAAACGAGTTGTGGGCGTGGGTGTATACATATTGCTTACCATTACTAGTTGATACTTGATTCGGCGGTATTGTGAGATGAAGTGGCCCGGACCGACATTACGCGTACGCTTACGCGAGACAGGTTCCTTCAACTGACATGTAACTTCGTTGCATAAAGATGGCTAGCGGGTGTCTGTCTCTCTCACTTTAGTTGAATCGATTTCAATGAAGAGGGTTCTTTTAGAAGATCAAAAAGCAATCACTACACCACGTTGTGGTTTTGCGTAGGTAAGAACGGTTCTTGCAAACCCGTAGTAGCCACGTAAAATATGCAACAACAATTAGAGGACGTCTAACTTGTTTTTGCAGGGTATGTTGTGATGTGATATGGCCAATTACATGATGAGATATATGTGATGTATGAGATGATCATGTGTTGTATAGAATATCACGACTTGCATGTCGATGAGTACGGCAACTGGCAGGAGCCATAGAGTTGTCTTTAATTATTTTCGCCGTTTTGCTTTACTTTATCGCTATGAGTTAGCAAGGTCGTGGAAGCAACAGTCGGCGTGACAACCTCATGGCGACACGTTGATGGAGATCAAGATGATGGAGATCATGGTGTCATGCCGGTGACGATGGAGATCATGCCGGTGCTTTGAAGATGGAGATCAAAAGCACAAGTTCATGGCCATATCATGTCACTTATGATTTGCATGTGATGTTAATCCTTTTATGCATCTTATTTTGCTTAGGACGACGGTAGCATTATAAGGTGATCCCTCACTTAAATTTCAAGATAAAATTGTGTTTTCCCCGAGTGTGCACCGTTGCGAAAGTTCGTCGTTTCGAGACACGCCGTGATGATCGGGTTTGATAGACTCTACGTTCACATACAACGGGTGTAAGCCATGTTGCACGTGCGGAACACTCGGGTTAAACTTAACGAGCCTAGCATGTACAGACATGGCCTCGGAACACAAGAGACCGAAAGGTCGAACATGAGTCATATAGTAGATATGATCAACATGAAGATGTTCACCATTGAAACCACCTCAACTCACGTGATGATCGGACTTGAGTTGGTAGATTTGGATCATGTTACACTCGAATGACCGGAGGGATGTCAATTTGAGTGGGAGTTTTTAAGTAATATGATTAACTAAACTCATTATCTAGAACAATAGTCTAAGTTGTCTTTGCTATATTTATGTTTTAGATCATGGCTCGCGCAGTAGCACCCTGAATTTTAATGCGTTCCTAGAGAAAGCTAAGTTGAAAGATGATGGAAGTAACTTTGTGGACTCGGCCCGTAATCTAAGGATTATCCTTACGGCTTCCCAGGAGGCTTATGTCCTTGATGCACCGCTTGGTGATCCACCCGCTCCAGTTGAGTCTCTAGACGTTGTGAACGCCTGGCAGGCTCGTTCTGAAGATTACTCAATAGTTCAATGTGCAATATTGTATGGCTTAGAACCGGGACTTCAAAGACATTTTGAACGTCATGGAGCATATGAGATGTTCCAGGAGTTGAAGTTTATCTTTCAGAAGAATGCCCGGATCGAAAGATATGAGATCTCCGATAAGTTCTATGCTTGCAAGATGGAGGAGAACGGGTCTATCAGTGATCACGTACTCAGAATGTCTGGGTACTCCACCCGTCTGGCAGAATTGGGGATGCCCCTTCCACCAGAGGCTATCACTGACAGAGTTCTTCAATCATTGCCACCTAGCTACAAGAGCTTCGTGTTGAACTATAACATGCACGGGATGAACAAGTCAGTCGCCGAGCTGTTTGCGATGCTGAAAGCCGCTGAGTCTAAAATTCAGAAGGAGCATCAAGTGTTGATGGTCAATAAAACCACTAGTTTCAAGAAAAATGGCAAGGGTAAGAAGGGTAACTCCAAGAAGAGTGGCAAAGCAGTTGCTCCTCTCGTAAAGAAACCCAAGGCTGGACCCAAACCAGAAACTGTGTGTTTTCATTGCAAGGGAACTGGACACTGGAAACGGAACTGCCCCAAGTATTTGGCTGACAAGAAGGCGGCCAACAACAAACAAGGTATATATGATATACATGTTATTGATGTGTACCTTACCAACTCTCGTTGTAGTGCCTGGGTATTTGATACCGGTGCGGTGGCTCATATTTGCAACTCAAAACAGGGACTATGGAATAGACGGAGGCTGGCAAAGGACGAAGTGACGATGCGCGTGGGAAATGGTTCCAAGGTTGATGTGATCGCCGTCGGCACGCTCGCTCTTCGATTACCATAGGGATTAGTGATGAACCTGAATAATTGTTATTTAGTGCCTGCGTTAAGCATGAACATTATATCTGGATCTTGTTTATTGCGAGACGGTTACTCATTTAAATCAGAGAATAATGGTTGTTCTATTTATATGAGTAATATCTTTTATGGTCATGCACCCGATGTGAGGGGTTTATTCTTATTGAATCTCGATAGTAATGATACACATGTTCATAACATTGATGCCAAAAGATGTAGAATTGATAATGATAATACCACTTTCTTGTGGCACTGCCGTTTAGGTCATATTGGCGTAAAACGCATGAGGAAGCTCCATGTTGATGGACTTTTAGAGTCACTTGATTTTGAATCACTTGACACATGTGAGCCATGCCTCATGGGCAAGATGACTAAAACGCCGTTCTCTGGAACAATGGAACGGGCAAGTGACTTATTGGAAATCATACATACTGATGTGTGCAGTCCAATGAGTATTGAGGCGCGCGGTTGTTATCATTACTTTCTCACCTTCACTGATGACTTAAGTAGATATGGGTATATTTACTTAATGAAACACAAGTCTGAAACATTTGAAAAGTTCAAACAATTTCAGAGTGAAGTTGAGAATCATCGTAACAAGAAGATTAAATTCCTACGATCTGATCGAGGAGGAGAATATCTGAGTTATGAGTTTGGTAGTCACTTAAGACAATGTGGAATTGTTTCACAACTAACACCGCCTGGAACACCACAGCGTAATGGTGTGTCTGAACGTCGTAATCGAACCTTATTGGATATGGTGCGATCTATGATGTCTCTTGCCGATTTGCCACTATCGTTTTGGGGTTATGCATTAGAGACAGCTGCATTCACTTTAAATAGGGCACCATCGAAATCCGTTGAGACGACGCCATATGAACTTTGGTTTGGCAAGAAGACAAAGCTGTCGTTTCTTAAAGTTTGGGGATGTGATGCTTATGTCAAAAAGCTTCAGCCGGAAAAGCTGGAACCCAAAGCGGAGAAATGCGTCTTCATAGGATACCCAAAAGAGACAGTTGGGTATACCTTCTACCTCAGATCCGAAGGCAAAGTGTTTGTCGCTAAAAACGGAACATTTCTTGAGAAAGAGTTTCTCTCGAAGAATTGAGTGGGAGGAAGATAGAACTTGATGAGGTTGTTGAACCTTTACGTCAACCTGAAAGTAGCGCAGCGCAGAAAGATGTTTCTGTAGAGCCTACATCAGCTGAAGAGGAAGTTAATGATGATGATCATGAAGCTTTGGATCAAGTTGCTATCGAACCTCGTAGGTCGACAAGGACGCGTACTGCTCCTGAGTGGTACGGCAACCCTGTCTTAGAGGTCATGTTGTTGGACAACGATGAACCTACGAGCTATGGAGAAGCGATGATGGGCCCGGATTCCGAGAAGTGGTTAGAGGCCATGAAATCCGAGATGGGATCCATGTATAGAAACAAAGTATGGACTTTGGAAGTATTACCTGAAGGGCGTAAGGCCATTCAGAACAAATGGATCTTTAAGAGGAAGACGGACGCGGACGGTAATGTCACCGTCTATAAAGCTCAACTTGTGGCAAAGGGTTTTTCACAAGTTCAAGGAGTTGACTACGATGAGACCTTCTCACCCGTAGCGATGCTTAAGTCCGTCAGAATCATGTTAGCAATAGCTACCTTTTTCGATTATGAAATTTGGCAGATGGATATCAAAACAGCGTTCCTTAACGGTTTCCTTAAGGAAGAGTTGTATATGATGCAACCAGAAGGTTTTGTCGATCCAGAGAATGCTGACAAAGTTTGCAAACTCCAGCGATCCATTTATGGACTGGTGCAAGCATCTTGGAGTTGGAATCTTCGCTTTGATGAGGTGATCAAAGCGTTCGAGTTTATACATGTTTACGGAGAAGCTTGTATTTACAAGAAAGTGAGTGGGAGCTTTATAGCGTTTCTAATATTATATATGGATGACATATTACTGATTGGAAACAATATAGAAATGTTGGAAAGCATGATGGAATATTTGAACAAGAGGTTTTCAATGAAGGACCTAGGAGAAGCTGCTTTCATATTAGGCATCAAGATCTATAGAGATAGATCGAGACGCTTAATAGGACTTTCACAAAGCACATACCTTGACAAAGTTTTGAAGAAGTTCAAAATGGATCAGTCCAAGAAGGGGTTCTTGCCTGTATTGCAAGGTGTGAAGTTGAGTAAGACTCAATGCCCAGTGACTGCAGAAGATAGAGAAAAGATGAGTGTCATCCCCTATGCTTCAGCCATAGGCTCTATCATGTATGCAATGCTGTGCACAAGACCCGATGTCAGCCTTGCCATAAGTATGGTCGGAAGGTTTCAAAGTGATCCAGGAATGGAACACTGGACGGCGGTCAAGAATATCCTGAAGTACCTGAAAAGGACTAAGGACATGTTTCTCGTTTATGAAGGTGATCAAGAGCTCGTCGTAAAGGGTTACGTCGATGCAAGCTTTGACACTGATCCGGCTGACTCTAAGTCACAAACCGGATACGTATTTATTATTAATGGGGGTGCGGTTAGCTGGTGCAGTTCCAAGCAAAGCGTGGTAGCTGATTCTACATGCGAAGCGGAGCACATCGCTGCCTCGGAGGCGGCGAAGGAAGGTGTCTGGATGAAGGAGTTCATGACAGATCTTGGAGTAGTGCCTAGTGCGCTTAACCCAATGACTCTGTTTTGTGATAATACTGGTGCCATTGCTCTAGCCAAGGAACCAAGATTTCACAAGAGGACCAGACACATAAAGCGACGTTTCAATTCCATCCGCGATTACATCAAGGAGGACGACATAAATATTTGCAAAGTACACACGGGTCTGAATGTTGCAGATCCGATGACTAAACCTCTTCCAAGGGCTAAACATGAACAACACCAGAACTGCATGGGTGTTCGATTCATTACAATGTAAATCACATAGTGATGTGAACTAGATTATTGACTCTAGTGCAAGTGGGAGACTGTTGGAAATATGCCCTAGAGGCAATAATAAATTGGTTATTATTATATTTCCTAGTTCATGATAATCGTTTATTATCCATGCTATAATTGTATTGATTGGAAACTCAAATACATGTGTGGGTACATAGACAACACTGTGTCCCTAGTAAGCCTCTAGTTGACTAGCTCGTTGATCAAAGATGGTTAAGGTTTCCTAGCCATTGACATGAGATGTCATTTGATAACGGGATCACATCATTAGGAGAATGATGTGATGGACAAGACCCAAACTATAAACATAGCATATGATCGTGTCAGTTTATTGCTATTGTTTTCTGCATGTCAAGTATCTGTTCCTATGACCATGAGATCATGCAACTCCCTGACATCGGAGGAGTACCTTGTGTGTATCAAACGTCGCAACGTAACTGGGTGACTATAAAGGTGCTCTACAGGTATCTCCGAGGGTGTCTGTTGGGTTGGCATGGATCAAGACTGGGATTTGTTACTCCGTATGACGGAAAGGTATCTCAGGGCCCACTCGGTAATACAACATCACAATGAGCCTTGCAAGCAATGTGACTAAAGTGTTAGCCACGAGATCTTGTATTACGGAACGAATAAAGAGACTTGCCGGTAACGAGATTGAACTAGGTATAGAGATACCGACGATCGAATCTCGGGCAAGTAACATACCGAAGAACAAAGGGAACAGCATACGGGATTAACTGAATCCTTGACATAGAGGTTCGACCGAAAAAGATCTTCGTAGAATATGTAGGAGCCAATATGGGCATCCAGGTCCTGCTATTGGTTATTGATCGTAGAGGTGTCTCGGTCATGTCTACATAGTTCTCGAACCCGCAGGGTCTACACACTTAACGTTTGGTGACGATTATTATAGTTGAGTTATTGTGTTGGTGACCGAAGGTTGTTCGGAGTCCCGGATAAGATCCAGGACATGACGAGGGTCTCTGGAAGAGTCCGGAGGTAAAGATTAATATATGTGATAATAGTGTTTTGATCTCCGGAAAGGTTCCGGAATTCACCGGAAGGGGTTCCGGGTGTTTACCGAAGTGTTCGGGTGCAGCAACACTTTATATGAGCCAAAGGGGTAAAGCCCATGAGGTATTGGAAAGTGCAAAAGGAAGTTTTGCTACTGCCTTAAGCGGTACTACCGCTGGTAAAGGCAGTACTACCACGTAAGCGGTACTACCGCTTGTTGGAAGCGGTACTACCGCTCAAGCGGTACTACCGCTCGTGAGCGGTACTACCGCTTGTGTGCGGTACTGCAGGGATCCGAGTTGGACTCTTTCCCTGCGGGCCAAACCGACCTTGTGCGGGCAAAACCGAGCTGGAGGAGGATTTTACTCCAAGTTTAGACCCCAAGGCTCAACATATAAATAGAGGGGCGGGGCTAGCACACGGGACACATTAAGATTTCCCAAGCCGTGTGTCGGCAACCCTAACCCTCTAGTTTTCCCGTCATAATCTCCGTAGTGCTTGGCGAAGCTCTGCAGAGATTGTTCCTCACCAACATCACCACGCCGTCGTGCTGCCGGAACTCATCTACTACTTCATCATCGCTCGCTGGATCGAGGAAGTGAAGGCGTCATCAAGCCGTACGTGTGTTGAACGCGGAGGTGCCGTCCATTCGGCACTAGTTCGTGATCGGATCGAGGGACGACTTGCGATTTGGATCGCGGAGACGTTCGACTACATCAACCGCATTTCTTAACGCTTCCGCTTAGCGATCTACAAGGGTATGTAGATTCACTCTCCCTCTCGTAGATGCTCATCACCATGGATAGATCTTGTGTGTGCGTAGGAAATTTTTTGTTTCCCATGCAACGTTCCCCAACAGGGTGCACCACCACGACGACCGCGGTTCGATGGAGCGGTCCTTTCGCGACCCCTAGATGCCGTCTTTCCGCGGAAGCTTGAGCCAGCCCCCGCCACTGTCACCACGATCCGCATCGGGCTCTGGGGAGTGCCCCTCGCGGCGGCACCGAACCCACGAGCACAACCGTGACCCTCGCCATCCCGAGGATGGCGCGCTGGAGGAGATGGCGGAGGAAGGGAGGACAAGACACTGGTCGATGGGCTAGAGCAGAAGAGCGTGAAGGAGCAACGCTCCCCCTTGACCCCCTCTTTAAAGGGCCGGGGAGGAGGAGGTGTTGGGTTCTACCGTGTGCATCGCATGTAAATTAAAATTTTCCTACACGCGGAACAACCGAGAACATGCTATGGAGATGGATCACACATCGTTACCACTAGACGCGTAGTGCCATGCAGCAGAAGTAGAGTTGGGGAGCATGTCTGCAAGGTCCATGTCCTCCTCGTCCGATCTCCCTCGAACAGCCGGTCCGATCTCCCTCGAACTGCCTGTCGCCGGATCCCACATACAGGTTCGCCAGAGCGGCGCAAGTGCACCGCCTGTAATGGTATCCACACGTGCAGGAGGAACACCGTGCGGGGGACTGCTAGGTATGATCACACAGTTCGGCGGCGAATGGAGGTGGCTAGTTGCAACACATGCAAAGCCCTAATGATGGCGCCGAAGAGATCAACTTAATAAGTGTGCCGCACCTCCACTATATATAGGCATCCATCGCGGGCTCAACTCTTGGGCCTTGCACGGATCCTAAAGCCCACGTGTTCCTTCCCATAAGCGCGTGATCCCTTATGTTCCCCTTCACTTGGTCGCCAGTCAGATCACATCCGGCTCGACTAATTGGTAGCGGCCTCTAGCAAAGCGTGCCGACTCCAAGTGTCCGATGAAGCTGGTTAGGCGAACCTGTAGTTCATACTACTATTCCCTTTGCCACACGATATATGTTGTCGGGCTCAAGGCGAGTTTGTCATCCTTGTGTTAGGCCGACCTCGTTCTCGTTCCAGTGATGACAACCACAAATGAGATTATCTCATAATCACGCATGGCCATGCTTATTTTGGTCGGATCACACGAGGGGCCCAAAGCATATCTCTCCTGATCGGAGGGGCAAATCCCATCTTGCTCGACCATGTCTTGCAGCATGGGTCTGGACAAGCCTGAAACCTACCTTTATAACTACCCAGTTACGAAGTAGCGTTTGCTCAGCCCAAAGCAGGTCTATCACCATCCCGAGTACATGTGTCAGCTCAGGTCCCAGGACATAGAACTTAGTTGTACTAGAGACTCACAGATGACATATCGCTGCGTCTCATAGTTGGGTCTGTCCAACTCAGACCTTATCTCAACTCGGATTCGACTATGTCAAATCCGACCAGATCTTTCTGAGTCCATATTATCCGGCTAGCATACAATGCTACATGGTCAGTGAGACCAGACCATCCACCGTGTCATATGCTTGTCTAACTGGCTGCATGTCCACACAGCCCTTTCGACTAGGGACCATTTAGGACAGTCATCATACAAATGAATAGTCTCACAAACAAGTCGTGTACTTGTTAATACACATCATTGATAATGTCCAAGGACTATCTTTATTCATAAACACATAGGAAATATCATCATACATGATTGCCTCTAGGGCATATCGCCAACAGTCTCCCACTTGCACTAGAGTCAATCAAATAGACATCGAATGCCCATAGCTCTAACGTGCCCCTCATGCTTGGGTTGTGGAAGCAGGTTAGTCGATGGATCTACAACATTTTCATCCGTATGAATCTTGCATAAATTAGTATCACCATTCTTTACGAGCTTTCGTATCAGGTGATACTTTCGGCCTATGTGCCTAGTCTTGTGTGGTGTTGTCTCGGCTCCTTGGCCTGTGCGATGGCACCTGAATTGTCACAATACAAGTCCAATGGTTTTGCCCAGCCCGGGAACACACCAAGATCCTCCAGGAACTTCCGAATCCAAACACCTTCCTTTGCGGCTTCACAAGCCGCAATGTATTCGGCCTCTGTTGTGGAGTCGGCCACCGTATCTTGCTTGGAACTCGTCCAGCTCACTGCTCCTCCATTCATGACATACACGAATCCAGTTTGCGATCGACAATCATCCCTATCGGTTTGGAAACTAGCATCAGCGTTACTCTTTACGCAGAGCTCCTCCTCACCTCCATAAACTAGGAACATCTGTTTAGTCCTTTTCAGGTACTTCAGGAGAGTATTCACCACTGCCCAGTGACTCTCACCTGGGTCAGCCTGGTATCTGCTTGTTAATATTATTGCATAGACAACATCAGGTCGAGTACATAGCATGGCATACATGATGGATCCTAATGCCGAAGCATGCGGAATCCTACTCATCCGGTTTCGCTCATCAGAAGTCATAGGACTCTAAGTCTTGCTTAGCCTTATACCATGTGAGATGGGCAAGAACCCTTTCTTGGCATCACTCATGTTGAACTGCTTCAACACTTTGTCTATGTATGTGCTCTGGCTTAAGCCGAGCAGCCTCTTCGATCTATCTCTATAGATCTTGATGCCTAAAATGTATACTTCTTCTCTAAGGTCTTTCATCAAAAACTTGCCATTCAATGATTCCTTGATTGAGTTCAACATCGAAACATCATTTCTGATCAGCAGTATGTCATCCACATACAGGATCAAAAATACTACCGAGCTCCCAATAGACTTCTTGTATAAACAATAGTCCTCTTCTTTCTTGATGAAACCAAGGTTAACGATGACTTCATCAAAACGAATGTTCCAACTCCGAGCTGCTTGCTTCAATTCATAAATGGATCTCTTGAGCTGCATATTTTACTAGCATTACTTGGATCGACAAAACCTTCAGGCTGTATCATGTATACATCCTCCTTTAAATTTCCATGAAGGAAAGTCTTTTTGACATCCATCTGCCATATCTCATAATCGAAATATGCAGCTATAGCTAGTATGATCCTCACCGACTTTAGCATCGCTACCGGCGAGTAGGTCTCGTCGTAGTCAATTCCTTGAACTTGTCCATAATCTTTAGCAACAAGCCAAGCTTTGTGGATCTGAACATTTCCATCCACATTGGTTTTCTTCTTAAAGATCCATTTGGAACCAATGGCAATTACACAAGGTGGCGGATCAACCAAGTCCTAGACTTGATTATCATCCATGGACTTTAACTCGGATCTCATGGCCTCCAGCCATGCCTCGCATATGTGGCCGGCTCGTCACTTTCTAGCAACAACACATCACGCACTCTACGCAATTTTTCCGACCTTCATGCCTCCGGTGCCGATTCCACTACGGGTTTCCTAACCAACTCTGGTATGATCTCATCACCAGCCAAGTTGTCCCTAGTGGGTCTCGAATTTCTTTGAGTTGCACCATTCTCCCACTGGCTTCCCGACTGAGAAACTCTTTCTCTAGGAAAACCCCGTTTCGAGCAACAAACACTTTGTTCTCTTCCCGGTTGTAGAAGTTGTATCGTAAGGTTTCCCATGGATATCCCACGAATATGCATTTATCCGATTTGGGTGTCAGCTTGTCTGACATGAGTCGCTTGAGAAATGCTTCAAACCCCAAATCTTTAGAAAAGACAAAATAGGACACTTGCCAGTTCACATCTCATGGTGTGTTTTGTCTACGCATTTTGATGGTACCCTGTTAAGTATGAAAGCTGCAGTTTCTAGAGCGTATCCCCAGAATGACAAGGGTAAATCCGATTTGCTCATCATCGATCAGACCATGGCCAACAAGGTTCGATTTCTCCGTTCTGATACGCCGTTTCTCTGCGGCGTACCCGGAGGTGTGAGCTGAGGTACTATACCTCAGCCTTTCAGATGATCATCAAACTCCTGGCTCATGTACTCACCTCAATCATCTGATCGTTGACGCTTTATTGTCTTGCCGAGCTAATTTTCAACCTCGTTTTGAAACTCTTTGAACATTCCAAAATTTTCCGACTTGTGCCTCATCAAATAGATATATCCATATCTACTCAAGTCGTCGGTAAAAGTCACAAAGTACTGATAGCCACCTTTGGCCATTGTGTTTATTGGATCACACACATCAATGTGTATAAGCTCCAACAATTCAGACGCCCTTTCGCAACTCTTTGCAAAAGGAGACTTAGCCATCTTGCCAAGCAAGCATGATTCGCATGTCTCGAACGACCCGAAGTCGGACGAAGTTAGGAGCCCATCATCATGGAGCTTCTTCATGCGTTTTAGACTAATATGTTCGAGCCATCAATGCGAGAAGTAAGTCGGATTTATCTCATTAGGCTTATGCCTCTTGACATTCATGTTATAGACTGGTTCCATTTCCAGATTCAAAATAAATAACCCATCTACAATGGGTGCATACCCATGGAACGTTCCATGCAAATAAAATGAACAACCATTGTCCTTTAAATTGAATTCATAACCTTGACTCATCAAACATGAGGCAGAAATAATGTTTCAAATAAGTGCAGGAAAGTAATAACAATTATTCAATTCCAAAATGAATCCAGATGGAAGCTGAAGCTGCATCGTGCCGACCTCCAACGCAGCAACTCTTGCTTTGTTGCCGACCCTGATGTTAATCTCCCCTTGTGCCACACGCTTAGTTCTTACCAGCCCCTGCATTGAGTTGCAAATATGAACAACCGATCCGGTATCAAATATCCAAGAGCTACTAGGTATGTCAGCAAGGTAAATGACTATAACATATGTAACAAGTGTACCTTTGCTCGAGGTCGTACTTTCAGCCACTAGTGCAGAAAGCCTAGCTATGGCGTGGTAAAAATGGCCTTGCTGGCATAGACACCCTACGCCAGCAATGTGGCGCCACAGTTAAAACATAGTGGTGGCGTTGGATCCTACGCCAACAGTATATTACAAGATGCTATCATCGAAATTGGCCAACGCAAGCTATACATCTACACTACCTTTGTCATGTGTTGTTGTCCAACGCCAGCAATTTGTTTTTTTGGTTAATAAAAAACACTCCTTCAGAAACTATGAGCTTAAACTTCACAAAAGGTACAGATCAAAACATACTCATAAACTTAATAAGGGTTTAAAACTTAGTACTAATGAACTAAACATACTCATAAACTTCAGACTTCATAACTTAGTTAATTAGTACTCAACAACTAAACATACTCATAAACTTCATAGTTGAAAACTACTCAACATCATCAAGGATTAAGTCTAGCTGGCGAAGCATTTTCCGATTGTTCTCTCCATCTTTTTTGAAGTTATCAACGTCTGTCTGTAGGTTATGCTTCTCTAGCATGTATTTCTTTTTCTCCATCTTCAAGTTGTCTCTCTTCTTCGTCAATTCATCCCTCAGATCCCTCAGTTTGTTTAACTTAGTTCGGGCATTAGAACCCTATGCGAGCAGACTATCCGTTTCATTCTTCAGTGAGGCATTGCCTTCTTTGACTTTTTTGATGCGCCAGTCTAAAGACTCTAATCGCCACTGATTCCAGTTCTACACGCCGCCCCCCAATTCGCTGTTGACTGATGAATTGTCCATATGTGCTGTAATGAAAGCTCACCATCTTATAGAATGAAGAATTTAAAAATAACATGCATAATTTAAAAAGAACTAGAACATAAGGAACAAAATTATCTATCATGACTTATCTTCTATATCTAAATAGCTAGACCCCACAATTAGGAATTCTCTCGCTTCTCCTTAAGCCACATCACCCAAATTAATTTAACCGTTGGATATACTAGCTCATAGCCTTATAATCGAGTGCTCTAAGAATGAAAAGTGGGACATGCATGCATATTTTATTTTGTTTTCGTCTAATTTTAAACTTATACCTTGAGATTTGGTAAAATACTAATAAAAAATTATCTCACTACCAGAGAAAAATTTATTTCATACAAAATCCCGCCGCAACGCGCGGGACATCGTCTAGTATTTCCAAACGGAGGGAGTAGAACATAATTACCTGTGCTTGAGTTGGGCGGGGCGGCCTCACGCTCCTCCTCTGACGAAGACGGGCTAGGTCGGGCAGGGCGGCATCGGGTGGAGACGGGCAGCGTTGGGCCGTGGCGGGGGGGGGGGGGCTCATGCTCCTCCTCCAATGAAGACGGGCCGGGTTGGGTGTGGCAGCATCGGGTGGAGACGGACAGCGTCGGGCGAGGCGGAGAAGGGCAGCGTCGGGCGGCGGCGGGGGGGGGGGGGGGGGGGGCGGCAGCGGGGATCGAGATGTGGACGGGTGGTGTTGGGGATCGAGAGAGAGTGAGGACGAAAGGATAAGGTTTTACCTGTTAAAACCGACTAGTGCTGGCGTGGGCCTAATCACTATAGGAATCAGGTACTTTGCCGTCTGCCATAGCGGACGGCAAAGGGTAGGACCACTGACGGCAAAGGCTTTGCCGTCCGGCAGCAGACGGCCAAATTTCCGGTACTGTGAACTCCGGTAAAGGAGTGCTTTGCCATCTACCTTTACTCAGCGGACGGCAAAGTGTTTTTGCCGTCAAGCTGCAAACGGCAAAGCGGCTGGACGTCCTAAACTGGAGTTAGCCCCGTTAGTGGCTAACAGCAGCCTTTGTCGTCTACCACCTGATGGCCATGCCCCGCGCGCCTTTGTCGTCTGCCCCCGGACGGCCATGCCCCGCAGCCTTTGCCGTCTGCCACCTGACGGCCATGCCCCGCGCGCCTTTGTCGTCTGCCCCCGGACGGCCATGCCCCACGTGCCTTTGCCGTTTGCCCCCGGACGGCTATGCCCCGCGCGCCTTTGCCGTCTGCCCCCAGATGGCCATGCCCCGAGCGCCTTTGCCGTCTACCCCCGGACGGCAAAGTGACCAAATGGCCTGAGGCCAGGCACTCCCAGTTTGCACAGGTGAGTGGCACGTGTCCCCTTTGCTGTCGGGGGCAGACGGCAAAGCGGCTTTGCCGTCAGTGGCAGACGGCAAAGAGGCAATAATGCCACTATTTTTTCTATTTTTTCTTATATCCAACAATTTTCATAGGCAAAATATGCTATATATGTATATATTTCACAATAACAATATTCTTGCCATGCTGATGATCATCCAACAAGCACAAATTAATATCATCCAACAACAAGCACAAATATCATCCTATCATCCAACAACAAGCACAATTCATCCAACAACAAGCACAAATATCATCCTATCATCCAACAACAAGCACAAATATCATCCAACAACAAGTAGCAAGTTTCACATATGTAGCAAGTTTAAAATTATTCATCGATACAAAATCATAAGCACTCCATGAACCACAAGCACTCCATCAATGCAAGCTTCCGTGAAGTGACTCTAATCTGCAGAATGGGAAATACGAAAGTTAGATGAAGAATACTAGAAGAAGAAGAAGAAGAAGAAGAAGATGCAGAAGCGTTTTTCTTCTCTCTCTCTCTTTCTCCTCTTGTTTTCTTCTTCTTATTGCTTATTTGTGTCATTTGGGCAAAATTGGAAGAAGGATAGGTCTTTCGAGGTTTGCCTCATGGTGTGTATGGTGCGCACTCACTCACACTTATATGGTGGTGTATGTTGGTGGACACTACCTAAAACTAATATTTTGACCGTTGGTGATGGTCGTTTCCCCTTATCCTCTCCTGCAATATACCAAGGTATATATCGAGAGAAGGAGAAGAAGAAACGACCCCCGCGACAACAGTCGGGATTCCTCCATCAAGAAGAGACATGAAACTCTTACAAGGAGCTAAGTTTGTCTTTGTTTGAGAAAATGAGCCAAGTAAGTGGCATATTGGGGCTTACCGTCCTCGTCATCACGGAGGAGAGGCACCGCGGTTGCTCGGGCCGGTTTCACCTGGAGAAGGCTGCCCTGGAGAAGGGTCATGCGATGCGACTCTGGAGTTATGCTGCACCAAAGATGATTTGCAATGTCTTGTTAGTATGATGACACTGAAAAGATCATTGCATTCAAATGAAACTCACCATTGCAGCCGTGGTAATGACTGGCATCGACGGAGCGGTCTGGCCATTCTTCTCGCACATAGTCTGCACATTTGGTTTTCACAAGTCAATGATATTCGTTATTAATGACACGAACATTAAATGCAAGATTTGACAAATATGAAGAAGAATCTTACCACGAAGAGCTCGTAGATGGCCCGGTAAGACGCATCGGACCGTGCCCTCTCCTCCTCCAACAACCTAGCCATCCTCTCCTCAATCTCCTTCTCCTTCGCCGCCATAAGCGCCTGTGTTGCCTCTCTCTCTCTTTCTGAATAGCAGCCTGCAACACAACTCCTCGTTAGCATTGTAATCATCTTTGTTCACCCACACAACGTAATGAGGAAAGATATCCGAGTCCATATAACTAACCTCCATGGCGAGCTCGACTGGCCATGGACGAGGCCTTATCTCAGGACAGGAGCTCGTTTGGCATGCCTTGATCTGCCGGAGAGTGCTAGGACAACGTATAAGGCCATCTCCAATGGAAATCGAGCCATGGGGCCTCCCTTCGCCATCTATCATCACCAGCTCTGGATCAATAGGCCCCTGGCTCGGGTTAAAGTCCTCCCCTTTCCTCGCCTTCCCCTCATCGCAGTACCTCACGAGCTTGTTGTGGGAGGAGATGTTGGTGAACTTCACGGGATGATCGAGGTCAGACTCAAAGAATGCCTTGACCTTCTTGTACGAGGCAGTATGGCCATCACATAGAGGTCGTACATCTCTGGCACCTCCGTTTTGTTTTGATGCCCCTAAAAGAGAGAGAGAGGAAGAAAGTATTAGTAAAGGGCTCAAGCTAGAATCAAGAATGAATTGCATGAATCATGAAGCTAACCACATACTCAGTTCTGACCAAACTGATTTAAGTTGGCGTTCCCTTGATGGTGTGGCACACCAACCATTTTGTTATGCCAGTCCTTGGCATTGTTGTGGACGGCTAGCCATTGTTTTGAGCACCACCCATCCACCAACGCCTCCCAACAATCCATCTTATCCGCACACCATCTCGGGGGCACCTAAGTTAATAAAGAGATATTTGAGCGCTACGCGTAGGAATCAAATGAAGGAAACTAAGTACAAGGCCTTAAGAATACGTAATTACCTTCATGTAATGCTCCTTCTCCATCTTCTTTCCGCGGCACGTCGACTTCTCCTTCCTAATACGCCGCGAGGCGTAGTAGTCTCGAACAGCCTGCACCCGAGGCTCATGCCGAAAGTTTTGCAGTAGGCGCCTGCATTGCTGATCGATAACCATTGCCGCGGCCTCCTCGTATCCCTCCTGACACCTGTAGAAGGTCTGCAATCAAACGAGACAACACTTATTAGTACAATAACTAGCTATTGTTGATTTTTAATTGTGTAAAGGAGAAATTACCCAAAACTGTCTGATCACCATCTCCATCCTCGTGTGGCACAAAGCACCGTCGATCCTCTCCTCAGGCGGGGCCGGTGCAGGCAAGTAGTGCTCCCAGGTCAGTCCTAACTCTGGAACCTGATCCTCACCGGGCAACGTGACAAACCCCGGAAAGTTTTGCCTGACAAGGACACCAAGGATGCTGTTGGGCATGCGGGCATCCTTGGGTTGATGCCAACCCCTGCAGTATGACAAAGCCAACACATTAGATATTTGAAAAAACGTGAAGGCAACAACAACAACAAACAACAACAAACAAAGCCTTTAGTCCCAAACAAGTTGGGGTAGGCTAGAGGTGAAACCCATAAGATCTCGCGACCAACTCATGGTTCTGGCACATGGATAGCAAGCTTCCACGCACCCCTGTCCATGGCTAAAAAACGTGAAGGCAAAAGGTTAAAAAAGAGTACATGCACTTACCTCTCCCCATCAGGCCTAATCGACCACCTCAGCTCGCGGGTCGCCGGCACGGGCGGGAGCCGTGTCATACCACGCTGGTAGACGGTGGCCCCCTCAGCCACCTCCTCGTCGCTATCAAAAAAATGATCCCCGCCACCATCAGCATGGCCACTAGGCTCCTCCGGCCAGGTACCCCATGGGGTCTGCCGGGACGTGCCCTCATCCCTACTCTGCTCCGGAGTCTCGTGGGACGAAGGCTCTGGGACATGAGTCTTGTAGGTCGAAGGCTCGTTGACCCGAGGCTCGTGGACCGGAGTCCACGTAGCCTCGTCCTCAAAAGGGTCCACCATAGCAGTCCTGTGCTCGGGTGAATCAGCTGGGGGTGGCGGCGAGGAAGGCGTAGCAGCCACCCTACCTTTGCCGCGGCCTCCTCTCCCACCTCTACTACCTCTCTTCTTCCCCTGACCTCCTCTCACGGGGGTCGACGAAGAAGCGGCCACCGGTGTATGCAGACTAGAGAGCAACGCTCTCCGGAGAGACTCGGCAGGAATGGAAGTACCCATCCCACCACCCTCCGACGAAGGAGCCGCAGAGTGCTCTCGACCCTTTCCCACCATCTTTCAACAACTGCCATGACAAATAGTAAACGAAATTAGTACAACATAAAATTGAATACTGACAAGAATAATAAAATGTATATCATTTAAGTGTATCATCATATACCTAACATGAACTAAAAGTTGATTACCTGACATGAATTAATAATAATCTTGATCGTCTATATATTCTCCGGGATCAATAAATGCATCATCATCATCACTATCATCAATAAATGCACTATCATCATCACTATCAGGAACAACGTGTGGAAGGCCTCCTTCATGTAATCGGTTAAGCATTGACAGGTCATCCGCATCAGTAACCTCTTCTTGTTCCGGCTCTTCCTGTACCGGCTCAGGGGTTAAGTCGGATTCATTGTCGCTATCTACTTCAATGTTCCGGGGTGAAGTAGAGCGGTTCTTGAAACGTTTTTTGGAAATACGTGTTTCTTGGAAGAATTCTCCTTCATATGTGTCTTGGTTAATGTGAGGTTCATAATCCTCTTCATTGAGGGGAGGTGGTCTAAAATGTGGCGGCACTGCATAAACGACATCCCAACCTTTCAGATTTGGATCAGTTTGGCAAGCCCACGGTAGATAGAAAACTTGGGTCGCCTGTTGAGCCGTAATATAGACATCGGGCACATCTAAATGGGTGCTTTGTTTGATTTCGACTAGCCCTATATGTTCATGAGTCCTCTAGTCTCCTTCAGCTGGAACCAATGACATTTGAAGACTACGACGTTCGGTGGGTTTTCACCATAAAATAGAAGTTCATAAATTGCTTCAACTCTTCCATAGTACTCTGTACCTCCTTCGCCGATAGCAGAGACACAACAATTTGTAGTCTTTAGGTCAGGCATAGATAGCTCTTTGCCAAAGGTACGAAAGCGATACCCGTTGATGTCGTATCTGTCAAATGAACGGACCTTATAGTCAAAACCATTAGCGACTTGTCTCAGCTCGGCATCCATAGACTCTGAATTAGCCTACAAGTTTAATACGAAAGGATTGTTGCATTAGCCGCAAATAAGACGAAGAAATGAAATGGTCCATTAATGGTAATTACCATTTGTTTGAACCAAGTGATGAAACCGGGATAGCCGCCTCCAGGCTTCGCCAGGAGCTCATACTCTTCGACGGAATCCTTTTGGATGACCACTCCATCCGAGAATTTGGAGACGTATCGACTATATCAAATATCCGGAAATAAGAGAAGTTCTAAGGAATTACAAGTTGCGAAACAATAATGTACCAACAACTTACTCGATGTACGGCCGCACTTCTGTTAGCTTGTTGAAGATATACAACGAAATGATCCGCCATTCATCGACATCCAACACTTTTGCTTTAGAAGCACCGGCTGGTGCGAGCTTCCCTTTGAATAGGCTAAGGTTGGATCGAATTTTTTTGGGTCGCCATCATTGTACCGAGGTTTCGGATTATGCAAATGACGATTTTTGGCTTCGTAGTGTGCTGTCACGAAGTTTGCCGCCTCCTCAGTAATGAATGCCTCGGCCACCGCTTCAATTCTACGTTTATTTTTACATTTTGCTCAAAGCGTCTTCTGCATCCTCTCAGTTGCGAAGCACCAACGATTTTGCACGCCCCCCCCCAATCTTGCCTCGGTCGCGAGATGCAAAATCAAATGATGCATTGGATTAAAGAAGCCCGGTGGAAAGATCTTCTCTAACTTGCAGATTAACTCCGACACCAACTCTTCCATTTCATCTAGCACGCCAGGCGATAGTTCTTTCGCACAAAGAGAACGAAAGAAATAGCTCAGCTCTGCCAATACTAGCCATTCATCCTCAGGGATAAAGCCACGCAGCATCACCGGCATTACCCGCTCAAGCCATATGTGCCAATCATGACTCTTGAGAGCAAATATCTTCAGTTTGTCAAGACTCGATCCCCTCTTTAGATTCGCTGCATAACCATCGGGGAACATCAACTGCATTTTCACCCCCAAGATCATTTCCCTCATAGCCAGCCTTCAAAGATTGAACCATGCCTTTGGCTTTGTCCAGTTCTGCTTTCCTTTCGCTTGTCGCATGTTTTGTAATGGTCTGTCACATAGAGCCTCCTGATCAATTCTAGCCTTAGGATTATCCTTTGACTTCCCCTCTATGCCGAACAATGTACCAAAAATGGCCTCGGCGATATTCTTTTCAGTGTGCATCACATCGATGTTGTGTGGGCAAAGGAGGCTTTGAAGTAAGGCAGATCCCATAAGCATGACTTGTGAGTCCATGCGTGTTCCGTATTATACCCTTTGAAATACCCAGGACGATTTGGATCCGGCTCGAGAGCGTTTAACTGATCCAACATCTGTTGGCCTGTCAACGCGAGTGGTGCAGAGTTTTTGACAACTCTACCTTTGATGAAATTCTTCTTGTCTTTTCTGAACTTATGGCGAGGATCCAGGAACTGTATATGCATGTCGAAGCAAGAATACTTGCGACCCGCCTGCAGCCAACGGAACTCAAGAGCTGCCTTGCATGTGGGGCATGGGAACCTTCCATGCACACACCAGCCAACGAATAGGGCATACGCCGGCAAGTCATGCGTCGAGTACATCTACCACACATGCATTTTGAAGTTTTTTTTGGTAGCGGCATCGTATGTCTTGAACCCATTATCCCAAGCTTCTTGCAATTCATCCTTAAGCGGCTTCATGTACACATTCATATTCTTCCCCGGATAGTTGGGCCCTGGAATTATCAACGTCAGGAAAATGTTCTTTCTTTTCATAATCTCTCCGGGGGGGGGGGGAGATTGAGTGGAATGACAAATACAGGCCAACAACTGTATTGGGTTGCCGTCATACCGAACACATTGAACCCATCCGTGCTGATGGCGACTCGAGGATGCCTTGGATCTGCAGCTTTATCCTTATGTAATGCATCGAAATGCTTCCACGCAAAATCGTCTGAAGTGTGTACCAACATCTGATTCTCATCTGCATCTAGTTCGGTTCTTTTGCCCAATTTGTGCCATGTCATCTGTCTGGCCGTCTCTTCGACCATGAAAAGATGTTGAAGTCTTGGTATGATTGGCATATACCGAAGAACATTAACTGGGATTTTGGTCTGCCTCTTCTCACCCATACCGTTGTCTACCACAACATACCTGGAAGACTTGTAAATGGGACAATAGTTCAAGCCCGCATACTCAAGCCTAAATAAGGCACATCCATTCTCACAGGCATCTATCTTCTCATAGGGCATCTTAAGCGCACGTAGGATTTTGTCCGACTGGTACAGGATTGCAGGCAATACATGGCCTTTGGGTAGAAAGCATCCAGATATTGTCATCATCGCATCGTAGCATTCTCTGCCCAGGTTGAACTGAGCCTTTAGAGCCATTACTTGCGCGATGGCATCGAGCTGACAAAGCTCAGTGTGCTCGTGAAGAGGACGTTTTGAAGACTCCAACATTTCATAGAATGCCTTTGCAGATTCCTCCATCTCATCGTCCGAATCCCGAGCATCATCAAAGTCTTGCACCATGTCTTCGATCCCGGTACCATGCTCGTCGGTGCGAGGACGAACCACCTCAGCTCTGGCACGTTGGGCAGACTCACCATGAAATGTCCACACCGTATAATCAGGCGTAAAACCCCACTTCTGCAGGTGTTTACCCATTTCATCCTGTGACCACTTTTTATGGTTGTCGCACCGGACACAGGGGCACCAGGTTATTTCCTGGCCATTTGCAAATGCGGCTCTCAAAAACCCCTTGGTTTTTGTTAACCATTAAATGGTCATGTCTTTCTGACTAGGGTGACCGGTGTACATCCATGCACGATCACTCATCTTGCCTACCTACTAAACACAAAAGAAATATATATATAATTCATTATCTTTATTCATCAGTTAATCAAGTTTGTCAGTTTTATTACGTCCATGCAACCTACATGCTAATAGGTAAAGATAGGTCCTAATCCCACCTGAGTATGTGTAGATTAGGTTTGTTTTCCCATGCTCTGCTCCGGATCCGATGCAGAATTTCGGCAGCACCTCCCCTCTGTTCTCCTGATACACGTCTCGGCAATAAGCAGAGAGGATGTGTACCCGGAGAACAACAGGGAGGCACTGGCGAAATTCCGCATCGGATCCGGAGCAGCGCATACAGGAAAACGAACGCAATCTACACATACTCGGGTTGTCCATGGATAACGTTGGACAATTTGAAAGGACGGCGGTTATAAATATGAAAAGACATGCATATTTATAGATGTCGTCCTTTCGAACGGGAGACGCATACTGGTCATGCATACTGACGATTGAAGACACCTATAGCTAGCAAGTTTCATCGGCACGAAGACCGGAATAGAGAAAATTAAGGGGGGAGGAGGAGAAGTCATTTGTGCTCACCCACGAACGCATGGGCGGAGCTCGTCCAACGCACGGGGAGGTCATCGAACAACAGACCCTCGCAGCGACGAAACAACTGCACATTGAAATCCACCCGATCAACACTCTGACCCCGTCGCCCTCTGGAAGGACGAAGAGCACCTTTTCGGTCAACAGGAGGCCGAAGAGGTGTCGGGGGTCGGGGGTCAGTGGCGTCGGGGGCGCCGCATTAACAGTTGCGCGGAGTGCGGGGGTCAGACGCATACTGGTCAGGTTCTTCTTCTTATTCTTCTTCTCCTCCTTTTTCCTCTTCTTCTTCTCCTCTTCTCCTCTTCTCCCCTTTTTCTTCTTCTTCTTCTCTTCTTCTTCTTCCTATTCTTCTTCTTCTTCTTCTCCTTTTTCCTCTTCTTCTTCTCCTCTTCTCCTCTTTTTCTTCTTCTTTTCCTTTTTCCTCTTCTCCTTCTCCTCCTCTCCTCTTTCTTCTTCTTCTTCTTCTCTTCTTTTTCTTCTTCTTTTCCTTTTCCTCTTCTCCTTCTACTCCTCTCCTCTTTCTTCTTCTTCTTCTTCTTCTTCTTCTTCTTCTTCTTTTTTCTTCTAGTTTTTTTCCTTTCTTCTTTTCTTCTAAGTTTTTTCTTTTCTATCTAAGTTTTTCCTACCTAATAAACTAACTATCTAATTTAACAAAAAAAAACAAAAAAAAACTAATTAAAAAAACAGGAAAAAATAAAAAAATGTGAGGGGGGGCGGCCGGGCACTCACCGGAGACGGCGGAGCGGCGTGGCCGGGGGCGGCCGGGGCGGCGTAGCGGCCGGTGGCGGGGGCGGGGGCTTCTGGCATCGGCGCGGCCGGCGGCGGGGAGGCCGGTGGCAGGTGCAGGGGCGTCTGGTGGCGAGGCGGTCGGCGACGGGGCTTCTGCCGGCGGGGCGGCCGGCAGCGGGTGTGGGGGCGGCCGGGGGCAGGTGCCGGGGCGGCCGGTGACGGGGCGGCCGGGGGCGGGTGCAGGGGCGGCCGGCAGCGGGTGCGGGGGCGGGTGCGGGGGCGGCCGGCGGCGGGGCTGCCGGCAGCGTGTGCGGGGGCGGCCGGCGGCGGGTGCGGGGGCGGCCGGCGGCGAGGCAAGAGGGGCGGCGGTGGGGAATCGGGGAGAGAGAGAGAGAAAGAAAGAGAGTGAGAGGGGATGGGGTGGGGGTCGGGCTGTAGCCGTTAGTAGCCGTCAGCTTTGTTGTCTGCTGCCGGACGGCAAAGAGTCCCCAGGCAAACGGCAAAGATCGGACATACGGCCCACCACCCCCACGGGGCCAGTGGGGCCCAGGTGGTTTCTTTGCCGTCTGCCTTCCGGCTCTTTGCCGTCAGCTGGCTGACGGCAAAGCCCTGGCAGATGGCAAATGGTTTCTTTGCCGTCAGCCTGTTCTTTGCCATCCGTTCCTGCTCAGCTGATGGCAAAGGCCCTCTTTGCCATCTGCCAGCAGACGGCAAAGAGCTGGCAGACGGCAAATTGCTGAATTCCAGTAGTGAATGGGCCTGAATGCGCAATGCCAGGCCTACGAAAATACCTATGGCGTAGGAACTTTAGTCACGCCAACAATAATAGGTGAAAGGCGAGAGCGTTGGGGTCCTCATACAAGTGACGTTCGGCAGAATTTGCATGCCACCACTATGTTTGTACCAATAACGTACAAATTTAGGCAACGCCAGCACTATTTGAAAATATTAGTGCTGGCGTTGGACGAAAATGGCGCGCCACCAACAAGAGTTGTGGCTAGCCATTTCTCTACTAGTGAGCCTTCTTGCCATGCTCGGCAAGCCACTTGCTACAGTTCCTCTTCCAGTGACCAGGTTCCTTGTAATGAATGCATATGGTCTTTGAGTTTGGTCCCGACTTTGGCTCCGTGGCAGAGACAACCTTCTCTGTGCCCTTAGCCTTTTTCTTGGACCAACTCTTCTTGAACTTAGCCGATTTCTGCACCATCAACACTTGATGCGTGCCTTTCTTAATATCCTGCTCTGCCACCTTGTGCATCCCATGCAATTTAGTGAACTTCTTGTTCATACCGTGCATATGATAGTTCGAGATGAACGTCCCATGGCTAGGTGGAAGAGAACCCAGAATTGCATCCGTGGACAGATCATCCCCAAGTGGGAAGCCTAACCGATCCAAAGCTTGCACGTACCCGATCATTTTGATCACACGCAGGCTCAGTGGATCACCCTCTTTCGGCTTACAATCCATCAAGGATAGCCTGACATTGAACCTTTCGGTCCTAGCCTGCACCTGAAACATGCTCTTGAGACTCTCGATCATCTCGAAAGCCTCAATGTTTTCGAAATGTTGTTGCAAATCGGGCTCCGTACAAGCCAGCATGAGGCAGCTGATCTCGTTTGATTCATCAACGAGTTTCTGGTGGTCATTCTTGGTTGTGGCACTAGCATTCTCGGCAGGTTCCTCTGGAAGGGGATCATCTAGAACATGTTCTTTTTATCGTGATTGAGAACAATTCTCAAATTTCTATACCTGGTGGTAAAGTTTGTTCAATTCATTTTATCCTTTTCCAGAATTGATTTCAATGCAAAGTTGGGTTGAGCAGGTGGTGCCATTGATCTACAACAGAAAATATGCAATCACTAAGCAATGTGTTTGTGTAGAGTAATTCAAGCCTTAAACAGAACTACTCCCACTGAAGTTAGCATCCCTCCACAAACTCTAAGTGATTCAGGATCCGACTAGCGCAAGCGACTAGTGAGCTTTAGCATCACTGCTAGATAAATTTCCTATTCGGTAAGCAACTCCTTGCTAATCGTATGTCTATATGACTCTTGTCGGTCGGGTAGGTATCTTATACCCCGGCTCCCAACCTTCTTTGCCACAAGGCCCAAAACCGTTATGATATCCTTGTCAAGTTAACCTGATGCAGTGCACGTCCGTGTCCGACACGAACCCTCCAGTTCAAGGACACCTAGTGGCACCTCAATTTTATGAGCCCACCACTAGATGTACTTGACTTGCGAAGGTGCAACATCCGGAATAGCAATGTGCTTGATATTAACGAGGGATCTTTCTACCATTTTAACATGCATAGAAACAAGAACCATATCAAGCACATATTAACATAAATATGTGAAATAGTATGGCTCCTTCATGGACATCCTTCCAGGCCGGCTCCAACTCCGATGACCAAGGCGAAACTCCATCTTGTTCGTCACACCGGGACGCCAAAACCTCGAACTTGATCTCTGTTCTCCAACTACTACAACTAGTAATGAATTTACAAAGAATCACAAGTCGACACGCAGGTCGTTATACAATATAATGACAACACTTTGGCTCCTGCCAGCTGACAATCATGACACGCAGGTCTTGTTAAATTACACACATGCATCACATACATATGAGCAATAGTATTCATATCAAACCCGCAAAACAAAGTTATGCCTAGAATCGCCTTCTATCGGTTTGTGTGATTGCGTACGAAATACAAGGCGCTACGCACATGGCGGTCCCGCCGAATTTTCTGATCTGACTGATCTTATCGATCATCGCGAACCCGATTCGGATTTACGTTTCACTGTTAACCCCGATGGTGGATACCGACCGGTAGGGGTAGGTTGTCTCACGACCTCGTCAATTCCGATTGACAGAAAACATAGCCTCAACGATCCCCATGTGTAGTTAATCTGATCAACCGTGCACATAGCCGATGTCAAGAATGACAATAGATCTCAGCTGCCGCCTCCACATATCAAATATGCATCCAATCTGAAACCAAAACCTATAGCAGAGGCTCTGATACCGCTGTTGGGTTCTACCGTAGGTGCATCGCATGCAAATTAAAAATTTCCTATGCGCAGAACAACCAAGAACATGCTACGGAGATGGATCACTGATCGTTACTACTAGACGCGCAGTGCCGTGCAGCGGAAGTAGAGTTGGGGCAGAGCGTCCATGAGGTCCGTCTCTTCCTCGTCTGATCTCCCTCGAACAGCCGGTCCGATCTCCCTCGAACTGTCGGTCGCCGAATCCCACGTATAGGTTCGCCAGAGTGGCGCAAGTGCATCACCTCTAATGGTATCCGCACGTGCAGGAGGAACACCGTGCGGCGAACTGCTAGGTCCGATCACACAGTTCGGCGAGTAGTGGAGGTGGCTAGTTGCAACACATGCAAAGCCCTAATGACGGCGCCGAATTGATCAACTTAATAAGTGTGCTGCACCTCCACTATATATGTGCATCCGTCGCGGGCTCAACTCTTGGGCCTCGCACGGATCCTGAAGCCCACGTGTTCCTTCCCTTAAGTGCGCGACCCCTTAGGTTCTCGTTCACTTGGTCGGGAGTCAGATCACATCCGGCTCGACTAGTCGGTAGCGGCCTCTAGCAAAGCGTGCTGACTCCAAGTGTCCGATGAAGCTGGTTAGGCGAACCTGTACTTCATACTTTTGTTCCCTTTGCCAAACAATATATGTAGTCAGGCTCAAGGCGATTCTATCATCCTTGTGTTAGCCCAACCTCTTTCTCGTTCCAGTGATTCAGACCACAAATCAGATTATCTCATAATCCTTGTCGCATGGCCATGCTTATTTTGGTCGGATCACACGAGGGGCCCAAAGTATATCTCTCCTGATTGGAGGGGCAAATCCCATCTTGCTCTACCATTTCTCGTAGCATGGGTCTGGACAAGCCCGAAACCTACCTTTATAACTGCCCAGTTACGGAGTAGCGTTTGGTCATCCCAAAGCAGGTGTAAGAGCACATTTCTCCATGTGTGGTTTTGGTAATTGATGACAATCCCTATGGACTAATGGTTGCCTTGAGTTATATTCAAAGGAGTCTATATAGTGACCAAGGTGGTATTCAAGGCTTTATCCAAAGATTGGTCATGTGAGAGTTGAGCTTATTGCAAGCATGTCTTGAAGAAGATTGTGTGAGCATTCATGTTTACCTTCAAGACATCACCTTTATGAAGAGAGAACATAATATACAAGGTTGATCAAGACTAAGTAAAAGAGTGAATCAAGTTGTTCAACATACAAAGCGTACAAGATGTACCGAGAGGGATCAAGTGATCCCATGGTATGGTAAGCATTATCCATTACGCTTTGTGTACTAACCCATGGTCTACGTGAGAGTTCTATGTGGGGTTAGGTATGTGTCCATGGGATTGCGTCAAGAGGAATATCTCATACAACCCATGGAGGATGACATCAAGTGGTGATCGTCATCAAGTTTGCGGTGTGCAAGTTCAAGCGGAGCATCACGAAGAGATCGTGCTTGGAGCTTGCCGTCCATTGTGGTGACAATGGACTTTTGAAGATGTGCCGAAGAGTGGCTCACCCATAGTGGAGTATGGGGGAGCAATCTACTAGTCTTCGTCGAGCCGGCGCAATCAAGAAAGGTGGTAGTACCGTTTTAGTGCGAGAGCAGTTTTCTCTGATTAGGCGGTAGTACCGCTCGGTACCACGGTAGTACCACTTGGGCGGTACTTCCGCTGTGTACTACCACTGCTACTTCCGCTTATATTTCGCTCTCTAGATAGGTTAGTTTTCCGGACGGTTCTTGAGCGGTAGTAGAGGATGGTAGTACCGCCCGCATGGTACTACCGCTCCCGAGTACCGGTGCTACTACCGCTTATTTTTTAGTTCTGGAGTCTTACTGCATCCCCTATGGAAGTACCGCTGGGTAGGCCGGTAGTACCACTCCGGTGGCACTACCGCCTCGAGGTTTGTGCCGTTTTGCACGCTGTTCCTGAAACTACTGCGCTAAGCGGTAGTACCGCTCAGCCGAACGGTAGTATGGCTTGTCCACGACCTGTGCACAAAACCGTTGGATTTGGGGAGGCCTATAAAAGGGGGTCTTCTTCCCCATTGCTCCTCAATCCTTTGAGCTTGTTTTTTGCCCCCCATTGTTGACCTTGTTCGAGCTTGCTAACTCTCAATCCCTCTAATGATCCTTGCTAGTTCTTGAGGGAAAAGAGAGAGGAGATCTAGATCCACATTTCCACCAATCACTTTCTCCTCTATGTGAGGGGAACCCCTTGGATCTAGATCTTGGAGTTCTTTGTGAGCTCCTTGTTGTCGGCGTCCTAGGAACGGGGTACCCAGACCTGCCTGCCCGCAGCCCAGGGCGTGGCCCACTTCGACAGCCAGTACGGCCCGGCGCGGCATCACTCAAGACAAGGCCCTCGTGAGAGTCCCGCCCTCACGAGGAGGACGACACCAAGACCCCCGGAAGGAGGAGGCCTCTCTAGGCTCCATCCCGAGGGGCGGAGATCTCTATGCAGTGCTCGGCCTCGAGATGCTGAGGTGACGCCAGTCGGGCTAGGCGGGCGTTAGTGGGCACAGAAGAAGCAGATTCCTCTTTGGTGCAAAGGAGGCAAGGACGTATGCGGGTTCCCAAGGCATCCCCCCAAAGGTTTCCATTCCGGCGGAACAAGACCTAGACCGCGAGCCCCGCAGGATGGACGTCATCGCCGAGCCCACCTCTGCATCACTACTAGCTACTTTGCAGGCGAAGACAACCTTTCGTCAGGATAAGGTGTACTCCTTATCCCCCTTCGAAATTGGCGCTGTGGGATCCCTTCCCGCCTATGCGATAAGGGGAGAGGACCCGGGCCACTATAAATAGAGGCTAGACTGCACCGTAGAGACGGATCCTAAACCACCCGAGCGCCCTCGCGAGTTTGCTCACCATTGTACCAGTTCATCCACAAACCTCCTCGTGAGGCAATCCACCAAAAGGAGGAGTAGGGTTTTACGCTTCGCAGCGTCCCAAACCTGGGTAAATAAGCGTATTAGCCTTCTTCCCCGCGATTGAGTGAGTTCGATTCGGCCGGGCTGTGGAGCCGTGAGCTTGAAGCCGAAACTGGTTGGGATCTTCGCACATGCCCCTGAGTTCGAACCTCTTTGGGTTTTGCGGAGCCCGAAATCCGACATTTGGCGCGCCAGGTAGGGGGCGTGTGACGGGGTCTCCACCTCAAGCTTCACCCCGCCTCCGCTCGCCGCTCCCATGGTTAAAGGTCGCCGAGCTCGCGCCGAGCTGCTCGCGTCCCTCAGGCGACGCCTGCGGGCCACGGCGCCCTGCGCCGCCTTGCCCCCCCGTTGGCTGACGCCATCGCCAGCCCGACCATCAACAGACGCCAGGGCCCACCACCCTCACCCACCGCGCAGCGCGACATCGTCGCCCCAACACCCTCCCACGTCAACGCCGTGGCGTCGCCCTCCTGAGCTCGCCGCGACCTGACGAGCGGGCGAGTCACGCTCCTCGTGGCCCGCGAACTGCTGCGCTACCGCACTGCTCACAACCACTACAACGACTGGCTGGGTCGCATGGCTAGGCACGCCAGCACGGCCGGCGCAACCCTGGCGCTCCCCTATGGGATGGGCCTGGGGACTCGCGTCTGCGGAGCTCCCGAACCAACCAACGCGGCACTGGGGACACGCGGATGCCCCTTGGATGGGCGCGGGCTACGACATACGCCCGCGCCGGCAAGGGGTACGGCCCAGGGCATCAGGCACGCAGGAGTTCCCCCCCCCCCCCACAGCACGGACGAAGACCTGCGGGAGGCGCTGGCCGTGCGGGGCGGGTGCTGCCTCGCACCTCCCAGCGCGCCCGCTGCCTCCGGAGTGGGCGGCCGACGACTCGTCTACGCCCGCGCCCGGTGGCTCGAGCCCCTCCACGACGAGCATGCTGGCGGGTGCCCAAGCCACGGAGGGTGCAGCGCCGACCACTATGACGACAGGAGGAGCATACGTGACCTCGTGAGCGGCTTTCGTCGGGGCTGGCACGGGCGGCCTCGTGAGAGCGGCTGGCGAGGTCGGTCTTGCGAGGGTGCCTGGCATTGGCAGCTTCATGAGGCACGTCCGCTGGTGGCGAGCTACCCTGAGCAGGCGCATGTGTCCCCGGACTGGGTGTCACCTGCCTGGAGACGGAGGGTGGAACACACGCCCCTGTCCCCAGGCCAGGCGCTCCAGGCCTGGAGACGGAGGGTGGAACACACGCCCATGTCCCCAGGCCTGGCGCTCCCTGCCTGGAGACCGAGGGTGGAACACACGCCCATGTCACCCAGACGGGCGTCACCTTCCCAGAGACGGAGGGTGGAACACACGCCCATATCTCTGGGTCGGGCCTAACCCGTCTGGCGGCAGAAGATCAGGTACTCACCCATGTCTCCAGGTCCGGCCCGGTTCGCCTGGGGGCAGAGGGTTGAGTGTCCGTACGAGGCTCCTGGGCCCCCCAGTGAGGCGCACTGGGGCACCGTCCCGGGCGCCAGCCTGGCGCTTGATGGAAGGGTCCCGCGCCGAGCCTCGTCCGCAGCGCGAGGGGCCGCGGCGCCACCGCAGTGACGACATTCGCCTCCGGGCTTTCGGGGGCCTGAGGCCCCATTCCGAACCGGGTCCTCCTTGCTCGAGGGCGTTGGGGGCTCCCTCCGCGCTCGAGGGCACGTTCGGAGCTGACCCCACTTCGCCGCATCATGCTTGGGGGCAGGAAGTGGGCTCCGTGTCCCAGAGGCATGGAGCCCCTTGCGCGCCCCATGGCTCAACCCGTGACACGCTCACGTAATAATGAGTGGGCTGTATACGCCCGGAGCCCCCCGAGGACGCAGACGGGTTCCCACCCACGCCCAAGTGGAAGCCCCATGCTCAGCGCTGGCGGACGACACGGTCCTCCAAGGACTATGCCAACGCCTATTGGAAGCCCTACGCTCCGCGCTGGGGGGAAGACGAATAATAGCCTAGGCGCCAGACGCGGCAGCTCTTTGCCCCTTTTTTGTATTCGAATTTGCCACCTTTTGGAATGAAATTTGGAGTTCTTGTGGTTTTCTTCAGGAAGGGGGGAGGGACATTCGCTTCTGGTAACATTTTCCGTTTTGCGTCTTGCTTTCTTTAAGAAGTTCGGCAGCTGCCGGCTCTCTTTCTCCCTCGCGTGTCCCGCGAGCGGGGGTTGGACACAGTGGGCGCGGGCCTTGGCGTTCAAACCCTCACGCGACACGCTCGACCGAATCGGCAGGGACTCTTGGCACAAAGGAGTACAATGCTACCTATTACGTCATGCGGGAGCATCATGAAAAAGTCTCTCCAAAATACATTCACATCGCCGCGGGGCCACGTTCATAACCCTGACAGGTAAACACGAAGACTACCTATGGAGACATGCCGCCGTCGTCGCCCTCATCGTCACCACCATTGTCGGACTCGCGCTCCTCGACCTCAAGCTAGCCCTCCCAGTCAGCAGAAGAAAACCCCGCGATCAAGTCCTCCACATGGTCCTCCACCCACTCAGCAAGGGCGCCTTGGACCACTTCGGGCACGGGGGCGAGCACAACCTCGAAGTCGAAGTGCGGGTCGAGGCGAAGGAGATGGCTGAAGACGCGTGAAGCCGCCCGCGCGAGGAGGTCGCGGCGTTTCTCCTCCACGAGTTCGCGGATCTTTTCTGCATCCCCCTCAAGATGCTCCACGACCCTGGTGAAGAAGCCCAGGTACCCGGCATCATCAGGGACGAGTGGGTCCTCTTCTCACGGGACGCTCTCGCTGCAGATGCTTCTCACGGCCCGGTGGGTCCTCTTCTCACGGGACTAGAACATCTTGGAGCGCGTGTGCTGCAGCCCGCGAGCATGGTCCACCTCATCCGAATCCTTCTCCGCAAGGGAAGTAACGCCCTTTACTTGCTTATAGAGGAAAGACAGCTCGGCCTCGGCAGCAGCCTGGGCGTCCATCGCGGCATTCTCGCGTCGCTCCGCCAGGACTAACCTTTTCCTGAGGTCATCGGCCTCGCTTTTTAGGTCGTCGTGTCGCCTGCAGAAATGGAACTCTTGGAGCTTCAACTTCGCGCGATAATCCTTGGTGAGGGCGCGTCGAACCTTCACCAGCTTGTCGCTGATCTCCCCTTGGACCTTCGCCTCCCGGATGGCGAGGGAGTCCTCAGCGATGGACACCTGGCGCTCCCTCACCTCCAGCCTCTCGCGCTCTAGACTCTGCTACAGCACTTCCAACATCACCGTGTCTTCAAATATGCTTGTGGGTGGCTAGACCGACAGGGCGTCAAGCGCGGCCCTGCGCACCAGGACTTGCCTTTCAAGGGTGGCATTGGAGGCTCAAAGCTCCTCCAAGTGCTTCTTTGCGGCCTTGCATCGGCTGTCTGTGGCTTGGGACACCACGAGGGCGCGATCGCGGGCCTCCCTCGCCGCGGCAAGGGACCCCTCGGAATCTGCGTGAGCGCGCTCACGCTGCAGACGGCTGAGGTTGACGGCGACCCCAAGCCGGTGCCAAACTCGCAGTAGGCGCTCCGCTTCGAGGCTGGTGTCGGTGTCGACGAGCTCAACTCCCAGGCGCCCTAGCGCGTTCGCTGCGGTTTGGAGGAGACCGCGCCGCGTGGCGCTGTGGCCACACGCGAGCTCGAGCGCCCGGCCAGGGCTTTTGCCTTCCCCTGGGCCAGGAGGGAAAGCATGCTAAGGGCCACACGCCCCCGGCGCGAGCCCGGGGGCTTGGGGCTCCTCGCACTCCAATCCGGATGGAAGCTGCACCCCGTGGGAACCCGCGTCTTCGCTCGAGGAGGGCCTCAACGCACGGGGCGCCTGGCTCACAGAAAAGATCGTCAGCGGAGGACGCGGCCCCGCCCCTGCAGGCTGAAGGCCGCGCATGGAGAAGAATGCGTGAAACTCGTGCTCAAGACCTCCCAAGGGCCGCTCGAGCTCGGGCACAAATGCCACTCCGCGCGGGGTCGTGTGACCCGCGGGGTGCAAGGCCACCACGGGCCCGGTGACCTCGGGAGGCGGGGGTGGCGGTGCATCTCTCTCTTCGTCAGGAGGAGACCTGCGGAGCAGAGACTCAGAAGGTGCACATCAGGAGAAGACTGAGGGGACTCGGACACTTACTCATCCACGGCAATCCACTTTCTCTTCATCGGCACCCATAATGCTGAGCTCCTAGTGCCCCCGGGTCCCCTCCTCTTCCGAAGAGCGCGGGGGCCAGAGGAAGATTCATCGGCGTCTGGCGCGAGGCGCTTTGTAGGGCCGTGGCAGGTGCCTGGGGGACGGGCGACACAGGGCGCCCCTCCGCGGCCGAGCGGGCGGGCTGGGCCTCAGGACCCTCAGGGCCCGAGATCCTCTTGAGGGAATTGTCCCGGGGACCCGCTCCCTCCTGAGGAAGTAATCCCCACTTGTCGAAGCGTGGCATCTGCTAGGCGAAGGATTCCCCATCCCGGTGGTTGTACAGAGGGAGCCCATCTCGGGGAAGCTCGCCCGGTTCCCCGCCGGTCAGACGACGGAGCAGTTCGCACAGCGTGCTGGAAGGAAGAGGGGGGACCTGGAGCCTCATGGCCTCGCGAGGGCCCGCGAAGGTCCACATCGAGCGGGAATGGCGCTGGAGAGGAACAATTCATCGGCGGGTGAACTCCCGCACCACCATCGCCATCGTCACCCCCGCCTTCTTCAAGTCGGCCAGCCTGGCCAAAACCCACTTGAGCCGCGGGTCGTCAAGCTCCTCATGCCCCCACCCGGGGCTCGGCTCGGCAGGGACCGCCGGGATTTGGAGCAGGGGGCTGGGCGCAGCAGCATCGACGTACACCCACCGCCTCCGGAAGCCCTCTGCGTTCGGGGAAGGCCGGGCATCGAGGGCCCCGCTGGCTGTCGCGTCGACTGCTCGCAAGGACATGCATCCCGAACAATCCCCCCGGGGTTCATCTGGAGGGAGAAGAAGTGGCGAAGCAGAGCCACAGAAGGGGAAATGCCAACAAAGGCCTCGCACAGGAACGCGAAAGCGGAAAGGAGGATGATGGAACCAGGGTCAAGATGCAGCGCATGGACCTGATAATGCGCGAGCACGGCGGAGAAGAAGTCTGAGAACGGCGGCAGCAAGCCTGAGAAGAGAGCATGGAGATGGAGGGGAATGTTGGTAGCCTCCAGGTCGGTCTGAGGCCGCGAGCCCGGCCAAATCTTGGTCACCCCCCACTCGTTGGAGCCGGCGGCGACTGCCAGACGTACCTTCTCCAACCCTTCAAGATTGAGCACCAAGGATCGGCCCAACGCGGGCTCCGGCTCCGACGAAGGCCCCGACGCCTTTGGGACCTCGCCCCCCTTTTTCTTGGGGCCATGGCGGAAGGCCAGGTCGGGGCGGGCGCAAGATTTGGTACAGAAGGCGCGAGCCGTGGGAGAAGGGAAACGGACGACAGGATTGAAGAGGAACAATGACGGCACGGTGGCGTGCGCCAGGCTGTTTGTCAGCAAGGGCAGTCGCCCAGGCAGCGTGGAGAAGTGGAGGCATCCGCGTCTCAGAGGGCGCTGTCGTGGGAACATGCCTGACAGTAGAAGGTAGGGGTACGTATGGAGAGGGCAGAGTCCTAGCTACGGCGAGGGTGTACACACAGATGTATGAGTTCAGGCCCCACTCGGAAGTGGTAATAGCCCTACGTCTCAGGTGCTCCGGGGAGCTTTCTCTGTCGAGTGATCTGTATGTTGTGTTACAAAAGATGCGAACCCTTGTGCCAGTGGGGAGGGGTGGCTTATATAGAGTGCGCTGCCCCTCATAAACGTCCGGCATCTAAGGGATTGATTGTGGGGAGTAAAGGGGGACGTTACTGGTAACGTATACAATAAATGCCAGTTAAGGCGGCGAGCGTAACGCCTGCCCGTTGGCCTCCCTGGGGAGACTCCCGGTCTTCTGCAGTCGAGTGATTGGCGACCGCTCCGAGTGAGAGTTTACTGTCGAGTGTAGGTGGGGGGTCTTCCGAGTGAACATATGTCGAGTGACTCATATGCCATGGCTAGTTCAGTCGGAACCTCTCTTGTAGTCTTGTAGTCTTGTAGTTCTCCAATGTGGTGTCCTTAGGTGGGGTATGTAGGACAGGCCTAATACCCTACCCTAGGTACATATCCTCATCATTAGCCCCCGAATGGATCAGGGCTCGAGTGGAGAAGGGGCAGTGCAGGTTCTGCCGAACTCAGCGTTCCGAATGAGCTTCGAGATTTTTCCGATACCTGTGACGACTGGGCCTTCCAACTTCTGCCTTGATCTATTCAGCTTGTCAGCTCTTCCGAATGAATTTGGATGCAGGTTCAAGTCCGAGTGGCGATGCGTGGAGCCGCCGAGAGATGACGGAGTGTCCGGCTGAGTGGTGATGCGCGGAGCGGCCGAGTGTCGAAGGAGCGTCCAGCTGAGTGACGGCGTCCGGAGCGACCGAGTGACGAAGGCGTGAGTGGCGATGCGCGGAGCTGCCGAATGATGACGACGTGTCCCGCCGAGTGTCGATGCGTGGAGCTGCCGAGTGACGAAGACGTGTCGCGCCGAGTGGCGAAGCGCGGAGCTGCCGAGTGATGACGACATGTCTCGCCGAGTGGCTATGGCAGAGATTCTCCGAGTGGCGATGCGCGGAGCCGCCGAGTGAAGAAGACGTGTCGCGCCGAGTGGCGATGCGTGGAGCTGCTGAGTGAAGACGAAGACGCGTCCCGCCGAGTGACGAAGGCGTGGGTGGCGACGCGCGGAGCTGCCGAATGATGACGACGTGTCCCACCGAGTGGCGATGCACGGAGCTGCCGAGTGATGACGACATGTCTCGCCGAGTGGCGATGCGCGGAGTTGCCGAGTGATGACGACATGTCTCGCCGAGTGGCGATGCGCGGAGTCATCGGCAGGGGTCTTAGATATATTTTGATAGTAGGTCCAGTGGGGGCACGCTGAGTGCACCCACTGGGTGTGGTCCCCGAGGCCGCAGTCGAGTGGTTGCATCGGCGGGGGTCTGATAGAGACAATGTTTTGATAGTAGGTCCAGTGGGGGCACGCTGAGTGCACCCACTGGGTGTAGTCCCCGAGACCGCCGTCGAGTGCTTGCATCGGCGGGGGTCTTAGATTTGTTTGGTTGATTTTGGACTTAGGCGAGGACCGACTCGCAGCTAAGCATCCGAGTGAAAGGAGCGCTTAACACTCGGGAGTGAGTATCACTCATCTGTAGTTTAGAAGTTAGGCGAAGACTGGTTCGCAGCTAAGAGCCCGAGTGAAAGGTAGACCTTGCACTCGGAAGTGTTGTTTAACTTAGGCGATACGGAATCGCAGCTATGACTCCGAGTGTGAGGATCGCTCATCACTCGGAGTAGTTTTGAACTTAGGCGATGCGGAATCGCGGCTAAGCCCCCGAGGGTGAGGATCGCTCATCACCCGGAGTAACTTGTAATTTTGGCGATACGGAATCGCCGCTAAGCCCCCGAGTGTGAGGATCGCTCATCACTCGGAGTGATTTTGAACTTAGGTGATGCGGAATCGCAGCTAATCCCCCGAGTGTGAGGATCGCTCACACTCGGAGTGATTTTGAACTTAGGCGATGCGGAATCGCGGCTAAGCTCCCGAGTGTGAGGATCGCTCATCACTCGGAGTGATTTTGAACTTAGGCGAAAGCGGGTTCGCGGCTAAGCCCCCGAGTGTGAGGATCGCTCATCACTCAGAGTGATTTTGAACTTAGGCGATGCGGAATCGCAGCTAAGCCCCCGAGTGTGAGGATCGCTCATCACTCGGAGTGATTTTGAACTTAGGCGATGCGGAATCGCGGCTAACCTCCCGAGTGTGAGGATCGCTCATCACTCGGAGTGATTTTGAACTTAGGCGATGCGGAATCGCGGCTAAGCTCCCGAGTGTGAGGATCGCTCATCACTCGGAGTGATTTTGAACTTAGGCGATGCGGAATCGCGGCTAAGCTCCCGAGTGTGAGGATCGCCCATCACCCGGAGTAGTTTTGAACTTAGGCGATGCGGAATCGCAGCTAAGCCCCCGAGTGTGAGGATCGCTCATCACTCGGAGTGATTTTGAACTTAGGCGATGCGGAATCGCGGCTAAGCTCCCGAGTGTGAGGATCGCTCATCACTCGGAGTGATTTTGAACTTAGGCGATGCGGAATCGCGGCTAAGCTCCCGAGTGTGAGGATCGCTCATCACTCGGAGTGATTTTGAACTTAGGCGATGCAGAATCGCGGCTAAGCCCCCGAGTGTGAGGATCGCTCATCACTCGGAGTGATTTTGAACTTAGGCGAAAGCTGGTTCGCGGCTAAGCCCCCGAGTGTGAGGATCGCTCATCACTCAGAGTGATTTTGAACTTAGGTGATGCGGAATCGCAGCTAAGCCCCCGAGTGTGAGGATCGCTCATCACTCGGAGTGATTTTGAACTTAGGCGATGCGGAATCGCGGCTAAGCTCCCGAGTGTTAGGATCGCTCGTCACTCGGAGTGATTTTGAACTTAGGCGATGCGGAATCGCGGCTAAGCTCCCGAGTGTGAGGATCGCTCATCACTCGGAGTGATTTTGAACTTAGGCGATGCGGAATCGCGGCTAAGCTCCCGAGTGTGAGGATCACCCATCACCCGGAGTAGTTTTGAACTTAGGCGATGCGGAATCGCAGCTAAGCCCTCGAGTGTGAGGATCGCTCATCACTCGGAGTGATTTCGAACTTAGGCGATGCGGAATCGCGGCTAAGCTCCCGTGTGTGAGGATCGCTCATCACTCGGAGTGATTTTGAACTTAGGCGATGCGGAATCGCGGCTAAGCTCCCGAGTGTGAGGATCACCCATCACCCGGAGTAGTTTTGAACTTAGGCGATGCGGAATCGCAGCTAAGCCCTCGAGTGTGAGGATCGCTCATCACTCGGAGTGATTTTGAACTTAGGTGATGCGGAATCGCAGCTAATCCCCCGAGTGTGAGGATCGCTCACACTCGGAGTGATTTTGAACTTAGGCGATGCGGAATCGCGGCTAAGCTCCCGAGTGTGAGGATCACCCATCACCCGGAGTAGTTTTGAACTTAGGCGATGCGGAATCGCAGCTAAGCCCTCGAGTGTGAGGATCTCTCATCACTCGGAGTGATTTCGAACTTAGGCGATGCGGAATCGCGGCTAAGCTCCCGTGTGTGAGGATCGCTCATCACTCGGAGTGATTTTGAACTTAGGCGATGCGGAATCGCGGCTAAGCTCCCGAGTGTGAGGATCGCTCATCACTCGGAGTGATTTTGAACTTAGGCGATGCGGAATCGCGGCTAAGCTCCCGAGTGTGAGGATCGCTCATCACTCGGAGTGATTTTGAACTTAGGCGAAAGCTGGTTCGCGGCTAAGCCCCCGAGTGTGAGGATCGCTCATCACTCAGAGTGATTTTGAACTTAGGTGATGCGGAATCGCAGCTAAGCCCCCGAGTGTGAGGATCGCTCATCACTCGGAGTGATTTTGAACTTAGGCGATGCGGAATCGCGGCTAAGCTCCCGAGTGTTAGGATCGCTCGTCACTCGGAGTGATTTTGAACTTAGGCGATGCGGAATCGCGGCTAAGCTCCCGAGTGTGAGGATCGCTCATCACTCGGAGTGATTTTGAACTTAGGCGATGCGGAATCGCGGCTAAGCTCCCGAGTGTGAGGATCACCCATCACCCGGAGTAGTTTTGAACTTAGGCGATGCGGAATCGCAGCTAAGCCCTCGAGTGTGAGGATCGCTCATCACTCGGAGTGATTTCGAACTTAGGCGATGCGGAATCGCGGCTAAGCTCCCGTGTGTGAGGATCGCTCATCACTCGGAGTGATTTTGAACTTAGGCGATGCGGAATCGCGGCTAAGCTCCCGAGTGTGAGGATCACCCATCACCCGGAGTAGTTTTGAACTTAGGCGATGCGGAATCGCAGCTAAGCCCTCGAGTGTGAGGATCGCTCATCACTCGGAGTGATTTTGAACTTAGGTGATGCGGAATCGCAGCTAATCCCCCGAGTGTGAGGATCGCTCACACTCGGAGTGATTTTGAACTTAGGCGATGCGGAATCGCGGCTAAGCTCCCGAGTGTGAGGATCGCTCATCACTCGGAGTGATTTTGAACTTAGGCGAAAGCGGGTTCGCGGCTAAGCCCCCGAGTGTGAGGATCGCTCATCACTCAGAGTGATTTTGAACTTAGGCGATGCGGAATCGCAGCTAAGCCCCCGAGTGTGAGGATCGCTCATCACTCGGAGTGATTTTGAACTTAGGCGATGCGGAATCGCGGCTAACCTCCCGAGTGTGAGGATCGCTCATCACTCGGAGTGATTTTGAACTTAGGCGATGCGGAATCGCGGCTAAGCTCCCGAGTGTGAGGATCGCTCATCACTCGGAGTGATTTTGAACTTAGGCGATGCGGAATCGCGGCTAAGCTCCCGAGTGTGAGGATCGCCCATCACCCGGAGTAGTTTTGAACTTAGGCGATGCGGAATCGCAGCTAAGCCCCCGAGTGTGAGGATCGCTCATCACTCGGAGTGATTTTGAACTTAGGCGATGCGGAATCGCGGCTAAGCTCCCGAGTGTGAGGATCGCTCATCACTCGGAGTGATTTTGAACTTAGGCGATGCGGAATCGCGGCTAAGCTCCCGAGTGTGAGGATCGCTCATCACTCGGAGTGATTTTGAACTTAGGCGATGCAGAATCGCGGCTAAGCCCCCGAGTGTGAGGATCGCTCATCACTCGGAGTGATTTTGAACTTAGGCGAAAGCTGGTTCGCGGCTAAGCCCCCGAGTGTGAGGATCGCTCATCACTCAGAGTGATTTTGAACTTAGGTGATGCGGAATCGCAGCTAAGCCCCCGAGTGTGAGGATCGCTCATCACTCGGAGTGATTTTGAACTTAGGCGATGCGGAATCGCGGCTAAGCTCCCGAGTGTTAGGATCGCTCGTCACTCGGAGTGATTTTGAACTTAGGCGATGCGGAATCGCGGCTAAGCTCCCGAGTGTGAGGATCGCTCATCACTCGGAGTGATTTTGAACTTAGGCGATGCGGAATCGCGGCTAAGCTCCCGAGTGTGAGGATCACCCATCACCCGGAGTAGTTTTGAACTTAGGCGATGCGGAATCGCAGCTAAGCCCTCGAGTGTGAGGATCGCTCATCACTCGGAGTGATTTCGAACTTAGGCGATGCGGAATCGCGGCTAAGCTCCCGTGTGTGAGGATCGCTCATCACTCGGAGTGATTTTGAACTTAGGCGATGCGGAATCGCGGCTAAGCTCCCGAGTGTGAGGATCGCTCATCACTCGGAGTGATTTTGAACTTAGGCGATGCGGAATCGCGGCTAAGCTCCCGAGTGTGAGGATCGCTCATCACTCGGAGTGATTTTGAACTTAGGCGAAAGCTGGTTCGCGGCTAAGCCCCCGAGTGTGAGGATCGCTCATCACTCAGAGTGATTTTGAACTTAGGTGATGCGGAATCGCAGCTAAGCCCCCGAGTGTGAGGATCGCTCATCACTCGGAGTGATTTTGAACTTAGGCGATGCGGAATCGCGGCTAAGCTCCCGAGTGTTAGGATCGCTCGTCACTCGGAGTGATTTTGAACTTAGGCGATGCGGAATCGCGGCTAAGCTCCCGAGTGTGAGGATCGCTCATCACTCGGAGTGATTTTGAACTTAGGCGATGAGGAATCGCGGCTAAGCTCCCGAGTGTGAGGATCACCCATCACCCGGAGTAGTTTTGAACTTAGGCGATGCGGAATCGCAGCTAAGCCCTCGAGTGTGAGGATCGCTCATCACTCGGAGTGATTTCGAACTTAGGCGATGCGGAATCGCAGCTAAGCCCTCGAGTGTGAGGATCGCTCATCACTCGGAGTGATTTCGAACTTAGGCGATGCGGAATCGCGGCTAAGCTCCCGTGTGTGAGGATCGCTCATCACTCGGAGTGATTTTGAACTTAGGCGATGCGGAATCGCGGCTAAGCTCCCGAGTGTGAGGATCGCTCATCACTCGGAGTGATTTTGAACTTAGGCGATGCGGAATCGCGGCTAAGCTCCCGAGTGTGAGGATCGCTCATCACTCGGAGTGATTTTGAACTTAAGCGATGCGGAATCACGGCTAAGCTCCCGAGTGTGAGGATCGCTCATAACTCGGAGTAGTTTTGAACTTAGGCGATGCGGAATCGCAGCTAAGCCCCCGAGTGTGAGGATCGCTCATCACTCAGAGTGATTTTGAACTTAGGCGATGCGGAATCGCGGCTAAGCTCCCGAGTGTGAGGATCGCTCATCACTCGGAGTGATTTTGAACTTAGGCGATGCGGAATCGCGGCTAAGCTCCCGAGTGTGAGGATCGTTCATCACTCGGAGTGATTTTGAACTTAGGCGATGCGGAATCGCGGCTAAGCTCCCGAGTGTGACGATCGCTCATCACTCGGAGTAGTTTTGAACTTAGGCGATGCGGAATCGCAGCTAAGCCCCCGAGTGTGAGGATCTCTCATCACTCGGAGTGATTTTGAACTTAGGCAATGCGGAATCGCGGATAAGCTCCCGAGTGTGAGGATCGCTCATCACTCGGAGTGATTTTGAACTTAGGCGATGCGGAATCGCGGCTAAGCTCCCGAGTGTGAGGATCGCTCATCACTCGGAGTGATTTTGAACTTAGGCGATGCGGAATCGCGGCTAAGCTCCCGAGTGTGAGGATCGCTCATCACTCGGAGTCGTTTTGAACTTAGGCGATGCGGAATCGCAGCTAAGCCCCCGAGTGTGAGGATCGCTCATCACTCGGAGTGATTTTGAACTTAGGCGATGCGGAATCGCGGCTAAGCTCCCGAGTGTGAGGATCGCCCATCACCCGGAGTAGTTTTGAACTTAGGCGATGCGGAATCGCAGCTAAGCCCCCGAGTGTGAGGATCGCTCATCACTCGGAGTGATTTTGAACTTAGGCGATGCGGAATCGCGGCTAAGCTCCCGAGTGTGAGGATCGCCCATCACCCGGAGTAGTTTTGAACTTAGGCGATGCGGAATCGCAGCTAAGCCCCCGAGTGTGAGGATCGCTCATCACTCGGAGTGATTTTGAACTTAGGCGATGCGGAATCGCGGCTAAGCTCCCGAGTGTGAGGATCGCCCATCACCCAGAGTAGTTTTGAACTTAGGCGATGCGGAATCGCAGCTAAGCCCCCGAGTGTGAGGATCGCTCATCACTCGGAGTGATTTTGAACTGAGGCGATGCGGAATCGCGGCTAAGCTCCCGAGTGTGAGGATCGCCCATCACTCGGAGTAGTTTTGAACTTAGGCGATGCGGAATCGCAGCTAAGCCCCCGAGTGTGAGGATCGCTCATCACTCGGAGTGATTTTGATCTTAGGCGATGCGGAATCGTGGCTAAGCTCCCGAGTGTGAGGATCGCCCATCACCCGGAGAGATTTTGAACTTAGGCGATGCGGAATCGCGGCTAAGCCCCCGAGTGTGAGGATCGCTCATCACTCGGAGTAATTTTTGAACTTGGGCGAAGCGGATTCGCAGCCAAGCTGAAAAGCGTAAACCCACTGGGGGTTGTAAGCCAGAGAATGCGTACGAGTGAATCCAACGTGGAACTGGAAAAGTCATGCTTTTATTCATCAAGTCTCACTCGAGTACTTTTATTACACCTCATCATCTTCCGGAGTGAGAGGGTCGCTCGTGACTCGGAGTAGGTTTTTCCCTTTGCCGTTACGGAGACGATCTTCTTCTTCACCGTTGGCGTATCTAGTGGCAATTTCCATCATCTTGCTAAGAGACATATCTCCTGTCCGACCAAACTTCAAGTAGAGCTCTCTGTATCCAACGCCGGCCTTGAAGGCGCAAACAGCTTGGAGCTCGAAAACACCTTCCACTGTGTGACGAAGAGTGGTCCAATGCTGAACGTAATCCCTCAAAGTTTCATTCGGTTTCTGGATACAATGCTGCAACTCGGACAAACCAGCAGGACGCTTACAAGTGCCTTCGAAGGTCTTGAAAATTTTCGGGCAAGATCCTCCCAGCAATAGATGCTAGAAGGAGCCAACTGATTCAGCCATGCTCGGGCCGAACCATCCAACATCAGGGACAGGTGCTTCATAGCTACGTTGTCATTGCCTCCGCCGATCTGAACAGCCACTCGGTAATCATCTAGCCAAGTTTCTGGCTTCGACTCGCCGGTGAATTTGCTTACCCCAGCTGCCAACCTGAAGTTGGGGGGAATCTCAGCAGATCGAATGGCTCTGCTGAAACACTCAGGACCCGAAACAGCTGTACCACTTCCACTCGGAAAATCTCTGCCATAGCCACCTCTGTTATATCTGACCCTGTCGACCCGGTTCTGAACGAGAACGGATCTCGCATCAAACCTAGGGTCCCGCTCATCACCGTGCGGGCGCCTATCATCATAGTGCCGGGGCACGTATGGACCACTCCGCGAGGGAGTAGGCACTCGACGGTGGTCATCACGGTGATGTCGAGGAGCAAACTGATCTCGCCTCTGATCTCTGTACTGATCATCACGATAATCTCCGCCTCTGCGACGCTGAGGTGACCCTGGACTGTGGGCCGATTGGACTGTGTCTGCTCTAACTGATCTGCTGTGTATCCTGTTGCGCGACTGAGAGACAGCGGAGTTCTGCTGTCGAGCCGCCCCAAGCAGGGTTCGGATCTGCTCAAGTCCTCTGCCGGCCTCTGAATCGGACAGCTGTATAGAATCTGCAATCCTAGCCGCTGCTGCAACATTCTGGATCGGAGTACGGTATACCTGACGGTTGTCGTTGACTGGAGGGAACAACTGACGCTGTCGAGTGCGCTCGTCGAGTGACCTCTGCATCTCCTCGAGGCGCGTGCGCTCCGCCAAAGTGGCGAGACGCGCAGCCTCCAGAGCCTGGGCTTCTGCAGTCGCGCCGATGATGGGGGTTTGGAGGACCTCCTCATCCCTGCGCTGCTGATCATTCGACGGGCCACCGCGCTCGCGGCCACCACGGCCGTAACCAGGTGGGCTCTGATGAGAACCAGCCATGAAAACTTCTGCTGCGGGATCGCAGCTCTCGCACTCGGAAGGGAGCTCGGATCGATCTGATGCCGAATCAAACGCGCCATGAAGTGACTCGGCGGGCTCGATGGCCGCAATCTGCGGAGTCGACGCCTGGCGCGCCGCCGCGTGCCTCACCCATCACTGGAGCCGCGAACGACCAGATCGCTTGCGGCGACGCACAGCGGGATGAGCGGACGACGCTGGAGCTGATATGTACGGGGTCGACGGCTGTCGGAGAAGAACGCCGCACGAACTCGCGTTGAAGTGCGTCGCCCCGCGGACGGGGAGAGCCTCAACGTCGAGAGGGGCTTCCTGGAGCCATGCGGAGTCATCGGCGATGAAAGTGAAAGCGCCGAGACGGATCTCGCAGCCCAGGACCAGACCGCCGCCGGAAGTCATAAAAAACGCAACCTCGCCAGAAGTCGCTTAGACGCCTGCCCCACGGTGGGCGCCAACTGTCGTGGGAACGTGCCTGACAGTAGAAGGTAGGGGTACGTATGGAGAGGGCAGAGTCCTAGCTACGGCGAGGGTGTACACACAGATGTATGAGTTCAGGCCCCACTCGGAAGTGGTAATAGCCCTACGTCTCAGGTGCTTCGGGGAGTTTTCTCTGTCGAGTGATCTGTATGTTGTGTTACAAAAGATGCGAACCCTTGTGCCAGTGGGGAGGGGTGGCTTATATAGAGTGCGCTGCCCCTCATAAACGTCCGGCATCTAAGGGATTGATTGTGGGGAGTAAAGGGGGACGTTACTGGTAACGTATACAATAAATGCCAGTTAAGGCGGCGAGCGTAACGCCTGCCCGTTGGCCTCCCTGGGGAGACTCTCGGTCTTCTGCAGTCGAGTGATTGGCGACCGCTCCGAGTGAGAGTTTACTGTCGAGTGTAGGGGGGGGGGGTCTTCCGAGTGAACATATGTCGAGTGACTTATATGCCATGGCTAGTTCAGTCGGAATCTCTCTTGTAGTCTTGTAGTCTTGTAGTTCTCCAATGTGGTGTCCTTAGGTGGGGTATGTAGGACAGGCCTAATACCCTACCCTAGGTACATATCCTCGTCAGGCGCCACGTGTCAAGCCTGGCCCGCAGGCGAAAAGGGCTCGTGGCGCTCGTGCCTGCCTCCTTTGGCTTCGCCCCGAAGCCAACCCAAGCGCGCCTTGGGCCCGGGGGCTACTGTCGGCGTCCTGGGAATTGGGATACCCAGACCTGCCTGCCTGCGGCCCAGGGCGTGGCCCACTTCGACAGCCACTACGGCCCGACGCGGCATCACTCAAGACAAGGCCCTTGTGAGAGTCCCGCCCTCACGAGGAGGACGACACCAAGACCCCCGGAAGGAGGAGGCCTCTCTAGGCTCCCTCCCGAGAGGTGGAGATCTCTATGCAGCGCTCGGCCTCGAGAGGCTGAGGTGACGCCAGCCGGGCTAGGCGGGCGCCAGCGGGCACAAAAGAAGCAGTTTCCTCTTTGGTGCAAAGGAGGCAAGGACGTACGCGGGTTCCTAAGGCATCCCCCCAAAGGTTTCCATTCCGGTGCAACAAGACCAAGACCGCGAGCCCCGCAGGGCGGACGTCATCGTCGAGCCCACCTCTGCATCACTACCAGCTACTTTGCAGGCGAAGACCACCTTTCGTCAGGATAAGGCGTACTCCTTGTCCCCCTTCGAAATTGGCGTTGTGGGATCCCTTCCCGCCTGTGCGATAAGGGGAGAGGACCCGGGCCACTATAAATAGAGGCTAGACTGCACCGTAGAGACGGATCCGAAACCACCCGAGCACCCTCGCGAGTTTGCTCACCATTGTACCAGTTCATCCACAAACCTCCTCGTGAGGCAATCCACCAAAAGAAGGAGTAGGGTTTTGTGCTTCGCAGCGGCCCAAACCTGGGTAAATCCGCGTTTTAGCCTTCTTCCTCGGGATTGAGTGAGTTTGATTCGGCCAGGCTATGGAGCCGTGAGCTTGAAGCCGAAGCTGGTTGGGATCTTCGCACACGCCCCTGAGTTCGAACCTCTTTGGGTTTTGCGGAGCCCGAAATCCGACACGTGTTCTTCCTCTCATATTCCTCCATAGCTTTTGTTGTTGTGGTGTTATTTGGGAGTGAGGGACTTGACCACTTTGTGTGTTCTTGCCATTGCATTAGTTGCATCGGTTTAAGTTCTCCACGGTGATACGTGGAAGTGAGACGTTGAGAAGCTTATTACTTCTGGGTGTTTGAGCACCCTAGTGCTTGTTCCTCTAGGGTTCTTTGGCGCCCTAGACGGTTGGTGGTGTCTTGAAGCTCAATCATTGTGGTGCAAAGCTCCGGGCAAGCGTCGGGGTCTCCAATTAGGTTGTGGAGATTGCCCCGAGCATTTGAGGTGACCTCGGAGCCATAATCCATTGTGGTGAAGCTTCGTGGTGTTGTTGGGAGCCTCCAATTAAGTTGTGGAGTTTGCCCCAACCTTGTTTGTACGGGTTCAGTGACCGCCCTCAAGGGTCCCTTAGTGGAATCACGGCATCTTGCATTCAGCGAGGGCGTGAGGAGATTACGGTGGCCTTAGTGGCATCTTGGGGAGCATTGTGCCTCCACGCCGCGCCAAACGGAGATTAGCATCTGCAAGGGTGTGAACTTCAGGATACATCGTCGTCTCCGCGTGCCTCAGTTATCTCTTACCCGAGCCTTTTACTTATGCACTTTACTTTGTGATAGCCATATTGATTCATGCTATATATCTTGCTATCACTGAGTTGTTTATCTTGCTTAGCATAAGTTGTTGGTGCACACAGTTGAACCTAGTTGTTTTAGGTTTTGTGCTTGACATATTAAACGCTAGTTTTATTCCTCATTTGTTCAAGCCTAAACCTTAATTATCTTAAAGCGCCTATTCACCCCCCTCTAGGTGACATCCACGTCCTTTCAATTGGTATCAGAGCCAGGTCTCTCATTATTAGGTTTAACCACCTTGAGAGTAAGGATGTCGACTAGGGGATTAGGATTCTCTGACACTGTTAGTTTCGATGGCACAAATTTTGATGTTTGGGTAATTCGCATGCTTAATCTCTTTAGGGTCATGGACCCAAATTTGGAGCGAATTGTAGATATGGGGTTTTCTCCTACAAAGGATTCTCAACACATATATTTAGGGGATGAGGAAAGCTCTTATCTCAATGCTCAAGCTTCTAATGTGCTTTTTGATGCTTTGAGCAATGTAGATATATTTCAAGTCATGTCGTTACGGGATGCTCATGAGTTGTGGACAAAGCTTCAAGATAAATATGGTATGTCCAAGATTTGTAGGGATGATTGTTCTCCCTCCACCTCCGGTCGTGTTGTCTTCTCAACTTCATCTACTTCACCTACATGTGGATTGCCACAAGGTAATGATATGGTGAGTAGTGGTGATCATTGTAATGATGATAGTGGGCTTATTGTTGATGATACTTCATCATTATCTTATTGCAATGCTTCATTTTTGGACTTTAAGACTTCGAGCACTTTAAATGTTTCACATGCTTGTGTTGATAGTCCTTGCATATCATATAGAAATTGCTTGACTAAATCTCATGATGATATGCTTGCCATGTCTTGTTGTCGTGATAAAAATGCATCGCTTTCCTCGAGTTGTTGTGCTAACAATGTAGAGGAAACCCAACACTCCACGGAACAAGATGTGGTCTTGAATGATGCTTCAAGGGATCCTACATCATCATCTATTATTTCTCACTTTTGCCTTATGGCTAAGGCTTTAAAGGTAACTCCTACTTTGAATCCCAATATATCTCATGATGATGATGTTGATGATAATGTGGATGAGGATAATGATGAAGAAAGTGATAATATTGCTTCCTTAAAAATTAAGGGCGAAATGATTTTTAAAGATCTTCATAAGAATAAACTTGCTCGTTCCAACTTCATGGAAATCATGTCTGTTGCCATTGAGGGCAAGAAATATATTGAGGAGTTGGAAGCTCATCTCGAGGAGCATGAGGCTACCATTGAGAAAATGGAAGGTCATGAGCGTGATTACACTAAGGAGATTGCGGACCTATCTCAAGCTCTTGAAAATGAAAAACCACCAAGGAATCTCTTGAGGAGACCTTTGCTCTAGAATTATCTAGATTAAAGGAATCCCATGATAGGGTTCTCGAGGTGGCTAATGATTTTAGTACTAAAAATGATAAGCTTGAAGTTGCTCATGCTAAACTCCTTGAGGACTTTGAGCACCTCGAAAATGGTTCAAGGGTCATTAAGAATTCGTTCATCAAACTCACCGAGTCTCATGCTCAACTCGAAGCTTCATATGCTAAAGAGCTTGCCAAGTTGCCTTCTCCTCTTATTGTTAGTGATGATGCTTGTGCTACTAACTCTATTTATTGTGTAGCATCCATATTGAAGGAGAATGTTGAGCTAAGGGCTCAACTTGAGTTGCTATCTAGCAATTATGGGAAATTGGAAGAAAGTCATGAAAATCTTTCTAGCACTCATGGTGAGCTTCTAGTATCCCATAATGTTCTAAAGATAGCTCATGAGGCTAGTACTACTAAGGTAACATCTAGTGAGCCTCATGTGGACATTAGCACTACATCTAGTCAAAATGATTTAATACCATGTGCTAGTCCTTGTAATTCATCTACTCATAATGTTGCTACATCTTGTGATGAATTACTTTCCTTGCCTTGTTGCTCTAACAATGAAGCTTATACTTCCTCTAGTACTTGTGTTGACACTAACCATGTAGAGGAAATCAAAGAGCTCAAGGCCCAAGTCACTTCTTTGAAGAAAGACTTGGAAAAGAGTCATGAAGGGATTTCCACACTCAACAATATCTTGAGTGTGCAAAAATCTCTCAATGACAAAGGTGGACTTGGATTCAAATCCAATAAGAAGAAGAAGTTCAAGAGCAACAAAATAAGGGCCAAGATCTAGTCAAGAATTCGGCCAATATTATTTGCTTCAAGTGCAAGATAGAAGGGCACCATGTTAGATCTTGCCCATTGAAGAAGAAGCACCATAGTGACAAGCAACAAGGGAAGTGGCCACAACTCCAATCTCATGCTCAACCTCAAGTTGAAGCAAAGCCTCTTCCCAAGAAGACCCAAGTCAATGCTCCTCAAGTTGAGAAATAAATTGAGAAGAAAGTAAAGGGTAGATGTTGCTACTTATGCCACGAGAAGGGTCACTTTGCTTCTTCATGCACTAATGGAAAAGTATCCAACCCAATTATTATTGATCATATCTATTCTCTTGGGAAGGATAAGGTTGGCAATGTGTTTGCCAAGTTCGTTGGTACTCAAAGTGGTATCAAGAAAAGAACCATTTGGGTTGCCAAGCCTATTGTGACTAACCTCTTAGGACCCAACTTGGTTGGGGACCAACAAGCACAAACTGGATCAATAGGTAATTATGGAGGGCATTGGAGACTTGGATACATTATGAAGGACTAAGGGGTCTTCATCATTCATATTTTCTCAAGCCAAGTCATTTGGATCGTCAAGTTTCTATCTTATAACCAATGTTCCTCCTTGCGGTAACTTGTACTTAACTTGAATACATTGTTAGTTACTTGCCCCTTTGCATGTTGTGGTTTTGTACCTTGCATGTGCTTGTATATGTTGTGCTTCCTATATGGTGGGTTGCACATCATGTATGTGTGAGTCTTGTGTTGAGCCTTTTTGCATCGTGTTTGTATCTTAGTTGGCTCTTTTGAGAGATTAACGAATTATCCCATTTTGGGGGAGTGATCTGCTTCGTGCACTTCACGATCCTAAAAATGTGTGTACATGAGGAACCACTTAGTATTGATATTACAATATTATCTATCTTCTATGTGGTATGTCTTCTCATGAGAAATTCAAATTCTAAATGGTCCATTAATTATCTCATGTTGGATTTAATTTGCCACTTGTTGATTATTTTGGGTTATCACATTATGGGGGAATAATATGCTATGTGCATGTTACAAGCCTAGAAAATGTGTACATTTGAGGTATTGCCACTTAGAATTGATATTGTAAATTATATTGTTCCTAGGTGGCACGTTAGCTCTACAAGTGTCATTTTCTTATGTTTTTGGTGTGAAGATGATGTTGGATATCTTTGCAATCTACCAATGGAATTTCTTCCAAATACTTCTTGTCCTTTGACAATTTGTATTCTTTTATGTGTTAGAAATTGCTATTCATCTTTACAGTGGATTTTGTTTATCCGTTTGTCTTCCTTGCCTCTTGTGGATCTTTTTGAGCATGTCTAGTGTTTCTATGGATATAGGGAAAGTGATGATCTCATCTTGTGCATGTTGTATTCAAATGCAAATTCTCTATAGTTCTCATCTCTTGGGGGAGATATCCTATTTTGTTTAGAACACTCTCATTATGTGTTTATCATACAATCTTTTGATCCATATCAAGTGTGTGTTGGTGGAAGGCAAGCCTTTTCGCTATGGTGCTTTGTGCCATCATAAAATTTTGCAGAGGGCTTGGTTTGTTTGGAACCTAGCTCTCCTTTGGGAACTTGATACCTCTTGTTTGTTTTCCTTCAATCGGTATCTTGTTTCCTTTTATTTGGCATGTGTCGATGGATATCTCATTCCTTGATATATCTTTTAATTGGTATCCTTCAAGTGATAATTTTTCGTTTGGCATCTTATGCTCACTTGATACCTTGTCTTTTGGAATCTTATCAACTATGTGTTGATTTGATTTTTGAAAGCCTTGAGCATGCATAACTACCATATGTACTTTCTTTGCCATGCTTTCTTTCTTTCACCCAATATATAGGGGAAACTCCACCATGTCATAAATTGGCTAAAGTGTGCATGAAACTCAATTTCATACCTATATGCACATAGTTATGTGGAGTTTGTCCTATGTATTGTTGGTTCTCTAACACTTTGGTCCCGATGAGTTTGGATACCATTTTGTTTGTGTTGTTGTTCTAGGAACAATTGGAGATGCATTGGATGCTCGGCTCACTTACCAGGAAGGTGTTGACACCATGTGCTTATTGGAGCCAAGCAAGGATGATCAAAGAACCATTGTCTACTACATCATTCCAATGCTATCTCGGTAACAAGTATCTACTTCATGCATACATTTCTTGCATTCGACCTTGTGTAGGTTACATCATGGCATGATTTTATTGATTCATTCTTGTGATAATTGTTTCCTTTCTCAAAGCATCCAACAATGATCTATTATTGCTAGTTTTGATGTCTTTGATGTTTCGTGTGCTGGGAGTTCATTTATGTACAATAAGAAAATATTAGGCCATGTGCTATGCTTTCAAGCAAAGATCTTATTGGTATAATTATGACTTCCTTTTGGATATCTAGTTTGTTCCTTCTTGTAACTATTTCATGTGTACATCCTTCTTTGTGGATATATATCATCATGATTGTCATCTACCTATAATGTTTTACACATGAGATAAGTTACATCTCTTGTTGATATCTTCTTTTCTTTCATGTCCACCGTTGCATTCCCATTTTTTTCCTTGGTGGTTTCGTGAAAGGATTTTTCTTGAGTGCGGATCTTATATCCTTGCATCTTGATGCACTCTTTGGTGGTGGAGAGTATTTTCCTCATGCTTGTCTTGACAAGGGTTTCGATTGGTATCCCTCCTCTTGACAAGGCTATTATTTCCTATCTTCACCACGGGTTGTCACAAGCTTTGGTTTTTAATTTTCTTATTAGTAAGCTTGTGGGCCCATTTGCTAGTCGTATGTGTTTGTGGGAAGGATATGTCTTGCACTTTGTGTCTCATTTCATCAAGACTCTGTTGATGATTAATGCTCATCCTTATATTAGTCTTCTAAAGTGCTTTGCCATGACTCACACACATAATTTTGGTTGAGCCTACTCTTAAGTTGCCTCCTGTACATGTTGCTCAACCATATGTCTGGTGCAAGTACTATGCTTATTGTCTTATCTACTTGCTTGCACTTTTTGTGTGTTTTTATTGATTTTGTGGGAGTGATGATCCCATTTTGTGCACCTGTATCAAAAAAATGTTAATTGTGCACAAATCATGGGGAGCTTCTCTAGTTTCTCTAAAACACTCTCTTGCCCATATCATAATATCTTTTTTCTTGTGTCTCGTAGGATCATGTGAGTGTTTGCTCCAATTGGTATCTTTTGATTGCTTGACTCACTCTTTTGTATGTCTTTGAGCCATACGATCCTTTTTGCAATCATTGGATATGTGTATTTCATTGCACTCATATTTTGAGAAATACACACTTTTTGGAGGAACTCCTATTATATTGGCTTTCTAAGCTTTTTGTCCATTTTGGCAATCGATGCCAATGGGGGAGAAGTTTAGAGAGTTTAGTTTGGAAAGTTTAGAGAGTTTTGCCTTTGATTGCTTAAGTATTTGCATCTCATACCCATGCATTGTATGTGTGTGCATATTTCCTTATATAAACTCTCTTGAAAGTGGTTTTCATCAATTACCAAAATGGGGGAGATTGTAAGAGCACATTTCTCCATGTGTGGTTTTGGTAATTGATGAGAATCCCTATGGACTAATGGTTGCCTTGAGTTATTCGAAGAATTTGTCCATAGGCACTTCTTGAAGTACATCTTTTGGTTTCAAGGAGTCTATACAGTGACCAAGGTGGTATTCAAGGCTTTATCCAAAGATTGGTCATGTGAGAGTTGAGCTTATTGCAAGCATGTCTTGAAGAAGAAGATTGTGTGAGCATTCATGTTTACCTTCAAGACATCACCTTTATGAAGAGATAAGATAAGATACAAGGTTGATCAAGACTAAGTCAAAGAGTGAATCAAACTGGTCAACATGCAAAGCGTACAAGATGTACCAAGAAGGATCAAGTGATCCCATGGTATGGTAAGCATTGTCGATTACGCTTTGTGTACTAACCCATGGTCTACGTGAGAGTTCTATGTGGGGTTACGTATGTGTCCATGGGATTGCGTCAAGAGGAAGATCTCATACAACCCATGGAGGATGACATCAAGTGGTGATCGTCATCAAGTTTGCGGTGTGCAAGTTCAAGCAGAGCATCACGAAGAGATCATGCTTGGAGCTTGACGTCCATTGTGGTGACAATGGACTATTGAATATGTGCCTAAGAGTGGCTCATCCATAGTGGAGTATGGGGGAGCAATCTACTAGTCTTCATCGAGCCGGCGCAATCAAGAAAGGTGGTCCATCTTTAGGAGGACAAGATCGTCATCATCTAGCTCAAGTGGACTATGTGCAAGGTATAGGTTTGACCTTGATAGTGTTTTCTATTTTACTAGTCTCATGGTGGTAGTTGGGAGACCGGGTTATAGGATCATAGCCATACTATCAAGGGGGGGCTCTTAAGTGAGTAGCTTGATCGTATCGTTTGTTGAGAGCTCAAACCTTTGCATTCTTGGCATCATCATCTTTCTTGGTTCTTTTTTTGACTATAAACAGTAGGCTAAAACCCCACTATAATTTTTTAAATCAAGCAGAAAATAAGGAGCAGTCTACAAAGCATCTGAAGGCTTGAGATAAGCCAAAGAAAAAACATAGAGAAAGAAAAAAGAAGAACAGAAAAGCAAGACTTATTACAAACTACAAAAAAAAGAAACAAAAAGAGATTACAGGTAGTTCTCTAGCCATTCTGAGAAATGGTTTGCATATTTCTTGGTTCTTGGTTGGCTTTTCTCATTTGGGGTTTAGAGCTTATAGTCATCTTCATGACAAGCTCGATTTCATCGAAAACGGAGTCCATATGCATCTTCTATGATGTTTTCGATGTTGGAGTTTTTGCCGGTTCTTCATTGATAGAGGTTTAACATCTCTATACCATTGGCATATCTATATCGCTGTTGGATAGCTCTTGTCGTCATGAATCCAACAAGCTTGAGTTTGCTCAATTCGTAGCTCGTATGCGAAAGTTATGGCGGTTTTAGTGCTAGAGCAGTTTTCTGTGATTAGGCGGTAGTACCGCTCGGTACCACGGTAGTACCGCTTGGGCGTCACTTCCGCTGTGTACTACCGCTGCTACTTCCGCTTATATTTTGCTCTCTAGATAGGTTAGTTTTTTGGATGGTTCTTGAGCGGTAGTACAGGACGGTAGTACCTCCCGCACGGTACTACCGCTCCCGAGTACCGCTGCGACTACAGCTTATTTTTCAGTTCTGGAGTCTTACTGCATCCCGTGTGGAAGTACCACTGGGTAGGCCGGTAGTACCGCTCCGGCGGCACTACCGCCTCGAGGTTTCTGTCGTTTTGCACGCTGTTCCAGAAATTACCGCGCTAAGCGGTAGTACCGCTCAGCCGAGCGGTAGTAACGCTTGTGCACGACCTGTGCACATAACCATTGGATTTGGGGAGGCCTATAATAGGGGGTCTTCTTCCCCATTGCTCCACAATCCTTTGAGCTCGTTTTTTGCCCCCCATTGTTGACCTTCTTCGAGCTTGCTAACTCTCAATCCCTCTAATGATCCTTGCTAGTTCTTGAGGGAAAAGAGAGAGGAGATCTAGATCCACATTTCCACCAATCACTTTCTCCTCTATGTGAGGGAAACCCCTTGGATCTAGATCTTGGAGTTCTTTGTGAGCTCCTTTTCTTCCTCTCATATTCCGCCATAGCTTTTGCTGTTGTGGTGGGATTTGGGAGTGAGGGACTTGACCACTTTGTGTGTTCTTGCCATTGCATTAGTTGCATCGGTTTGAGTTCTCCACGGTGATACGTGGAAGTGAGAAGTTGAGAAGCTTATTACTCTTGGGTGTTTGAGCACCCTAGAGCTTGTTTCTCTTGGGTGCTTTGGCGCCCTAGACGGTTGGTGGTGTCTTGAAGCTCAATCATTGTGGTGCAAAAGCTCCGGGCAAGCGTCGGGGTCTCCAATTAGGTTGTGGAGATTGCCCCGAGCATTTGAGGTCACCTCGGAGCCATAATCCATTGTGGTGAAGCTTCATGGTGTTGTTGGGAGCCTCCAATTTAGTTGTGGAGTTTGCCCCAACCTTGTTTGTATGGGTTCGGTGACTGCCCTCAAGGGTCCCTTAGTGGAATCACAACATCTTGCATTGTGCGAGGGCGTGAGGAGATTACGGTGTCCTTAGTGGCATCTTGGGGATCATTGTGCCTCCACACCGCTCCAAATGGAGATTAGCATCCGCAAGGGTGTGAACTTCGGGATACATCGTCGCCTACACGTGCCTCGGTTATCTCTTACCCGAGCCCTTTACTTATGCACTTTACTTTGTGATAGCCATATTGATTCATGCTATATATCTTGCTATCACTGAGTTGTTTATCTTGCTTAGTATAAGTTGTTGGTGCACATAGGTGAAGCTAGTTGTTTTAGGTTTTGTGCTTGACATTAAACGCTAGTTTTATTCCGCATTTGTTCAAGCATAAACCGTAATTATCTTAAATCGCCTATTCACCCCCCATCTAGGCGACATCCACGTCCTTTCTGCAGGTCTATCACCATCCCGAGTACATGTGCCAGCTCGGGTCTTATGACATAGAACGTATGTTGTACTAGAGACTCACAGATGACGTATCGCTGCGTCTCATAGTTGGCTCTGTCCAACCCAAACCTTATCTCAACTGGGATTCGACTACGTCGAATCCGACCAGATCTTTCTGAGTCCATATTATCCGGCTAGCATCCAATGCTACATGGTCAGTGAGACCGGACCATCCACCGTGTCATATGCTAGTCTAACTGGCTGCGCGTCCAAACAACCCTTTCGATTAGGGACCATTTAGGACCGTCATAATACAATGCATAGTCTCACAAACAAGTCACATACTTGTTAATACACATCTTTGATAATGTCCAAGGACTATCTTTATTCATAAACACATAGGAAATATCATCATACGTGATTGCCTCTAGGGCATATCTCCAACAGGAGGAGCTGGCTCTTCGCGACCCGGGGCAAGCATGCACTGGCACAGAGTCAGCACCAGCGACCGCCTCTCCCAGCCAACACCAGGCTACGCATGTGTCATGCGTCACTAGAAGCGCGGCGGAAGACAGAAGCGGAGGAGACGAGGCTTAATGGCAAGAGGTGAACGGGCATCGGCCGCCATTTCCTTCCCCTCCTTCCGGGAGGCCCGGGGGTTGACCGTTTGCTATCCGAGGAGACCGTTCGCTGCCAGGCATGCTGATTGGGCGGCCGCCCCTCTCCGCCAATGCGACACCTCTCGTAAGGACACGAGTCGCAAGAGACGCTGCGACGAAGGATAGAAGACGCAGAGGCCGCCTCTCCCAGCTCCGCACAACGTGGCTTTTTAGGCGCGACCCCTCGGGGCAACTGCCTCGCTCCACCGCTCCCACGACCCGCATTCAATGCGCATCATGGGCGAAGCAATAAAAAATCATCATAACCGTAGGAAATTGCGGCCGTGTGTGCCTGTGCACTGTTTTTGGGCCTAACCCAACAACGTCACGGACTCAAGTGTGGCCCAAGCCTGGGGCCTCCCGTCGGTGTATTAAAGAACGGGGCCCTTAGTACCCAGACTTGTGCACCATACGACCATGGCCTCCCAACTGGCAAGGCCCTGCCGGTCTGAATCTGAGTTCAAGCCACATCATACAAGGGTTCGAGCGAACCGGCATGCCCTCCTTGTCGGAGGACTCGAATTCTAATGCACCAGGCAAGGCCTCCGCCCACCAGGCCATCGCACCATGATACCAGGCTGGTTGTCTACATCGACTAGATCTCAAGCGGGCAGACGGTTAGGTGGAGCTGGTCGGGGTGCGTGGCAGCTTACCAGATTTACAACAGGTTTAATGACACCCATCCTACGGCATGGCAAAGGAATAAGAGGTAGTTGGACAAATGACACAGAAGGAGAGGCAATTCTTGTCGGGAGACGTCACCAGCGAGCCACCTCACGGCGCATTAAATGCGCCTATCCTAGTCCGTCGTAGTTAGGTATTTCCCACTATAGCTATTGCCAGTGATTTGGGCAGATAGATATACATTGTTTACTCTGTGTAAAGACCATTTTAGCCACTGTGGTAGCCCCTTGGATTATAAAAGGAGGTCCATGGCTACCTTTAGAAAGGTCGACACTCTGTTCATTTACACGCGTAGCGATGCTCCCTGGGCATTCCTTGTCGGGCTGTGAAGCTCCTGTACGGTGAACTCATATAATCCACAAAAACACAGGACGTAGGGTTTTACGCTCCGGCGGCCCAAACATGTCTAAACCCTTGTGCGTGCATGGTCCACGAAAGGGGCCTTGCCGGCCCCATAGATCATCGTACCCCGACAAAGGTGTTCTACCAAACAAACACGAGGGCTAGGACTAAAAAGATTATAAGTTAGTTTGGTACTAGTTCTATCTGGTCGTCTGCAAGTTGGTGTTATTGTTCATGATCTTTTGGTACGAATTTGGTATTCCTTCCAACCACCATGTATAATCGATCAAGATGTGGTGTCAGGTTCATAATGGCTTGAAAAGAACACAAGGCCTTCAATGCAATCTATAGATAGTGTGCGAATTGTAGTGAGAAAAAATCATGATGCAATCATTTTGGAATAAGAAAGGCCTAGTCGGTTATTGTTTGGTTTATATATGTAAAGTGTTCCATAAAAAGGAATGTAAAATTTAATAAATTTGGTCCATTTTAAATTGAAATCATCCTATTTCCATGAAATTTATCTGTGGAACCAGAATAGGAATGTCAACGCAGTGTCTAACAGTAGGACCCAGGAGGTCCATGGCCGTAAGACAGCAAGTACACATGCGTATTATCAAGACGAAAAAAATCTTTCCTCCTAATGGTGTACTGACGCCTGGGCCCTACGAAATTATCAACGTATAGTCAATAACTGAGAGAATAGTACAAGGAGAGACTGACAATTGGGAACCAGCAGGTATAATTTTATTTTGAGGTCTATCAAGTATCAACTCAGTTGTAGACTGCCCAGGGTAGGGTTTTTTTAGCAGCACAACGAACGACAAAATGTGGACCCAAGGGATCCAACAGGTATCAACTGGCCTCTGGGCCACCCAGCTAGGTTTTATTTTTTTCCTATAACATACGCAGCCCAGCTTTTTTTGTAATGCAGAAAACGCAAATCTCAGTTATACTTTTCTATAAAAACGCCATGTCTAACTTTCGCCTTCTTATCAGTACCGATATATATCATTTGTGTATTGTTATTATTATATGTATTATTTTTTATTAAAAAGAAGATGAAGTTCCGTTTCCACCTTTCATATGTTATTTTTTTTTTATTTTTCCTCTCGTCCTTGGATTTTGTCAACTGGTGTTCCCTAAAACCGACGCAATTATCCCAGGGAAACTCACGTACAAATTATCTAAATTTATAATTAAATACCCAGCATAAGTTTATTTTTTATAACATGGCTCTGTCCAAACCAACATTATTTTTTATAACATAGCAAAGACGTGTATTTTGAAAAAGGAAGAATACCCAACCCAGGCCTACTTGCTTTTCTCTGCCCTACTAGGATGCAAATCCTATGACGAGGGTGGATGCATTCGGCCTAGCCAGAAATGGGATGTAATTCTTAATCGTAATATCAAGTGGGTTGTAAAATATAAAAACATAGCAAATGGCCAATTAGTTTTAAATTTCTAGTTTTTTAGGATTCTGAGATTTCACATTTGATTTGATTTTAAACTAATTGAAATTTAATTTGATATAAATTTGAAGATGGCCAGAAATTTCTTGAGTAAAAATATGTCGGACCCCACCGAAAATTGCAAAATTTAAGAATTTTCTTTCAAATCTGTAACCCTCGTCCTGCGCCGAAAATGGTTTGTAATACTAAAAAAAGAAAATGGGATGCAATAAATTACTTAAGATGTTGCAAATGGGCTGTAAATTATTAAAAAATATAGCAAATGGGTTGTATGCAGTCTGACACAGATTTGTAGACTGACTTCTGGGCTTACTAAGTAGATGAGTACGCAAGGCTTTGTCAACTTAGTGAACAAACAATATCTTCTCAAAAAAGAATAGTCAACAAACAATTCTAGCGGCATTGACCATTGGATGTCAATCCAATAGCTGGTGTACTTCTTCCATCTCTGATCTTCTTGCTCCTGGCGCTGGCGCGACCACCTGCTCCTGCCTCCCGTGGCCGGTTGTGCTACCGCGCAGGCCTTGCCATGCCACCCTAATCCCACGGGTAGCCAGGCCATCCCTCTAGCCACCAACACCTTCTTCTATTCTCCGGCGATGGTAGCCTCACCCCGCAGCCGAACCACTCAACCGTAATACACCACTATGCGTGGGAATCCACTATGTCTTCTTCTCCGGCCCTGCCTCATTCCCTTCCTAGGCCTCCCTGTTGTCCACCGCCTTGGTGTTGTCGGGGCTGAGTGGTTAACGGGGTCAATGAAAAACATCCATCGGAAGAGGACTGAACGTGGACATGCTGATAGCTGGGACCCACCGGGTCCACGGCCGCAATGGAAGTGCCTCCTTATTACGCGCAAAATAATGATTCCTCCACCTGACACCTGGGACACACCGGAAGTGCCACATTAATACTCGAAAAAATGATTGCTCCCCCTTACAGCTAGGACCCACCATCTACATCTTCGCATGCAAGCAGGTGCCTCCTTATTACACCCGAAAAAAGCATTCCTCACCCTGACAACTCGGACCTAGCAGCTACATCTTCGCATGCAAGGAAGTGCCACCTTATTATGTGAAAAAAAATGATCGCCTTCGCTGATAGCTGGGACATGCTAGCTACATCTTCTTACGCAAGGAAGTGGCACCTTATTCCCCCGTGACAGCTGAGACCAACCAGTTCGAAGCGTACATAGCGTTATCTATCTAGTCACAAAACGTGTACGTACATACTGGTCGATCGGTCTCTCTCCAATGATGATGAGCCGTGGCCAGCTTAGGAAAAACACGTATTGTAGTATAGCCCGCGACATAGGAGTTGAGGTTGTCCCGTCAAATTCGTGTACACAAACATACATCCACGCCATGTCTTGAATGCGTACTCGCGCATACGTATGGCCAGCGCTCGTGTACATGGAGAGCCAACATGGCCGAGTCAACGGATGGAAGCAACGGTGTCTCGTTCATCGGTAGCAAAGCTGCTGGGTCAGAACGGAGGAGCCAAGCGACTCCACTAGGGGTGTTGCATCCTACAAAATGGAGGAAACAAACTTTTCTTCAATTGGCCACGGTCAAAACGGGGTCCAGGGGTGCGGCGTCCCGCAAAACAGAGGAAACAGACTTCTGTTCAACCGGCTACGGCCGAAACGGGGTCTAGGGGTGTGGCGTCCTGCAAAACGGAGGAAACAGACTTCTGTTCAACCGGCTACGGTCGGGGTCCAAGGGTGTGGAGTACCGTAGAAAGGATGAAACAGATCGGCTATTGTTGAAGAAACGGGGTCCAGGGGTTGTGGCGTACCGCTAAACAAAACTCCACAGGCTACTATTCATCACCGTCGACTTCCACCAGCCTCCATGGGGTCCTCTTCATCCACCGTCGACTTCCTCCAGCTTCGACGGGGTCGTATTCATCCAGCCAACACCGGCTATGGAGTGTGGCATACCGCGACACCGCCTCCTCGATCGGTCGGGGTCATCCACCCCAACAACGGCTACTGCTACCACGGGGTCCGTCTTGTTCATCCAACACTAACCCCCACCGACCAGGATGGGGCGTATGAGCGGTGGCAGCAACAGGAACTGTTCACCCACAACGAAACAAACGGCTAAGTCGAGTCACCACGTCTCGCGCAAGGGGCTCGATCGATCAATGCAAACTCATTGCAGGTATCGTGCGGGCAGCAGCAACGGGCACTGTTTATCCAGAGGCAACCAACAACCAGCTACTAGCTCAACGACTCACGTCTCATACGAGGGATTAATCACTCGGGTTTAGTTATAGAAGCAAGGAATCGCTCGGGTTCAGTTAGTAGCCAAGGATGCACTCGGGTTCAGTACGTAGTGCGAGGGATCGATCGATCACTCGGGTTCAGAAAGCTAACGCATCGCTCGAACAGGTTGAGTTATCAGCTGGCGAACGCCTCGGACACACACACTACTAGGGAAAAGCCTAACAGTAGCATGGGTTTTCCCTGGCGTGGGGACCCTCGCTACTGCTACATCGCATCTAACTGTTAGCAGTAGCGGGGGTAAACTAGCGCTACTGCTATTCATATGAAGCAGTAGCGAGTTTTACCAGAGATCGCTACTACTAATGCCTCGCTTCTGCTAAACACCAACCCCGCGTAACTACTATTATTTTCTGATTTTTTTATAGCTTGTTTTCTCTGTATTTGTACTAGTTTTATACTATAGTCTCTATCAAACATCATACACACAATAGTCTCATCATATCATACACATACAAATCTAATCATATCATACACATACAAATAGTCTCATCAAATCATGTCATCATCATAATGATCATCCAACACAAAAGATGTCTCTCGTCATCATCTCAAAATAGTGATACAAGTTATGACATGTCTCGAATACATGCAACTACATCGTTGTCCATCTAAACGATGATATAGAAGAGAAGAGTTATCACTATGAGTAAGAGCGGAAATATGCAGTACATGAGGCACTAGTTCTGATTCGACTCTCGCGCTAGTGTCCACCTCAAGTAACTAGCTTCTGCCTCTCTTTTGGTGTAAAACCCTTTTTGGCTGCCGCCTGGGAAGCGATACACTTAGGCCTGACACTCTGGCCACTCGTCGTACACTCCTGGAACCCTCCTTATGTACACGACATAGCACTGCTTCTTCCCCATCAATGACCTGTTAGAGATGCATCTTCATCAAGCGAATTCAATAATAATATGCAACATAATATACTTGAGCAACACGAAAAGAAACAGTTAGCAAAATAGATGCAACATATAGTAAACATAATTAAATGACGCTGGTTCATCATACCCAAATAGTTAACTAGATGTACGCATGGTCATCGTACCCAAACTAACAAACTAGCGTTACGCAAGTTTAGCAGGACCGTTTACATCACAAAGTTTCATCGATACATAAAGTACAAATTCAATCCACCCATCATCATCGGCATCGTCAATCACTGCATATTCCATCCATCCAGATCCGGGAGGATGCAACCTAGCTTCCTGAACGGCATCATATCAAGACGTTGCATGGCTATGCGAGTTCGGACATTAGCTCGTGATACAGGGCCGTGGTGGAACATCCTGTTATCTTCAACGACATCTTTCATGATGGTCGTTGCAATGGCCCTCTAGATGAGAAAGAAGTCATCTCTAAGTTTATAATCCACTTAGGCTCCTAATGATTCCGTCCATTTGCGGATATAGTCATCGTTTTTGCTTATCATGCAAAGTTGTTGGCAATCCCTTCTGAACTCCATCATGAGGTAGATGACATAGAATCCATAGCTCTTACTTCCTATTGGTTGATGGATGCAGAAGAAGTTAGTTTTATGCCTGAAACATGGTGCGCCCTTTCATGTTCTCTTGATCTTGATGTGGCCACCCCTCAGGCTGAAGCCTTGGAGAGCTTTGTCCCGAATTACCATTATGTGGGTGTAGTCCTTCTTCTTGAAGTTTCTGGGCGAGTCAAAATACACTGCGTCGGAGACTCGCAGGAAAAGAATGATAAGGACGGCGTTGTCGACACTGTGTATTATAAATACACCTCAAATTAGCCTTCATATGAGCGAAGGAATGATTGAAATGTACAAAAGGGCTATTAGGCAATGACTTACCTAGGATGATAAGGCAGGAGCATCATTTCCTTGTCCCTATTCATTATCATGAACTCTTCGATGTAATCCCTAGCAGTAGCGCGTTCATAGTCGACAAGACTCAAGAAGGACTCATGCATGTAGTATGGATCGGCCACCGAGATATGCGCGACTTGGTCTCTCCTCATGGCGAAGTTCATATGTAGCGCCAAAAGGGGGACGATCATAAAAATGTGCCGCCTCGTAAGGAACATCTCAAAGATTTGATCAAACCAAAGGAAGAACACATCCGCGGTGGGTCTATCGATGTAGCACTTGCCCTGAGGCACACGAACCGCGTAAAGCGGATATCCTGGATCTTCTGAGGCGAGAAGGCTTATCTCAGTCGACAACACATGGCCGTGCACTCTCCTGAGATCCCCTGATATGCCCTCTAGCGGTTTCTCTGGTAGGAGGGGCTCACCCGCGACATGGATTAACGCCGCACCTTTGACCGATACACAGTCTTCAAAATGCCCCGTCGGGCTGCTAGAAGCTTTGGGAGCTTTGGCGCCAGCAGAGCCTCTCTTCGGCGGTCTCTTCCTCTCCATTTTCTTGGGTTCACCTTCCAAACCCTTCCTTACCCCCGCCACCAATGTTGTCGGGCTAAGTACTATACGACCCTCGGCTAGTTGAGCCGCGTTGTGGCGGCATCTGGAGGTGTTTCCTGTGAGGATTGCATGAAGAGAGACTTCTTGCAATCAACCCTAGGACGTTCCCGAGTCATATGGCTGCCTCATCATTTGTCTGTCGTCATAGGCACCGGTATTGAGGAACCGAAGAGGGTCATCCTCCTCCATCTCATCATCCATTTGTTGTTCCACGGGGGCTACTACATCATCCAGTATTGGACCCCCTTCCCCGCATCGTCCGCTGCTCTCACCCGGCACGGGATCAGGCACTGGTAATTGCGTAGGTGGGGTGGTGTTCATACATTGCTAATGTGATGTTGTCGTTGGTGTGCTCTCGGCCGCCTCCACGGGAAGAAGATTCTTCGGCCACAGCAGCATCCATCCCTTTGATTGTCCAAGTAGCATCGGGGTCTCGTCATCCTCTCCCCCGAGCCATAATGGAGGAGCCAAACCCTCGTGCCCCGCTTTGACACTCGCGAAGGAAACCCTGAAGGTGTCATCGGGGATCGGCGGACCGTGGAACAAGTGTTCCTTGGGCTTCTGTATCGTCACGGTTCCCACGTCCACCTTCTGGCCATTGATCATGTATGTTATGGTGCACGGGATTTCGTCGGCCTGCAAAGACATGTCTGTGGCGTCAGACATCCGAAAGGCAATGGAAGCAAAAGATTATAGATATCTTGGTGCGACGTGTAATTACCGTGAGGGCGTCGAGCTCAACGAAAGTCGAAGGCCCGCCTCGCACGCCAGAGACGGAGGACGGGATGCTATGAGCTGGTGCGGGACCTTGTGCGGTACCGGCAGCAGGTGCTGCTGGTGCGATGTTCACCGAGTTGCTCCCGACGAAGCCGGGCATGGGAAAGTCTTATGGCCCTGTGTTTTGGTGATTCCTCGAAAACTCGAAAACAGCTGGAACCAAGGCTTCAACCAAAGATACCAATTCCACTTTGTAGGAAGCTACTGCTGCCTCGACTACCGCTTTGCCCACCTTAGATTTCATGACTTCTTGGGTCTCAGCTGATCTTTTATCGACCGCAAGCGCCACCCTCTCATCGATGTTCACCTCACTGAAGTTCCTTGTTTTCCTTCTGTCCTCTGCGTCCTCGTGGTAGTAGTACTTCCATGTGGCGCTGTCTTCGATGCCATGCACACGTCCATATGAAGGCCGCTTGCCCAGATCTAGTCCCTTCAGTATGATCTAGGACCGATTGAGAGGGGTGTCCCACATGGGCCGACGACAGAGACGAGGAGTCGCTTTTGGTCGCAAGCTTGCGTTGCTCTTTCTTCAAAAGGAATGTTGACCGTTTACAAATGTTACTACAACGTGTAGTCGAATTGATCATAAGCTAATATAATAAGGTGGTAATTACCAGTATTCTCATCAACCCTCGTGTGCTCGTCCGTGTAGAAAACGTTTTTTCTTTGTCCCACTTGTATCGAGCCCTAATGAAGTCATGCTCTTGTTGGTCGGTGAACTCCGCCAAGGGGTGTGGGATCCCGTAGGCTTCATGTTCCGTGTCCTACTTATCCCATATGGGTTTCTTGCCAATGTAACCACGGCTTTCGAGGTGGTGGTTCCCGATGTTCCTTTGCTGAAGCCCCTTGAATTTCTCGGATATACGCTTCGCATCTTCGGTAGCGCAAGTTTCCTTGAATTTTTCATAGTCCTCTTCCGAAAGTGTGGGATTTTCCACAAAAATCTTGGAGTAGGGTTCTTTCTTGTCAATCGATCGTTTCACCCGAGATTTCCAGGCGGACAATGCGTCGCTGAACTTCCCCATGGCAGCGTTGTTTATCTTCTTCATGGCAGCATCTTCCCACGGAAGTTCCCTTTCATTCCGGCCGGGGAAATGGCATCTCTGGTCCTCCATATTTTTTGGTTTCCCCTTACGTCAATGGCGTTGATGCTAGCGATATCCCGTAGGATGCATGTGTGTTGGTTGCCATAGTTCTTCCGAGCTTCCTCCGGCTCTGTTGGCTCAAATTTGTTGGGGTGGATCGTTGTGACCACCAGTCTGCCGGTCCCGAGCTTGTTATGTTTTCGTGTCCTCATACTCTTCTGCTTCGGCCACGGTGCTTCGGTCCCGGTCTCGGCGCCGGTGTCGACGTCGGTGTCGGTGCCGGTGGTAGTGTCGGTGTCGGGGTCGGCGGTGTCACCTTCCGCTGTGACATGAGGGCCCTTACTACTCAAAAAGTCAAGGTAATCATGTTCTTGTTGTAAGGGATCATCGACCTCATGATGATCAGAAGTTCCGGCTTCGTCATTGTTCGACATGTTTCCTACGTACGGTTAAGTTTGCTCGTTTAACTCTCAGACTATAATAAAATAATTAATTAATGACATAAACAAGGCCTGTAGTTTGCCGGAATGCCATTTCATTCCCGTCCCGGCAATTCCCGGGCACTCGATATGTCCTACTTTCTAGCACAAGTCATGCTGAAATTCAGTGGAAAATTCGGCATGACCTTTGCTAAAAAGTGGACATATCGAGCGCGTGAAATTCGCCGAAATGGAAATGAATGAACATTCCAGGAAAACATAGGCCACTCGCATAATTTTCCACGCATATAGAAAAATGCCTCTGCTTGCAAATTCAAAATGGATATCATCATGGCTGTCAAGATAGCTTCCATTATCACTCAATGGATATCATCATGTAGTACTCAAAGGAATATTACACTAAAAAAGCTCACATAGATATCAAGCAGGCACACTCTAACTCACTTACTAATATTACACAAGAATTCTATTAACTAAACACCTAAAACACATAAAATACCTAGAATTCATTTAACAGAAACTGAAAACCTTAACCCTAGAATTAACTTAACTAAGCACCTAAAATACATAACCCTAGAATTAAGTTAACTAAACACCTAACCCAAGAATGCAGTTAACTAAAACACCTAAAAACCTAAAATACCTAACCCTAGAATTTAGTTAACTAAAACACCTAAACAACTAAAATACCTAACCATAGAATTCAGTTAACTAAACACCTAAAATTTAGTTAACTAAAATGAGAGAGAGCAGGAGCGGGGACCTATAGCGGTTGTCGGGGGAGACGATAGTGGGGAGGTGGAGGTCGGGGGAGACGGTGGCGAGGTGGCGACGAGGCTGGCGCACCGGAGGGGGCAACGTCAAGGAGGGCAGGGGCTCCGGTGGCGACGAGGCTGGGGTGCGGCGAGGGCAGGGACTCCGGCAAGGGCAGGGGCTCCGGTGGCGCGGCAAGGGCAGGGGCTGCGACGGCGACGACGGCGGTGCTCGGGAGAGGGAGAGAGAGCACGCTCAAAAGAGGGAGAAAGAGGGGAATGCAGAGAAGGAAAACGAATGGTAGATTAAGTTACGAATAGCAGTAGCGCGACTTAATAAAACGGTCTATAGCTAACTCAATAGCAGTAGCGGTGTTAATAAAACGCGCTATAGTTACCTCAATAGCATAGCGCGTTTTAATAAAATGCGCTACTGGTATTCCTTTCTCTTTACATTTTTTTCCTTTTCTTTCTCTTTTCATTTTCTCCTATTATTTTTTTATTTTTATTTTCTTTTTTCCTTTCTCCTTTCCGTTTTTTCATTTTGTTTTCATTATCTTTTTTTCTTTCTCCTTTTCCTTTTTATTTTCATTTTCTTTTCTTTTCCGAAAGACAACGACCGTGCCGGAACCATGTGCATGGTAGGAAGCAGAAGGGGATACAATTTATATAACTAAGGTGATATATATTACATAATTTGATCGATAAAGTTTAAGTGTGTATACAAAATAGATACATATATATAAATTATAGTTTCTCAACGTTGACGTTTTCTTTTCTGAGTGAGCTTCTTTCCTTTCTTGTTCGGTGTCGAATAATTGAGCCCCTTGTTGTTACTTTTTCTTTGTCATGCAGTATGATTTTTTCGATAATATAGTATTCATTCGTCTTTTGACGTATGCTTCATCGCCATCGTCATCTTCCCTCATCGGGTTGCCGTACTGGTCGTAGTCTTCCACGTTGGCGACTCCATCTATTTCGACGATACTCCTTTTGCCTCTCCTCACGACAACACGGCTCGGATTTCTCGAGTCGGTTAGGAAGATGCATTGTGTCACGTGCTTAGCGTGTACCCATGGCTCATTTTTGGCGATGACGTTCACGGTAGCGCTATTGGCGTCGGGTATGGACATGGTAGTGAAAAACCGGTTTTCTCTCTGGACGGACTTAGCCCATCTGACACGAAACATCATCGCACTATGCAGTCTAGGGTAGTCAAGCTCCGAGATCTCTTCGACTTTTCCATGGAATTTTTCAGTTGCACTGTTGTTGCCGGTCCTGCATTCTATCGTCATCCCTGAGTTTTGGTACTCACTCGTTAAATCTTTCGCCTCCATGTAGAACATGTATCCGTTGATATCGTATGCCTGATAGGCCGCGAGCTTGGGCGCAGGGCCATTTGCTAAGGCATATATGAGCATTCCGTCAGTAGAGCCCTCTTCCGGCGGATTAGCAAGAACATGTTGTTTGAACCAAGGCAAGAAAGTGAGTTTGTGCTCTCGAATAACTTCGGCGTCCGTCTTGCGCATCCCCCGTCATGGTATTTCTTTGTGATGGTTTCTTTGTGCAGTGTCTTGAAAGGCTCTACCATGTTTAGCTGCTATAGCACTACTAAGTGTGCTATATCAAAGTCTTTCATCGACCCGAGTGGTTCACATGCATTACCCTCCGGTCATTGGTGCGACCTTCACCTCCGAGCCTCCCAAGGTCCTTGTTGATGGGCAAACCAACAACAGGGTCTTCGACGACGCCTATATAATTCTTGCAGAAGGAGATGCACTCTTCAGTCAGAAAGCCCTGGACGATGCTTTCATTCGGACGGGACATGTTACGAATGAATCATTTGATGACCCCATTCATCCTCTCGAACAGCATCATGTTGTGCAGGAATGTCGGCCCGAAGTCAATGATGTCGTCCACAATGTGGACACACAGATGCACCACGACGTCAAAGAACGCAGGCGGGAAGTACATCTCAAGCTCATTTACTACGACAACGATCTCGTCCTGTAGCCTTCCGAGTTGCTTCACACTGATCCACATTCGAGAGATAACGTCGAAAAATTTGCAGAGACCAATAAGTGTGTCACGGACGTGCTGGTCCATTATCCCTCTAATGGTAATAGGTACTATCGCGTCATCATCACGTGAGAGTCATGAGAGTTCATCCCGTTGAACCTTTTCTTCTTCGTGTCTGGAAATCTGCCCCACAGTAACCGGAGCTAACTTTAATTCTAGTAAGGAACTTGAAGAATTGATCGAGCTCCTTCAGACTTAAGGTGAAGCACGAAGGTGGGCAATATTGCTCTTCCTTCTTGTTGACTTCTTTGCCCCTGTCCCACACCTCCGTCTCTGTCTCCGTGTCCTCCGACGACTTTTTACGGGGCATGTGTAGTTCTGCCTTGATTTCCAAATATTCCAAGTCTTTTCTTGCCTTCGGCCCATCCTTGGTCTTGTCCGGCATGTTCATCAGTGTCGCAAGAAAACTCTTGAGGACATTCTTCGTGATATGCATTTGATCAAGGCAATGAGGCATGTCAAGTTTGACCTAGTACTACAAGTCCTAGAAAACTGCCTTGTTTTCCATACCTTCAGCAGCGGCTCCGGCGCTTTTTTCATCTTCCCGGCACGGGGCACTCTTTCCAGTTTTTCAACAACTCATAGATTTCGGCACCGCTCCTCTTACGTGGAGTCCTCGATGCTCAGCCTCACCATTGAATAGATCTCCACGGTTTCTCCACGGGTCATCCTTCTCGAGCCATCTTCGATGCGCCATGTACACGATTTTCCTAGACCCGTCATCTTTTGTTGACGCTAGCTACTGAGACGATGTACCATCCATGCACCGGCTACATCCACAATATCCGTGGCACACGTATCCTCTGACATATCCGTAACCGAGATAGTCGTGCACCGTCGTCATTGATACGTCTCAAACGTATCTATAATTTTTTATTGTTCCACACTATTATATTATCATTATAGGATACTTTTTGAGTAATTATTTACCCATTTATATTGTTTTTGAACACTAACCTATTGACCCAGTGCCCAGTGCCAGTTCTAGTTTTTTGTGTGTTTTTTGTTTTGCAGAAATTCCATATAAAATAAAGTCCAAACGCAAAAAAATATTACGGAGATTTTTTCTGGAATATATGTGAATTTTGGGAGACGGAATCAACGCAAGACAATGCCCGAGGGCCCCACAAGCCAAAAGGGCATAAACTTGGGCCCGCGTCCTTATGGCTTGTGGCCAGCCCTTAAGTCGGTTGAGGCTCTCCTTCTGCCGCAAGAAATATATTTTCGCGATAAAAAACCCCTCAAAATTTCAGCCGAATCGGAGTTACGAATCTGTGGATATTTAAGAAATGGTGAAGGGGTCAAAACCAGTCGCGAAAACAGAAGAGAGACAGAGAGATTGATCCAATCTCGGAGGGGCTCCTGTCCTACGGGAGCCATGGTGGCCATGGACCAGAGGGGAAACTCTCCTCCCACCTAGGGAGGAGGCCAGGCAAGAAGAAGAAGGAGGGGGGCTCCCTCCCCCTCTCTCCTGGTGGCGCCGGAGCGCCGCCGGGGCAACCATCATGACGGCGATCAACACCAACAACTTCGCCGCCGTCATCACCACCACCATCACCTTCCCTCATCTATCTACATCGGTCCACTCTCCCGCATCCCGCTGTACCCCCTACTTGAACATGGTGCTTAATTCTATATATTATTATCCAATGATGTGTGGCTATCCTATGATGGTTAAGTAGTTCCTTTTTGTCCTATGGGTTGATTGATGATCTTGATTGGTTTGAGTTGCATGGTTTATTTTTGTGCTGTCCTAAGGTGCCTTCCGTGAGATGCACACGTGAAGGATTCACGCTGGAGGGTGTTGCAATATGTTTATGATTCTCTTATAGTGAGTGGCTAGAGTGACAGAAGCTTACACCCGACTAAGGGGATTGTTTACGTATGGGATAAAGGGGACTTGATGTGTTAATGCTATGGTTGGGTTTACCTTAATGAATTTGTAGTAGTTGTGGATGCTTGCTAGAATTCCAATCATAAGTGCATATGATCCAAGTACGGAAAGTATGTTAGAGTATGCCTCTCCCTGATATAAAATTGAAATAATGATTACCGATCTTGTTATCAATTGCCTAGGACAATCTCGCAAATCCTATCACCACTTTTCCACACTTGCTATATTTACTTTATTGTTCTTTTATTAAAACAGCGCCTAACTTTTATTTCCACGTTCTTTATTACCATGCAAACTATCTCTACATCTACAAAGTACTTGTAGTTTTATTCCCGCAAAGTAGTTTCATACTTGTTCTAGGTAAAGTAAGCGTTAGCGTGCGTAGAGTTGTATCGATGGTCGATATAACTTGAGAGAATATAAATTCTACCTTTAGCTCCTCATTGGGTTCGACACTCTTACTTATCGAAAAAAGGTTACAACCGATCCCGTACACTTGTAGGTTATCAAGACCTTTTTCTAGTGCCGTTGTCGGGGAGCAATAGCATAGTGGTTGATATTCTCGTGTGTGCTTGTTTGCTTTATAACTAAGTAATTTTATTTTCTATTATTAGTTGTTTTATATCTTTAGTTATGGATATGGAACACGAAACACCAAAAAATAGTTGTACTTGCTACTCATGGAGATGGCGAACTTCCTAAAACCCTCGATGCTGGTTATGTGAAACACATTTATTACTACTTTGCTAATCCTGAGAAATCCTCATTCAACTTGATAATGGGAGACGCGTTGGATCAACGTGAGTACTTTAGGGATTATTACTTGTCTCAAAAAGGGAAACACTTATGGGATCAAATTAAAATGTTGCGTTGGTATGTTTGGGATTTATGCATGATAAGTGATTATACTTGTTGCTCTAAGAGTAAGGGTCTACACCTTCCCTTTCAATGTTAATTTAATGATAATAAAACCTTGGCTTCTTATGCTAATGGTATATATGATTCCTATGATGTGGAACAAATAGAAGAATTTGTTGCTTTTAAGGGTGCATATGAAACTGCTTCTTTGATTGAAAAGTATGATGATATTCCTTACAAATCTGGAATTTTTGCCAGAATTAAATATTGCTATGAGAATTATGAATACAATGCCGATATTAATGAATTTATTGAGAGAATGTGTGTTGCCTTGGAAGAGACTAATATTTTGCAGGAATCTATGGAAGAAGAAATTGCTGAAACTGTGAGTTCATTAGATGAAAAAGATGAGGAGGAGAGTGAAGAACAAAAGGAGGAAGAGCGGATTAGCTACCCGTTCCCACCTTCTAATGATAGTAACTCTTCAACTCATACATTGTTTAATTTCCCTTCGCTCATACCGAAGGATGAATGCTACGATGATTTCTATGATCCCTTGGATTCATTTGAAATATCCCTTTTTGATGAACTTGATGCTTTCTATGCTTGTGGCCATGATGCCAATATGAATTATGCTTATGGAGATGAACTAGCTATAGTTCCTTATGTTAAGTATGAAATACTTGCTATTGCACCCACACATGATAGTCCTATTATCTTTTTGAATTCTCCCAACTACACTATATCGGAGAAGTTTGCACTTATTAAGGATTATATTGATGGGTTGCGTCTTACTATCACACATGATGATTTTGATAAATATAATATGCATGTGCTTCCTGCTCCTACTTGCAATTATGATGAGAGAAACTACTTATGTTGTGTATTGGCCTTTACTTTGTGTGAATGAATTGTTCTGTTATGACATGCCAATGCATAGGAGAGAGTTAGACTTGGTTGTCACATGATATATATCACTTTGTGCTCACTACTTAATTACAAATCATTGTTAATTAAAATTGCCGATCCGGGTGGATCAATTACTTGAGCACTATATGCCTAGCTTAATGGCTTTAAAGGAAGCGCTCCCAGGGAGACAACCCAGAAGTTTTAGAGAGTCATTTATTTCTGTTGTGTGCTTTTAAAATAATTACAAACAAAAAAGTGGGGAACTTAAAACCTTTTCAAAAATAGAAGTGAAAGTGAGAAAGACGAACACAGTTGAAGTGGGGGCTAGCCTTGAACTTTGTTCATGCCCATGGAAACTTTGTGAATCTTGATTACATAAACTTTTCAACAAAAATAATTATCCCCTTGTAAAAATCCATTGTATTATAAAAATAATGTGCAAAGAATTACCTTTAGGATGTTTAAATTGCTTGTTTGATATATGTTGTGTAAAAACATAAACTTTTGCTGTAGTGTTTGAATTTTCATATTTTACTAGAGGATGAATAAATTCTGAAATTTTTACACAATACTGATATACAAATTCTTTATTACATCATAATGTTTCAGAATTTATTGAGTTACATAAGTATATGTTCCATCTGCATCTTTACAGACTGTCCTGTTATTCACAGATGGCTGTTATAGTTGCTTTGCGTGCTTATGTTTGAATTCTTATTGAGCCCCATTGACTTGGGATCCATAGAATTGTGATAGCATACAGTGGGTAATGTTAGATTATAATTATGCAATAATATGGCAAGACATGATGGAATTTGGTGTTATGTGTACTAACATTTCTAATAAAAGTTTTGTTAAGTTTTGTGTGGATGAAGTGTTCGAAGATCGAGGTGGTGTCTATGTGAGAAGAATAAGGAGAGACAAGAGCTCATGCTTGGGGATGCCCAAGGCACCCCAAGTAAATATTAGAGGAGACTCAAGCATCTAACCTTGGGGATGCCCCGGAAGGCATCCCATATTTCTTCTTCAATAATTATCGTTATGTCTCGGTTTTTGTTTTGTTCACATGATATGCGTAAATTCTTGGAGCGTCATGTGACTTTTATTTTCCTTTTGGCAATGCACCATGTTGGTTTGGGAAAGTCCGTGGTTGATTTATAGAATGCTCTTTGTACTTCACTTATATATTTTGAGTATGGCTTTATAGAATGCTTCATGTGCTTCACTTATATCATTTGAAGTTGGATGCCTGTTTCTCTACATATAGAAAATCGTTATTTTTAGAATGCTCTTTTGCGTCACTTATATTTATTAGAGCATGTCCTGGTCTTTTGTAGAAAGAATTAAACTCTCGTTCTTCACTTATATTTGTTTGAGAGTTAATAAATAGTGACGGTAATTTGCATGGGTTATAAGACTAGTCCAAAAATAATAGGTATTCAAGGATTGATAATCAAAACCTTCATGTAGCACATTAAAGAGAAATTGTGAGTTAATGATATTGATGTGGTAATGTGGAAGGGTGTGAGTGCATCATTGTTGATTTGTAGAAGTGTCGGTATTAACAGGTGTTAACTTCTTGTTTGTATAAAAGTTAAAAAGGCATGGTGAGGATGTGTGAGCATTTCTATTCCTCGTTAAAATCCTAGTGTTGTTTCGGGTCGGAGGCGCGCGATGGTTAACTCCTCCAAACCTCCTCCCTCGGGGCATGCGAGTAGTACTTTGATTTGTGATAAAACTAATAAAACTTTGCAATAAGTATATGAGTTCTTTATGACTAATGTGAAACTATGGACATACACAATCTCACCTATTCATATTTTGTTGGCCTCTTCTGTACCGTGCCTTGCCCATTCTCACCTCGAGGATCAGTGCAAATCTTGCCGGTGCATCCAAACCCCATGACATGATACGCTCTATTGCACATAGGCCTTATTATATCTTCCTCAAAACAACCACCATACCTACCTATCATGCCATGCAACTTCCACCGTCACTTCATATGACTTGTATATCCATTATCATATTGCTTTGCATGATCGTTAGATAGCTAGCATGATATTTACATGGCTTGTCCATTTTTGATATGTTTTTCTATGCTAGATCATCGCACATCCTGGTACACTTCTAGAGGCATTCATATAGAGTCATATCATCCTATCAGGTTTTCATATCGAGTTGTAAGTAAATAAAAGTGTGATGATCATCATTATTAGAGCATTGTCCCAGTGAGGAAAGGATGATGGAGACTATGATTCCCCCACAAGTCGGGATGAGACTCTGGACGAAAAATGAAAAATGGGGGAGGCCAAATGAGCCCACCACAAAAAAAATGGGGGAGGCGAAAAAAAGAGAAGAAAAAAAATCCCACCATGAAAAAAATAAAATAAAAAACAAATAAATGAGAGAAAAAGAGAGAAGGGACTTTGGTACTATCCTTTACCACACTTGCGCCTCAAAGTGGCACCATGTTCTTCATATGGAGAGTCTCATGTTATGTCATTTTCATATGCTAGTGAGAATTTTTCATTATAGAACTTGGCTTGTATATTCCGATGACGGGCGTCCTCAAATGCCCGAGGTCCTCATGAGCAAGCAAGTTGGATACACACCCACTTATCTTCAGTCAAGCTTTCATACACTTATAGCTCTAGTGCATCCGTTGCATGGCAATCCCTACTCCTCGCATTGATATCTATTGATGGGCATCTCCATAGCCAGCTGATACACTGAGTTGATGAGAGACTTTCTTCTCCACTTTTACCCCTTTGAAACCTACCACCACATTCTATTCCACCTATATGCTATGTCCATGGTTCACGCTCATGTATTGCGTGAAGAATAAAAAGTTGATGCAAATTGAAAAAGTATGATCCAAATGCTTGACTTGCGCACCATGGTGCTTGACAGTTGTATTAATGTGGTGAAGACGGAGGCATACCATGCTAATATAATAAGATGAATGTGGGTAAACATTCTTTGAGGATCGTATACTTTGAAATATTGATAATTTTGTTGCTTGTTCTTATAAGTATTACGATGTTAATGTTTGTTAATTCATCGTTTCTCAATGAACATACATGCAAAAGATTACATATTGGGTTGCATGTCACATAAAAAATTCTGTTCTTATCATTTACCTACTCGAGGACGAGCAGGAATTAAGCTCGGGGATGCCTGATACGTCTCCAACGTATCTATAATTTTTGACTGTTCCATGCTATTATATTATCATTCTAGGATACTTTTTGAGTAATTATTTACCAATTTATATTATTTTTGAGCACTAACCTATTGACCAAGTGCCCAGTGCTAGTTCCTGTTTTTTATGTGTTTTTTCTTTCGCGGAAATTCCATATCAAACGAAGTCCAAACGCGGTAAAAATTTATGGATATTTTTTTTGGAATATATGTGAATTTTGGGAGTCGAAATCAACGCAAGACGATGCCCGAGGGCCCAACAAGCCAACAGGGCACGACCTGGGAGGCGCCCTGATGGCTTGTAGCCAGCCCTTAAGTTGGTTGAGGCTCTCCTTCCGCTGCAAGAAAGATATTTTCGCGATAAAAAACCCCTCAAAATTTCAGCCCGATCAGAGTTGCGGAACTCTGGATATTTAAGAAACGGTGAAGGCGTCAGAAACCAGTCTCGAAAACAGAAGAGAGACAGAGAGATAGATCCAATCTCGGAGGGGCTCCTGCCCTCCGGGAGCCATGGCAGCCATGGACCAGAGGGGAATCTCTCCTCCCACCCAGGGAGGAGTCCAAGGAAGAAGAAGAAGAAGGAGGGGGGCTCTCTCCCCCTCTCTCCCGGTGGCGCCGGAGCGCCGCCGGGGCAACCATCGTGACGGCAATCTATACCAACAACTTCGCTGCCGTCATCACCAACACCATCTACTTCCCTCATCTATCTACAGCGGTCCGCTCTCCCGCATCCCGCTGTACCCCCTACTTGAACTTGGTGCTTAATGCTATAGATTATTATCCAATGATGTGTGGCTATCCTATGATGTTTGAGTAGTTCCTTTTTGTCCTATGGGTTGATTGATGATCTTGATTGGTTTGAGTTGCGTGGTTTATTTTGGTGCTGTCCTAAGGTGCCTTCCGTGAGGGGCACACGTGAAGGATTCACGCTGGAGGGTGTTGCAATATGTTTATGATTCGCTTATAGTGGGTGGCTAGAGTGATAGAAGCTTACGCCCGAGTAAGGGGATTGTTTACGTATGGGATAAAGGGGACTTGATGTGTTAATGCTATGGTTGGGTTTACCTTAATGAATTTCTAGTAGTTGCGGATGCTTGCTAGAATTCCAATCATAAGTGCATATGATCTAAGTACGGAAAGTATGTTAGCGTATGCCTCTCCCTCATACAACTACAATAATGATTACCGATCTTGTCTTCAATTGCCTAGGACATTCTCTTAAATCCTATCACCACTTTTCCACACTCGCTATATTTACTCTGTTCTTCTTTTATTAAAACAACACCTATCTTTTAATTCCACGTTCTTTATTACCTTGCAAACTATCTCTACATCTACAAAGTACTTCTAGTTTTATTCCCTCAAAGTAGTTTCATACTTGTTCTAGGTAAAGTAAGCGTTAGCGTGCGTAGAGTTGTATCGGTGGTTGATAGAATTTGAGAGAATATAAATTCTACCTTTAGCTCCTCGTTGGGCTCGACACTCTTACTTATCGAAAAAGGCTACAAAGGATCCCCTACACTTGTGGGTTATCAGTCATTAGAGCGGCTCTCATATAGAAATACTCTCCTTTGCTGGCGTCCCATGTCTTGACCGGTATTTTCCATAACGTGTCTAACTCCTCTTTCAGTAGCCCTGGATAAAGATTAATATTATTTCCCGGTTGTTTCGGCCCATGAATCAACATGCTCATGTGTATGTACTTTGACTTCATGCACAACCAGGGGGAACGTTGTACATCCATACAAACACGGGCCATGTGCTATAGTTGTTGTTCTGGTTGCCAAACCGATTCATGCCATCGGTACTCGCACCAAGCATGATGTTCCTTGGATCTGCTTCGAAATATCGATATTCTGCGTTGAATGCTCTCCACTGGCTTGCATCCCCGAGATGTCTCAGCTTCGTATCATCTCCATCGTCGGGCTTCACCCTCTCCGCGTGCTAACGCATGAGCTTTGCTTCCTTAGGATCTACAAAATAACGCTGCAGACGGGGAGTGATCGGTAAGTACAATGCAACTTTCTGAGAACATTTCTTTTCGGCCTTCTTGTATCGAGAAGCATTGCACACAGGACAGCTGGTTTTTTCCGCGTGCTCCTTCTGATAAATGATGCAATCATTGGTGCATGTGTGGTATCTAATGTGCGGCGAATCAAGAGGGCACACGATTTTCTTGGCCTCATTGACAGTAGTAGGACACAGGCTCCCTACAGGGAGAACCTTCTTTAGATACATGAGAAGCTCATCGAGGCTTCTGTCGGTCCATTTGTTTTTAGCCTTTGTCCTTAGGAGTTTGAGCGTGAAACTCAAGCGGGTCACCTCTGGATTGCAACCACCATACAATGGAGTCTTCGAGTCTACCTCAAGTTGCTCCAGCTTGGACTTCTCTCTTGAAGCAGTGCTGTCACTAGTCGTCTTCTTGCGAAGCAGGTCTCGAACATGATGATCCTGCAGGATTGAAATTAGTAACGACGAATGTTGCGGCGTGTCCGCGGTGTCATGTCCGGCCTCTTCTCCGCCGCCATGTCCATCGCTGCCATGTTCGTCCTCTTCTCCGCCACCATGTCCAGCCTCTTCTTTGCTGCCATGACCGGCCTATTCTCCGCCGCCATGTCCGTCCTCTTCTCCGCCGCCATTATCGGTCATCTCTTTGTGAGGTCCAATGTCCTCATTAGCTTCCCCATCGACGGCATCATCTTCACTTATCCACTGAGTATAGCCATCCATGTAACCAATCATGAGCTGGTGTGCTTTCGATGGCCTGCCTTAAAGGGGTTGTGCAAGACTCCTCCTTTGCATCTTTGACACGGACATAAAATCTCCTTACGGTAATTTTCATACTTGTCGTGCACCGCGGATCAGAACCATCTTTCCACCATCGTTCCACTGACCTTCATGATCACCTACGCAATATAATTAATAAGCAAAAGGATTATAAACGCATGCATGCATCAAAGTCATACAAAAACTCGGCATGACCTTCCCTAAAAAAGGACATATCGAGTTTGCCCAAAATTCGCCGAAATGGAAATAAATCGACATTTCGGCAAAACATAAGAAACTCTCATGTCACACACAATTCGAAAAATACACATATAGGCGGAAACTCTCCGCCGCAATTATTATCGGTCCTATCGCACACATATTTTCCACTAATTCTTCCAAAGCACAATTTTTTACTCACCTAGATATCTCGAGAGAGAAGCAAAGTGACTAGAAGATGGCTTTAATTACTTTATTAAAGAATAGATCTAGTTGTGGAGTTGATAGGTTCCACATACTAAATGGATACATCTAGCTAGTAGGGGAAGGAGATGCATGGCTAGATCTAACTAGTGGAGGGAGGAGAGAATAGTGAGGAAGCATTAAAGTGGAGGGAGGAGGGAATAGATCTAGTTGGGTGCATTAATGGAGATGGTGGAGGGGGCATGAAAGTAGAGAGATGAGAGGTAGGAGAAGGAAGAGAGAACAAATCAGTGGTAGTAGTAATGGGGGAGAAGAAAGTGAGAAAGAAAGTGAGGAAGGGAGGAAGGGGGAGGGGGAGAGGGTGGGGGGAAGAAGGTGTCTATGCGCCTTAGAAGTAGCGCGCTTCCAGTGAACGCGCTACTGCTATCCGCACTAGCAGTAGCGCGACAATTAAAGTCACGCTGTCACTAAGCGGGGCCGACCAGGTGGCATAGTGCGAGCGTACTTGCATCCAGTCTTTTCAAAACGTGCTACTGCTAAACTACTTAGCAGTAACGTGCTTCCTCAATGTGCGCTGCTACTCTGCATAGTCGGGTGGGTAACCATACCAGCAGCGCCCTTTATTCTCCCGTGCTACAGCTAAGCTGGAGCAGTAGCACATTTTATTGACACGTGCTACGGCTAAGTAGTAGTAGCGCGTTCCTCTAAGCCGCGCTACTGTTAAATCTCCACCAATAGGCTTTTCCCTAGTAGTGACACACACGCGCGCGTTAGAGAGACGCGCAAACCACTGCATTGCTCGGCCACGACCACCCATCGATTGCCCACCGTAACCGGGAAATCCCCGTAAATTTCCTCGCCCTCACTTCTACAACGATTTTTTACGTCATGGACGGCCCAAATAGTGTCATGCAGGTGCATATCTGGCTCGCCCAGGACGAAAAGCCCAGTTTCTATCATGATTTTTTGTCATAGAAGTGGGAGCCCACCATATCTATGATGATACGTGTTTTTGTCACAATTATGATCATGGAAGTGTCATATCCATGAAAGAAAAAGTTTCCATTCGGCCCATAATGTCATGGATGTGTCTTTTTTGTTGTGTATGTTGCGCACGTGGTAGGGCCACTCTTCGTACGCTTTTCAGTATAAAGATAGAGAACACTTTATGTAGTTAACACTACAAGTAGAAAAGCATCCAACGGAGGGTGCGAGAGATCCCAACATCCCACTTCCCAAGTATGGATATAGGTCAGTGTCTTGGATTAACCAGAAGTACAAACACCCAACTATTTGTCAACTCACAATGTAATGTGATAGTCATATCTTGCGCGTGGGAACGAATGTTCTCGGCAAAAGTTTGCCCAAAACAAAAGCTTAACACCTTAATAACTTCGAACAGGAGTACTTAGCTTACCATTCACACGAGGTGCATACTCTTGATTTCAGGGATCTGCTTTTTCCGCCGAAGGATCTGATGTGGCTAGGTCTTAGTCCATGATGACCATATGAGATCCGTCTTCTGCCTGCCCGATCTTCATGACGAAAATTTTCATCAGCTCGCGAGGCCTCCTGGCCAGGTTCGGTCTCCCGAACACTCACGGTAGGAAGGCCTCAGGTCTCGAAACAACGAGCCGATGTCGACCAGGTCCCAAGAGGCGGCTAGTTTGCTCCGCCCGGGCGCTGATACATTGTGTAGATGCGTTGGGTTTTTTCCCGAAGAGGAAGGGATTGATGTAGTAAAGTATCAACAAGTATTTCCCTCAATAAGAACCAAGGTTTATCGAACCAATAGGAGGATCACGCAAACTTCCCATCAACGGTACCTATACACACAAGAACAAGATACTTGCACCCAACATGGGCAAGAGGGTTGTCAATCCCCTTGTACTCGTTAATTGCAAGGATCAAATCTAATAGTGGTAGATAGATAAATATATAACTAAAATTAAATAGAAGGTAAATAAATGCAGCAAAGTAAATAGGTTTTTAATAAATATATTTCATAGACCTAGGAGCCATAGTTTTAACTAGAGGCATCTCTCTCAAGAACATAGCATACGGTGGTTAGACAAATTACTATTGGGCAATTGGTAGAAAAGTGCATAGTGATGTCGTTATTCATGGCATGATCATGTACATAGGCATTATGTCCATGAAGAGTAGATCGAGACACTCTTGCATCTACTACTATTACTCGACTAATCGACCACTATCCAGCATGCAACTATGGTATGAAGTTCATGACAAATATAATAACGCTTTAAGTGAGATGACATAATGTAGACAATGTACGACAAGCAATATGTTCAGACCCCTTCATTTTATCCTTAGTTGCGCAATACAAATAGATGCCTCGCTACCCCTTCTGTCACGAGGTGAGGACATGAACCCACTACTATGCACCACTCCCTCTGTTGATCTACTCATCTAGGACAAAGCAAACTCATAGATCAGAAAGCATGCATAGATATAACAATCACACATAATAAAGTTCAGATTTGACTCAATTACTTTCAGTGAATAATCTGACCATAAACCCACAATTCATCGGATCCCAACAAATACACCGCAAAATAGGATTACATCGGATAGTTCTCTGAAGAGAACATTGTATTGAAGATCAAAGAGAGACAGAGAGAGAGAGAGAGAAAGTGAGTGAACTACTCACGCATTATCATGGAGGCAACAAGGTTGATGAAGATAGCCTCCGTGATCAATTCCCCCTCCAGCAAAGTACCGACGGAGGCCTCCAGATGGGATCGCGGAAGACCAAAGGCTTGCCCTGGTAGAAAAATTGTTTCGGGTGTCCCTCTGGTGGATTGTGATTTTTAGGAATTTGTAGAAGTGGAATTAGGTCAGGCGACCTACGAGGGGCCCATAAGCTCACACGGTGCACCCCCTGTGCACGTGCTGCCTGGACTTGTGGCCCTCTCGTGTGGCTTCAGGTTTCCCTCCTATGCTCCATGGGTCCCTTCTGATCCAAAAAGATCACTGTAAAGTTTCACTTCAATTGGACTTCGTTTGCTATTGTTTTCCCGGGTAACAAAAAATAGGCAAAAAACATGAACTGACAGTTGGAACTGAATTAATAGGTTAGTTCTCAAAAATGATATAAAATGGCCTCTAAATCATGTAAGATTGATAATATAATAGCATGAAACAATGAAAAATTATATATACATTGAAGACGTATCAGGCACACTTGTATACAAGGGCATAGAGATCTTCCATAGCGTGCGCCCAGTGAGCTGTCGTTGCTTCGCAGACCCGAGCACTACGAGCGTTCAAGTAGAAGGCCGTAATTGCCAAGGCGATAGGTGGCCCACGAAGCCTTCATTCCACCCTACGGAAACATCGGATCAATTACTAGAGCGTCTCGCCCTGCATCTGCTTGAGGCAGCAGAGCGTGACGTCGTCTGGGTCATCTATCGGGAGACCCCATTCCCCACGTGGGGTCTCGATAGTGGCCGCTCACGGGCACCAAGGATGGTGCCCCATCTTTCCTCTATTGGGGGCGAACCACACAACCTTGGCCTTGCCAGGCATGTGGCTTCGCTGAAGGCGAGACGGGGTATTGTCCCTTTGACAACGTGACCGAAGTCCTTGCGGGTGTCCAGGAGGAGGCACCATGGACTTCGGCAGCCATACCCTAGCGATCCGCACACGACATTGAGGAAGAAGTTTGTGACGATGAAATTGGCGTCTTTTTAGATGCCGACGGATTTGTCGATGTAGGTCTACATGAGTGCCTCCCTGCCTGGCGTGCCATATGTCGGCAGACGTGTGCAGAATACACGAGTGTGACACCAACACTCCTCCGTTGTTCATGGATGGGGCACGAAGGTTTGAACCTACTCTATTTGAAATGCATAGAATGGACACGATTGGTTACCCAGGTTTGGGCTGCATGGTTGTGTAATACCCTACTCCTGCTTTGGTGTGTTTAAAGGTGTGACTTGACAACAACAAAAAAGTTCTCAGGAACGGAAAGGCATGTGTGGTCCTATTGTTCTTCCAAGAAGTATCGAACCCATGGTTATGCAATTTTTATCCCCAAAACTTCTCTCCCCCCTTAACCCTTTGGTATGGACCTCCTTTTATAGTTCAAGGGGTACCACATGCCTTTGAGGCTAAGGTAAAATATACTGGGTCAAACTAGGTAGGTATGCGCATTTAATGCTTTGGTGAAGTGGCGATGCCTTTTGGCTTCCAGGAACGACCACCTGTCTTATCATAACTGACCTAGGCGATGCCTTCCAGAGTCGTGACATGTTTCAGTACAAGTGTACACCATGCGGTGGCGTGGGTGAGTCACCCCTTACATCTTGTCCACCGTCTGTCCCGCTTGCCCTCCGGCTGTGTTGCAGACATGTTGTTTGAGTAAATAACAAACGCACCACACGTGGAGGAGATAGCTTACTGTCGAAGGCTAGCTGAGTGCGGCCCAGCCTGGGCTGATCGTTGCTAGGCGTGCTCGTTCCCGGTTGTTGGACTGCAGGGGTCGCTGCTGGGTCTTGTGGAACTTCTCTTCCTCACCTCGACCAAGCCCGCATGGTTGGTGCAGTGTTCTAATGATACAAAGATCTGGATGCCACCTCCGAGCTAGCCCTTTTATGTTGGTGTTTGGCTGGTGTTATTCTTCATGAAGATTTGCATGCCCCCACTAAACAGTGGTGATACGCGGTTCGGCCTTCTTTTTGAGTGATGAATGGGAAGACCATGGCTGGTGCGCCATTGGGTACATGGGTCTATTTGCCACTGTACCGACAAGGGACTGGCACATAAGGCACAAAGATTCAGGGCCCCTCTCAGGACCGGGTCATGAAAGATGGTATAAGTGCAAATGTTGTCTGTAGGTCGTGACCCTAGGAAATGGAAAGCCCATGCGAACAAACCTATTTTCTATTACCTACTATTCATTAGTCTTATATCTTCTTACCCCATTCATTTCTCAATCTCTTCTCGACGGAGCGAAATCCCCCTAGATCTCACGGTAGGGGTCCAAGCGCAGCTGGAAGCCATGGGTCGAAGGTCACCCGATGGGCTTATCCATGTTCGGGCCTCCGGAGAGTAATACCCTCTGTCTTGCTAGTTTTGTTGATTCATAGTGGAGGGATACCTCGTATGAGGGGTTACAATGGTGTATGTGATTGCTACCGAGAGTTCTTCTATCTATGGAGATGCTAATGGGTACCCTAGACCTCCCCTTATATCATTAGGAGACCACTCTAGGATTTACATGGTAGATGCCATTTGGGGCACCGCCACCCTATCTTCTTGGAGGCCACAGAGATGCTCCACCTCCTAGGGTTCCTTCTTTGCCTCGGGACTAATGGGCCTCATGTCTGGTATGAGGTCGGGATCCTCGTCTTTGGTCACCCAAGGTACATGACCCCGTCAGTAGCCCCCGAGCGTGGCGGAGGTCACAATAGATGAGATCTCCGCCAGGCTCTCATGCCTTGCTGAGGATCTTCTTCGGGAAATATATTGACGAAGATTCTTGTAAGGTCTTTATTGGGTCTCGAAGAGGTGATGCCATCGCAAGCGTTGCTCCGACTATTCTGCAAAAAACAAAAAACTTGTGGAAATGGAGGGAAATACCCATTCCGCCTCGGGTGGATGAGGCTTCTGGTCCGGCCGCCTACAAGAAGGGGGAACAGAGGGTTCCAAACCCTACCTGGATTCATTCCATCCAATTGGTTCATCTTGAAAACTTCTCAATGCACCGCTGCTGTGCTTTTGCTTTTTTCCTACCTCTACGCGTCTCTTTTCCTTTCATGCCAATGGACAGGACGCGGAGCGAGAATAAGGAGCGACCCCTTGCCACGAATCGCCATCGAGTGCTACCAGTGGTAAGCGGAATCTGTCCGCCTTCGGGATGAAGGGGAACTGGATGCGCACATCCCCCAAGTCCATCTGGAAGTGGTTCACCACTAAGACTATGGAGGGTGAGATCCAGCGGTATAAGTACAATCTGCTTATGCCGGCGAATCTAAGCGTCTGTGTCCTAGCCAAAGAGGTATCGTCGGAGCCCCACGAGGGCAAGAACATCCTCTGCTTGGGTGACTTCGGGTGGGGGCTTGGTTTCCCACTCCATTCTTTCGCGCGGGGGCTCCTGCACTTTTCCGGGTGTCAAGTGCAATCCACTCCACCGAACGTGGTGCTTCATATCGCAAATTTCATGACTTTTTGCGAGTGCTACCATTGGACAACTGGTAATTTTGAGGTGTTCCGCTACTTCTTCAGGGTCCGCGTGCAATCGAAAGAGGGTGCTGTCTACGACCTTGGCGGGATTATTCTGCAACTTTGCTCTAATTCCACATTCTTCTCTTTTGACCTCCCGAAGTCCATTCGGGAGTGGCAGAAATCCTGGTTCTGCAATGAGAGTCTCGATAAAGATCCGTCGGCCATCGTGAACGAGCCCCCACAGAAGCGGCAATCGTAGGCTCCGCTGACCAAACTGACGCCAGAGGTCAAGGCTGGAAGAGGCCTCCGCTCGTCTGAAGAAACGCGGTTTGACAGGAGGTCATATCATGCGCATTTGGGTGGCACGTCGCATCCTCTCACTACAGTCTCGACTACTGCTGATGTCGACACATGCTAGCCCGAAGGACCCCACAAGGGTCTCCTAAGAGGAGTTGAACCCTGAGGCCGTTGAAGCTTGCCTCGGCTCCCTGGTGGGGCTAAATGCCATCGCCAAGCCTCACAAGAAGGCCATGCTGCCTTTTCTGGTCACTCTTCCCCCAGGGAGCGTAATTGTTATTTTATGGTCCTATCACTATTGGAGGCCGGGGGCTATGTCATGAATTCTCTCTATTATTTTTGTGAGGGCTTTGCTGCCTTCGAGGCCTTTAGCTTAGAGCCCCCGCTTCCAAGGCAGGAGATGAGCCTTGGTGTGGACGCTCTTATGACCGTGGCCTCTCCCGGGCCTTCCTCTAAAGGAACTAGGTTTGCCAAGACGCAGAGGGGGTCTCCGGAAGAGGCTTCGTAGGAAGCCTCTGAGGGCGACGAAAGCGCGTCATCCCCTTCGAGCGGCCCTGGCAGCGATGATGGTGGGGATGATGATGACAACCACGTCATTTGTTCATCTAGTTCATCCGAGTAGTCGCCGTATATCCATTGACTCCATGTTCTTTTAGCAAATATAGTCTTGGCTTGATCTCCGCTGTGTTTTCGTAATACAATAGATCTGAAATACTTCACCCATGAGATCGTGCGAATACCTTGGTTTCGGTTCCTCCACTGCCTCTAAGGCATTTATTTTCATTTCCCCTACATATATTAGATCCATTCATACCTCTGTTTCGGTAGAAATTTGTTTGTAGGCGAAGATTTTTTCCAATTCTTTTTATAGACTTTTGAACTGCTCCTAAGCTAGCTTGAACAAATGTCGGCTCGTTCCTGTACTTCTCCGCCGGCTCAAATGCTCAGTCTGTTCAATTAGCCGGCTTACCAGAGAATAAAACATCTTTAGTTTCTTATCTTGTAAACTCATGTGAGGCGTCAACCTTCTCTCCAAATGCTGGCTCACCATAACCGGCTCTTTTAACTTGCTAGTGACCCAGTTCACTTTATTGCTTTATAGGACGGCTCGTCACTCTTTTTTCTTTCTGTATTGTAGTCTGTACTGTTAAGATCACAATGCCTCCCAAGAAGACCAAATCATGTGGCTGGGTTAGATCCCAAGAATCAACACTCACTTTGGAGAACCTTGTATCTCGAGGCCTTTTGTCGGCTCAAAATGTAATTAGTTGGCGAGCGCCTGAAGCAGAACCCTTCCCTCAACCTGAGCCAGGGGAGATTGTTTGTTTCACAGATCACCTGCATAGGGGGCTTTGGCCACCCGGCTCAAAGTTTTCTAGGGATCTCCTGAATTTCTTCAACCTCAGACCCGAAGACATTGGTCCCAACTCGATGACTAATATCTGCCAATTTCAAGTACTTTGCGAAGTATGTCTCCAACTTGAGCCGTCCATGACTCTTTTTAGAGAGTTTTTCTGAATCAATCACGAGACCGAAGTGAAAAACGGCCCCAGTGTGGAACTTGGCGGGATTTCTATTCAAAAAAGGAAGAATAATCCATTCCCTGAATCGAAACTGGCGAGTCATCCCAAAGGGTGGAAAAAAACCCTAGTTATATTGCAAAAACACTGCCCCTGCGGACTAGAATCCTCTGTCGGGTTATCGATTGGAAAGTCTTGGTGCCAATGCTAATTTTCCGGGTTGGCCAACTGAAGAGGAGAGAAAATTGCTAGCGCCTGTGCTTTTGAAGCTAAGGGCCTTGACTGCTCAAGGCCTTACCGGAATAGATCTAATCCGGTGCTGGATAACCTGGTGGATCCAACCTGTTAGCATGAGAGACGACTTGATGTGCAATTACACTGGCGTGCAAAAATATGCTCAGCGCTTCAGCAGGAAGGAACTGTCTGATAGTGATATCAATAAGGCTACCAAAAAATTCTTTAGCGACTCAAAAGAGAAGTAGCGTGACCGGACTAAAAAATCCAGTTCCTCCGGTATGTTTTCCTTTTTGTGAACTTTGTTTCATTTCTTGTTAACTTCAGTTTGTCTATCATACTTATTACCCGGCTTGTATTACTGCAGGAAAACTCTGATTTCTGGAAAGCCACATCCAAGACTCCTGCTGTGTCATCGGGTCAATTGGATGACCCGGCTCATGAATCGTCCTCAGGAGAGGAATCTGAGGTAGAACTCGACTCGCTTGGTCATTTATTCATTGAACTTGCTGATGCATCCTCTTTCCACGATAACACTCAAACGAGTCAAGCCGTCAACGTTGAGATAATTTCGATTTCCTCCAACTCTTCAGAAACGTATATCCCAAGGAAGCCAAGACGAACCGTTAGGAAAGTTAAGGTTTCTCACACAGATGCTCACTTAGACCCCACCTTTATTTTGAAGAAAACTCAAAACGCCGACCAGTCGAGGCGCAAGACCCGAAGTACCTTGGGCGAGTTAGCTTCCAGCTTATCTCTTCAGCCGTCCGCCCGTAGGCAGCGAGTGAGGTGCCGCATAGTCCAACTGCCTCTCGTCTGAAAGACGACCATTTTAAGAAACCTCTTAGTCCTTCTAATTCGCTTTATCAGGAATCGCCGCCCTCTTCTGGCGACTCAACAGCAACACAACTTCCGCCTTTTACCATCAATTGTGGGTAAGCTTCTATTTGTACTGGTGTTGTGTATGTTGTCATGACCTGTCTTTTTTCTTAATTCCATACTTGGTATTGATGACTGCAGAGCTAAGGTTGTGCTGAGGAAACAATCGGCTGGGTCATCCTCCGGTGCTGCAGATCAACATATCCCAAACCCGCCGCCAGATGAGGCGGCCATTCATGTTGAAACTTTTGTTGAAAATAACCCGGACACGAGGGATGAGCCAACCCCTGATGTGGAGATGGCCCATAGTAATGAACCAGTTATCATGGAAATGGCGGTTGAAAACCAAGACGTGTCAATTGAACCGGCCTTTCAACCACCAAGTCCTCCTCATCCTACGAGTCCTGCGACCAACGTAGATGATGCCACTCCATCAGCCGCTAAAGATGCCACAGAAGTTTTCATTGTGAAGGAAAGTTTCCAACTCCTGTTACTTCATCAGCTTTGGCTAAAGTTATGACCAAACATGAGCCGGAGATGTCGGAGAAAGGGAAAACAAAGATGGAACTTTCGGAATTCTCTGCCTTCGAGACTGACGTTTTATATAAGAAATATCTAACCCGTCTATCTGAGAGCCGTGAGATTGAGATGAACTTGGCCAATGCTATGAAGCAAAAATATGAGGTAAAATTTTACCTTTTATCTCATCCATGTATACTCTTATAGCCCCCAAGGGCCATCTTAGTATGAAGTAGTGAGCTGGGTCTATTAATGTGGGTATAAGAACCAACCGTAGCCCCCAAGGGCGGGTCATTATGATAATAATGAGCCGGTACTCCAGTAGCCCCCAAGGGTCGGCTCATCTATTTGAGATAGCGGGTCTTTGTGATTTGTAAATAAAGAAGCAATATACATTAGCTCCCAAGTGACATGTAGATTGCTTGCAACTGCATGAGACTTATAAGAAACTGATTTGTGAATGTTATAGCACCCAAGTGCCGAGTCATCTACCTGTGCCGGCTCAGGTCTTGAATACTCGTTCTCATTCCTTATTTGTGGAGGATTCATTACACGAAACAGAATTTGTCGTGGATGACTTACAGAGGTGGATGAAATAGGAGAAAAAGCTGAAGGCTGACAGAAATCTTTCGGCGTCTCGCCTCCAAGATTCTGCACGTCAAGCAAATGAACTCCTCAATGAAGCCAAGGCCAATTTTGATATAGAAAGATCCGCCCTTATGAAACGTGCTGAGGACACCGAAAAGAATCTTCGATCTGTGGCCAGAGAGTGGCAGATGCTAATAAAACAAAATAACGAAATGGTTACTACCATTTTCAGTAAGTTTGCTAGTCTCTTGTATCCGGCTTAAATTCCGGGTCAGTGCTTTTGCCGACTTATGTTGATGTTTATCCTCTTTGTGCAGGTCGAAAAGATCACAATCTGGTTCAGAAACCAATAGTCAAACTCAAGGCAATCTTCACATATGTGGAGCTGCTGTTCACAGGATCTATTTTTGCAATTATGGTGGTGAAGAACATTGAGCATCCTCCAACAAAAATTAAAGATATGCTGAATCACCTATCTACAATCCCTCAGTGGGTGCAGGAAATCAAAAGGGCGGCGGCTCGAATGGGAGCGAATATGGCGCTTGGAAGGGCAAAAGCGTATCTGCCTGAATTCGACTTCTCGGCGTTGAGGGGCAGGTTTCCGGAATATAAGATTGATGGCTCTGAGTTTTCTGAAGGAAACTTCGCCACGTGCGTAAAAGAGACCCGCCCACTGGCAACACTTCTTGCAGATGAGCGGAATTTGGCAAAGTACCAAGCTGCCCACTCCATGGATAACAAGCGCATGGATCCGCCTAGAGACCAATTTTCTGAACTCGTGCCCCCCGCCGTAAGCGTTCTTTTTCCCCTGATGTTGACCCGTCCGTTATCGTGCCTGGCGACTCAAACTTCCAAGCTTTGACCACAATTCAGTGGGTGCAAAAGGACCACCAGGTCCAAGACGATGAGCCGGAGCAAGCGGAGCAAGAAGCTACGGGTGAAGGTGAAGACACAGAAGCTGCGAGGCAGGATGCTTAAGCCGGTCTTCTAGGAGCAATGGTTTGGTCTATGTAAAACACTTGTGATGTTTTGTGGTTCCTGATGGGAGCCTGTAAAAGAGATAGAAACTCTTGACCCGCCTGAAGTGCCATCGCGCATGCTATCCTGTTGTTAACTTATGATATCTTTTGTTACAACTTTCCAATGAATTTCCTTTGAATATCTATGTTTGTGATCCATGAGCCGCCCTTATCGTGTACAAAATGAGCCGGTAAAATAAGGTCAATCATGATTGCCATTTATGGATGTATCCACAATCTGATCATCGTATGATACATAATTATGAGCCAAATGTTTATCGTTGACCCGGTAAAAATGGAACAGTTTAATTCCCGAAGACATAAGAAAAAGATATGATGCAATAATAAGAATGCAAAACATTATAATAAGCCGCCTTTTAAATTAATATAAAGACTTTTAGTCTTGCTTCGATGAAGTAGGCATGATTGCTTATGGTTTATCCTTGCTTTCTGTAAGCCGGCTCTCACGTGACTGAAGCCAGTGTTTTAACCTGGATAAGTTCAGGGTCCATATGGATTGACTTATCGAGTGTACACGGTGTCACTTTGTTCGGAGTAGCATCTTGCAAACAGGCAAGTTTAACCAAGTTTATAATGGCTTTTAGTCGGGTCAAGAGGGAAATTATGAATGGCTAACTCGTTGAGTCGGGTTATGATTTAACCAAGTTGAAGTGACTTGTGTTCAAAGAATAAGGACTCATGCAATTTTGTAGCTGAAACGACAGAGACCCCGAGTTTCGGGCGTGCCGGCTTTATTATATTGAAAACAAAAGTATATACATGAGTATGTACATTGATTGGGAGCCAATGGCTCTAAGTGAAGTAAGGCCGGAGATGAGCAATATTCCAGGGCCTATTGGTCTCTTCCTCTGAAGTGCGTGACTCCTTGTGTTCTCGTATGTCAATCAGATAATATGACCCGTTGTTGAGGTTTTTGCTGATGACAAAAGGCTCTTCCCAAGGTGGTGAAATCTTATGCATCCCTGTTTGATCTTGAATCGGATGGAGCACTAAGTCACCTTCTTGGAAAGTTTGGCCGTGAACTCTATGGCTATGATAGCGACGTAGGTCTTGTCGATATATGGCTGATCGTGCGGCTGCTAAGGCACGTTCTTCTTCTAAGGCATCCAAAGAATATTGAGGCGCCTGCTCATTGTCTTCTTCAACATATGCAGTAACCCGAGGGAAATCATGGAGAATATCACTTGGCAGTACAACCTCTGCACCGTAAACCAGAAAGAACGGTGTATAACCAGTGGATCTGTTGGGGGTTGTTCGTATGCTCCAAAGCACCGAGGGGAGTTCTTCAACCCAACAGCCCGGGGTTCATTGTAGTGGAACCATGAGCCGAGGTTTGATTCCTCTCAATATCTCCTCATGAGCTCGCTCAGCCTGTCCATTAGACTGCGGACGTGCAACCGCAGCCAAATCAAGCCGGATATGCTCACGCTGACATAACTGCTCCATTGCTCCCTTGGATAAACTAGTGCCATTACCGGTGATGATACTATGTGGATATCCAAAGCGGAAGATCAACTTGTTCAAAAAATTGACGGTTGTCTCTGCATCACAATTACTAACAGGCTCTGCTTCGACCCACTTGGTAAACTTATCAATTGCCACCAAGAGGTGAGTTTTCTTATCAGAAGACGGCTTGAACGGGCCTAACATGTCAAGCCCCCGAATTGCAAACGGCCAGGTTATGGGAATCATATGCAATTCTTGAGCCGACACATGAACTTGACGAGCAAATTTTTGGCATCCGTCGCATTTACGCACAATCTCCACTGCATCTGCATGAGCCGTTAGCCAATAAAACCCATGTCCAAAAGCTTTGGCCACCAAGGACCGTGAGCTGGCGTGATGACCACAATCACCCGCGTGGATTTCATTGAGAATTTCTTGGCCTTCCTCGGGAGAAACACATCGTTGAAACACACCAGTGCTGCTTCGACGGTGTAACTCGCCATTAACTATGGCCATCGACTTCGAACGCCTGATAATCTGTCAAGCCGTTATTTCCTCAGCTGGAAACTCGCCACGACTGAGATAAGCCAAATATGGTATTGTCCAATCAGAAAAAGCATGGAGAGCCTCCAACAATTGTGCCTCCGGGTCCGGAATAGCAATGTCTTTTCCTCGGACGACAACTTGACTGACGGGTGATGAAGCACATGAAGGAAAACATTGGGAGGTACCGGCTTACGCTGGGAGCCGAGACGTGATAGGGGATATGCCGCCTCATTAAGCCGGTGATCAATGTGATCAACCTGATAACCTGTAACAGCCCAAGACCGTCCAGAGCATTCATGTCTTTTTCTATTGTCGTCGTGTGATTCATTTGTTTATCACATTCATCATTCGCATCATCCGCATTGCATCGGCACTCCCTTTCCATCTTTTTCAAAACTTGCATCCATTCGTAGTTGCCGGTTCTCCCCGTTCTCGTCATTGACCGCTTCGAGACCAACAACACATGCCCGCGCCCGTGGCATTGTTAGAATATTGTTTTTAAAGTGCGTATAAAATATTATTGGAATGGGATGAAACTTGGTGAGCGGTCGTAATATATTGTTGGTAGACCGCCTGCCAAATTTTGTCGCATTTGGAGGTCGTTTGATATCCGAAATGTTAAACATATAAGGGCACTGTAGCCGGTCAAATTATCGGATGTGTTTCGTAAATGTAAACTGATGTCGGGTTGCCCGTCTCCGCTCAGTCTAAGTCATTCTAACCCTTGACCCAAACGGTCCTATCACGATCCGACGCCTGAAAATTGTTCCAAAGGCTTCCTCTTTTCCTATAAACCACCCCACCTAGACAAACCCTAAAATCTAGGGACAATGTCCCATCCCGCCGCCAGCCAGCCACGGTGTTCCTCGGGATCCTTCCCAATCCACCCACCTACTCCCATCGTTTTCCCCGATGAACCAACCAGCGCCATGGACGCGTCCAGCTCCTGCAGGAGACAGATCCAACGCCTGCAGTCTCCCTCCTTCTGATCCAACCAGCGCCCGATTGCTCCTCCCGCAGCGCGGACGCGTCCACCCAACCGGATGCCTAGCCGCTCCAGCAGCCATGGTCATGGCGCCCGAGCGTCCGTGCCTTCCCGTGCCCGTGCACTCGCGAGAGGAACTCCCCTGCACCGGCTAGCCACCGGCGACCTCCAGGCCGGTCCCCTCGTGCCTCCTTCCCCTCTCCTTTCTCCTGCTCCTCCATCCTCTATCCCTTTCTCTTAGCTCCCTATCCCTCGTGCTATCTTCTCGCAGGAGCCACCATGGCTGACCGAAGCTTCGACCGCTGCTTCCATGCTCCCCGCGCTCGCCGCCGCACCTCCAGCACTCATCGCCGACCTGCAGGACCAGCAGAACGAACAAGGACGCTGTCTCTCCGTGGAGCCTCCTCTGCTTAGAGCTTCATCACCCTCGCCCACACCGGATCCACCTCCTCTCGACCGGACCCAGCGCCACCATGGTCCTGCTGACCTCGACCCCCTCTGCCAGCGCCATCCCCGTCCGGTTCCCAGGCACCACAGCTCTGTAGCCCCCAGACCCGCCATTGTTCTGTTGTAGCCTATGTGTGTTCGTGGAGAGGAAGACCCATCGAAACTTTAGCACTTATTGGACTTATATGCTATCATATCAAACGAGCAAGCACCACCTAGCCGGTTAGCACCGTTCGGTTCCAACTCCGAGATCTGGGGTTCGAATCCTAGGTGTGTCAATAATATTTTTTCCCTGTTTATGTTGATACGCAACATGCCAAATTATACTTCATCTATGCAGAATCATGTGCGATATCTCAAGCAGCTTAGTTGGCTAGCGCAGCACGTCTGCAACCACGAGGTCCAGGGATCAAATCCCCATGGCCTACCTTTTATTTTTAGCCTCTGTGCTTTTTTACTCCCACGCGCATAGAGCCGCATTGGGCCGGATCTTCTGCCGGGTTTGCGCAGTGCGTTGCATTCATCCCATATATGTTTTTTTTCTGCTCTGTGGATTTTGCTTTTAATCAAGACATGCATTATTACAGATTTTGCCACTGTTTTAAAATGCATATGACTAAATATTCATGCACCCAAATAAAACATGTTATATAGGTAAAATGTGTATAATTTCATGTAGTTTCTCAATAACCAACTTTCTTCCAAGATAAAAATGTTTAAACTTGATGTTTGTTTAAATTTGCGTAAATGCCATGTTATAACGGTTTATTTCGTAACTAAATAACCGTAGCTCTGATTTTATTGATCCACATATGTAACTTGCTTAGAAAAATGTGTAGAATTACATGGTAAAATTGCTTTTGCTCTTTAACAACTCTAAAATACGTGTTAGACAGATCTGAACCAAATTCATAATATGCTTATGAGGTCGTTTCGGAGATACTATATGTTGCTTCCGGCCTCATTGTCGGGCTCCTGGGACTAGGGGTACCCAGACCCGTCTGCCCGAGGCCCAAGACACGACGCGCGGCGTAAGCCCAGTAAGGCCCGACATGGGCTTCATGAGCGAGGCCTTCACGAGGGCCCCCGCTTCGCGAGGCATCCGGGGAGAGGCGCCTCCGGGAGCCTCATGAGGAGGCACGCGCAAGGTCGCCTCTCGGGGCTACCCCCCGGGGGCTTCGCGGGACGGGCTAATCAAGGCTAGCTCGGCGGGGCCCTGCTGCCCTGCACCTTCACGTGGGTGACAAGCACGAATGAAGGTGTTTCCCTCTTCTGTGCTAAGGAAGTGAGGCTAGCTCGCCCGCTCCCAAAGCAATTGCCCAAAGGTTTCCTATTTGATCCAAGAGGACCGAGGCAGAGGGCTCACAATGACGGAGGTCGTCCCCGAGCCCACCGGCGCGTCATGGAGGGAAGCTTTCGCAGGCTAAGACTCCTTTTGTCAGGATAAGCTGCAGTCCTGCCCCCTTTAAACTAGCACTTGTGGCAACCTTTCCTGCCTGATATTTTCGGGGTAAGAGGACCACAGTCAGTATAAGAGGAACGGGGGAGCCACGGTAGCAGCGACGAACCTCCTCTGTATTCACTCTCACCCCTAAGAAATCCAGACAAGCAGGAGTAGGGTTTTGCACCGCGAGGTGGCCCGAACATGGGTAAACCACCGCGTTCTTTGTCCTTCCCCCAAGATCAAGCACGCCGGAGCATCGCTGTAGTTTAGCAAGATAGAGCAGGGTTTGAGAGCCGGCGCACCCCACAGTTCGAACCTCTTTGGGTCCCTAGAGCCCCGACTCCGACATTTGGTGCTCCAGGTAGGGGTGCACCGCTGTTCTTCAGCCTCGTTCCGGCTCTATCCTTGCCAACGCCATGGCTAATGCTCGCCCTGCCGGCACCGCAGTTGTCGCCGTTGTCAACCTTGCTGCCCGTGAGCAGCAAGACTCCTCGCGCCCCCCGTGCGGCCAAGGTTCCTTCCACTCGTGCCCACTTTGGGGATCTGAACGCGCAGGACGCGCAGCTCATGGCGGGGAACTGCTTCGCCACCGCCTGAAGGACGGTGGCCACGACACCTGGGTGGTCCACATCGTCGAGCTCCTTACCGTCGCCAGAAGAGCCTGGCACCCTACCGCCCGCTACAACCCCCGCCGCCTCAGCTAGGAACGCAGCGTGCGGGTGCAGCCCAAACAAGCCTGGGCACGATGCACTCCCGCGCGACCTGCCCCGCCTCCTCCTCCTCCTCCGTGTTCCCGGGGCTGAGCCCGAGCGGGGGCGCGCCCCCGTCCTGTTCTGCGCTTACCACAACGTGCGCACTCAAAATACCGAAGACTGCCGGGCACTCAGCCCCCCCCCACGGCGAGAGCGCCGGTCGGCGCCCGTGCCGCGGCGGGCGTGGCGCCGGCCCCGGAGGCGGATGGAGCAACGGAGCGAGGGACCAGGATGAGCGCGGGCAGCCCTGTGGGGGCGACAGGCGCGATGGGCCTCCTGAGAACGCCAAGCGTGGGCAGCCTCGCGAGGCACGCCCTCAGGGCAATGTGGTTCTTCTGCATCGACCACCGCCGCCCGACGGGAGTGGCAGTGGCCATCCTGGCGAAGGGGCCGGGAACAATCAGTTGCCTCGCGCGGTGGCGTGTATCCTTGGTGGCGCCTATGCACCTTTGTCGGACGCCTTGTTCAAGCAGCTCCCTCGTGAGGCAGGTGCCCCCCCTCCCCCGAGGCTGGGGACCGCGGGACCCCCCAAGTGGACGCAGTGCATCATCTCCTTCGACTCCAGGGACATCCTCATGTCTACGGCCGCCACGGGCACACTCCCCATACTATGCACTCCCATCATCAGCAACGTCTTGGTCCCCAAGACCCTCGTCGATGGAGGTGCCGGCCTGAACGTGCTCTCAGTCGAGATCTTCGAGAAGCTCCAGGTGCTCTACAACCAGCTGATGTCGATGAGGCCGTTCTTCGGGGTGGCTAGTGGCCCCACCGTTCCCCTGGGGCAGGTCAGCCTCCCTGTCACCTTCGGCACGCGCGACAACTACCGCGTCAAACTCGTCGACTTCGACGTGGCGCACATCTGCCTCCCGTACAATGCTATCCTGGGATACCCGGCGCTGGCCAATTTCATGGCGGTAGTCCAGTATGGCTACAACATCCTCAAGATGCCTGGCTGCAGCGGTGTCATCAGAATTACCTGCGACGAGAAGGATGTGGCCTGCTCCCTCGAATGCGCTTATCAAGCTGCAGCAATTGGACACTCAGATGGCGAATGAGGTGTCGAGCGTCGAGAAGCTTCGCCCCCAAGGAAAAAGCGGTCGCCGCCCATTGGCTCCGCCGAGCCAAGAGTCGCAGATCCATTACCAGGTCATCCAAGATGCAGTGGTGGCCGGGCGCCAGAACGTAGTCGTCCCCACGCGCGGAGCCCCCTCGGACGGCGTGAGTTTTTGAGCCTTCACTCGCGAGTTGCGCCAAATGGTTTGGCCCGATGTCACAGCCCTAGCTTAGGCTCTGCTTGTCATTACATGTGCATCATGTCATCATGTCAATTTTTTTCCCTTATACATGAAATGGGGATGACCTAACCCAACCCCTCATAGAATAAACCAAATTCAAAACAAAATTGAATCAATGAACCCAAAATGGCCTTAAAAAATGTTCACCATTTCTGATAAATGTTGGAAACAACATACCAGGGGTGATGAACTTCTAAACAATTCTTTTGTCATTTTAAATAAATCATAAATGCATCTAAAAATGATAATTAAATGACTATAAATATTTTAGTTTCTCCAAAAAATGCTGACACTTATCATGGGGCTTAGCAATAATATACTTACACCCCAGAATAAATTCCAAGGTTTTTGTCTTTAGGGTTTTTGCCCAAACTTTATTAAACACAGAGCAAATAATAGAAAATAGAATTTAAAAGAAGTTGACCTACCTGTGGCTTACCTGGAGCCGGCCCAACTGGTGGCCTAGCCCACCAGGGCACCCGGTGCCTTCTTCAACCTCGTGCGAGTAGGCACGAGGGCGTCACCCACGCACAGGAGGCGAAGCCACCTCCTGCTTGCCACCTCCCGGCCTCTGTCAAGCCTATCCAACGCGGGAGAGACGTCCCCGCGACCTCCTCTCCCATTCCCCTCTCTCTCTCTGGAGCCTCTCCCCTTCTCTGGTGCTCTCTCCCCCGCATGACCGTAGCTGCCGTCGTCGCCGCTCGTCATTGTCGTGGCCCCAGCCACCCCCGAGCCTCTCAGTCGTGCCCCCGAGCTTCGCCACGACCTGATCGCCGTCCTAGCCGAGTCACGCAAGCTCAGATGCCCTCCATCGCCCTGATGCCGTCGTCTTCAAGCTTCGGCCACCGGAGGTCCTCGCCGTCGATTCAGCCGCGTCGACGCATCCCCGTCCTCGCCGCCTGTGCCAAATGACCCGCTATGAGCCACTGCTTCATTTCCCCCTATCCCCGTTGTCGAATTTGTCCTCTACGCCGTAGTTCCACCATGGCCATGAGCTCACCGGCGCTGGCCAGGTTGCCGCCGCCGTTCTAGCTCATCTAGGTCCAGCCCGAGTACTCCATTGAGCTCAGTGCTTCCCCAGGAGGCCTATGAGCTAATTGGTTTGATCGGAGACGTGCTGGAACGCCGTTTCCGTCGCCACCCGAACCAGAGCCGTCACCAACCCCGTCGCCGACGTCGATTCCGGCGACCTCGAGGCCCCTGGCTAGCCCCACATGACGCGGGCGAGCACGGGCTTCACTCCAGTGCCCCTAGCATGTTGTTTCACCATCGGTACCACAACTCTGCGTGAAGCTGCCGTCGGTTCGGTCGTCGTCGGCCAACTCCGGCGAGGACGACGTGGCACAGTCATTAGGATTTAATCCCCTCGCAAATTAACCCCCACAGACACTGACCAGTGGGCCCCAGAAGTGGGTCAAACTCCAGTCAAGCGGGATTAAACCACACTTTGACTCTGAGTCACTGACGTGTGGGCCCCACACGTCAGGTTTGACCTGGACCCGGCTCTGTTGACTGCTGACGTCACTATGACGCAATGCTGACGCCGTAATGTTTTCTGGGATTTAAATAAATCAGAAAATGATTTATTAATTGCAGAAAATGTTATAAACTTTGAAAAATCATAGAAATTCAACCGTAACGCCGATGACAATAAATTATATAGGAAAAATGATCAAAAAAATCCAATGAATCTGTTTATGCCATGTTCATGCATGTTTGAGAAAGTTAACATCACCAAGTAGGACATTTCATGATTAGGACAAATTTGGTAAATAGCTTGGAGTTGGAATTTGATGCCCATTTGAATTCCACTTCAATTAATATGACTACATTTTGTACTAGGTGAATTCAGTACCTTAACATGCCATATCATACATCATGTTTGTTGCATTGCATTGAATGTGTTCCTTTCTTGTTTTGTCGGTGTTGTTCCTTCTCGGTAGACGATGGTTCCGACATTGTGATCGTTGACACTAATGAAGAGAAGTAATATCTTCAGAACTGTCAGGCAAGCAACCCCCCCTTGAGCATACTGATATGAACCCACTCTCTCGCTCCTGCTCTCTTTTACTGCATTAGGACAACAAAAATTCAACTGTTATATGTTCTCGGTAGTTGAACCCATTCCTTTGCATGACCTGTCCGTGTCACAGTAAATAGTTGAAACCACTTAGTATGAGTAGCAACTGCTTGAGCCTTGTTGTGCTTACTCATCCATGCTTTCTTACTGTGCCTGCTATGCTTAGAGTCGTGTCGGGTCTGATCCATCTGGGCGATGAATTGGAATGGATGTGTTCATGTCCTACTGTGTGAGAGCTAAGCGTGTGAACACGATTTGGTAAAGGTAGCGATGAGAGGCCATGTAGGAGTACATGGCGGGTTGTCTCGTTGGGACCGTCCTTAAGAACTGAGTTCTATGTGTGTTATCCAAGACAAGATACTACCACGCATTGGGATACTTAATTGACCCTCTCAACTTATTAATCGCCTTGATCTCTGTCTAGGAGTTGCAACTAGTTTCTGGTGTTTGTAGGAAAAGTGTTGGCGGCTATGCATAGCGCTGCCCGACGGGGTGGGATGTGATGCCGTATATACACAGTGGCACGGTGTACCAAGTGTCACCCGGATGGTGGACTTGTGGAACCCTGCGCACATCGTTTGGGGCCATAGAGGAAACTTCGGCCGGACTTCCTTGCGGGTTCAGTCTCAAATAGGCGATAAACCTGGACTAGGGTCATGTATGGTTATCGGTCGTGGCCGACTCCCTCGCTGGGCTTCCGCTTGAAGGTTGCCGAGGTGCCTTTTTTACGTGCACATGGCGATAAGTGGCAGGAGCGTGTGTGAAGAAGTGCACCCCTGCAGGGTTATCAATCTGTTCGAAGAGCCGCGTTCTCGGATATGGACTACTTGGAAAACTTATGTGGTTCATAGACAAGTGAAATGGATACTCTAAAATACGCAAGATAAGTGTGAGTGCTATGGATGGCCTTCTCGTAGGGAGACGGGAGTGGATCCATAGTGGTGTATTGATTTGGTGAATATGTGGACTCGTGTGCGCTATCCCACCTCAAAGATACTACTTGTAGTCGTAGTACAGGTTAGCCAAGAGTCAAAGTTGGCTTGCTGCAATGAAGTCCACAACCCCCTTCATTGATACTGATGCATATGTAGATAGTTCTGATGTAAGTCTTGCTGAGTACCCTTGTACTCATGTTTGCTTAATTTATGTTTTTGCAGAGGAGACGTTAGTCTCATTAGGGATTCTTACGACGTGAAGTTAAATGTTGATCGGATTAGCTTGCGAATACCAGACAGAGGTCTGGCTCCTATGGTAGGGTCGTTGTAGCTTTTTAGGCTCTTCTAGCCGCTTTTAATAGATGTCTGTACCCAGACATGTATCTTCCGCTTGTTGATTGTATGCTCTGAATGATGGGTCACGTGACCTTCTTCTTGTAACATTATACTATGTGGGCTCTCTGGAGACTTCTAAATAAATGTATTGTTATAGAGTTATGTTGTGATGCCATGTTGTATCTACGCATATCGTGCATATTGCGTGTATGATTGAAATGCATTGGTATGTGTGGGATTCGACACCTAGTTGTATGCCTTTAGTAGCCTTCTTTATGGGGAAATGCCTCTTTGTGCTTCCATGAGCCTTGGTAGCTCGCTACTGCTCCGGACAATTTGATTGACCGGCATGTATCCTTCTTTGCTGCTGTGTATGTCCCTACGGGGAAATGTCACGCGGTGTAATGGAGTCCATGTAGCTTACTACGACTCGTCTACACACGTTGATGACCGACACCTGCACTAGGCATACAACTAGGTGTCGAATCCCACACATACCAATGCATTGGTTATGTATGCATGTCCCTGTACGGTTGTGCCACTTGGGTCTATAACTAGTCATGTTGACCCGGGTTCTTGACATATGGATGCAAGCGACATAATCATATACGTGAGCCAAAAGGCGCAAATGGTCCGGCCAAGGTAAGGTCGCAGCCGTTGTGTACCGTGCATGAGGCCGCAAAGCTATATGATGTGTTACCTGCTAGATCTGTGTGGCTTAGGATCGGGGTCCCGACACCAGACAAGTTCGAGCCTGAGCTGCCCCCACGCTACGATGGAGTCCTTGACCCCACGGAGTTCCTCCAGCTCTACGCGCTAAGCATCAAGGTGATGAACGATGATAACAAGGTCATGGCAAACCGGTTCCCCATGGCCCACAAAGATGGCGTGCGCTCGTGGCTCATGAGCCTGCCCGAGGAATCAGTCTCTTCGTGGAGCGAGCTCTGCGAGATGTTCATCGCCAATTTCAAAGACGCGCATGGCCGCCCCCACTCCGACGCCTTCCTGTCCGACCACGGCCTTCGGCGTGAGAGGCACCTTCCCAGGGAGACCATGCGTGAATACATCCTGCGACTCTGGCGGGGGCTCGACTAGGCCCTGTGAGCCCCACTGGCACTCCCGAAGTACCCCCGCGACACGCTCCATCGAGGAGCCCCACGCCTCCACAGGAGCGTGAGCGCCAGGTGACTTTTTGGTTTGTTTCAAATTAAGCGCGCCCCCTACATTACCCTCAAGCTGGTACTTCCTCGTTATGTAATGAACCCGATTAACTTCCGTCGAGTTTATATTGTTTGCTTAAACCCTGAGTTTCGATGCCTCGCCGTCGTCCGGAACCGCTGCGCCCCCGCAACCACCCCCTCGGCGGTCTCATGACCGGGGGCTAGACATGACGTCTGTGTTCGGGTCCGTCCCTGCATCTCCGAGAAATCTGAGTGATCGAGCTCTGGCCTGGGCCCCCCCCCCCCCCGTGCACGTCACCTCACCAGGGTCCTTGGTGTCTTGCCCTCCCGGGAAACCATCGCGGGTGAACAGATGGGGTGCGGCTCGGCTCGTGCTGCCGCTGACTAGGTGCTTTGCCACCTCAGGCGTCACACTTCGATGGCGGCACGACGAGCACTGTGCCCGTATTGCGGGTACGAGAGCGCGCAGCCGCCTCAAAAACTAGGCGCAAACCGCTTGAAGACGGAGAAAGGAGTTCCTGAGCCCAGTGCCTGGAACTCCCGACCCCTCCTTTTATCGCCGCTCGTGACCATCTCACGTAAGAATGAGGTTGGGGTTGTACATGCCCGGGAGCGTCCCGGAGCGCCACCCCGTGGCTTCGGGAGGACTCCCGCCCATGCCCAAGTGGAAGCCCCATGCTCCGTGCTGGCGGAATAACTGTCGAACCGCGACTATGCCCATGCCCAAGTGGAAGCCCCATGCTCCGCGCTGGCGGAACTATCGAACCGCGACTATGCCCACGTCCAAGTGAAAGCCCCATGCTCCGTGCTGGTGGAACAACCGAGTTATGATCATGCCCACGCCCCGGCAGAAGCCCTCGCTCCGCGCGGGCAGGGAAGCTAGTTAAGAACACTCACGTGGGCCACGTCGCCTCCGGGGTGAATCGTGCCTGTCGCGGCAGTCGACGAACCTCCTTCTGCGGTGCGCACTTGCCAGCCCCCCTTAGGCCTCGCGTGAGCGGGGGCTGGGTACGGTGCTCGTGCTCGGTTGGCCCCAAGGGCCGGGCACAACTTAGGGTCCTACCCCCGCGCACGTCACCCCACCAAAGCTCTGGGTGACTGGTCTCCTCGCGCGACGCCCAAATTGCAAGCCGGCATGCGCGCGGCGCCCGCAACGGGGGACCCTGCGAAGGGCTCCCCCTCGGGTAGCATCACCTAAGGGACCTCTTGAGGTGCGTCCGGCGGATGGCAACGCTTTGACAAGGCAAAGGCCTAAGTGCTAAAATTCCTTGGGAGCCACCGCCCCAAGGCCCCTTTGCGCGTCAGGGACGGAGGCTTAGAGCTCCACGCCTCAAGGGCCCCCACTTGCTCCGGGAGCTCCCCACTCCCTAACGCACGGGGCTCGCTCAAGGACCAGACCCCGACGACACATGGCTCGTAAGAAATTAAGGGAAAGGCTGGGAGCTTCGCGAGGGGACCCCTAGAATGGACACCTGATTCAAATTGCAAGGGCGTGGTCCACAAAGGGCGATGACCATCCCCCCCCCCCCGGGGGGGGGGCAGACGAGGAGGTAGAACTCAGAGAGAATGAGGCGGAAAACACTCCTCTCACGCGGGCCGTTGACGCATCAAGAGGGACCCCCGAGCATCGCGCCCCGGGGGCTGTTACTGGGCTCCGGTCCCCTTGCTTGAGCACTGCCCCAAGCGTCGCAACCAGACATACCGGCTACGGCTGAGTCAGTCTCCGGTGCTGGGTTCCAGCGACGCGGAAGCGTTAAGGCAAGTGTGGAGAAGGGAACAAGCAAAAAGAGAATTACCAAGGGCGAATGCGTCCTCAACCAGAAACAACATGGAATTTAAGGCACGAGGGCCACAATCTTTCTTACATGCCCCGCGGGGCCAGCATGGTTCGCCACAGAAGACAACGCAAATTAAGAGGGGTCGGGTGTTGGGGAATGGAGCATGAATTTCAAAAATTTCCTACGCTCACGCAAGATCTATCCATGGAGATGCATCGCTACGAGAGGGGAGAGTGTGTCTACGTACCCTCATAGACCGTTTAGCTGAAGCGTCTCACAACGCGGTTGATGTAGTCGAACAATCCTTCGAGCTCCACCGATCGAGTACCGAACGTACGGCACCTCCGAGTTCTACACACGTGCAGCTCGGTGACGTTCCTCGCCTTCTTGATCCAACAAGATGTCGAGGAAGTAGATGAGTTCCGTTAGCACGACGGCGTGGCGACGGTGATGGTGAAGTGATTCCGGCAGGGCTTCGCCTAAGCTCTCCGAAAATATGACCGAGGTGGAAAACGGAGATCGGGGCACCGCACACGGCTATGGGACAATTGTGTCTCCAAGGGGTGCCCCTCCTCCGTATATAAAGGAGGGAGGGAGGAGGCTACTAGGACTCCTTAGTCCTAGTAGGATTCCACCTCCCATACGGAGTAGGAAAGGGGGAAGGGGGAGGGAAAGGAAAAAGGGGGCTGCGCCCCCTCCCCTAGTCCAATTCGGTTTGGGCAAGGGGGGGGCGCGCCTCCTCACATGGCCTGCCTCTCCTTTTCCCGTATGGCCCAATAAGGCTCATTACTTCTCCCGGTGAATTCCCATAACTCCCCGGTACTCCGAAAAATACCCGAATCACTCGGAACCTTTCCGACGTCCGAATATAGCCTTCCAATATATGAATCTTTACCTCTCGACCATTTCGAGACTCCTCGTCATGTCCGTGATCTCATCCGGGACTCCGAACAAACTTTGGCCACCAATCACATAACTCATATAATACTAAATCGTCATCGAACCTTAAGTGTGCGGACCCTACGGGTTCGGGTATGATGTAGACATGACCGAGACGACTCTCCGGTCAATAACCAACAGCGGAACCTGGATGCTCATATTGGTTCCTACATATTCCACGAAGATCTTTATCGGTGAACCTCATATGTCAACATACGTTGTTCCCTTTGTCTGGCGGTATGTTACTTGCCCGAGATTCGATCGTTGGTATCCAATACCTAGTTCAATCTCGTTACCGGCAAGTCTCTTTACTCGTTCCGTAATACATCATCTTGCAACTAACTCTTTAGTCACGATGCTTGCAAGGCTTCTGTGATGCTGTATTACCGAGAGGGCCCAGAGATACCTCTCCGATAGTCGGAGTGACAAATCCCAATCTTGATCCATGCCAACTCAACAAACACTTTCGGAGATACCTGTAGTGCACCTTTATAATCACCCAGTTACGGTGTGATGTTTGATACACCCAAGTATTCCTACGGTATCCGGGAGTTGCATGATCTCATGGTCAGAGGAACGTGTATTTGACATAGTGAAAGCAATAGCATTAAACTGAACGATCATATGCTATGCTGACGGTTGGGTCATGTCCATCACATCATTCTCCTAATGATGTGATCCCGTTATCAAATGACAACTCATGTCCATGGTCAGGAAACCTTGGCCATCTTTTGATCAACGAGCTAGTCTAGTAGAGGCATACTAGGGACATAGTATTTGTCTATTATCCACACATGTATTTAGTTTCCGGTCAATACAATTCTAGCATGAATAATAAACTATTATCATGAACGGGGAAATATGATAATAACTAATTTATTATTGCCTCGAGGGCATATTTCCAACAGTCTCCCACTTGCACTAGAGTCAATAATCTAGATTACATCTCCATGTAATTAACACTTAATCAGTTCTAAAGCTGATCATGTTTTGCTTGTGAGAGAGGTTTTAGTCAACGGGTCTGCAATATTCAGATCCGTGTGTTCTTGGCAAATCTCTATGTTATATGTAGATGCTGCTACCACACTCTATTTAGAGCTACTCCAAAAGATTTCCCCACTATACTTATCCAGTCTGAGACTCATAGTCTTTCGGATCAGTGTTTAAAGCTTGCATCGACGTAACCCCTTACGACGAACTCTTTATCATCTCTATTCCTGAGAAATTCTTCCTTAGTCATCTTAAGGATAATTTGACCGCTGTCCAGTGATCTACTCCTGGATCACTTTGGTACCTCTTTTGCCAGACACATGGCAAGGCACACAGCTTGGCATACTTTATAGAACCTACGGCCGAGGCATAGGGGATAACCTTCATCCATTCTATTTATTTTGCCATGGTCGAGATTTGAGTCTTACTCAACTTCACACCTTTCACCACAGTCAAGAACTCCTTCTTTGACTGATCCATTTTGAACTTCTTCAAAATCTTGTCAAGGTATATGTTTTGTGAAAGTCATATGAGGCGTCTCAATCTATCTCTATAGATTTTGATGCCTAACATGTAAACAACCTTTACCTAGATCTTCAAGTCTTACTCCACTTCACACTAGCCAAGAACTTATTTCTTTTGACTTGATCCATTTTGAACTTCTTCAAAATCTCATCAAGGTGTGTGAAAATCTTTTATCAGGTGTCTTGATCTATCTCTATAGATCTCGATGCCCAAACCGTGGATAACTCAAAAACAGGTTTTTATTGAAAAACTCCTTTCAATTAATTCTTTATGCTTTCCAGAAATTCTACATCATTTCCAATCACATATACTTATTAGAAATGTTATAGAGCTCCCACTCACTTTGTTGTAAATACAAGTTTCTCCATAAACTTGCATAAACCCAAACGCTTTGATCACTTTATCAAAGCGAGTATTCCAGCTCCGAGATGCTTGCACCAGTCCATAGATGGATCGCTGGAGCTTGCATACTTTGTTAGCACCTTTAGGATCGACAAAACCTTCCGGTTGCATCATATACAATTCTTCCTTAAGGAATCCATTAAGGAATGCCGTTTTGATGTCCATTTGCCAGATTTCATAATCATAAAATGCGGCAATTGCTAACATAATTCTGACAGACTTTAGCATCGCTACGGGTGAGAAAGTCTCATCGTAGTCAACTCCTTGAACTTGTCGATAACCTTTAGCAACAAGTCGTGCTTTATAGACGGTGACATTACCATCAGCGTACGTCTTCTTCTTAAAGATCCATTTATTTTTAATAGCTCGCCGTTCATCGGGCAAGTCTACCAAAGTCCACACTTTGTTTTCATACATGGATCTAATCTCGGATTTCATGGCCTCAAGCCATTTGTCGGAATCCGGGCTCGCCATCGTTTCTTCATAGTTCGTAGGTTCACCATTGTCTAACAACATGACCTCCAAGACAGGATTGCCGTACCAATCTGGTGCGGAGCGTGTCCTGGTTGACCTACGAGGTTCTGTAGCAACTTGATCCGAAGCTTCATGATCATCATCATCTACTTCCTCTCTGGTCTGTGTCGGTGTCACAGAATTTTCTTTCTGTGGCGTACTACTATCCAGAGGAGGTACAATTACCTCATCAAGTTCTACTTTCCTCCCACTCACTTCTTTCGAGAGAAACTCCTTCTCTAGAAAGGATCCATTCTTAGCAACGAATACTTTGCCTTTGGATCTGTGGTAGAAGGTGTACCCAACGGTCTCCTTTGGGTATCCTATGAAGACGCACTTATCCGCTTTGGGTTCAAGCTTATCAGGCTGAAGCCTTTTGACATAAGCATCGCAGCCCCAAACTTTCAGAAACGACAACTTAGGTTTCTTTCCAAACCATAGTTCATACGGTGTCATCTCAACGGATTTAGACGGTGCCCTATTTAAAGTGAATGCAGCTGTCATTAATGCATAACCCCAAAATGATAGTGGCAAATCGGTAAGAGACATCATAGAACGCACCATATCTAATAGAGTACGATTACGACGTTCGGACACACCATTACGCTGTGGTGTTCCAGGTGGCGTGAGCTGTGAAACAATTCCACATTGTCTTAAGTGATTGCCAAACTCGTAACTCAAATATTCTCCTCCACGATCAGATCGTAAGAACTTTATTTTCTTGTTACGATGGTTCTCTACTTCACTCTGAAATTCTTTGAACTTTTCAAATGTTTCAGATTTATGCTTCATCAAGTAGACATAGCCATATCTACTCAAATTATCTGTGAACGTGAGAACATAACGATATCCACCGCGCGCCTCAACACTCATCGGACCGCATACATCAGTATGTATTATTTCCAATAAGTTGGTTGCTCGCTCCATTGTTCCGAAGAACGGAGTTTTAGTCATCTTGCCAATAAGGCACGGTTCACATGTCTCAAATGATTCATAATCAAGAGATTCCAAAAACCCATCTGCATGGAGTTTCTTCATGTGTTTAACACTGATATGACCTAAGCGGCAGTGCCACAAATATGTGGTACTATCATTATCTTTTGGCATTCGTGTTATGAACATATGTATTACTACGATCAAGATTCAATAAACCTTTCATTTTAAGTGCATGATCATCAATGATATTATCCAAATAGAATAACAATTATTCTCTGAAATTGAATAACCGTCTTGCAATAAACACTATCAGATATAATGTTCATGCTTAACGCAAGCACCAAATAACAATTATTTAGGTTCATCACTAATCCTGAAGGTAGAGAGAGCGTGGCGATGGTGATCACATCAACCTTGGAGACACTTCCAATGCACATCGTCACCTCGTTCTTTAGCTAGCCCTCGTTTATTTCGAAGCTCCATGTTTCAAGTTGCAAGCAACTGAACAAGTATCAAATACCCAGGTGCTCCTACGAGTACTAGTAAGGTACACATCAATAACATGTATATCAAATATCTTTGTTGACATTGCCAGTCTTATTATCTGCCAGTTACTTTGGGGAAGTTCCGCTCCTTGTGACATTTCCCTTTGCAATGGGAGCACTAAGTCTCGGGTTTGGTTCAGCCTTGGGTTTCTTCGCGTGAGCGGCAACTGTTTTACCGTTCTTCTTGAAGTTCCCTTTTCTTTCCCTTGCCCTTCTTGAAACTAGTGGTCTTATTAACCATCAACACTTGATGCTCCCTTTTTTGATTTCTACATCCGCAGATTGTAGCATCGCGAATAGCTTAAGGATCTTCTATCCCTTGCCTGTTTATAGTTCATCACGAAGATCCAGTAGCTTAGTGATAGTGACTGGAGAACTCTATCAATCACCACTTTATTCGGAAGTCTAACTCCCACTTGATTCAAGTGTTTGAAGTACTCAGACATTCTGAGTACATGCTCACTAACGGAGCTGTTCTCCTCCATCTTGTAGCTATAGAACTTGTCGAAGGTGTCATACCTCTCGACCCGGGTGTGAGCTTGAAAAACAAATTTTCAGCTCTTGGAACATCTCATATTCTCCGTGTTGCTCAAAACATATTTGGAGCTCCGGTTCTAAGCCGTAAAGTATGGCACACTGAACTATCGAGTAGTCATCTTTTCTTGTTTGCCAGACGTTCATAACGTCCTCCGACGAAGCCGTACGGGTATTTCACTGAGCGGTGCATTAAGGACATAAGCCTTCTGTGCAGCAGTGAGGACAATCCTCAGATCACGGACCTAGTCCGCATAGTTGCTTCCATCAACTTTCAACTTCGTTTTCTCTAGGAACATAATAAAAACAGGGGAACTACAGCGCGGTCTATTGATCTACAACATAAAATTGCAAAGATTATTTAGACTATGTTCATGATAATTGAAGTTCAATTAATCAAATTACTTAAGAACTTCCACTTAGATTAACATCCCTCAAGTTGTCTAAGTGTAACATGATCCACATCAACTAAACCACGTCCGATCATAACATGAGGTGGATTAGTTATCAATGGTGAACATCTTTCATGTTGATCATATCTACTATATGACTCATGTTCGACCTTTCGGTCTCTTGTATTCCGAGGCCATGTCTGTACATGCTAGGCTCGTCAAGTTTAACCCAAGTATTCTGCGTGTGTAAAACTGGCTTACACCCGTTGTATGCGAACGAAAGAATCCATCACACCCGATCATCACGTGGTGCTTAGAAGCGTCGAACCTTCGCAACGGTGCATACTAGGGGAGAACACTTATCTTGAAATTTAGTGAAGGGATCATCTTATAATGCTACCGTCGTCCTAAGCAAAATAAGATGCATAAAAGGATTAACATCACATGCAATTCAATATATGTGACATGATATGGCCATCATCGTCTTGTGCTTTTGATCTCCATCAGCAAAGCACCGTCATGATCTCCATCCTCACCGGGTTGACACCTTGATCTCCATCGTAGCGTCGTGACACCTTGATCTCCATCGTAGCGTCGTGACACCTTGATCTCCATCATAGCGTCGTGGTCGTCTCGCCAATTATTGCTATTACTACTACTACTGCTAACTCATAGCGGTAAAGTAAAGCAATTACATAGCGTTGGCATTGCATACAATAAAGAGACAACCATAAGGCTCCTGCCGGTTGCCTGATAATTTAAAAAACATGATCATCTCATACAACAACTTATATCACATCATGTCTTGGCCATATCACATCACCAGCATACCCTGCAAAAACAAGTTAGACGTCCTCTACTTTGTAGTTGCAAGTTTTACGTGGCTGCTACGGGTTTGCAAGAACCGTTCTTACCTACGCAAAACCACAACGTGGTGTAGTGATTGCCTTTTGATCTTCTAAAAGAACCCTCTTCATTGAAACCGATTCAACTAAAGTGAGAGAGACAGACACCCGCCAGTCACCTTTATGCAACGAGTGCACGTAGCGGTGAAACCTGTCTCGCGTAAGCGTACGCGTAATGTCGGTCCGGGCCGCTTCATCTCACAATACCGCCGAATCAAGTAACAACTAGTAACGGCAAGCAATATGTACACATCCACGCCCACAACTCACTTGTGTTCTACTCGTGCAAATCACATCTACGCATAGACCTGGCTCGGATGCCACTGTTGGGGAACGGAGCATGAATTTCAAAAATTTCCTATGCTCACGCAAGATCTATCCATGGAGATGCATCGCTACGAGAGGGGAGAGTGTGTCTACGTACCCTCGTAGACCGTTTAGCGGAAGCGTATCACAACGCGGTTGATGTAGTCGAACAATCCTTCGAGCTCCACCGATCGAGTACCGAACGTACGGCACCTCCGAGTTCTACACACGTGCAGCTCGGTGACGTTCCTCGCCTTCTTGATCCAGCAAGATGTCGAGGAAGTAGATGAGTTCCGTCAGCACGACGGCGCGGCGACGGTGACGGTGAAGTGATTCCGGCAGGGCTTCGCCTAAGCTCTCCGAAAATATGACCGAGGTGGAAAACGGAGATCGGGGCACCGCACACGGCTATGGGACAATTGTGTCTCCAAGGGGTGCCCCTCCTCCTTATATAAAGGAGGGAGGGAGGAGGCTACTAGGACTCCTTAGTCCTAGTAGGATTCCACCTCCCATACGGAGTAGGAAAGGGGGAAGGGAGAGGGAAAGGAAAGAGGGGGCTGCGCCCCCTCCCCTAGTCCAATTCGGTTTGGGCAAGGGGGGGCGCGCGCCTCCTCACGTGGCCTGCCTCTCCTTTTCCCGTATGGCCTAATAAGGCCCATTACTTCTCCCGGTGAATTCCCGTAACTCCCCGGTACTCCGAAAAATACCCGAATCACTCGGAACATTTCCGACGTCCGAATATAGCCTTCCAGTATATGAATCTTTACCTCTCGACCATTTCGAGACTCCTCGTCATGTCCGTGATCTCATCCGGGACTCCGAACAAAATTCGGCCACCAATCACATAACTCATATAATACTAAATCGTCATCGAACCTTAAGTGTGCGGACCCTACGGGTTCGGGAATGATGTAGACATGACCGAGACGACTCTCCGGTCAATAACCAACAGCGGAACCTGGATGCGCATATTGGTTCCTACATATTCCACGAAGATCTTTATCGGTGAACCTCATATGTCAACATACGTTGTTCCCTTTGTCTGGCGGTATGTTACTTGCCCGAGATTCGATCGTTGGTATCGAATACCTAGTTCAATCTCGTTACCGGCAAGTCTCTTTACTCCTTCCGTAATACATCATCTTGCAACTAACTCTTTAGTCACGGTGCTTGCAAGGCTTCTGTGATGCTGTATTACCGAGAGGGCCCAGAGATACCTCTCCGATAGTCGGAGTGACAAATCCCAATCTTGATCCATGCCAACTCAACAAACACTTTCGGAGATACCTGTAGTGCACCTTTATAATCACCCAGTTACGTTGTGACGTTTGATACACTCAAAGTATTCCTACGGTATCCGGGAGTTGCATGATCTCATGGTCAGAGGAACGTGTATTTGACATAGTGAAAGCAATAGCATTAAACTGAACGATCATATGCTATGCTGACGGTTGGGTCATGTCCATCACATCATTCTCCTAATGATGTGATCCCGTTATCAAATGACAACTCATGTCCATGGTCAGGAAACCTTGACCATCTTTTGATCAACGAGCTAGTCTAGTAGAGGCATACTAGGGACATAGTATTTGTCTATTATCCACACATGTATTTAGTTTCCGGTCAATACAATTCTAGCATGAATAATAAACTATTATCATGAACGGGGAAATATGATAATAACTAATTTATTATTTCCTCTAGGGCATATTTCCAACATCGGGCACATGCAGCGCCACCCCCCCCCCCCCCCCGAGACTCCGGCCCTGGCACCGCCCACGCTCAGTCAGAATCTTCCTCCTTGACGTGGATGCCCGGGGAGCCGCTGGAGCCGTCATCACTCCTCGTCCCCCCAAGGGAGGAGCTGCTACTGCCATTGTTGCTGGAGGAGCTGTTGCCGCTGTTGCCGCTCTCCATGCAGCAATCCAAGTGGTCGTCGGCCTTCCCGAAGATCTTCACGAAGAGCGTGACGGCCCCGTCGAACTTGAAATGGAGCACATTGATAGAGGCAAAGTTGTCCATGTCTTTTGATGAGATGTGGCTATCGTTTATGGTAGAGTCGACGTTGATGATCCGACTACGAACGTGCGAGGACGTCGCGCCTTAGCAATTGCTAAACCAACTCCGAGAGGTTATTGACCACGCCGGAGCACGATCAACCTGACCACGAGGGTCTGTTTCCTGCACGCAAACGAAGAAGAAGCAAGAAACTAAGATTGCAATCTGGATATTGCGAATATAAGAGGAAAGCTTTATTGATGAAAGTGGGGTTCTGTGACGCCTTTGCCTGGTCGTGGAACACAAACGAAGAACGCGAAGTTGCAGCTATGGCAAACATTCAATCTAAACAATACCCAAGTCTAAAACAATGCCCTAAGGGCTGTATATATGGGGGAATAGAGGGGAATTTCATGGCCCCTTGGAGGAGGGGTCCGAAACCAGCCCTAACTCAGTTTCCCCACACATACGGACTCTAAAAACAGCCTATAATATGGTATTTCGAAATTACATGGGCCTGGCCCAAAAATAAGGTGACGCAGCACCTATAATAGCCTATGGACGAAATTTATGAAGTGGCATGATGTATATTTCGTCCAAGCCTCCAAGCACTCCTTATGGTGGCTTCAAAGTGCGAAAATCACCACTAGAAAGTCCATTGTTCCTTCCCGCGCGCGCACCTTCTTCTTCATGCTTGATCCCACTCCAATGGCCATCCTTCTTGTCCATGCTAGGTGCTTCATTCATAAGTAAAACAAAAGTATCTAATTTAGGCAGCATCATATGTTCATGAACATTATAAGGATTTCCAAGAAACGCAAGTACCTGATAATTTAGTTGGCGTGTGCGGGCTCTAGTAACTGGTCCAATATGTGTAGCTGGTGGGGATGTGGGTGTAACATTAGTAGGGATGTCCTCATCATCCTCCCCTTCTTGAATTGAAGTCATCATCGACGGAAGCTCATCATCCTCACCCAAATAAGGCTTCAAATCTGCAATGTTAAAAGTGGGACTAACCCCAAAATCTGCAGGCAGCTCAAGATTATATGCATTATCATTTATTTTCTCTAACACCTTAAAAGGACCATCAGCATGTGGCATTAGCTTTGACTTGCGCAATTCAGGAAACTTATCCTTACGCAAATGTAACCAAACAAGATCTCCAGGTGCAAAGACAACATGTTTTCTACCCTTATCTCCAGCAAGTTTATATTTAGCATTCATACGCTCAATGTTCTCCTTAGTTAACTCATGCATCTTTAATATCAATTCAGCACGTTCTTTAGCATCAAAATTAACCTTCTCCAAAGATGGAAGAGGCAACAAATCAATAGGTGCACGAGGTAAGAAACCATACACAACTTCAAAAGGGCACATCTTAGTAGTAGAATGCAGCGAACGATTATAAGCAAATTCAATATGAGGCAAGCATTCTTCCCACATTTTCAGGTTATTCTTAAAAACAGCCCTAAGCATAGTAGACAATGATCTATTCACTACTTCAGTTTGTCCATCAGTTTGCCGGTGACATGTAGTACTAAAAAGCAGTTTAGTCCCCAACTTAGCCCATAAACATCTCCAAAAGTGGCTAAGAAATTTAGCATCAGGATCTAAAATAATTGTATTTGGCACACCATGCAAGCGAATAATTTCACGAAAGACCAAATCAGCAACATTAGCAGCAGCATCACTTTTATGACATGGTATAAAGTATGCCATTTTCGAAAATCTATCCACGACAACAAATATGCTATACCTCCCCTTCTTTGTGCGAGGTAAACCTAAAACAAAGTCCATAGATATATCCTCCCGAGGAACACTAGGTACAGGTAAAGGCATATATAAACCATGAGGATTGAGTCGTGACTTAGCTTTTTGACATGTAGTGTAGCGAGCAACAAAACGCACAACATCATGTCTCATCTTTGGCCAAAAGAAATGTGTAGCAAGTACGTCCTTTCTCTTCTTCACGCCAAAGTGTCCCATTAATCCTCCTCCATGTGCCTCCTGTAACAACAATAAACGAACGGAGCTAGCTGGAATGCATAGCTTGTTAGCACGGAACACAAATCCATCATTAATGACGAACTTGTTCCATGTTCTCCCTTCTTTACAATTCTCCAACACATCTTTAAATTCAGCATCATGCACATATTGATCTTTGATGGTCTCCAAACCAAATATTTTAAAGTCAAGTTGTGAAAGCATAGTATAACGACGAGACAATGCATCAGCGATAACATTTTCTTTACCCTTCTTGTGTTTAATGACATAAGGGAAAGTCTCAATGAATTGAACCCATTTAGCATGTCTATGGTTCAGTTTTGCTTGACTATTAATATGTTTCAAAGATTCATGGTCAGAATGTATAACAAATTCTTTGGGCCATAAATAATGTTGCCATGTTTCCAAATCCGAACAAGAGCATATAATTCCTTATCATTAGTAGAATAATTCAGACGAGGTCCACTCAATTTTTCAGAAAAGTATGCAACAGGTTTACCATCTTGTAATAACACACCTCCTAATCCAATTCCACTAGCATCACATTCAAGCTCGAAAGTCTTATTAAAATCAGGAAGTTGGAGTAAAGGAGCATGTGTTAACTTATCTTTCAGTGCGGTACCCCAAACAAAAGGCACATCCTTCTTTGTAAGCTCATTTAGAGGTGCAGCAATGGTGCTGAAATCCCTCACAAAACGCCTATAGAAACCAGCGAGTCCAAGAAAACTCCTCACTTGTGTGACCGTTTTGGGCTGCGGCCAACTCTCAATAGCTTCAATCTTGGCTTTATCAACTTCAATTCCCTGTGGAGTAACAACATAGCCAAGAAAAGATACTCGGTCGGTGCACTTCCCAAGGTTACCAAACAAACGTGCATCACGTAGAGCAATAAAAACAGCACGTAAATGTTCCAAATGTTCCTCCAAAGATCTACTATAAATCAGTATATCATCAAAATAGACTACCACAAATCGTCCAATGAAAGCACGTAAAACCTCGTTCATTAATCTCATGAAAGTGCTATGTGCATTAGTTAACCCAAAAGGCATGACTAACCACTCATATAATCCAAACTTAGTTTTAAATGCTGTTTTCCATTCATCTCCCAATTTCATTGATGGTATCCACTACGCAAATCAACTTTTGAGAAAATTGTAGAGCCACTTAATTCATCAAGCATATCATCTAGCCTAGGAATAGGATGACGATAACGAATAGTAATATTATTAATGCCTCTACAATCAACACACATGGGCGATGTACCATCCTTTTTAGGCACTAGAATAATAGGAATAGCACAAGGACTTAGGGATTTGCGTATGTAACCTTTGTCGAGCAGCTCCTGTACTTGACGCATAATCTCCTTCGTCTCCTTTGGATTGGTATGGTATGGCGCACGGTTGGGTAGCGATGCCCCGGAAATTAAGTCAATCTGATGCTCAATCCCTCGAATAGGTGGTAATCCCGGTGGCACGTCTTGTGGAAAGACGTCAGCGAACTCCTGCAAAATGTTAGTGACAGCAGGAGGCAAAGAGGGAGGCATGTCCTCGAATGAAAATAATACCTCTTTGCATACAAAAGCATAGCAAACATATGTAGTAACATCCAAATTAGTAATATCAGATTTAGTGGCAAGTAAACAATCACTCTTCAGTTTTATTTTAGATGCAACACTAGATGATTTATTAGGCTTATTATGTTGCTCAAATTCCTTTGCCACAATCTGATTTTCACTCTCACTTTGCTTATGTTTTGCTTTACTAGCTCTAGCAATGTCATCTTTCATAATATGTTCGGGAGACATAGGAAGCAAAGTTATATTTTTATCTTTATGAACAAGAGTATACTGATTCGTCCTACCATGGTGTACAGAATTTTTATCAAATTGCCATGGTCTATCAAGTAAAACGGAGCATGCTTGCATGGGTACCACATCACAATCAACATAATCAGAATATGTAGCAATGCTAAAGTGCACACGAACAGTACGTGTTACCTTAACCTTGCCACTATTGTTGAACCATTGGATGTAATAAGGATGAGGATGTGGTCTGGTGGTTAGAGACAACTTCTCCACCATCTCCATGCTAGCCAAGTTGTTGCAACTCCCTCCATCGATGATGACGCGAACAGAACGCTTCATCACAACTCCCTTTGTATGGAACAAGTTGTGCCTCTGATTTTGCTCAGCCTGTGTAACCTGCACACTCAGAACACGTTGAGCAACTAAACTTTCATACATGTCAGCGTAGTTAGCAGCCATGTAGTGTGTCTCTTGTTCAGTCTCATTTACACCTTGTTCTTCACTCACAATAAGAGCGAGGGTCTCCTCATCATAATCACTAGCGGAGTCATATCCACCATCCTCAGTAACAATCATCACATGCTTGGAAGGACATTCTCTCGCATAGTGACCTCCACCCTTGCGACGATGACAAATAACCTGATGTGTTTGCCCTGTAGATGCCATGGATGAAGAAGAGCTCTGTGCAGGCCCCGAAGGTGTGCCCTTGGTGGTGGCTGGTGGCGGTGTCTGTTTCCTTGTATCTCTGTTGGAGTTGGCGGCTGAAGTAAGTGGTGCTAGTAGGACATGTGGAAGTAGATGATGTACGTGGTGTCCATGATGAAGCTCGACCTGCAGAAAAATTAGTTCTCGCCATTGCGTGTCGATCCTGCACTTCACGTTCAGCTTTGCAAGCAAGATGGAATAAACGAGTGATAGTGTTATAATCCTTATACTCTAGAATAGTCTGAATCTCTCTATTTAATCCACCCATAAAACGTGCAAGCATAGCTTCATTCTCCTCAGCAATACCACATCTAATCATGCCAGTTTGTAATTCCTGATAATTTTCCTCTACAGAATTTTTTCCCTGTCTTAAACGCTGCAAATTTTGAAGCAATTCACGTTGATAATATGGTGGAACCCAACGATTACGCATAGCAGTTTTCAAAGCAGCCCAAGTAGTAGGGATATTATCATGATGTATTCTACAATGTTCAGACCACCAAACACAAGCAAAACTAGTGAAAGCACAAACAGCAGCAGCAACACGTCTATCCTTAGGAAATTGTAAGCATGTAAAACGTTGTTCTGTTTCCAACTCCCAAGTAAGATATATATCAGGAACATATCTACCCTCAAATGTCGGAATATTCAATTTTATGTTAGGGGGATGATCATGATCCCGTACCTGAGGTGGTGGTGGAGCCCTACCGTTGCGAATATAACCATGTGGACGACCCGGTGCTTGTGGTGGCGGTTGCTCCTGCGGCTGATCTGGAGCAACCTCTCCCTCATCGTCGTAATCACCATCATAATCGTCATTCTGGTCAACGACAATAGCCACAACAGCAGTCACAGAAGCTTGAGCAGTAGCAGCAGTATCAATGGCACCAAAATATGGGCCTTGGTCGATAGGCACACGTCACGCTCGTCCCGCAAAATTCGGGTGTTGTTGATGTTGTTGTTGCCTAGGTACGACAGGTACAATTGGTGGTGGTAGACGTGAAAGCACCTCATTGAACTTAGCGCCCAGCTTGGTGTCGAATGTCTTATCCAAAGCACCTAGCTTCTCCATGCCCTAGGAACACACAAGAATATGAACACACAAGAATATGAACCTACAGACTACTGGGGAGTGGTGGTGGTGGTGGTGTGTCACAACTCCGTCAAGCAAATCTCAAATTGTTACCAGTTCTTACCCAACAGCAGGCGGTGATCGGCAATCGTTGTAGTCAAAAACTCTCAAATCTTGGATAGAGCGATTGCCTGGTGGTGTCAACACACGACGTAGATGTATGTGTAGCCGGGATGGCTTATATATGGTAGCGAAAGGGGTCAGCAATAATCAATTCAGAGATGCAAAGTTGTATAAACGCTCAACGACGGTACTGTGCTGGTCCTAGGCTAGACCGTGCTAGAGACGCGAGCCTAGAATACCAACAAAATCACGACGCTACACGTAATCAAGGGAAGAGCACACTTTGAACTTTTTTTCGTCTTTTTTTTGGCGCCTCTTTTTTTGCGCTTTTTTTGCTCAGAAAATCACTATAATGGCGAGTGTCTCAAAACTCTTCCGAAGGTCTAAAAACAGGATAGGCACGAAAAAAAATTCAACTAATTTTTTTTCCTGGAGCGATTCGGGGCTGCGACGACCAAAAATTGCGACAAAAATCACTATGATGGCGAGTGTCTCAAAACCCTCCAAAAAGCTTAAAAATAGGATAGGGAAAAATATTTTCACCCGCCAAAATTTTGGCCTAAAAAGTGCTCTGAAAGCTGTGCCAGACTTATCTTTTCCGAAACCTACTCAGGTAAGGAAACCCAAAACTGAAAACAAAGGAAACTCGAAAGCAAACCTAATATGTGATGGACTCGGATTGGTGGCGGATATGTGGTGGAGTTATATGGCAGCGGATATGGTGATGGTGGGTGGTGATATATGGCAAAGATGACAATGATGGTGGGTGATGGTATATGGCAGTGGTGATGATGGTGCGATGGCGGCGTGACAACTTGTGAACACAACTCGAAACTCTAAAGGACTAAACTGTAACGCCCAAGATGCGATCCTATCCTTATTTTTGGCTCGAGGGCTTCGATAGGGATAGAAGCGCATCTCGTCTTTTTGCAAGAATGGATATCATTACAAGTACATGTAAAGAAGCGATGAGTATATGGAATTGGCTTACACTCGCCACAAGCTAAATCAATATCACATCAATACAACAACATATACAATCATCATACAGAAGAGCAGGGTCCGGCTACAGACGAAATCAAACGATAAAATGACATCCATCCTTGCTATCCGAGGCTGCCGTCCTGGAACCCATCCTAGATCGATGAAGAAGAAGAACTCCAAATCAAACAAGCATCGCTCTCACGTCAAAGCATCGCATTACCTGTACCTGCAACTGTTGTTGTAGTAATCTGTGAGCCACGGGGACTCAGCAATCTCATTTCCAAGGGTATCAAGACTAGCAATGCTTAATGGGTAAGGTATGGTTAAGTGGTGAGGCTGCAGCAAGCACTAAGTATTTATTTGAGTGGCTAACTTACGAGTACAAGAATAAGGGGGGTGATCGTCACATAAACGGACGTGAACTAGTAATGATCACTAAGTGATCCTGAACAACTACTTACGAGTCAAACATAACCCCACCGTGTTCTCTCTCGGATCAGAAATTCACGAGAAGAGACGGTCACGGTTACACACATGGTTGGTGTATTTTATTTGAGTTTACTTTAAGTTTTCTAAGACCGGATGTTAAACAAATTATTCCAAGTTGCCACATAACCGCGGGCACGGCTCTCATGAAAGATTTAACCCTGCAGGGGTGCTCCAACTCATTCATCACAAACTAACCACAAGCTGCGTTGGATTTCCTCAACCGCGGGATAACCCGTAGTATTTGCGGAATCCCGATGGAAAATCTCAACCTCGAGATAGCCCGAAGTGTCCTCGAAATCCCGCGCACAAGACGTTCGAGAAAGGTAAAACAAATCGAGCAAGGCCGCCCGACGTGCCGACAATCCCGATAGGAGCCGCGTATCTCGTTCTCAGGGCACGGCGGATAAGCGAAGCGTACGGTGGCCTGATAGAAATCTCCCGAGTTTCCCCGGGTTGGCCCCACACGGTGCTCTAGTTTGGACCAACACTCATGAGGAGCACTGGCCCGGGGGTTGATTAATTATCCGCGGGTGCCGGCAGGTCCCTATGCAATTTTAGTTGTTATTAAGCAAATGTAGTACCAATGTTGGGCCTTGCCAGAAGAATTTTATCCCAAAACGAAAATCAAGGGGGTCCCCATAACAACCCCGAGCATGTTAGGAGCGCTCCATATGGAACATAACACCGGTACACAAGTTACTAGGGCGGCAAAAGTGAAACAAAACACCGAGCAAAAGGCCAAGCCTTCCACCTTTTACCAAGTGTATACGTGCAATAAATTAAATAGCAATAATATTGTGATAGCTCAAAAACATCCATGTTAGCACATGGAACAACTTGCACCTGCAACTAGCAACGCTGTAAGAAGGGCTGAGCAAGCGGTAACATAGCCAAACAATGGTTTGCTGGGGTGTGTAGGGGTTAGAGGCTTTTCATGACATTTTCGGAGGCTTGACAAACAAGTGGTAGGTAGCGAGACATAGTGATAGAAACGAGACAGCTAGCATGCCAATGATAGTAGTGGTATCCAGGGAAATGATCATCTTTCCTGAGATCCCACTTGGAAGAAGAATGAATCCATGAAGAAGATGAACCGACGTAGCCGAACGAATCCTCACACTCCGAACGCTTTCGGAACTCTATCGAGAAGAAGCAATCTGGAAACAAACAAATGACAAGGTAAACACCACAACATATTCCACAACATATTCATGACATGATGCACAATCAAGTATGATGCATGTCCGGTTTAAATATGCAAGGCATGGCATGACAAGATGTAACAAACAAACGCTACAAATTAAGTGAAGTTCAATATGCAACGAGTTGCATATTGACGAAGCTCCACGTTTGAATTATTTAGTTCACTCTCGTTTAGGTACTCATCAATATTAAATGTTGTTTAACATAGATGGTCAAGGCATAAGGTGAAGATGGAATTAAAACAATTTTAAATTGAGAAGGGTAGCATACATAAAACAAAATAATAACTCTCCATATTATCAGAAAAGTAGTTAATGTTATTTAACTAAACAATCATTTTAAATGTTGTTTATCATGGCAAGAGGTGAAGCATGAACAACTGAATCAACTAGGCATTTTAATTGAGGCCGGAAGCAACATCTAGCATTTCCGAAACGACCTCATATGCATATTATGAATTTGGTCCAGATCTGTCCTAAGCATATTTTTATATTTATTAAACAAGAAAATAAAGTGAACCATGAGATTCTACACATTTTTTCTAGTCAATTTACATATGTGGATCATTTTAAACGGAGCTACGGTTATTTAGTTACGAGAGAAACCGTTTTAGCTTGACTTTTACGCAAATTTAAACAAATAGCAATTTTAAACATTTTAAACATGTGTGAAAGCTGGATATTACGAATCTACACAAACTTCTACACATTTTTCATATATAAAACATTTTAATACAATGCACGGTTTGAGAGCTATCAACATATTAAAAACAGTAGCATTTACTTTTAATATGCAAGATTACATATGAAGCAACAAAACTGCAGAAAATATATTGATGCGCTGGGCTGGCAGTGTTGTATGACCAGTGGGCCCCATGGTTTAGTCAACTGGCCAACAAGGACCGGTCAATAGGATGCCGGGACCCAAGTGTCATAGGAACAACAGAATATCAAAATTCTGGCAAAAATGAGGCCGCATGGGAATTGAACCTAGGACCTCCAGATGTGGACATGCATGGCTGACCAGCTCAGCTAGCTGCGTATTAGTGCTAGATATGGGCGCGGGCAGACATGAATATGCGCACAAAAGAAGTACAAAACAGAGAATAATTACTGAAAAAAGAGAATGCACTGGGATTTGATCCTGCGATCTCCTGATGGAAATGTGTGGAGCTAGCCACTGCGGTTACTCATGCGCTCGTGCAGAATCAAAGTGACCACACTATCTAAACTCTACATGCTAGGATGGATCTAAGAGAAAGAAACGAAGTTTCAGTTTGAACAGAAGCTGCTCACATCGGGGAAACAGACGTCGGCGGCCACGGCCAGCAGGCGTACAGGAGGGATGGGGTGAGCTCAAGGAGGCATGGATCTGGGCGAGGGGGTCCCGTTCCCGGTGTTGGAGGCGTCGGGCGAAGCTCCGACAGCCGCGAGCTTGGGCGCCTTGCCTGGGCTCCTATCGACACGAGAAGGAGAGACAGAGATATGGTGAGAGGGAGAGATGAGACAGGGAAATGGGAGGAGGGAGAGAGATGGAGAGGTGGAGGAAGAGGGCAACCTGGGTCTTGTTTCGGCGAGCTCGTCGGCGCGGTGGAGTCCAGCGGAGAGGTGCAGGTCCAGCAGGGCCACGGGTCTCCACGGTGACGGATCGGGTGGCGCATCTGCGGGCTCCCATGGCTGAAATAGAGAGAGAGAGCGAGCATGAGAAAGAGAAGAGAGAAACGGGGGAAGAAGAAGGAGGCACGGGGCACGGGGTCATGACCTCGTCGGCCGGCAGGGCGGCGCGACGGCTCCGGCGGCTGGCTCGAGGACGACGTGAGGAGGGGCTGCGACTGCGCTGAGGGAAGGTGGATGCGGGCGCCTTTGGTCACGGACGTGTCCATGCGGGCAACTGGAGGAAGCAGAGGAGATCGGGCAAGCGGCGCTTGTTGGGTGGATGCAGAAAGCAAGGTGGATGCGGGATGGATCCTGAGGAAGAAGAGTGGCGGCGGGGAACAAGGGATGGATTGGACAGCTCCCTAGATTTTGGGGTTAGGAAAAATAGGTGGTCTATTTATAGCAAAACAGGGATGATCTTGATCCTCCATTTAGATCCGGCGGTCGGAAAATTAGGTTAGGGAGTCCAATTGAAAAACCGATAATGGTTTGGGGTATTTCGGGGTTGATCCTGATCCAACGGGCACGACCTGACAATTCGGGTTCGAGAAAGTTATCGGACACACGCGAGGGGTCTGTGCACTGTGCAGAGGGGCTAGGCATAGAAGAAAGAGAAAACGTGAGCATCCCGGCAACAGGTTTCTATATACGAAAAACGTCCAACGATTTGACCGGCTATAGTGCCGCTATAGGTTTAACGGTTGGAGTATCAATCGACCTCCGAATGCGACGAAATTTGGCAAGTGGTCTACCTACAATAAATTAAGACCACATGCCAACTATCGACCCATTCCGAGAATATTTTTCGCGCGCTTTTAAAAACATTTTCTTAAACAATGCCGCGGGCGCGCGTGTGTGTGGTTCGTCTCAAAACGGTCAACGACAAGAACAGAGAGAACCGGCGACTACGAAAGGATGCGTTTTTTAAAAAATGGCAGCAACGGAGTGCCGATGTAATGCGGATGATGCTAATGATGCGATGATGAATGCGACAAACAAACGAATCACACGAAGGCAACAGAAATCTTCTGGAGCATCGGTCTCGGGCTATTACAACTCTCCTCCACTTATAAGAGATCTCGACCCGAGATCTTAGAATGAGAAGGGGAAGAGGAAGAAGAAAGGATGAGGTAAAACTTAGTTGCTTCTTTAACAAACGAGTGAAACCAACGATCTTTAAATGTTGCATAGAGACGAAGAATGGCATGAAGAGCCAGCAAGAATTCAAAGAAATTTTCGGGCAGCACTTCGGTAGAAAAGAGAAGAAAACTTGATATGATGAAAAAGAACTTGAAAAGAGGACACAACACTTCGGTTAATTGGATAAGCAAGGAAAGAACATGATCTGAATAAAACAAGATCATTGTTGAAGAGAGTAACATCACAATGCCTCCGGAACAAAAGAATAGGAGCTAGACCATTGGAAAGAAAAGAACGGAGAATCAAATGGCAACTTCTACCACCATTGAATTGAAAAGCATAGACTGAATGCAGTTGTTGGAACAGAAACAACAAAAAGAAAAGCTTGTTGTGGGCTTATGGAAATCATCTCAAAATTATGAGGTGACAACCGACCACTAAAAGAAACAAATGGTTTGATTGAGGTCAATCAAAGAGATGAAAACTTCTTTCACCAAGAGGATACAAGAATACATGGATCATTGCTAAGCACCAAGATGGCAACAACCCTCAGGAAACGCTTTTGGTGAAATCCAATCCAAGATAACTCCTAGAAAGAAATGATGGGTTTAAATATCTCATCCTTGACAAAATCACTTTTAGACTCCTCATGAATCAAGAATGCTATAACACCACCTCAAAAGATAAGGGAGAATGAATTGCCTCTTGAAATGCAAGATAAGAATACTTGAGCCCCTCCAACAAGAATCTTGAAAGAACACTTCAAGAAAGAAAGAAATCTTTGATGAACCATCATGTAGAACCTCCGTATACAAAAGAATGATCAAAAGGAATGAAGGTTGAAAAGAAAAGATTGAGGCCTTGCAAAGATTTAGATGGAGCTTTGCGAAGAGATACTTGAGAAAACATGGAACTCCGGAAAAGAGAAGATGAGAACACTTGAAATCCAGAATTTGGTATGATGCACAACTCCGGAAGAAGGATTGAAATCACTTGATCAAACAAGAATAAGAAGTATGTTGTGCTTCTCCTTCATCAAGCTAAATTGATGACAATCAACGGATTTGGCACACGACTTATTCTTCTTTAAAACGATTGAAGAGACACAAGAACTTGAAGAAGTCTTGAAGGAAACACGGGTAAGAATTCAAAAACGAATGGGGATACATTACTCATGAATGGAATACATGAGAACGAAGAGATCATGGTCCGCCTAGAAAAGAACTTCAAGGCGCATCGGAATAAACGAGATACGACCGAAGAGACAATAATTGAGAAGAATTTGAGAACGATAACTGAAAGCTGAGAACGAAGAAATCTTCTGAAATAATGGCCTTCAGAGGATCGAGAAATGAAAACAACTCTGAAATGCTCCGAATAGATATGGAAGAAATTTCTCACGAATGGAAACAATTTGAAAGAATAGCACGAAGCTGAATCACGAATCTTCAAGAGAATGAGCAAGGATTTAAGAGAAACTCTCCTTCGGTATTCAAAGCTGAGAATGATGACAAGAAAGAACAACATGAATTACCGAGACACTCCAGAACAATGAATAAGGAAAGGTTGAGGCAGCGATGAAAAAGATTTAGAAGCGATCTTGGAGAAGGAATATGACTGATGGAATTCATTCTTACGTCATATTTGAAAAGAACTTGAGGACATCTCCGGGAAGATTAGAAGAGCCAGGTAAGATCCTGGGGAAAAAACCTGTGGGTTATGGGCCCACTCAAAAGAAAACACCATTGAAATGATAGGTAGGAGAGAAATTGCACCGGTACAAATTAAGAACTTGATGAGGTGAGAACCTCGAAATAATTTAAGAGGATGTGAATGGAAATGCAAATCTTCTGAGATATCTCGACACTCCAGATAGGATAGATAGAGGCGAATAAACAAGAGAGGCTTGGATAAGAATTTCCAACATGGAAAATCATTTAGCAGATGAAAAAGGACATGATGAACACCGAAAGCTTGAATTGAATCCACTGGAGAAGAAAAAAAGACCGAAGAATGATGAACTTAGCACTTGAGCATCTCCACAATGAATCATCGGATACAAACCTGAAGAAAACGGATGCAAAGGCTTCACCTGGATAAAAGGACACTTACTTCGAGATATCTGGCGCCGAAAGAAAAAGGGTGGGAGGGTGGGGAAAAACAAAGACAACTTGGGACGGATGAAACGAACTCCGGGAAAAGGAAAGATGAGGATAGATCTTGCAAATATTGGGAAGGATTGAATTCGCTTGAAGAGAAACACTCTGGCTGGAAAGAATTGACATGACAATTGATTTAGCCAAAGGATTAGCGCTCCCATAGGAAATATGAGAACCCCGTTTAGGAAAGATATGAAAACCACATTTGACATCGAAGCAACTTAAATTACCATACTCCAAAAAAATAAAGGATCGGGCTTGAGGATTAAACCGGAAACAAATACATAACCCATTTGCATTTGCTGGAAGCATAATCCTAGGTAACTACTTGAATTCCCACCTAAGAACTCCCAAAATCTTTGGTTATGCAATCGGGTCCACGGATACAAGGAGTAAAATCCATCACTCAACTCCTAGCAGTAATACTACTCTCCAATGTATCACATCCATCAACACACAACCAGAGGTCTCGGGAATTCATCTACCTCAGACCCTCGTAATCACAACGATACTAATCATGGCAGTACATGTGATCCCGCTCCCCGGTACTGGGTGCCGCCACATTCTTCGCACCACGAATAGTATTGAAGCAATTTCGAACATCCGCGTCCTGAGATACTAAGGAAACTGAACGATAACGATGTGTCAAGAATCCCCTGGAGCTCAACTCCCCGGGTCCAATCCATATGATCGGGAGGCACCAAGAACAGAATTCCGGTCACATCGACATCATAGAGATTCCAAAATACCCGCGTGATCCTAAAAAATTTTGAGTGAGAAGAGGGGAAGAATTAAAATTCCTACGTCAGGATTCCTCACCAGAGCATAGAAGAGGAGTAAAAAGAATCCTACTCTCTGATATATAACTAGACTCAAAATAGTTTTTCACTAGACTCGACTCGGCCAAGTTCAATCAATCAAGGGGGCTCCTAGGTCGGTACTGCTCTGATACCAACTTGTAACGCCCAAGATGCGATCCTATCCTTATTTTTGGCTCGAGGGCCTTGACAGGGATAGAAGCGCATCTCGTCGTTTCGCAAGAATGGATATCATTACAAGTACATGTAAAGAAGAGATGAGTATATGGAATTGGCTTACACTCGCCACAAGCTAAATCAAGATCACATCAATACAACAACATATACAATCATCATACTATGGGGACCCAGACTCATAAGTCGTGATCACCGAATGCACGTGTATAGTGATCCCAGAGATCAATGCTCACTGAACACACATAAGCTGAATAACAAGAGTCTTACATCCATACTTAGCATCTTACACAAATAAAGACCACGAAGGTCAAGTCTTACATAGATAGGGCCATGAAGGCCAAACAACAAACATAGCTAGCAGTGGAAATCTTGATCGAAAGCGTAGACCCATGCCATCTGCTTTAACCCTACAGGCATTCTGACTGGGAAGCGTCCTAGTTCGCATGTTCGTCACCAACGAACTCTTCACCATATTCCTGCTCATCCATGCCTGGCAATTAAATAACCAGTGGCAAGCCAATGAGTACTTTGAATGTACTCGCAAGCAACCCATGTTTTGGAACAAGGTATAATAATGCATGATATGGCACTAAGTAGGTAAGTTTTTGCAGAAAGCTAATTTGAGTGCAATGAAATGGTCAATACAAATGAAAGCATGCATCATGAGGTAGCAGATATCCATATGAACAAGTTACAGATATCACCATAAGCAAGGGGTTGAACATCTCATGTTCAGTCATCATGCCAAATCATTAGACTTAGCTCAAGTATCACCTTTGTCACCAATACACACACACACACACCAGGTTTGTGAAAACATTAGACTTAGTTTAAGCAGGACCTCCAACTGTCCATGACCGTGGACACGGCTATTCGAATAGTTTTACACTCTGCAGAGGTTGCACACTTTACCCACAAGACTCGGGGAACTTCCGTGTCATCCACGACTCGCGGTATATTACATACCCGAGGTAAGCGCCCAAACAATTCCTTTCCCCTGACGATACTAAACAAAGAGTCCACTCATTGGTCCGTGTCTTCATGATGTACAAACACGAGCATCGCTCCACATAGTACCATCCATGAAGGAACACAACGGTGTGCCCGGTGCCTGTAAAGACAGCGCATGGTCGCCCTACTAGGCACGGCCCCGTATCGAGAGAGTAACTCATACCCTCCCGCCACTAGTAATGCGGGCTCCCTGCTAGTACGCAACAAAGTAATCAACAAAGCCCCGTCCCATAAGGGGTATCGTGGTTGTGCATGTGAGGTTGGGACGGTCAGCAAATCTTAATCTCTCCATTTTTGAAAACTCCCATACACAACTTGCTCCGGTACACCACCTCTTTATCAAGCGGTTACCTAGCTCAACTTCATCTCCCTCGGGCATTAGTGGCACCCGACGGGGTTTTCGAAAAGTCTTTTGAAATCATTTCCTTTCTGACACCATGCATTCCTCCCATCCCATTTGCGTAGCGTCTACTAAGCATCCTATCTACTTCTCACCCGCATAACCCTCATAAGGAGGTAGGGTCATGCACGATGCAAGTATCAACGGTAAAAATATCGGAGGCAACCCACCGAAGTGGTCACCATATCAACATGATCAACATCACGAAATAAAGTGCTATATGCCATTCAAATAAAGGGTTTCATAGTCATGGTCAAAGGGCTGCTTGCCTGGCTCAACAAAGTCTTCGGGGTCTTCAAAGTCGTCGGGTCCAACTCCCTCATCAACAGCGCAATCTATTGTCGCGATAATAACGGTAATAATAAGAATCACAACAAAAATAGAGCACATACTCCACTTCTAAAATGTTACCCTACTCTGAAAAATACTACATACAAACCTGAAAATATTTGTCTATGGTTTTGTAGTGAAAAAGATTTTAAAAACTATTTAAACAGAGGGTAAAAATAATCAAAACTAGCCTTTAAATAAAACCAGTACATAAAATGTTTTCAAAAATTACACAAGAGGCACTATTAAATTCTACAAAATATTTCAAGATTTGCGGTGGAAGAATTATTGGAATTTGTCGGATTTCGGGCTCCGGAAAACCCTAAGGAATTCGAACCCAGGGGCGTGTGCGAAGATTCCCCAACAGCTTCGCCCCCTCCAAGCCCACAACACGATAACCCCGCTTGATGGCGAGGAAGAAGATGGCACACGAGAGTTTACCCGGGTTCGGGCCGCTGCGAAGCGTAAAACCCTACTCCTGCCTTTTGGTGGATTGCCTCCGAGGAGGTTTGTGGATGAACTAGTACAGTGGTGTGTTGCCTTGCAGATGTGTTTGCGGTGTGGTTGTCCCGTCCTCCTCTACCGGGCTACCTAGCCTCTATTTATACTGGCCCGGGTCCTCTTCCCTTATCGCAATGGCGGGAAGGGATCCCACAACGGCCAAATTTGAAATGGGACAGGAGGTACATCTTATCCTGACGAAAAGCGGTCTTCGCCTGCAAAGTAGTTGGTGGTGACGCGGTGGTGGGCTTTGTGGTGACATTCGTCCTGCCGCGCTTGCTGACCCGGTCTTGTTGCACCGGAATGGAAACCTTTGGCGGGGCTCCTTGGGAACCCGCGTTCGTCCTTGCCTCCTTTGCACCAAAGAGGAAACTGTCCCCTCTGGCATGCTGGCGCCGGCCTAGCCCGGCCGGTGTCACCCTTGACCTCCTAAGGCCTGTCATTGCACAGAGATCTCCGCCGCTCGGGAGGAGGCCTGGGGAGGCCCAATCCCTCACGGTCTTGGCGCTGTCTCGCTCGCGAGCTCGGGGTCTCGCGAGGACCTTGCTTTAAGTGTGACCGCGGTGGGCCGTACGGGCTGCCACGTGGGCCATGCCCTGGTCCGCAGGCAAGCAAGTCTGGGTACCCTGGTATCCAGAACACCGACAGTAGCCCCCGGGCCCAAGGCGCGCTCGAGCCGGCTTCGAGGGGAGGCGAAGAAGATGGCCCGGAGCGCCGCAGGCCCTTACTGCGTGCGGGCCAGGTTTGGTGAGCGGTGCTTGGTTGGGCGCGGGCGTCCTCGCCCCCGTGTCTCCTCGGCAACTGCCCGAACCGACAAAAGCCTGACGTCCAATGCTGAGCCATTATTGCTTTCCTCTTCCGCGCCTTTGCTCTTCTTTCCAGATCTCCATCCTTTGTGGGAACCTCTCCAGATCTCAGCACCGCTCCGTCCTCCTTCTTGATTCCTCCACCCCAAAGGCATCTCGATGGCTCCCGCTGGCAAGACGAAACCTGAAGCCCAGGGCTCGGCTTCTGCTCCCATATCGCCGGCGCTCTCAGAGTCTACCATAGCCAAGAACGGGGACCTCGCCCCGGTGCTTCCGTCGACGGCAGACGATACCCACGAGTGGGGGCGGACCTTGATATGGTGCGGCTCCACGGAGAGGCATCGCTTGGCTAAGTCGGCCTACCCCTTCTTCCTCCACAGCATCTTCTCCGGGCTCGTCCCGCCCTTCTCTGCGTTCTTCTCCGCCGTCCTTGAGAACTACGGGATCCGGGCTCTCCATCTTCAATCCAATTCCATCCTACTTCTATCCGTGTTCGCCTTCTACTGCGAGGCTTTCGTGGGTGTGAAGCCTTCGGTAGCCCTGTTTCGCCATTTCTTCAGCTTGCGGCTTCATGACGGCGCCCAGCGGTCGGCATGCGTCTCCTTCGTCGCGGTGCAGAGCGGGAACATGCTCTTCAAGGCCGGGAAGAAGGTGGAGAACTTCAGGAACCGCTGGGTGTTCTTGGATCTCAAGGGCAGCAACCCTCGCCTGGAGCTCCCAAAGGGGCTGCCGGAGAAGATCCCGACGTGGAGCTCCGCGAAGCTCTCCAACCCCCGGGCCAAGCCCGTTTTGGAGCGGGTCCTTCAAGACATCAGCGCCAGGAAGTTGACTGGGGGAATGATAGTGAAGGAGTTCCTGGTGCAACGCCTGGCAGCCCTCTAGCCCCACTCGAGGCCCATGTGGGACTACCAAGGTGGTGGCGATGACATGAGGCTCCGTTCCGCGCTCCTGACCCCCGAGGAGTTGAACAGGGTTATGGCGACCCTGCTCAAGGGCGACCCCGGGGACCTTCCTGAGGCCTATGCCCCGCTGTACTGGCGCGACGACAAGGCTGACCTGGTCGCCGCGATGCCCAGCTTCGACGAGCTGGGGCTCTCTCCGGCTGAGAGCCCCGGTGCCCTTGTGGCGGTGTCCTCCGACAACACCGCAGAGGAAGAGGACTCAGAGGAGACGACAGATGACGATTTGGAGGAAGTGTCTACTCCGTCGCAGAGTGCTCTTCTCCGCAGCTTCGACGACGATGACGCCGGCGAGCCCCCTGCTGCAAGCCCTCCGCGACTTACCAGGGTCCTCAGGGGGCCAGGCCCCACACCTCGGGCCACACGATCCGTCTGCCGGGTGACCCCGAGGAAGTGCGAGGCTGGGCCTCCTCCAGAGCCCCCAGCTCGCGCCGGCAAGGTGGCCGAAGCGCCCGCCTCACCCCTCCCCGAGCCGCAGCTTGTGGGCGAGGCGGCCACATCCAGGGCTGGCATGACCTTGCCGGCCGTGCCCCTTCGAGCGGTTCCACCGCTTCTTCCCACGGAGGCGCCTCTCCGGAGAAGGACGGGGGGGATCCCCGCCCTCGCCGAGGTGGAAAGAAGGAGGAAGTGGGTTGACGTCGAGGAGTAAGTAATCTCGCTTGGTTTCTGGCCGTCTTTCGGTAGTCTATAAGAAGGCCGGCGTTAAGCCGAGGGCGCCTTCCGTCGTGATGCCCGCTCTTGGTGCTTTGCCGACGCCGGATGAGGTGCCTGACGTTGTGAGTGAGGGGGTTCACGGAGAGACGCTTCTTGCCACGGCCGCGGAGCCCCCGATGCCCGCTGGAGTGGCCACGTCCGTCCTTGGGGGCGCGTCCGCACCTCTGCCCGACGGGCCAGCCCCCGAGGGCCAGCTGGGTGCAGGGCCGTCCGCCCCTGCCTTTCCCGTGGTAGTGGCGCAGCCACCCGTGTCTTCCGCTCCTCACGCCCTTGTCTCTCCGGAGGCAGCTCCTGCCGCCGCACGGGCGCCATCTCCGGGCTGTGCCCTAGCGCCTCCGGCTCGTGTTCCTTCAGTCGAGTCAGGCGCTCTGGACGGGGCTGATACGTCTCCAACGTATCTATAATTTATGAAGTATTCATGCCATGTTTACAATAATTCTATATGATTTTGGTATGATTTTATTAGAACTAACCCGGACTGACGTTGTTTTCAGCAGAACTACCATGGTGTCGTTTTTTGTGCAGAAATAAAAGTTCTCGGAATGGGCTGAAAATTTACGGTGATTTTTTATGGACCAAAAGAGACCCCCGAAGCATTGGAGTTGGGCCAGAAGAGCCACGAGGCCACCACAAGCCTACAGGGCGTGCCTCCCGTAGGGCGCGTCCTCCTAGCTTGTCGCCGCCTCGTGGCCTCCCTTGACTTGTTTCCGACGCCAAAAATTCTTATAAATATAGAAACCTCCAGAAAGAAACCTAGATCGGAAGTTCCCTGCTGCCAGTCTCTTTAGCCACGAAAGATCAATCTTGGCCCTCTCCGGCACCCTGCCGGAGGGGGTCACCATCACTGGAGACCATGGAGGAGGAAGACGAAGGGGCCATTATCGCCATGGAGGCCAAGGACCAGAGGGAGAACCTCTCCCCACCCAGGGGGGAGGCCATGGAGGAGGAAGCATGAGGGGGAGACCCTCTTCCTCTCTTTCTCTCGGTGGCGCCGGAGTGCCATCGGGGGAACCATCGCCGCGGTGATCGTCTTCATCAACATCACCTTCTTCATCACCGTCCTCATATCTTTTCAGCGATCCACTCTCCTGCATCCCGCTGTAATCCCCTACTTGAACATGGTGCTTTATGCCACATATTATGATCCAATGATGTGTTGCCATCCTATGATGTTTTGAGTAGATTTCTTTTGTCCTTTGGGTTGATTGATGATCTAGATTGGTTTGAGTTGTATGTTTTATTTTGGTGCTGTCCTATGGTGCCTTCCGTGCCGCGCACACGTGAAGGATTCCCACTGTAGGGTGTTGCAATACGTTCATGATTCGCTTATAGTGGGTTGTTTGAGTGACAGAAGCATAAACCCGAGTAGGTAGGTTGTTGCGTCTGGGATAAAGGGGACTTGATGCTTTAATGCTATGGTTGGGTTTTACCTTAATGATCTTTAGTAGTTGTGGATGCTTGCTAGAGTTCCAATCATAAGTGCATATGATCCAAGTAGAGAAAGTATGTTAGCTTATGCCTCTCCCTCATATAAAATTGCAATAATGATTACCGATCTTGTTAACAATTGCCTAGGACAATTCCGTACACCGACCCATCATTATTCCACACTCGCTGTTTGTAATATATTGTAATATATTCTAAATTTTTGATAACAGCACCTATTTTTATATTTTAGTTCTCCGATATCATGCAAAGCTATTCTCTTCATACCCACAACGTAGTTTTATTTCTCGTTGGAAGCAAACGTTCGGCGTACGTAGAGTCGTATCAGTGGCAGATAGGACTTGAGAGAATATTGATCTTACCTTTAGCTCCTTGTGGGTTCGACACTCCATACTTATCACTTCCACCTTTGGAAATTGCTACGATGATTCCTTGCACTTGGGGATTATCAGGGGCCTATGCCGTCTTGGATCAGGTTAGGGGCGCCCTCGGGAACGCCGATGGTCGCCTCGCAAGAGAGCGCTTGGGTCTTCTTTCTGGGTGGCTCCAGTCTGACACCTCAGCCATGGCGGTCTGGAGCCAAGCCGAGTCCACCGCGGCTGAGAGCAAGGAGGAGGCCGCGTCGGCCAAGGCAGCCCGAGATGCGGCGCTGGCCGATGCAGCATCCGCCGTGAAGCGCTGAGACGAGGCGGAGGCCCGCCTGAAGGCTCTCCAAGAGGAAAGGTCCGCGCTCGCGGAGAAACTTCGCCAGCGGGAGGAGGACCTCAAGACCTGCGAGGCCAAGCTTGCCGACCGTGACTCCGCGTTGTCCAAGGCGGCGGCCGACCAAGCCGCTAAACGCGAGCAGCAGGACAGGTTGAAGGAGGAAGTGGCTCCGGAGAAGGCCCGGCTTGCCTCCAGGGAGAAGGCCCTTGCCGCAGCCGAGGAGAAGTAGGCTGCGGAGCTCGACGCTCTCCCTTCCGTCGAGCTCAGGCTTCGCCAGGCGCTGCAGTCCATCTGTCGTGGGGGATTTATAGAACCCCTCGTAGCTCATGAGAGCGGCTTCGCGGGGCTCTCCACAAAACTCGCCGAGGTGCTTGAGGGTGCCGTCGCCAGGGTGGAGAACGTCTTGGAGAGTGAGTGCCGCGACCTCTTCTCCACGGCCACGACGCGCGTCTTCAGCCACCTCTACCTTCGTGAGCCGGGTTTCGACTTCGGCTCCGTGATTCGCTCGGTTGATCTTGGGGTTCGCGCCGCTACGGCGACAGCCGTGGAGGGCATCGTGAATACCCAGATGAAGAAGTTCGCCTGCGTCGCCGTTCCCTCATCACCTCCTGCGGCTGCGAGGGCTGGTGACAATGATGACAGCAACAGTGACGTCGACGACGAGCTCCCCGTGGCCGAGGCGAGTGGTGGTGCCAGCTCCTCCTAGCTTCTTTTCTTGGGTCTTCCCCTGTAATGTTTATCGTGCCTCATGGAGGCGTTAGACTTGCTTGCATTTTCGGGGACATCTTAATGTTTGTAATGACTGCTAAGCTGTGTGATTCTATTTCCTCGCTTTGTTTCCTTCCTGCTTGCTGTAGCGCTCTGCGTCGGTAGGGCCCGGTCCCGCGCATACCTCGACCGCCGTTGGGGCGTCCGGATCACCAGGACGATGCCAAGGGGCGAGGGGCTACATGACCAGTGAGGCCCCTGAGTCGCGATGCTCAGGGGTCCCCCTTGACGTACGAGCAACCCTCATGAAGGGAACGCGGCGAAGACGGGGTTGACTTGGGGATTTGGAGCGCCTTGAGCTCTGCGTCGGCAGGGCCCGGTCCTGCGCATACCTCGTCCGCCGTTGGGGCATCCGGATTACCAGGACGATGCCAAGGGGCGAGGGGCTACGAGACCAGTGAGGCTCCTGAGTCGCGATGCTCAGGAGTCCCCCTTGACGTACGAGCGGCTCCCATACCTATCCTCACCAGTTTTCGTCCAAGAGGGACGCATGAAGACCAGGTGCCAGGGACCTGGTGAGGTGGCGTGCGCCAGGCCTGGCCTGAGCGTAGCCCTCACGCAGCCCCCTCACGCGTGCATCCCGGGGGAATGCTGCGAGATGGAGCCGCGAGGGGTCATCCTGAGGTTGAATGCACCCGCTAAGGCGCCCTCAGTTGTTTATCCCCATCGCGGAGCATAGGGCTTCCACGTTGCGTGGGCATAGCCATTGGGGGGCTGTGTCGTCCGCCAGCGCGGAGCATGGGGCTTCCACTTGGGCGTCGGAATGGGGGGCCCCGGCTCCTGAGCCCCCCGGGCGTGTACAGCCCATTAAGTTTGGACGCGTGGCCTGCACTGTAGAACTGGGAGGTGTATCTGGGCGTCGTGAGGCAGCTCAGGCCCCACGAGGCCCTACCTCAAAGGCGGGTTGCGCCTGAATCTTCCGGTGGGAATCGCTGCTTCAAGTCCTGTACATTCTTGAGAAACCTGCACCGAATGGATTTCCAAGGGCCATCGCATGAGAAGGCCAAACACCAATGACCCCAGGAGGTGACGTGAACGGGGCCGGCCCGCCAGACAGAGCTCAGCCATTGGATTTATCGACGCTGTAGGGACGGACCCGAGCACAAACGCCGTGCCCAGTCTTCTAATGCTACAACTCCGAGGAGGAAACACCCGGCACGCAGTTCCTATGGCGGCGAAAGGCCGACCGGAACCGTGCCGCGTGCCCTGACTCACCCACTCCCGATTAGCTCATGCGAGGGCGAAGCACCGAGGGCCATGCGAGGTGATGTACACGGGGCTAGCCCGCGAGACAGAGCTCGACCACTTGGATTTGTCGACGCTGCAAGGACGGACCTGAGCACAGACGCCGTGCCAGTCCTTAATCATGAGGCGGTCGAGGGCAGGCTCATTAGGGCACAGCGACATTCATGGCGGCGAAGCACCGAGCATGCAGGTTGGAATACTTATGGAAATAGATCTAAAGCATGTAGAGGTCCAAATCATGCGGGAAAGACGCGGCCGGGATGAGTTCTAGCTACCTGAGGATAACGCAGCCCGATGGGCGCCCTCAAACTGAGCAAACCAAAAAGTTACCTGGTACGGGCCAAAAGGAACACCTGGCAGCGATGCCGCTGAAGCATCGAGGTAGTCGTAGGAGCTGGGCCTTGTGCCTCCGCAAGCTTGGCCTTCACGAGCCCACCGCCTCAGGAGGCTCGGGGCACCCGCTAGGGCCCGGCACCTCCTCCAACTCCTCACGGTGCCTGGCCTGCTATGGCGCGAACATGGCCCGGGTTAGGCGCTGGAACATGTCGGCCGCGTTCGCCAGCCCGAAGGGCATGTGGACGTAGTTGCGCGGGTAGGCCCTGCCACGACTGATGCGCGTCGGCCAGAAGATGTCTGGTGATGTGGCCCTATTAAGGCTGGGTACGTTGAAGCATATGCGCGGCACGCCGCCCGGGTCGATGACAGCGACGGCGTTGGGTGGTGCAGGGCCGCACCCACTTCGCGCAGCTTGTGCTTCCTGAAGCTCCTCGATTGCTCTGGTGACGAACTCCCACGAGCTTGGCACCCCGCGCCGCGCTCTCTGATCGGATGGGTGCGTGCCGACACACGCCCCCAAGTTGTGCCCGAGCGCCTCCCTTGTCTCACTGGTCAGGTCGGTAGTCCTCCGGGTGGAAGCCCCCAAGCCCGTCCCAAGGGAGGCGCCGGGCGCGCCTTCCTATGCGAGGGAGGAAGGGGCCTGAGCCCCTGGCGCGGATCCTGAGGCGCCGTCCTTAGGGTCTTCAGCCCCCTGGCGTCCCTTGGAAAGGAGTTGCTTCTTCTTCTTGGGGATGTCCTCGCGGGGCAGGACACCTCCTTCGTCGTCCGAGTGCTCTACCGCCGCGGCACGGTAGGCGCGCTCGAGGGAGCAGACATCGTCCTTCTCATCGCAAGCGATAGTGATGACGCCGCCACTCCCCGGCATCTTGAGGACGTTGTAGCCATGGTGGGTCACCTCCATGAACTTGGCGAGAGCTGGGTACCCAAGGATCGCGTTGTATGGGAGGTGATGTGGGCGACGTCAAAGACGATGATCTCGGTGTGGTAATTGTTGCGCCCGCCGAAGGTGACGGGCAGGCGCACTTGCCCGATGGGGACCGTGCAGCCGTCAGTGACTCCTGAGAAAGGCTTGGTTGGCATGAGCTGGTCGTAAGGCACTTGGAGCATCTCGAACGTCTTGATGGAGAGGACATTGAGTCCGGTGCTGCCGTCGATGACGGTCTTGGTGATGAGGACGTTGCTGATGGTGGGCGTGCACATCATGGGGAGTGCACCCGTGATGACCCACAAGTATAGGGGATCTATCGTAGTGCTTTCAATAAGTAAGAGTGTCAAACCCAATGAGGAGCAGAAGGAAATGACAAGCGGTTTTCAGCAAGGTATTCTCTGCAAGCACTGAAATTATCGGTAATAGATAGTTGTGTGATAAGATAATTCGCAACGGGTAACAAGTAACAAGTGTAACAAAGGTGCAGCAAGGTGGCCCAATCCTTTTTGTAGCAAAGGACAAGCCTGGACAAACTCTTATATAAAGCAAAGCGCTCCCGAGGACACATGGGAATTACTGTCAAGCTAGTTTTCATCATGCTCATATGATTCGCGTTCATTACTTTGATAGTTTGGTATGTGGGTGGACCGGTGCTTGGGTGCTGTCCTTACTTGGACAAGCCTCCCACTTATGATTAACCCCTCTCGCAAGCATCCGCAACTACGAAAGAAGAATTAAGATAAATCTAACCATAGCATGAAACATATGGATCCAAATAAGCCCCTTACGAAGCAACTCATAAACTAGGGTTTAAGCTTCTGTCACTCTAGCAACCCATCATCTACTTATTACTTCCCAATGCCTTCCCCTAGGCCCAAACAATGGTGAAGTGTCATGTAGTCGACGTTCACATAACACCACTAGAGGAAAGACAACATACATCTCATGAAAATATCGAACGAATACCAAACTCACATGATTACTTATAACAAGACTTCTCCCATGTCCTCAGGAACAAACGTAACTACTCAAAAAGCATATTCATGTTCATAATCAGAGGAGTATTAATTATCATTAAGGATCTGAACATATGATCTTCCACCGAATAAACCAACTAGCATCAACTACAAGGAGTAATCAACACTACTAGTAACCCACAGGTACCAATCTGAGGTTTTGAGACAAAGATCGGATACAAGAGAGGAACTAGGGTTTGGAGAGGAGATGGTGCTGGTGAAGATGTTGATGGAGATTGACCCCCTCTCGATGAAAGTATCGTTGGTGATGACGATGGCTTTGATTTCCCCCTCCGGGAGGGAAGTTTCCCCGGCAGAATGGCTCTGCCGGAGCCCTAGATTGCTTCTGCCCAGGTTCCGCCTCGAGATGGCGGCGCTTCGTCCCGAAAGCACTCCCTTGATTTTTTCCAGGTCAAAACACATCATATAGTAGAAGATGGGGACCAGAGGCCTGCCAGGTGGCCCACAAGCCACAGGGGCGCGCCCAGGGGGGTGTGGCGCGCCCCCCAGGCTTGTGGCTGCCTGGTGGGTCCCCTCTGGTATCTTCTTCGCCCAATATTTTTTATATATTCCAAAACAATTCTCCGTAGATTTTCAGGACTTTTGGAGTTGTGCAGAATAGGTCTCTCATATTTGCTCCTTTTCCAGCCCAGAATTCCAGCTGCCGTAATTCTCCCCCTTCATGTAAACGTTGTAAAATAAGAGAGAAAAGGCATAAGTATTGTACCATAATGTGTAATAACAGCCCATAATGCAATAAATATCAATATTAAAGCATGATGCAAAATGGACGTATCAACTCCCCCAAGCTTAGACCTCGCTTGTCCTCAAGCGAAAGCCGACATCGATAATCATGTCCACATGTTTAGAGATAGAAGTGTCGATAAAATAAAATACGGACATGAAGGCATCATGATCATCTTTAGAACAACAACATATATTCACATATAATTTCTTATGCTAAAGTGACAATTCATTCACATGGTAAAGTATGAATCAGAAACTTTATTGAAAACTAACAAACTATGATCTCAGTCATTGAAGCAATTGCAATTTATCATAACATCGGAAAGAGTCAATATAAGGGCTTTTCAGCAAGTTCACATACTCAACTATCATTTAGTCTCTTACAATTGCTAACACTCACGCGATACTTATGAGATCAAAGTTTCAATCGGACACAGAGAAAGATAGGGGCTTATAGTTTCGCCTCCTAACTATTTACCTCAAGGGTAATGTCAACAATAATAGTTTATGATAACCTACATCCGAGTGGATATATATGTCTAGATCATTCCCCAACACATGACGCTTGCCAAGAGAAAAAGGCGATAAAAAGGAAGTGGTGAAGATCACCAAGACTCTTGCATAAAGGTAAGTACTAGAAAGTAAAAGTAAAAGATAGGCCCTTCGCAGAGGGAAGCAGAGGTTGTCATGCGCTTTTATGGTTAGATGCATAATATCTTAATGCAAAAGAACGTCACTTTATATTGCCGCTTGTGATAAAGAACTTTATTATGCAGTCCGTCGCTTTTATTTCTTCCATATCACAAGTTCCTATAAAGTTTCTTTTCCTCACACTAATAGATCATACATATTTAGAGAGCAATTTTTATTGCTTGCACCGATGACAACTTACTTGAAGGATCTTACTCAATCCATAGGTAGGTATGGTGGACTCTCATGGCAAAACTGGTTTAAGGGTGTTTGGATGCACAAGTAGTATCTCTACTTGGTGCGGAAGTTTTGGCTAGTATGAGGTGGAAGCAAGCGTCACATGTTAGAGGATCCATGACAATATTACTTCTATTTGGAAATAAGCAAACATAACTCATTATATTGTCTTCCTTGTCCAACATCAACTTTTTAGCATATAATATTTTGATGAGTGCTCACAATCACAAAAGATCTCCAAGATAGTATATTTATATGTGAGACCTCTCTCTCTTTATTACTTCCTATTAATTGCAACAATGACCAAAACTATGTTTGTCAACTAACAACAAGTTTCATGCGACATACTTCTTATATGTGAAGTCGTCACTTCCCATAAGATCATTATATAATCTTTTTACTTCTTTAACTCTTTATTTATTTTTCTCCAGACCATAGCAAGAAAGCAAAGCCCTCAATTCAAACTAATCTTTATTATATAACTCTCGGACTCGATTACATAGAGGGAACATAAGGCAAAACTCAAGGCTAGATCATACTAAAAACTTTTATTCTACTAGATAAAGATGTAACCAAAAGTATCGAACTAAGCAAAACGATAAAGATAAAGGTGTGATGATGATATGATACCGGGACACCTCCCCCAAGCTTGGCACAACCCAAGGGGAGTGCCCATACCCATGTGTTTAGTTCTCTTTCTTCGGAGGTGGTGATGGTGGAGAAGGATCTTTAAGCTTGTTCAGTTTCCTCTTAAGCATAAAATTATGTTCCCTCAGATCGTCAACTTCCTTCTCGAGCTTCAATATCCTTTGACATAATTCTTGCTTGCTCTCCTGCAGAAAACGAGAAGGGATAAATAGAACCTTGGGTTTTCTCCTTGTGTTTGGGGGGCTCGATTTCCTGAACTCCACGTGCATATCTCCTGGTTGAGGCAGAGGGATCTCTTCTTCATCCGAGCTTTCTTCCTCATACTTGCCTTCTTGTTCCTCCTCCGAGAACAATCCATAAGGATCTAAGTCCCCATAGAGCTTGGGATTGGCAAGATAATGCGATACATAGCTCTCCCCATCGGACTCTTGGGAGGACATATTTTCAGATCTGTCCGGAAAAACAACAACAAACAAGAACAGAGGATTTTTCCGTGGTACGATGGTCAAAACCTTCGGGAGATTATATAATGAATTTTTACCGACCAACAGGAGTATTCTACAAGAAAACAGAGTCTGGAGGGCACACGAGGTGGCCACAAGCCACAGGGACGTGCCCAGGGGGGTAGGGCGCGCCCTCACGGCTTGTCGCCTCCTCGTGTACTATTCGGACTACTTTAAATTTTCCTAATTTTTTAAATATTCCAAAACGGAGAAAAATTTCTATTGGAAAAGTTTTGGAGTCGGTTTACTTACCGTACCACATACCTACTCCTTTTCGGAGTCTGAAACGTTCTGGTAGACATCCCTTATGTACTCCTCCGGGGTTATGGTATTAATAATATTGGTTTCTACATTTACGGGAGTACCAGAGATATAATGTTTGATTCTCTGCCCGTTTACCACCTTCGGATTTGTGCCTTCGGCGTTGTTGATCTTGATGGTACCGGAACGATATACTTCCTCGATAATGTAAGGCCCTTCCCATTTAGAGAGAAGCTTTCCTGCAAAAAATCTTAAACGAGAATTGTATGGCAAGACATGGTCACCTACATTGAATTCACGCTTTTGTATCCTTTTATCATGCCATCTCTTAACTTTTCTTTAAACAACTTGGCATTCTCATAGGCCTGGGTTCTCCATTCATCAAGTGAGCTAATGTCAAATAACCTCTTCTCACCAGCAAGTTTAAAATCATAGTTGAGCTCTTTAATTGCCCAATAAGCTTTATGTTCTAGTTCAAGAGGTAAGTGACATGCTTTCCCATAAACCATTTTATACGGAGACATACCCATAGGGTTTTTATATGCAGTTCTATAAGCCCATAATGCATCATCAAGTTTCTTAGACCAATTCTTTCTAGATCTATTAACAGTCTTTTGCAAGATCAATTTAATTTCTCTATTGCTCAATTCTACTTGACCACTAGACCGAGGATGATACGGAGATGCAATTCTATGGTTGACATCATACTTAGCAAGCAATTTACAGAAAGCACCATGAATAAAGTGTGAGCCACCATCAGTCATTAAGTATCTAGGGACTCCAAACCTCGGGAAAATAACTTCCTTAAGCATTTTAATGGAAGTGTTATGATCAGCACTACTAGTTGGAATGGCTTCTACCCACTTAGTAGCATAATCAACAGCAACGAAAATATGTGTATACCCATTGGAGGAAGGAAAAGGTCCCATATAATCAAAGCCCCAAACATCAAATGGTTCAATAACAATTGAATAGTTCATAGGCATTTCATGACGTCTACTAATATTACCAATTCTTTGACATTCATTACAAGACAAGACATACTTACGAGCATCCTTGAAGAGAGTAAGCCAATAAAAACCAGACTGTAGTACCTTGTGTGCAGTTCTATCTCCAGCATGGTGTCCTCCGTAGGCCTCGGAGTGACACTTACGTAGGATCTGTTCATGTTCATGCTCAGGTACACAACGTCTAATAACAGCATCTACTCCTTCTTTATAGAGGTGTGGGTCATCCCAAAAGTAATGTCTTAAATCATAGAAGAACTTTTTCTTTTGCTGGTATGTGAAACTAGGTGGTATAAATTTAGCAACAATGTAATTAGCATAATCAGCATACCATGGAGTATTACGAGAAGCATTTATGACAGCTAATTGTTCATCAGGAAAGCTATCATCAATAGGTAATGGGTCATCAAGAACATTTCCTAACCTAGACAAGTTGTCTCCTACGGGGTTCTCAGCTCCCTTTTTATCAATAATATGTAAATCAAATTCTTGCAGCAAAAGAACCCATCTAATAAGTGTAGGTTTAGCATCTTTATTTTCCATAAGATATTTAATAGCAGCATGATCAGTGTGAACAGTTACTTTGGAATCAATAATATAAGATCTGAACTTATCACAAGCAAACACAACTGCTAAAAATTCCTTTTCAGTGGTAGCATAGTTTCTTTGAGCACTGTCTAGAGTTTTACTAGCATAATGGATAACATTTAATTTCTTATCAACTCTTTGTCCTAGAACAGCACCAACGGCATAATCACTAGCATCACACATAATTTCAAAGGGTAGGTTCCAATCAGGTGGTTGAACAACAGGTGCTGAAATCAAGGCTTTCTTAAGGATTTCAAATGCTTCTACACAATCATCATCAAAAACAAAAGGAACATCTTTTTGCAAAAGATTAGTGAGAGGCCTAGAAATTTTAGAGAAGTCTTTAATAAATCTCCTATAGAAATCAGCATGACCAAGGAAACTTCTTATACCTTTGATATCCGTGGGACACGGCATTTTTTCAATAGCATCAACTTTAGCTTTATCCACCTCAATACCTCTTTCGGAGATTTTGTGCCCCAAGACAATACCTTCATTAACTCGATCAAGGTTGCTCAAGCAATCATCAAAAGAAGTTCCGTAAACGGAGAAATCATCCATGAAAACCTCAAAAATCTTTTCACAAAAGTCAGAGAATATAGCAGTCATACATCTTTGAAAGGTAGCAGGTGCATTGCATAAACCAAACGGCATATGTCTATAAGCAAAGGTACCGAAAGGGCAAGTAAAAGTAGTTTTTTTCTTGATCCTCTTTTGACACAGGTATTTGAGAGAAACCAAAGTAACCATCTAGAAAGCAGAAGTGTGTATGTTTGGATAGTCTTTCTAGCATTTGATCAATAAAAGGTAAAGGGTAATGGTCTTTCCTAGTAGCTTTATTTAATTTCCTAAAATCAATTACCATTCTATAACCTGTAACAATTCTTTGTGGGATCAATTCATTTTTATCATTAGGAACAACGGTAATACCTCCCTTCTTAGGGACACAATGAACATGACTTACCCATCTACTATCAACAATAGGATAAATTATACCTGCCTCCAGAAGCTTTAATATTTCATTTCTTACCACTTCTTTCATTTTAGGATTTAACCGTCGTTGGTGATCAACAACTGGTTTAGCATCAGGCTCCATATTAATTTTATGCTGACATAAAGTGGGACTAATGCCCTTAAGATCATCAAGAGTATATCCAATAGCGGCACCGTGCTTCCTCAGAGTTTTCAATAATCTCTTTTCTTCATGCTCTGAAAGGTTAGCACTAATAATAACAGGATATATCTTCTTTTCATCAAGATAGACATATTTTAGAGTATCAGGTAATTGTTTAAGCTCAAACACGGGGTCACCCTTGGGTGGAGGAGGATCCCCAAGAATCTCAACGGGCAAGTTGTGTTTCAAAATAGGATGCTGATCAAAGAAAATCTTATCTATTTCATTCCTTTCATTCATATGCATATCGTTTTCATGGTCTAGCAAATATTGTTCTAAGGGATCAGTAGGAGGCACAGCAATAGAAGCAAGACCAACAATTTCATCTTTACTAGGCAATTCTTTGTCATGGGGTTGTCTACGAAATTTAGAGAAATTGAACTCGTGAGACACATCCCCAAAACTTACAGTAACAGTTTCTTTCTCGCAATCTATCTTAGCATTAACGGTGTTCAAGAAAGGTCTACCAAATATAATGGGACAAAAATCATCCTGTGGGGAACCAAGAACAAGAAAATAAGTAGGGTATTTTACTTACCCACACAAGACTTCAACATCTCTAACAATCCCAATTGGTGATATAGTATCTCTATTAGCAAGCTTGATAGTAACATCAATATCTTCTATTTCAACAGGTGCAATATCATTCATAATTTCTTGGTATAAAGTAAAGGGAATTGCACTCACACTAGCACCCACATCACATAAGCCATGATAACAATGATCTCCTATTTTAACAGAAACAACAGGCATGCCAACAATAGGTCTATGTTTATCTTTAGTATCAGGTCTAGCAATTCTAGCAGCTTCATCACAGAAATAAATAACATGCCCATCAATATTATTGACCAAGAGATCTTTAACCATAGCAATACTAGGTTCAACTTTAATTTTTTCAGGGGGTGTAGGTGTTCTAGTATAACTCTTACGAACCACAGTTGAAGCTTTGGCATGATCCTTTATTCTAACAGGGAAAGGTGGTTTTTCAATATAAGTAGTAGGAACAACAGGATCAACATTATAAGTAATGGTTTCTTCTTCAACTTTAATAATAAATATTTTCAGTAGGTTCAGTAGGTTGAGGGGCAACTCTTTGCTCTTCCGGTCGGGGTGAAGATACCCCGAACAAACCCCTCAAAGGATTATTTTCCATAGTAACAAGTGACAGTGAATTTCAGCACACTATATAAATTTTTCCTTACCAAATTCCACTCACCAAAGGTGCTTCACTCCCCGGCAACGGCGCCAAAAAAGAGTCTTGATGACCCACAAGTATAGGGGATCTATCGTAGTCCTTTCGATAAGTAAGAGTGTCGAACCCAACGAGGAGCAGAAGGAAATGACTAGCGGTTTTCAGCAAGGTATTCTCTGCTAGCACTGAAATTATCGGTAACAGATAGTTGTGTGATAAGATAATTCGTAACGGGTAACAAGTAACGATTGTAACAAAGGTGCAGAAAGGTGGCCCAATCCTTTTTGTAGCAAAGGACAAGCCTGGAAAAACTCTTATATAAAGCAGAGCGCTCCCGAGGACACATGGGAATTACTGTCAAGCTAGTTTTCATCATGCTCATATGATTCGCGTTCGTTACTTTGATATGTGGGTGGACCGGTGCTTGGGTGCTGTGCTTACTTGGACAAGCCTCCAACTTATGATTAACCCCTCTCACAAGCATCCGCAACTACGAAAGAAGAATTAAGATAAATCTAACCATAGCATGAAACATATGGATCCAAATCAGCCCCTTACGAAGCAACTCATAAACTAGGGTTTAAGCTTCTGTCACTCTAGCAGCCCATCATCTACTTATTACTTCCCAATGCCTTCCCCTAGGCCCAAACAATGGTGAAGTGTCATGTAGTCGACGTTCACATAATACCACTAGAGGAAAGACAACATACATCTCATCAAAATATCGAACGAATACCAAACTCACATGATTACTTATAACAAGACTTCTCCCATGTCCTCAGGAACAAACGTAACTACTCACAAAGCATATTCATGTTCATAATCAGAGGAGTATTAATTATCATTAAGGATCTGAACATATGATCTTCCACCGAATAAACCAACTAGCATCAACTACAAGGAGTAATCAACACTACTAGTAACCCACAGGTACCAATCTGAGGTTTTGAGACAAAGATCGGATACAAGAGATGAACTAGGGTTTGGAGAGGAGATGGTGCTGGTGAAGATGTTGATGGAGATTGACCCCCTCTCGATGAAAGGATCGTTGGTGATGACGATGGCTTCGATTTCCCCCTCCAGGAGGGAAGTTTCCCCGGCAGAACGGCTCTGCCGGAGCCCTAGATTGCTTCTGCCCAGGTTCAGCCTCGAGACGGCGGAACTTCGTCCCGAAAGCTCTCCCTTGATTTTTTCCAGGTCAAAACACATCATATAGCAGAAGATGGGGACTGGAGGCCTGCCAGGTGGCCCACAAGCCACAGGGGCGCGCCCAGGGGGGTGGGGTGCGCCCCCCAGGCTTGTGGCTGCCTGGTGGGTCCCCTCTGGTATCTTCTTCGCCCAATATTTTTTATATATTCCAAAACAATTCTCCGTAGATTTTTCAGGACTTTTGGAGTTGTGCAGAATAGGTCTCTCATATTTGCTCCTTTTCCAGCCCAGAATTCCAGCTGCCAGCATTCTCCCCCTTCATGTAAACCTTGTAAAATAAGAGAGAAAAGGCATAAGTATTGTACCATAATGTGTAATAACTGCCCATAATGCAATAAATATCAATATTAAAGCATGATGCAAAATGGACGTATCAGCCTGCCATAGCTGAACATCTGAGTTGATCCTTGGAGTCGAAGGTGATGGGGCACTGGGACCGCTTGAGGGGGCGCGTGGCCTCGAGCTTTGGAAGAGTCGCGTTCACCTCCCGCGAAAACTGCTTGAAGACGCGGTTTCATGCCGGGGCTTGGGCACCGCCCAGGATGCAAGCTATTGCCCTGACCTCCTGGAAGCCCCCAGCCCCGTCGTTCTGCCTGTCCTCTTCCTTCCTTCTGGGTGGCGGCGACAGCGGGGGTAGGCCGGCCTCGCGGGGGCGTACCTCACGAGGCTGGCCCCGGCGCGACCCCTCAGGAGGTTAGTCGCGCCAGCGGTCCTCCCGATTCTGGTCTCGCCACTCCTGACGCGGGTCTCGATTGTCCCAACGGCCTCCGCCACGTCCATAGCCTCGGTCGCCGCCCCCAGGGCGCCGGTCGAAATGCTCTACACGGACCACCCTGAGCTCCTGGCAGTCAATGGTGTTGTGGATGTTTGTGCCATGGAAGATGCAGAATGGTCGCCCTCCCGCGAGAGCTTCTTCGTCCCGGCTGCGCTTTGCCTCGGGCTCAGCTGCCAGCACCGCGGGGGCCTTGCGCTTTGGCTCCTTGGCCTTGGTCTTCTTGTCTTCGGGTTCCGCCTCCGGAAGCTCGCGGAGGGAGAGGTGGCCCTCTTCGGCCTTCGTGCATTTGTTTGCCAAGTTGAACATCTCCAAGGCCAAGCTCAGGTCGTCATGGATAGCCAGCTCTTCCCTCATCCTGAGGTCCCTGATGCCGTCGGTGAACGCCGAGATGATGGCCTCATCTGATGCCCTCGGGATCTTGAGTCGGGTAGTCGTGAAGCGCTGTATGAACTTGTGCAGGGTCTCGTCAGGCTGTTGCTTCATGCGTCGGAGGTCACCTACTTCAAGCGCGCGGTCGCGGGTGCCTTGGAAGTTGGCGATGAAGCGCTCACGCAGGTCTTCCCAGGAGGTGATTGACCCCTTCGGGAGGTTGAGGAGCCAGGAGAGCGCACCACCCTTGAGTGACATGGGGAACCAGGTTGCCATGACCTTGTCATCCCCGCCGGCCGCCTGGATGCTCAGCGAGTAGAGTTGTAGGAACTTGGCGGGGTCTGGGGTGCCGTCGTAGCGAGGAGGCAGGTTAGGCTTGAACTTGCAGGGCCACACGACCGGATGGAGCTCCGGGGCGATGGCACGGCAGCCCACCGGGCCCACGGGCGGTGCGCGCTCGGGAGGGACCTGGTCTTGATGCTCTTGCACGGCTGCCTCCGGGGGCGCCCGGTCGTGCCGCTGGCATGCCGGCGCTGGGAGCGCACGCGCGTCAGCGCATGGCCGTGGCACCACCTGGCAACTTACTTCATCTCTCACCCTCGCCGGGGGCCCGCGCGGCTGGTCGCGCGGGCGTGCTTCACGCCTGGGCTCGGGGTCGACGTCACGCTGGGGAGGAGGAGGCGGCACATCATGAGCTTCGTCGCCTGCCAGGGAAGGTTGGGGCCGGACCGAGTAGGGGAACGCCGAAGCATCGCCGGCTGCGCTGACGAGCTCTGCGATGCGCCTGAGCCAGTCGTCGTAGCGGTTGGGGGCATGGTGGTAGCGCAGCAGCTCGCGTGCCATGCAGAGCGCGCCCGATCCACGCGTCGGCCCTGGGCGGACGTGGGAGGATGACCCCGTAGCTGGAACGATCGATGGAGTGGCGGTGCGGCCGTCGCGCCGCGCGGTGACCCGCTATGACGAGTCCTGCTGCTCGTGGGCCTCCGGGCCCATGGAGGCATTGGCCACAGGAGAGGGAGACCGGCGCGCAGCGGTGCGGCCCACGGGCGCCGTTTGGGCGACACGAGCAGCACGGCGCTCGGCGCGGGCTTGGCCGGCGTCAGCCATCGGAGCGGTGAGGCGGAGGATGAGCGAGGCTTGAGGAAGACTCCGACACGCCCCCTACCTGGCGCGCCAAATGTCGGATTTCGGACTCCGCAAAACCCTAAGGAATTCGAACCCAGGGGCGTGTGCGAAGATTCCCCAACAGTTTCGCCCCCTCCAAGCCCACAACACGATAACCCCGCTCGATGGCGAGGAAGAAGATGGCACACGAGAGTTTACCCAGGTTCGGGCCGCTGCGAAGCGTAAAACCCTACTCCTGCCTTTTGGTGGATTGCCTCCCGAGGAGGTTTGTGGATGAACTAGTACACTGGTGTGTTGCCTTGCGGATGTGTTTGCGGGGTGGTTGTCCCGTCCTCCTCTACCGGGCTACCTAGCGTCTATTTATAGTGGCCCAGGTCCTCTTCCCTTATCGCAATGGCGGGAAGGGATCCCACAACGGCCAAATTTGAAAGGGGACAGGAGGTACATCTTATCCTGACGAAAAGCGGTGTTCGCCTGCAAAGTAGTTGGTGGTGACGCGGTGGTGGGCTTTGTGGTGACATCCGTCCTGCCGCGCTTGCTGACCCGGTCTTGTTGCACCGGTATGGAAACCTTTGGCGGGGCTCCTTGGGAACCTGCGCTCGTCCTTGCCTCCTTTGAACCAAAGAGGAAACTGTCCCCTCTGGCATGCTGGCGCTGGCCTGGCCCGGCCGGTGTCAGCCTTGACCTCCTGAGGCCTGTCGTTGCACAGAGATCTCCGCCGCTCGGGAGGAGGCCTGGGGAGGCCTAATCCCTAACGGTCTTGGCGATGTCTCCCTCGCGAGCTCGGGGTCTCGTGAAGACCTTGCTTTAAGTGTGACCGCGGTGGGCCGTACGGGCTGCCAGGTGGGCCACGCCCTGGGCCCCAGGCAAGCAAGTCTGGGTACCCTGGTATCCAGAACGCCGACAGAATTGGAATTTTTTGCAAAACTCAACAAAAAAGAAAAAGAAAAAGGGACACAGAGCCCTAGGCCAGAGCCGGCCAGCTGCTGGGCCGGCCCAGTGGCGAGCCAGGCCAGGCGCGCTGGCGCCCCCGCGCGCGCCAGGTTTGAACCTGACATGAGGGGCCCAGAGGACAGCAACAGAGGGAGAGAGAGAAGAGAGGGTGCAGAGGCTGACGGGTGGGGTCCCCCTGTCGGGACCCTCGTCAACCTCTCGCCCGAGGGCGGTGAGGCTCAACGGCGTCAGCAGAGGGCACGACGGCGGCATGTGAAGGTGGGAACGGACTCAGGGCGTCGTTGTCGTCTCGAGAGAGGTGGAGGTGGTCATCGAGGTGGCCCTGGTCGCCGGCAACGAAAGAGCCGCGGCGGAGGTGCATCGGCTAAGCTCCAAGCCGACGCTGCAAGCTGCAAACATCACGAGGAGGAGGGGGAAACCGATCAGAGAGGTGACGGAGGACCAACGGAAGAAGAAGGATGGCCGGAGCGACACCCTGCCGGGAGATCGACGGTGGCCCGAGGCGGTGGCGTCGAGCTCGATCCCGAGCACAAGGGCTCTGGGAGGTGGAATGGGTGGTACTGGCGCTCGATTGAGTGGGAGAGAGAGTGATCAAAGGGGAGAGAGAGCTCGGGGAGGGCTATTTGTAGCGGGGCGACGGTGCACAGCGGACCCGTGCACCGGCGAGGTCCCTGCCATCGCTGGAGGGCGTGGGAGCGGGCGTGGGCGTGTGTGTGGTGTTGCTGGGGCATGTCCACGACCAGGGGAAGAAGAGGGGGAGCGGGGAAGCACGCGCGTGCGAGCCCCGCGGTTGGCCGAGCTGGGCGGCGTCGGACACGTGTGCGGGAGGTGGCCGGAGAGAGAAGGAGCAGGGGGCCGACCTCTTGGATGGTTGCGGACGTCGAGGGGGGCCAGGGGGACAAGCCCCCACATCCCAAGGTGGTCGGGTGGCTCTGGATGGGTGCGGCTATAGTGCGGGAGCGCACTGTAGCGCGCTCCAAAGCGTGCAAATGGCCAGCATTGCCAATTCCTGGGGGTTGCTTAGATGCTCCTAGGATGCTTTGGAGCTAGGGTGAGGGGAGGGAGAAAGAAAATGGAGGTGAGGAGCTCCTGTCTAGGCTGTCCAGGGGGTAATTCCTGGGGTTTTAGCACCTCCAATGATTGAGACTTGGCCAGGAAAACTTACTGGAGGTAGGAGGTGATAATGTGGGACTGTGGTAAAAAGATTAGATCAAGGAGAATAATGGAAGGGGGTCAAATAGGGTTTTTACTAAACTGTCAGAAGGTGTTTGATGAAGTTTTGGGCAAGCAAATGGAGTTTGCTTGCCATGAGATTTAACAGGATGAAAATGTAGGTAAAATTAGAGTGGATCACCAAGTTTGAGATGGTTTGAAGAAAGGTGACAGTACAAACTTGAAAAACCATAGAACTTAACAGAATCAGATTTCTGTAGATCTAGGCATGCAATTCATTTCTCCCAAATCCACCACTTGGTGTGGTATCATTATGTGGGGTTTAGAACATGCCCATAAAGTTTGGGTTCAATAGGACAAACTTCACAATGTAAAGTTGTTCAACTTGACTCTGGTCAAGAATGGTTTTGGAATATTTTGGTGGAGCAAATCAATTGGGATTGAGACGAAACATTGCAAGCTCATCACTTATATCATGTGTGACTTGCTGGACTTTTCCTGGATTTTATTGAGAATATTTCCTATAGAAATATTTCAAAAGCTTGATCTATGCAGAAATGGTTTTGAGGGGTTGTGCCCATTATGCTGAACATGACCAAATGTTGAAACTCTTATATATGGAAAATATATATACACTGAGTTTCCCTAGATTTTCTTAAATATTTTCAAAGCATTTAAATAATTTTTCCCTATGAAAAACCATTTCTGGCCTTAAGAAAGCCTTTTAATAAAATTGTAAAATAATCTTTAAAAATAATATTTGATGGTATTGGGAAGTCATATATATAGTAGGTTTCAAATAAAGTCTTTGGGGCAAAAGGATCCACCCAATTTGAGGTCTTATAGTACAAACCTCAATTCAGGGTTTTTTGAAAACCTAACTTGAATAAATCCTTTTTGGCCAAAATAATATTTGATAAAAATAGTTTTGGGTACTATACACATGGTATGATCATTGGGCAAGATGTTTGGGTCAAGGAAGGTGAAGGTGGAGAGACGAAGAACCTATGAGTGCCAAACACAATCAACCAAGCAAGCAAGCAACAAACAAATCAAACAAGCTCATGTACTCAAAAGTTTTAATTGGTTCCAAATTTGTAAATCGATAACATAGAAAAGTGATACAAACACAGGGTGTGACAGACCTACCCCCCTTACAAGAATCTCGTCCCCGAGATTCCTAGGCTAAGCGCTAAAAAGATAAGGGAACTCGGATCTAAGGTAGTCTTCACGCTCCCAGGTTGCTTATGCTTCAGTGTGGTTGCTCCATTGGATCTTGAAGTACTTGATAGCACGGCTTCGGGTGCAACGCTCTATTTCCTCCAGAATACGAACTGGCCTTTCATGATAAGTGAGGTCTGGCTAAAGGTCGATGGCTTGATGATCGATGTCCTTGTAGAGGTCGGGCGGATGGGGACTTGGAGACACTTCCGAAGTTGTGACACGTGAAATGCGTTGTGCACATCTGATAACTCGGAAGGTAGTTCTAGCTGGTAGGCAACTTCTCCTCGCTTGGCGTTGATCTTGAAGGGGCCGATGTATCTTTGTGCAAGCTTTCCCTTAACGTGGAAACACTTGGTTCCTTTGAGAGGCGTGACTCAGAGATAGACATGGTCACCGACATAGAAGTTCACTTCTCGGCGGTGAGAGTCGGCGCAACTCTTCTGTCTTGACTTGGCGGCCTCCAGACGTTCTCGGACGATTTGAACTTTCTCTTCTGCATCGCGGAGGATATCTGGTCCAAAGACTAGTCCTTCTTCGGTTTCCAACCAATTGAGGGGAGTGTGGCACTTGCGTCCGTACAATACCTCAAACGGTGCCATCTGAAGACTCAACTGATAGCTGTTGTTGTAGGAGAACTCGGCGAATGGTAGGCAATCTTCCCACTTGGCTCCATATGCCAAAACAAAAGCACGGAGCATATCTTCGAGTATCTGATTTACTCGTTCCGTCTGTCCATCGGTCTGGGGGTGAAAAGCGGTGCTGAAGGAGATCTTGGTTCCCATTGCTTCTTGAAACTGCTTCCAGAACCTTGAGGTGAACTGTGTTCCTCGGTCTGACATAATCTCCTTTGGAACTCCATGAAGGCTCACAATACGCTCGATGTAAAGACTGGCTAGCTTGTTACCATCATAAGTGGTCTTGACGGGAATGAAATGGGCTACCTTGGTCAGGTGATCGACTATGACCCATATGGAATCATGTCCTTTGCTTGACCTAGGCAAACCGATGATGAAGTCCATCCCGACTTTGTCCCACTTCCATTCAGGCACTTTGAGAGGTTGCAACAATCCAGTGGGTCGCTGATGCTCAGCCTTGACTCTCTGGCATAGGTCACACTTAGCAACAAAGGTGCCTATCTCCCGTTTCATGCCATGCCACCAGAATCTTGCTTTGAGGTCGTGGGCTTCTTGCAAGATCAAATTCTTGAGCTCAACCTTGTTGGGTACACAAATGCACATCTCGAACCATACAACTCCTTGTTCATCCACTGAGAATCCTAGGGACTTGCCTACCTTGATCTTCTTCTTGATGCCTTGAATGCTCTCGTGTCCCTTCTGAGCTTTTTTAATATTGTCCATCAAGGTAGGCTTTGCTTCGAGGTTGGCTAGGAATCCAGGTGCAACTAGTTCCAAGCCGAAAATTTCTAGCTCTTCATACAGGGTATGTAGCCTTTCCTTAATCATAGCATTCAAGGAACAAGCCTTTCTGCTTAAGGCGTCTGCAACCACGTTAGCCTTTCCAGGGTGGTATTGAACACTGAGGTCATAGTCCTTGATCATCTCCAACCATCTTCGCTGCCTCATGTTCAATTCCTTTTGAGTGAAAATATACTTCAAACTATTGTGGTCTGTGTATATCTCACATCGCTTCCCCAGAAGGTAATGTCGCCATGTTTTCAAGGCATGAACTACGGCTGCCAACTCAAGATCATGAGTAGCGTAGTTCTCTTCATGAGGACGTAGCTGTCTGGACAGATATGCTACGACTCTGCCTTCTTTCATCAGAACACCTCCAAGCCCGGTTCTCGATGCATCACAATATATCACAAACTCTTTGTGAATATCGGGGGTGGCCAAAACTAGGGCTGTTGTCAATCTCTTCTTGAGCTCTTGGAAGCTTTCTTCACACTTCGGCGTCCATTCGAACTTCTTGTCCTTCTTCAAAAGCTGAGTCATGGGTCGGGCAATGCTCGAGAATCCTTCGACGAACTTGCGGTAATACCCCACGAGTGTGAGGAAGCTTCTGACTTCCTTAACATTGCTTGGGGATTGCCATTCAGTCACGGCTTCAATCTTGGCAGGATCCACTGACAATCCTTCTGCAGTCAACACATGACCCAAGAATCCAACTTCATGCAGCCAGAATTCACACTTGCTGAACTTGGCATAAAGCTGGTGCTCTCGAAGCTTGTCTAGGACCAGTCTCAAGTGTTGCTCATGCTCTTCTTCAGACTTGGAGAAGACGAGTATGTCGTCGATGAAGACAACGACAAACTTGTCCAAATACTCCATGAAGAATTTGTTCATGAGGTACATGAAGTAGGCAGGGGCATTGGTCAACCCAAATGACATGACCGTGTATTCATACAGGCCATACCGGGTTACAAACGCCGTCTTCGGAATGTCTTGGGGTCTGATCTTCAGCTGGTAGTACCCAGACCTGAGGTCAATCTTGGAAAACACCTTAGCTCCATTCAGCTGATCGAACAGGTCTTCAATCTTGGGGAGTGGGTACTTCTTCTTTATTGTGACCTCATTGAGAGAACGGTAATCGACTCATAGTCGGATAGTTCTGTCCCTCTTTGACACAAATAGAATAGGTGATCCCCAAGGAGAGGCACTAGGGCGAATGAATCCTTTTCCGAGCTGCTCTACCAGTTGCTTCTTCAGTTCAGCCAACTCTTCGGATCCCATTCTATAGGGCTTCTTATAGATGGGTCCTGCTCTGGGAATTAGCTCAATGATGAACTCAATGTCGCGGTCAGGAGGCATTCCGGGCAGCTCATCAGGAAATACATTCGGGTATTCACATACCACTGGCACTTGATCCAACTCAATTCCTGACAGACAGTTAGCCTGAGGGGCTTGAGCGGAGGCAGGGTTGGGAACATACTTGACTTCCACTCCTTGGCTATTGGTCATGGTGACAGTCCTCTTGGTACAGTCTAACAAGCCTTGCTGTTTGGTCAACCAATTCATGCCAAGGATGACGTCCAAGCCTGGTGAATCCAGAATTACGAGGTCTGCTAGGAAGTCTACCCCGTTAATGCTGATCCCGACCCCTTTACATCCTATCTTGGACTTCATAACCGATCCCAGGGTTTGTATCAACATATGACTACCCATGGGTGTATGCTTCATACCACTCTCTAGTGCAAACTTTTGAGTAACAAAAGAATGCGAAGCTCCACAATCAAACAGTACGGTTGTTGGGGTTGAGTTGACAAGGAACGTACCCAGTATGACGTCCGAGTCTTCCTGGGCTTCCTCAGCGATGACGTGATTCACACGCCCCTTGCCATTGTTGGGCTGGTTGCGGGGAGCTGGGTTCCTTGGTGGCGCTCCACGGCCTTGACCTTGGTTTGGTGCATTGGGGGGCGGTGCATCTAGCTTCTTGTTGGGGCGCTGCTTAGAGATGCGTCCAGGTTGACCACATCCAAAGCAAGTGACCTGACCAAAGTTGTTGTTGTTCTTGTTCCTGCTGCCGTTGTTGTTATTGGGGTTGCTGTAGGCTGGCCTGGGATTGGCATACTTCTAAGGCTGGTAGCTCGGACGAGGTGCAGGAGGTCTAGCCTGCTAGGGCTGATAGGTTGGCTTGGCTGGGGCTGGCTGCCAGGGGCGAGGCTTCTGGTTGCTGGAACTACCCTTGCTGATCATCTTGCGCTTGCGAGTGTCGTCCATGGCACGACGCTTGTCCTCAAGCATGAGGGCCTTGTTCACTAGGTCGAAGAAGGTCCGATAGTCGCAGACTATGAGCTGATACTGCAGGGTCTGCTGAAGTCCTTCCATGAAGCGTTCTATCTTAGCACCCTCCGTGTTGACATCTTCAGTTCCATACCTTGATAGCAGGTTGAACTTCTCCATGTACTCCATGACAACGCCACTCCTTGCTTCAGTGCTCGGAATTCTCTCTTCTTGATAGCCATGATCCCAGAAGGAATGTGGGCGGTGCGGAATCCGTCCTTGAAGTTATCCCAGGTGATCACACGATCGCCTTGCATGACCTTGAATCCATCCCACCAAGCTCTGGCGGTACCTCCTAGGCAGTGAGAGGCATAAAGCACCTTTTCACGATCCTCGTTGCAATTGAACAATACAAGGAGGTCCTCGATGGTGCGCATCCAGTCATCGGCATCCAGGGGTTCAGCAGTCTCGGTGAAGGTTGGGGTGAATTCCTCATGAACTCAGACAGAGTGGAGCGGCCATTGCCGTTCCTGCCTTGCTTCTAGTTGTTCACAAGGACTTGAGCCATCTGTTGGATAGCAGCAGTGTTGGCCTGGCGTTCCTCTCGGAGAACTTGGAGAAACTGAGCTATGGTCATGTTCTCCAGTGGAGGTGGTGGCGGGCGAATGTCGCCTTGTGGCTGCTCCGGGTGATTTACAGCGTGAGCAGCCCCACCATCCCCCTGCTGCTGGCTGGAGTTGCCGGCTTCAGGGTTGGTGAAGGAGCTGTTGCGGGTTGCAGTCACCAATCTGTTTGGAGTAGCCAAGTCAAATAACTGGGATAGCTGAGAGGGAAAAGCAACAATGGAGAAAGCGCGCCTAAGGGGGTTGGTATAGTGCAAGTGTGGTAAAACAAAGGTCGAAAGACCAACACATATATTAAGATAAGATAGACGATGGAGTCGCTTACATGTTGCCTATGGCAAAAGCGCGACTTGCATCGGAACACAAACAACAAAAGCAAACAACAAGCACACATGGTTTCATATGAACCATTACACGGACTCGACTTCGCAAGAGGGGTACATGACTGATCCTACCCTAGGGGTTCTCGGACTCAGGTGGTGGAGTGCTCGGTCTCGTAGTCACGCTCCTCTGGGTATTCCTCCTGATCTTCATCCATACGAGCATCGTCTCCGGTCGAGGGAGTCGGAGAACGAGGAGGTCCATCCCGACGACGCTTCGTCGATGGGTCAGTGAAGAGCTCACGGTACTCCTTCGCACTCATGCAATGATGACGTGTGGGTGTATCTCTAGCTGGGGGTATTCCTCCTTTGTAAGCGATAGATGGTCGTCCCTCGGGGGCTCCATCCTTCTTGATCCTGTCTGGCTTCGTCTTGGCTTGACGAAGTATCTCTCGGGTGTGGGGAAGTTCCTCGCGGAGCTTCACGGACTCCTTAATCAAGTGGTGAGCTAGACTGTTGGCGGAGAGGCTGAAGTAGGTCTGGAATCTGAGTGGTGTCCCATCCTCTTGGGATGGAACCAACGTCCAACTTTCGCCAATATCATCCCTCCTCAAGGGTAGATAGCGAGTAGCAGGCTCGTCAGCCATCTCTGGGATGATGCCTCGAAGGTGGACGAGTGCCTTGCGTGTAGCTGTCTCGACTGCGAGTGCGAGGGTCTCCATCTGTGGTCCTCAAAGAACCAACTAGTCGGGGAGTCGTTTGCCTTCACGACCACATCAACATGGTACTCCTTCGTGACGGCATCGACCCAGTTCTCGTGGTAGAGGAAAACGGGTGGTCGGCGATACTGGCACTTCTCCAGGCTATCCTCAAGGAGTAGGGGAAAGCCGGATGTTAGGAAGGCTTTGGGTACGACGGCCATCTACAAAGGTTTGAAGGGAGGAGAGTCAGTAGAGTGCTGTGAGAAGACTAGAAGAGGTAAGAAGTAAATAAACTCCTAAGTATAGGTGCTAGGTGCAGTTTTGAAAATGATTTTATCCTAACTAACGTCCATGCTAACTAAGGCTTCCTACAGCCAGGATGGCTCTGATACCAGCTCTGTGGGGACCCCGACTCATATGTCGTGATCACTGAATGCACGTGTATAGTGATCCCAGAGATCAATGTTCACTAAACACACAGAAGCTGAATAACAAGAGTCTTACATCCATACTTAGCGTCTTACACAAATAAAGACCACGAAGGTCAAGTCTTACATAGATAGGGCCATGAAGGCCAAACAGCAAACATAGCTAGCAGCGGAAATCTTGATCGAAAGCATAGAACCATGCCATCTGCCTTAACCCTACAGGCATTCTGACTGGGAAGCGTCCTAGTTCGCATGTTCGTCACCAACGAACTCTTCACCATATTCCTGCTCTTCCATGCCTGGCCAATTAAATAAGCAGTGGCATGCCAATGAGTACTTTGACTATACTCGTACTACTGCAGGATGCTGCTAACGCGACACATCAATCAGAGACCCTTCGACAAAACTATGTGCGATGACCAAATCGCAAACGATATAGTTATACCTCTGTCGCTAATGACGTAAACTGTGTGCAATGGCGTATCCATCAAATACGATCTAAAAAATAGTTGCGTGTGCGATGTTTGGCAAACTGTTGGCCTAGATAAACTGTTTGAGATTGGATAATATAACACAAACGCTTATAAAAATACAAGTGTGTGCGATGTATGGCATACAGTTCACCCCGATAAACTCTTTGCGATGATCAAGCAGAACACAAACGATTGTCCATATGATCACGTTTGCGAGAGACGGCATACAGGTCACTCGGATGAACTGTTTGTGATGAGGTAAAATAACATAAACGGTTACATAGATCAAGATGTGTGTGATAGACGGCATACAGGCCACTGGGATGAACTGTGTGCGATAAGCAAAAATAACACAAACGGTTTCTCAGATCTAGATGTGTGTGATGTACGCAGGCCACTCAGATGTGTTGTGGGTAAACGGTTCCGGATAAAGAACTGTCTGGGACTGATGAAATCATCACCGACGGTTTTGGTTGTTTATTCCGTATGCGATGTGATTTGCTCAATCTGCCCACAAACATCTATGCTATGTTTAGAAGAACATGATTGCATAACCAAATTAAGCATCCAATACACACATAACATTGGCGCAGACCTTAATAAACTATTGCATGCATAATAAACTTATCCCTCTAAAACTACGAATATTTCTGCATAGAGGGACTATGAGAATTGAGAAATGATCATCAAATCATCTACTTCTTGTGACGCTTGCCGCCAGCGCTCTGCTTGTGGCTCGATCCCTCGTTGACTTCAGGTAGGAGGCACTTCCTCATGTCAACGATCCGCCTGAACATCTCATAGCATGTGTACGCTTGCTTGGCTGCGGTGTGGAGGTGATATTCATCCAGTTTCTTCACCCATCCCCTGTGCCAGACAGGCTTGTTCTTGTCGCCCTCAGCCCTCATGCCAGCGGAGTAGGGGTCGATGATGGCCTCGGCCAGGTCAACATGGGAGTCCATGTGCTTCTTGCTGCCCCAGACCCAGTAATGGCCGCGGATGTCGACAAGCTTCTGGCAGGCCAAGCCCGAAGTCTTGTGCACCTTTGGATCGTCGGTGGTGTCCACCGTAGCGAACCTGTAGTTGGGGCTATTGACAAACCTGGTGAAACGCTCGCAAGGCACTCAGGCCAGGCAGTAGTGGTAGAGGAGGACGTGATGGCCGACGCACAACTGGGCGACGGCAACCTTCTGATCATGCTCGGCACGACCGCCGGTGTAAGCGAGGTCGAAGCCGACCACTTTGTACTTGTCATCCGCATCAAGCAGCCGCTCCATGGTGTCAATGGAGTCCTCCACCATGCCCGGATCGTTGGTGTACACCACCGTGAGGTACGTCTTCCTCATGTGGGTCTCCACATGATGCACGCCGAACTCCATTGGAGCGCCGCTGGACATCCTCTCTGTATGCGTCGTCCAGGGTGCGCTTATTGTGTTGTGGGGCGCGATCGAAAGCGTGAAGAGACTATGGTTAATGGCCGTGGGTATAAATGGGGGCCGGACGTCGTGAAAAACCGGCACGTCCGAATGGCAGTTTTTGCAGCACGTGATTCAGTCGTGGAGCACGTAACTGCATGGGGCTACGCGCGTGGCGCAACCGCATGCATATGGAGCCCCGAATGGGATCGTGGGTCGGGCCCAACCGCTGGCAAAGTGCACGCGGAGGGGCGCAAGAGCAGAGCATGCGCAGGGACGCGAGAGCAGAGCACGTGGTGGGGCGCGAGGTCGAACCAGACCACTATGTACTTGTCCTCATCAAGTAACAGGTCCATGACGTTGGAGTTCTCCATCCAGATCGGATGTTTGGTGTACACCACGAACGGACAGGGCGTGTCGCTACGGCATGCATGGTCCAAACACGACACATCAATCAGAGACCCTTCGACGAAACTGTGTGCGATGCATGAATCGCAAACGGTATAGTTCAAGCTTCGTCGCCAATGGCACGAAGTGTGCAAAGGTGGATCCATGAAATACGATTTAGAAAGTAGTTGCATGTGCGATCTACAGCAGACAGTTTGTTCTTACGAACCGTTTGTTCTTATAACAGAAACTGTTACCAAAACAACATACATGTGCGAAGTACGGAATACAGTTCACTCGGATAAACCGTGTGCGCTGATACGGCAGAACACAAACGATTCGGCATAACAAGATGTGTGCAATATACAGCAAACATGTGAGTAATGAGAATCGTGTGCGAACACCAGATATAACACAGACGATTGGTTCTAATAACTTGTGTGTGTTGTGGGGAAACGTTTGCTGGTATACAACTGTCAGCGATTGATGAAATCATCACCGACGGGTTTCGTAGTTTAGTCCGTGTGTACTGTGATGTGCTTGGTCTGCACAACATCAATGTTGCGCCTACAGAACAACAACATATGTACTTATAAGAACATGATTGCATAAACAAAAAAGAACACAATGCAATTTCAAATATTGTGTCACAAATACCAGCAATATTACAAGGTTCAAATTCTAGCATAACGATGCCCAAATTCAAAGATTACAAGTTACAAACTGACATTGGAAATCAAATCCAATCTTCAGGATACATGGGATGAAATATTTCCGCGAAGGGATCATCCACCGAGAAGTCATATATCGGCTCGATAGAATCGCTTTCGAATAATCTGTCATATGAACTTCCAAAGTGAAAATCAGCTTCTGCAGAGCCTTTTCCATTCCACTGTAGATGCCTCCGCTGGTCAGTAAACCATCCATTGTGGCGCACTAAATATAGTGCAAACCTCATTACCTTGAGCACCCTTGCTTTCTGAACAAAGAAACTGGCTAATTGAAACTCTGGATTGGTGCCTCGGTACTCGTTCAAAGTAATTTCCGTGAGATGGAATTCAAGGCATTCGATGGGATTGTTATATTGCGCCACCTTTTCCACACCAACTCCTTCTTGTATCTACAAAGGAAGACAACATATCAGTGCTTAGATGCAGTATCGAACACTACGGGCCTCTTTGATTTGCATGATTTATAAAATACACTAATAGATTGGCATGCCATCTTCAATCGTTCATGATTAACATCTCAAAAAAAATGTATAGTACACATTTCATTGTAATCATGGGTAAAAGTACCAACAAATTGAACTCAGTTGTGGTTAAGAATTAACAGGAAAGGAACATCACCTCGACGTATAGCTTCTCCGTGCACGGAAAGCATATAAGGAACTTAACAACTTCATCCAGATTGGGGCCGATAGATTGTAGTGCCAAGATCTTCACTGTTCGCAGAGACAATGCGAGGCTTGTGGGAATCATTTTCTGGATGACAGCCGAACATAGATCAACAAAAACTAGATAAAATGTGATGTACAATAATAAGACTGAGAAGAAGATTGTTGTACCTGAACGGGTATGGATCCAGCTGTAACAAGTTCAGAGAATTCGGCACACGAATACCCCAACACTGTCAATTTCGGTGCGCCCATGATCCTGATTCTTGTTCCACCTTCTTTATCAAGTACAAACAATCTCTCTAGGAAAGGCGCATTCTCAATGACCATATCATGAAACTCCCCAACTGATAGCGTGTTGCGGCACCAGCCATGCACATAAATCGTACGGAGATTCGTCGTAGCGATGTGGAGGCTACTGAACCCAAATATCATCTAAATACGAAGGTACTCGAGCTTTGTACAGCCGCCGAGCAGGCGCTCCAAATCCGACTTCGAGATGCTGATGCCGATGAGCTCGAGGTGCTTCAGTTTAGGGAGATGAAGAGCGTGCACCGCATTAATCTTGGGGAAAAGGCACCGCATGAACGTAGCGCGGCGCAGCGTGGGCGCGAGGCGGAGGATGGACAAAGGCAGCGAGCGCCCATGTCCAGCATCAAAGTTGAGCTCCTCGAGCTGATCTAGGGTGGGGGATAAGAACCAGTCATGAAACTTGGGTTCGGCCTTGCAGTTTGAACGGAAAGTGCCGATGGCAAGGCATCTCACGGGTGCAGTGTGCGTGGCGAGGATGTGGGACAATGCGTCCAAGCGTTTGCGAATTGATGTATAAAAAGGGCCGAATTGGTGCACTAGAGGACACGTTGAATGTAGTTTCGTCACAAAAGGTGACATGTTCCCTATCGAAACCACGAAGTCAGAGCATGTGCCTCTATTTCAAAATTTGAACTATGCATATTAAATCCCTAGAAAAATCAATTAATGTATAAAAGGGGCCGATTTGGTGGACTAACGACTCATTGAATGTAGTTTCACCAACAAAGGTGACATGTTCCGTGGATGTGCCGTGGCATGACACTGTGTAAGTTTCGTGAATTCATGGCGAGCTTTGGGTTCTCTCGGACTTTGAAACCAAGATTATCAATGTTTGTGGTCTAGTCACGACACCGAGATGTTTGTAATTCAGAGACCATCACATTAAGTGCTCGCCTAGAAAACTCAAATGTCGTTTCGACCACAAAGGTGACATGTTCCATATCGAAACCAGCATGCTTGTCGTGGGAAGCACCAATTTGTAAGAGGTTTGTCCCAAAACATATATACCATGTCCTATAAGTGTCGTGTCGACACACCAGTTTCAATAATTTCACATTTTAGCATTGCAGTTGTATTAGCCGATGTTGCATGTAGATAAAATATCAACGCAAGAAGAGACATCGAATGTCGTTCTCTCCACAGAGGTGACATATTGTTCCGTATCGAAACCACGATGGTTCTTGAGAGAAGTTTTGGTGTGCAAGAGACTTCTCCCACATTGGACAAAAAATTATCATGTTGTATAAGTGCCGTGTCATGACACTGGGGCATGTTTCAAGAATTTCAGACGAGTTGTGCATTTATGATGATTTAATAGCCAAGTTTCTCAATGTTTGTGGCCTCGTCATGACTTTGAGATGTTTGCAATCCATTCACGTTAATTGCATGGGACCTAAACATGGAACGCAAGGACACAAATACCTTTTTTCATCCCATTTTGGTGAAACGAAGCATGTTCTTTTAGTTCAAATTTGAATTATGCACATTAAATGTCTACAAACTTGATTAGTGTAGTATGCAAAAAGGTAACGAACCATGAATAATTTAAAGCAGTTCTATACGCCCGTCTGAAGCTCATGCGTGTGTAAGCATGGTGTGCGTGTGTTGTGCTAGATCGAGCTTCCTTCTTTGAGAAGTTATCCAATTTGTATTAAAATGATGTTCTATCCAAACACGCTTCTCCCGCCACTCCCCCAATCGGTCTCCCGCCACTCCCCTAATCGGTCTCCCGCCACTCCCCCAATCGGTTTCCCACCGAAGCGCCGGCCCCGTCATCAACCTCCTAGACGAGGAGGACAAGAAGGAGCAGGCAAGAGCGGCATCACGCCATCGAGCATGAGCAAGACGTTATCATCAGCCCCCATGCCACCATCGCACATGGTTTCCAGTACTACCAGAAACGTTTGTGATGCGTGTCTGGTCCCACCAGGTGCCCATCGGGGCACGCCTTGTATACGATAGGAGGCAACCGTTACCAGCAAGACGCGGCTTTCCAGCCCGTTACCCATTCGATGGAACTCGGAAGTTAAGCGTGCTTTCGGTGGAGTAGTCAAGGATAGGTGACCGATTGGGAAGTTGCTAGATTTCAAGGTTCATTTAGGCGGTGTGATATGATCACTATAGGCATAAATAAAATGCCTATAGTTATATGTCATTCCGGCTAAATAAATCTTGAGATCCTTGTTTTGAAAATATCCATGATTTTATTTTGCTTCTTTTGCTGTTTTGAAAATGTCAAGGATTGAGTGTGTGTGTGTGTGTGTGATATGTCATTCCGGGTAAATAAATCTTGAGATCCTTGTTTTGAAAATATCCACGGTTTTCTTTTGCTGTTTTGAAAATGTCAAGGATCGAGTGTGTGTGTGAGTGTGTGTGTGTGTGTATACCAATGCCTGTGTGTGGACCATGTGCCTACATTGTGCGTTTCTGATGACTGCTTCTTTTGCTGTTTTAAAAATGTCAAGGATCGAGTGTGTGTGTGTGTGTGTGATATGCCATTCCGGGTAAATAAATCTTGAGATCCTTGTTTTGAAAATATCCACGGTTTTCTTTTGCTGTTTTGAAAATGTAAAGGATCCAGTGTGTGTGAGTGTGTGTGTGTGTATATATACCAATGCCTGTGTGCCCTTAGGGCCTGCCATGCCTTTTACTGACAACACTGGAAGGCCAAGGGTGTGTGTGTGTGTGTGCATGTGTGTGTGTGTGTGTGTGTGTGTTTGTGTGTGTGTTGTGTGTGTGTGTGTGTGAACCCATATGCTTGTGTGTGGACCATGTGTCTACATTGTGCGGTTTCTGACAACAAACCTATCAGTGGGCCCTTAGGGTGTGTCATGCCTTTTATTGACAATGCTGGAAGGCAAAGGATGGGTGACGGTGTGTGTGTGTGTGCGGGGGGGGGGGTGCCCGCGTGTGCGTGTGTGTGCGTGTGTGAACCCATGCTTGTGTGTGGGCCATGTGCCTACATTGTGCGGTTTTCGACGACAAACCTATCGGCGGGCCCTTAGGGTTTGTCATGCCTTTTAGTGACAAACGCTGGAAGGCCAAGGATCGGTCACGGTGTGTGCGTGTGCATGTGTGCGTCTCTCTCTCTCTCTCCCTCTCCCTCTCTCTCCCTCTCTCTCCCTGTGTGTGTGTGCGCGCGCGCGTGTGTGTGTTGTGTGTGTATGTGTGTGTGTGTGCGTGTGTGTTGTGTGTGTGTGTGTGAACCCATATGCTTGTGTGTGGACCATGTGTCTACATTGTGCGGTTTCCGACGACAAACCTATCAGTGGGCCCTTAGGGTGTGTCATGCCTTTTATTGACAATGCTGGAAGGCAAAGGATGGGTGACGGTGTGTGGGTGTGCGGGGGGGGGGGGGGGTGCGCGCGTGTGCGTGTGTGTGCGTGTGTGAACCCATGCTTGTGTGTGGGCCATGTGCCTACATTGTGCGGTTTCCGACGACAAACCTATCGGCGGGCCCTTAGTGTTTGTCATGCCTTTTAGTGACAAACGCTGGAAGGCCATGGATGGGTCACGGTGTGTGCGTGTGCATGTGTGCATCTCTCTCTCTCTCCCTCCCTCTCCCCATCTCTCTCTCCATGTGTGTGTGTGTGTGTGTGTGTGTGTGTGTGTGTGTGTGTGTGTGTGTGTGTGTGTGTGCGTGCGTAGACCATGCATGCGTCCATTGTGCGGGGAGGGGAATGATATATATATATATATATATATATATATATATATATATATATATATATATATATATATATATATATATATAACGATCTGGGTATATAATATATATAACCAATCTTAAGGGGGGTATATATATATATGTCCAGTTATCTCAGCTAGGTGCGTGCCACATCATAGATAGTGTACCATTGTGTATTAATTGTTGAAACATCGGACCACACCATTTTCGCATATGCATTTGGTCATATGCAAGGGGGTGATGTTCTTCTAGCCCCGCTCAACTGATCTTCGACGACGCGCCAACTTGTGGGACCGCGTGATCTATATATTCCTCTTGTTCGACAACAATTTGTGATGGTTTGGCCATATTAATTAAGGTATAAATTCTCTTGGTTGTCTTACGAAAATTCAGACATGGATAAATGTGTGACAAAGTTTGAACCAGGTCATGTGTTCATAGGACCCCATATATCCTCCGGCACAGTGTAGGGGGCATCACCCTATATTATGTTTGTCATGAAACTCTTTTCTGTCACATTGGACACTTTTAGGCATGCACATATGCAGCATGTGTCACACATTAAAGGTGCACATTGTGAATTTAAACATGACAACACCATGTTCGTACATATATATACTTCATTCAAACCTAATTACATGTCTTCTTTAGAGATTTCAATATGAACTACATATATATTTAGGAACGGAGGGAGTATATATTTGGGCCACTAGCGGGCGTGGTTGTGTTTTGACCCTCTCTTGCATTTTTTTTCTCGTTTATCTCAAAGATGCTAGTATTATGTAAAATAGCAAACGAAACTGACGAAACAACCGTATGCGATTATACCTCGAGCAGACACGAATGTGCTACTCTAACCGTGTGCGATGCCCGTAGACAACAAAATCGGCCTTGCCTAGTGGTACCAACCGCAAGCGTCAGCCAGTGCAAAGGGGTAATGTGCATAGTACAAATCCAAACCCGACAGCGACCTATTAAAGATATCGCCGGCGGCGGCTAATAGCTAATTTTTCCGCCGATAGCTCGCCATCACCACCGCACACACCAAATGGAACCGTTGCTCAAGCATGGGGATGTGCATGGCGCCGTCCTGATAGTGTTGGACGACGACGTGATAGAGGATTCCGACGCATTGGCCGACATGGCCGGCAACGGCAAACAGCTAGCTGCCGCTGCCGCCGATGACGGGATAGAGGATTCCGACGCGCTGTCCTTCATGTCGGTCAACGGTCAACCGTCATCTGCCGCGGCCGCCGCCGCCGCCGACGACCCTGAGTTTCAGCGTCGAATGCAGATGGCCATCGCTCTGTCCGTCCAGGAATCGGGCCTCGATGCGGTCCTGCGCGAGGAGGACGAGCGCCATCTCAGTGTCGGCGTGGAACAATCTATCGCATCTGCGAATGCCATCCGCAACGCGGATAGGGATCTGAAGCGGCAGAAACGGCGGGAGAGTATGAAGAGGAAGCGGAACTCAGATGCAAAGGGCAAAAAGAGGCGGGAGCAGGACCAGAAGGCGCCGGAGCAGGCCGCCGCATGCCTCTCTGCGGCGTTGGAGGCCAGTGCAGGCCTTGCAGCTGCGGTGGCAGCCCTGGAAACAGCGGCCACGGCGACCAGGGACGCAACTCTATTGATATCAGCGCCCGTCTGTATCCCGATGGCCCACCTAGACGCCACGACATCTTCGTCGACACCGGCAGACCTGGCGAGAGGTGCCGCGGTCGCTCCGGCCGAGGTAGCTCCGCCGGTCTCCGCCGTGGAACCAGTGGAGCTCATCGACTTGACGAGCTCCTTTGAATACTCGTTCTGAGGCGAGGAAGGTCATGACGACGGTAGAGGCGCGGCGTTTGTATGCATCCATGGAGTACTGAATATTTTGTGCAGTTCATCTTCATGTAATTTGACGAACTGTTTGTAAATTACTGAGCGTATGAACTAATGTCAACTAATCCGCTGCAAAATAAGGTATTTTGTGTTGAAAATTTGCCAAATGTTCGTGTCATCTGTTTGTGGGCATGTGGAAATTTAGGATGAATTTGACGTCTCCGACTGAAATTGAGGATGAACCGTGTGTGATGAACCCGCCTTGAGAAATCTCAGAAAGAGCTACCCGCCTCGAGCGATGCAAAAATTCGTGGTTTCGCGGCACGACATTTCGTTACAACGAAGAGCGTACTCGCTTTATTATGTTTGGACCGCGTGCCATCTTGGTTGCTCCCGCCCAGTTCGTTTGCCAAAATTTAATTGGAAGAGGTATTTTAATTGCATGCCGCCATTCCTCGTCCACCGCACCGACCCTATAGTAAAATTTCAGCTGTCGAGGCATTTGAACCGTCGCCATCCCTCGTCCACCACCATCTCCACCCACACCATTACAACTAAAATTTTTAGCAGCAGTGGCACATCTGCAAACACCCCCCCACCCCCCCATCCGCATAGCACCCCCCTCCCCCTTCCTCCCCCGCTTGAACCCTAGCTCGCCACCGCCGCCGCCTCCCACCACCAACCTCAGCCGGTTTGCCCGTGCCTCATAGCTAAACAAGTTCAGGGTCCCCACCGATCCACATACACCATCGCCGCCCTGATTTTTTAGATGAGGCCGGCGGTGTCCCTTTCCCCCAGATCCCCATCCCGTACTCCAGAGAGTCGCAGCCTAATCAGCCTGACCACATCTCCCATGGACCTCGAGGAGTGTACGAGCAAAAAGAGGTGTATCATGGCCTCTTCATCGTACGCTGGCGAGGTGGGCGCCGTTCGCGCCGACCCTTCGATCCCGGACGAACACCTCGACGCAGGAGCCGGTGAGGACGCTGCCTACGTTGCCATGCTGAAGGCTTCAAGTCTGCGGGAACGCATGTTCCTGTATCTCAGGAGAGCCGGCTACGACATCAAGCTCGTCAACATCACCGGCTTCACCCGGGCCATGTCACAAGTTAAGTGGTCCACCGGCAACGCCTCTGGTTCAACAGCCGTCGATCTCTCCAAAGGCCCCGCCGCTGATCTCCTTCGCCTCGCGGTCATGAATTTGCGATCCTTCTGCGCCATCGTGCCCCTTTTGTCCTTTCTGAAGGAAACGTTCTACGGCGGTGGCTTGGGATCCTTAGCTCCAAAGTCAGATCTCATCCACCAACATAATGGCACACACTACGGCTGTTACAAGGGGAAATGTGCTAGCTGCGACATTAGGGAGCGCACCCTGGGCACATCATATCCCAAGTGGAAGGAGCCCATCCATGACAAGTGAGGCAAAATCCTGTGAGAAAATCATACCTTTTATAGCTAGCCGTCTCGTACCCATTGTTGTAGTAGCTTTTGCCATGCGATAATCATGCAGTGTTTAATTGAGCATTTGTCCAGTTGTCAAGCAGATGCCATGCTTTTCTGTATCTGGTTGTTAGGTTGGTTGCATTGAGTATTTGTCCAGTTTTAATGGCTATAGTTGGGTGTTACAGTGAGCATGAATGCCTTGTTTCTTTCAGTTATTCACAATGTGATGTTCATTATGTGCAAGTATGAACTGTGTAGTTCAATTTCATCAATACCACCTGTTATGCCTGGTGTTGTTAACCTGTGCCCTTAACTCCCGCTTTAAACATTTATGCCTTGTTTCTCTAAATTTGGTTGCCAGGTTGGTTGCAGTGAGCATTTGTCTAGTTTTCAAGCAGATGCCTTGCATTTCTGTATCTGGTTGTTAGGTTGATTGTAGTGAGCATTTGTCTAGTTTTCAAGCAGACGCCTTGCTTTTCATTATCTGGTTGTTAGGTTGGTTCCATTGAGCATTTGTCCAGTATCAAATGGTTATATTTGGTTGTTATAGTGAGCATATATGTCTTGTTTATTTCAAGCAGATACCTCGTATACTTGGTTGATGTTAAGCCTGATGTACTTATCATGACTTTACATGTACTTGCACAGGACAACAATGGGAGTGGCCAACGTTTTCCACTGAGGTTCTTTTCATCCCTCCGCTTATACTCCATCCGTTCCATCATGTAGTCCATATAGATTTTTGTGATGTGTCTACATATACCATCTAAAATGTATACAATATAAAATTTTGTGATGTATCTAATGAAATGGAATGGCAATTCTAGATGTAAATGTTTTTCTCTACAAACTTGGTCAAAGTAAGTAAATGTTGACTTCTCAAAATGTTTATATGCAACACATTGTGGAACTGATGGAGTAATATATTACACCATTGTGCAACTGCATTTTAGCTTCTAATATTGGCTTATTGCTTGTAAGTACATATGTCTTAGGTAAAGATCCATTCCTGGACCCTTTTTGCGTGTGGGGTAATGAAATATTCATGAACCAGCATCAAGTGAGGAAACTGAAAATGATTGTTAGGGAAAAGAGACAAACATTGCCAATTAGACTATTTGTTTACGCTCTATCCAACACAACAGTGAGCTGTAGGATGGTAACTACGAACTCTGTAGGCTTCTATTAGTACTGCCCATAATGAGTTGTCACACAACAATGTCTGAATCTTTTTCTTTTGCAGTGGTTCCCAAAGCAGTTTACTCAAGATTACCTCGCAAAGTACATGATTGCTTGACATGCAATGAAGGTTAAAATAAATCATCGAGACTACAATGAGCATCGAGAAGTCGTAATGAAGACATTGAAGGATGGACGGGCGGCCATCACTAGGTGCTGGCCTAGAGTCGTTCGTGCGTTAGGCATGGAGGAGGGCACAATATGGGCATTCCGCTTCACCTTCTCCAGCATACAAAATGTCTTTCGGCTCTCTCTTTACCGTCTTTAGTAGAACCGTGCTTCCATCATTCTTCATTTGTCCCTTCTGTAGTTTTCCTTTTTATTGAGAATTGATTCTTATGTAGTTCTTGAGTATATGTACATGTGAATCAAATTATGCATTCATTCTTAAACCTAAACATGATTCGATATGAAATAAAAGAATTCATACTTTCAAATTTAAATTATGTGAATTATGAACAAAGGTATTTAATTAGGGGCAAATCCTGCTCTGCAGGCCATTACAATGCACACAATTTGAGAAAGCAAAACGTCTGCGATCAACTCCGACATCACACACGTTTCCCCATTCGAGGCGTGTGTGATGAATCTCGTCTTCGCGCACGGTCAGACGAGAAAGAACGTGTGAGATTAACAACACCAGCGTTTGTGCTAGTCTCCTTATCACACACGATATCGTATTTTGAACTGTGTACCATCATAAACGTTGGTCAAAGAAGACAGCGTGCAATAGGCCTTCATCCGACACAGTTATTCTGGATGACACGTTTGGGAACTATGGATCACACGTTTGGGACGTTTTATAAATCACAAACGTTTAACAGAAACCCCGCGTGTGGGATATATTCAACCTCCGCATACGGTTTTACAATGATAAACGTATGCACTCTTATATCATATCACAGACGGTCATGGTGGAACTAACTGTGTGCGATTGTCTCCTTATCGTACACGCTTTATAATCGTGAACTGTTTGCGATTTGGTGCACATCGTAAATGGCGCTTCACAGAATAGCGCGTGCGATGTTAGTGTGATCTCACATGAGTTGCAAGGATGAACCGTATGGGAAATACACACGTCTCAAACGATTATCCAGTGACCCTCATTTGTGATAGGTGCGGACATCCCATACGCTTAGTTTTGCCAAACGTTTGCGTTCGTTGGCTACCATCGCCGACGGGTTTGCCGTGTCATGTGGGATGGACCCCCCTATCGCCCACACATGCAAGGCGACGGTTTGGAACTATGTCGCGGAAAGGGGTTAAAAACCGTTTGTATAGCACGTCGCTGCACCAGTGTCGCAAGCAACCCATGTTTTGGAACAAGGTATAATAATGCATGATACGGCACTAAGTAGGTAAGTTTTTGTAGAAAGCTAATTTGAGTGCAATGACATGGTCAATACTGATGAAAGCATGCATCATGAGGTAGCAGATATCCATATGAACAAGTTACAGATATCACCATAAGCAAGGGGTTGAACATCTCATATTCAGTCATCATGCCAAGTCATCAGACTTAGCTCAAGTATCACCTTTGTCACCAACACACACACACACACACACACACACACACACACACACACACACCAGGTTTGTGAAAACATCGGACGTAGTTTAAGCAGGACCTCCAACTGTCCATGACCGTGGACACGGCTATTCGAATAGTTTTACACTCTACAGAGGTTGCACACTTTACCCACAAGACTTGGGGAACTTCCGTGTCATCCACGACTCGCGGTATATTACATACCCGAAGTAAGCGCCCGAACAATGCCTTTCCCCTGACGATACTAAACAAAGAGTCCACTCGTTGGTCCGTATCTTCATGATGTACAAACACGAGCATCGCTCCACATAGTACCATCCATGAAGGAACACAACGGTGTGCCCGGTGCCTGTAAAGACAGCGCATGGTCGCCCTACCAGGCACGACCCCGTATCGAGAGAGTAAATCATACCCTCCCGCCACTAGTAATGCGAGCTCCCTGCTAGTACCCATCAAAGTAATCAACAAAGCCCCGTCCCATAAGGGGTATCGTGGTTGTGCATGTAAGGTTAGGACGGTCAGCAAATCTTAAATCTCTCCGTTTTCGAAAACACACATACACAACTTGCTCCGCTACACCACCTCTTTATCAAGTGGTTACCTAGCTCAACTTCATCTCCCTCGGGCATTAGTGGCACCCGACGGGGTTTTCAAGAAGTCTTTTGAAATCATTTCCTTTCCGACACCATGCATTCTTCCCATCCCATTTGCGTAGCGTCTACTAAGTTTCCTATCTACTTCCCACCCGCATAACCCTCATAAGGAGGTAGGGTCATGCACGATGCAAGTATCAATGGTAAAAATATCGGAGGCAACCCACCGAAGTGGTCACCACATAAACGTGATCAACATCCCGAAATAAAGTGCTATATGCCATGCAAATAAAGGGTTTCATAGTCATGGTCAAAGGGCTGCTTGCCTGGCTCAACAAAGTCTTTGGGGTCTTCAAAGTCTTCGGGTCCAACTCCCTCATCAACAGCGCAATCTATCGTCGTGATAATAATGGCAATAATAAGAATCACAACAAAAACAGAGCACAAACTCCACTTCTAAAATGTTACCCTACTCTGAAAAATACTACATACAAAACTAAAAATATTAGTCTAAGGTTTTGTAGTGAAAAAGATTTTCAAAACTATTTAAACAGAGGCTAAAAATAATCAAAACTAGCCTTTAAATAAAACCAGTACATAAAATGTTTGCAAAAATTACACAAGTGGCACTATTAAATTCTGCACAATATTTCAAGATTTGTGGTGGAAGAATTATTCGAATTGGGAAAATATTGTGACCTGTGTAATTTTTTGCAAAACTCCAAAGAAACGAAAAAGTAAAAGGGTCACAGAGCCATGGGCTAGAGCTGGCCAGCTATTGGGCCGGTCCAGTGGCCAGCCAGGCCAGGCGCGCTGGCGCCCCCGCGCGCGGCAGGTTTGAACCTGGCGTGCGGGGCCCAGAGGCCAGCGACAGAGGGAGAGAGAGAAGATAGGGGGCAAAGGCTGACGGGTGGGGTCTCCTTGTCGGGACCCTCGTCAACCTCTCGCCTGAGGGCGGCGAGGCTCACCGGCATCAGCAGAGGGCACGACGGCGGCAGGTGAAGGTGGGAACGGACTCAGGGCTCGTCGCCGTCTCGGGGGAGGTGGAGGTGGTCGTCGAGGTGGCCCTGGTCGCCGACGGCGAAGGAGCCGCGATGGAGGTGCGTAGGCCGAGCTCCAAGCTGACGCTGCAAGCAGCAAACAACACGGGGAGGAGGGGGAAACCGATCAGAGAGGTGAGGGAGGACCAACAGAAGAAGAAGAAGGGCCAGAGCGGCAACCTATCAGGAGATCGACGGCGGCCTGAGGCGACGGTGTCGAGCTCGATCCCGAGCATAGGGGCTCTAGGAGGTGGAATGGGTGGTACTGGCGCTCGATTGAGTGGGAGAGAGAGAGCTCGGGGAGGGCTATTTATAGAGGGGCGACGGTGCACCGTGGACCAGTGCGCCGGCGAGGTCCCTGCCATCACTAGAGGGCGTGGGAGCGGGCGTGGGCGTGTCTATGGTGTTGCTGGGGCATGTCCAAGACCAGGGGAAGAAGAGGGGGAGCGGGGGAGCACGTGCGTGCCAGCCCCGCGGTTGGCCGAGCTGGGCGGCGTCGGGCACACGTGCGGGAGGACGCCGGAGAGAGAAGGAGGAGGGGTCTGACCGCTTGGACGGTTGCAGACGTCGAGGGGGGCCAGGTGGAAAAGCCCCCGCATCCCAAGGTGGTCTGGTGGCTCGGGATGGGTGCCGCTACAGTGCAGGAGCGCACTGTAGCGTGCTCCAGAGCGTGCAAATGGCCGGCATTGCCGTTGCCCGCGTGCTCTGGGGTGCCCCACCTTGTCCAGTAGCTCCTGGGGGTTGCTTAGATGCTCCTAGGATGCTTTGGAGCTAGGGGGAGGGGAGGGAGAAAGAAAATGGAGGTGAGGAGCTCCTATCTAGGCTGTCCAGGGGGTAATTCCTGGGATTTTACCCCCACCAATGATTGAGACTTGGCCAGGAAAACTTACTGGAGGTAGGAGGTGATAATGTGGGACTGTGGTAAAAATATTAAATCAAGGAGAATAATGGAAGGGGGTCAAACAGGGTTTTTACTAAACTGTCAGAAGGTGTTTGATGAAGTTTTGGGCAAGCAAATGGAGTTTGCTTGCCATGAGATTTAACAGGATGAAAATGTAGGTAAAATTAGAGTGGATCACCAAGTTTGAGATGGTTTGAAGAAAGTTGACAGTACAAACTTGAAAACCCCTAGAATTTAACAGAATCATATTTCTGTAGATCCAGGCATGCAATTCATTTCTCCCAAATCCACCACTTGGTGTGGTATCATTATGTGGGGGTTAGAACATGCCCACAAAGTTTGGGCTCAATAGGACAAACTTCACAATGTAAAGTTGTTCAAACTTGACTCTGGTCAGGAATGGTTTTGGAATATTTTGGTGGAGCAAATCTATTGGGATTGAGATGAAACCTTGCAAGATAATCACATATATCATGTGTGACTTGCTGGAATTTTCCTGGATTTTATTGAGAATATTTCCTATAGAAATATTTCAGAAGCTTGATCTAAGCAGAACGGGTTAGAGGGGTTTTGCCCATTATGTTGAACGGACCTTATGTTGAAACTCATATATATGGAAAATATATGTCCACTGAGTTTCCCTAGATTTTCTCAAATATTTTCAAAGCATTTAAATAATTTTTCCCTATGAAAAACCATTTCTAGCCTTAAGAAAAGCCTTTTAATAAAATAGCAAAATAATCTTTAAAAATAATATTTGATGGTTTTGGGAAGTCATATATATAGTAGGTTTCAAATAAAGTGTTTGGGGGAAAAAGGATCCACCCAATTTGAGGTCTTGTAGTACAAACCTCAATTTAGGGGTTTTTGAAAACCTAACTTGTATAAATCCTTTTTGGACAAAATAATATTTGATAAAAATACTTTTGGGTACTTTACACATGGTATGATCATTGGGCAAGATGTTTGGGTCAAGGAAGGTGAAGGTGGAGAGAAGAAGAACCTATGAGTGCCAAACACAATCAACCAAGCATCAAACAAATCAAACAAGATCATGTACTCAAAAGTTTTAATTGGTTCCAAATTTGTAAATCCATAGCATAGCAAAGTGATACAAACACAGGGTGTGACACATACAGAAGAGCAGGGTCTGACTACGGATGATATCAAACGATAAAATGACTTCCATCCTTGCTATCCTAGGCTGTCGGCCTGGAACCCATCCTAGATCGATGATGAAGACGAAGAACTCCAAATCAAACAAGCATCATTCTCACGTCAAAGCATTGCATTACCTATACCTGCAACTGTTGTTGTAGTAATCTGTGAGCCACAGGGACTCAGCAATCTCATTTCCAAGGGTATCAAAACTAGCAAAGCTTAATGGGTAAGGTATGGTTAAGTGGTGAGGCTGCAGCAAGCACTAAGCATTTATTTGAGTGGCTAACTTACGAGTACAAGAATAAGGGGGGGGGGGTGATTGTCGCATAAACGGACGTGAACTAGTAATGATCACTAAGTGATCTTGAACACCTACTTACGAGTCAAACATAACCCCACCGTGTTCTCTCTCGGATCAGAAATTCACGAGAAGAGACAGTCACGGTTACGCACACGGTTGGTGTATTTTATTTGAGTTTACTTTAAGTTTTCTATGACCGGATGTTAAACAAATTATTCCAAGTTGCCACATAACCGCGGGCACGGCTCTCATGAAAGATTTAACCCTGCAGGGGTGCTCCAACTCATCCATCACAAACTAACCACAAGCTGCGTTGGAATTCCTCAACCGTGGGATAACCTGTAGTATTTGCAAAATCCAGATGGAAAATCTCAACCTCGAGATAGCCCGAAGTGTCCTCCAAATCCCGCGCACAAGACGTTCGAGAAAGGTAAAACAAATCCAGCAAGGCCGCCCGACGTGCCGACAATCCCGATAGGAGCCGCGTATCTCGTTCTCAGGGCACGGCGGATAAGCGATGCATACGGTGGCCTGATAGAAATATCCCGAGTTGCCCCGGGTTGGCCCAGCACGGTGCTCTAGTTTGGACAAACACTCATGAGGAGCACACGGCCCGGGGGTTGATTAATTATCCGCGGGTGCCGGCGGGTCCCTATGCAATTTTAGTTGTTATTAAGTAAATGTAGTACCAATGTTGGGCCTTGCCAGAAGAGTTTTATCCCAAAACAAAATAAAGGGGGTCCCCATAACAACCCCGAGCATGTTAGGAGCGCTCAATATGGAACATAACACCGGTACACAAGTAACTAGGGTGGCAAAAGTGGAACAAAACACCAAGCAAAAGGCCATGCCTTCCACCTTTTACCAAGTATATATGTGCATTAAATTAAATAGCAATAATATTGTTATAGCTCAAAAACATCCAAGTTAGCACATGGAACAACTTGCACCTGCAACTATCAACGCTATAAGAAGGGCTGAGCAAGCGGTAACATAGCCAAACAATGGTTTGCTGGGGTGTGTAGGGGTTAGAGGCTTTTCATGGCATTTTGGAAGGCTTGACAAACAAGTGGTAGGTAGCGAGACATAGCGATAGAAACGAGATAGCTAGCATGGCAATGATAGTAGTGGTATCTAGGGAAATGATCATCTTGCCTGAGATCCCGCTTGGAAGAAGAACGAATCCATGAAGAAGACGAACCGACGTAGCCAAACGAATCCTCACACTCCGAACGTTTTCGGAACTCTATCGAGAAGAAGCGATCCGGAAACAAACAAATGACACGGTAAACACCACAACATATTCATGACATGATGCACAATCAAGTATGATGCATGTCCGGTTTAAATATGCAAGGCATTGCATGACAAGATGCAACAAACAAACACTACAAATTAAGTGAAGTTCAATATGCAACGAGTTGCATATTGACGAAGCTCCACGTTTGAATTATTTGGTTCACTCTCGTTTAGGTACTCATCAATATTAAAGGTTGTTTAACATGGATGGTCAAGGCATAAGGTGAAGATGGAATTAAAACAATTTTAAATGGAGAAGGGTAACATACATAAAACAAAATAATAACTCTCCATATTATGAGAAATGTGATTATGTTTGTTTAACTAAGCAATCATTTTCAATGTTGTTTATCATGGCAAGAGTTGAAGCATGAACAACTACATCAACTAGGTATTTTAATTGAGGCCGGAAGCAACATATAGCATTTCCGAAAGGACCTCATATGCATATTATGAATTTGGTCCAGATCTGTCCTACACATATTTTTATATTTATTAAACAGTAAAATAAAGTGAACCATGAGATTCTACACATTTTTTCTAGTCAAGTTATATATGTGGATCATTTTAAACGGAGCTACGGTTATTTAGTTACGAGAGAAACCGTTTTAGCATGACGTTTGCGCAAATTTAAACAAATAGCAATTTTAAACATTTTAAACATGTGTGAAAGTTGAATATTACGAATCTACACGAAATTCTACACATTTTTCATATATAAATCATTTTAATACAATGCACGGTTTGAGAGCTATCAACATATTAATAACAGTAGCATTTACTTTTAATATGCAAGATTATATATAATGCTACAAAAACTGCAGAAAATATATTGATACGCTGTGCTGGCAGTGGTGTATGACCAGTGGGCCCCATGGTTTAGTCAACTGGCCAACAAGGACCGGTTAACAGGACGCCGGGACCCAAGTGTCATAGGAACAACAGAATATCAAAACCTGGCAAAAATGAGGCCGCATGGGAATTGAACCCAGGACCTCGAGATGTGGACATGCATGGCTGACCAGCTCAACTAGCTGCGTATTGGTGCTAGATATGGGCACAGGGCAGACATGAATATGCGCACAAAAGAAGTACGAAACAGAGAATAATAACTGAAAAAAAGAGAATGCACTGGGATTTGATCCCGCGATCTCCTGATGGAAATGTGTGGAGCTAGCCACTGCGGTTACTCATGCGCTCGTGCAGAATCAAAGTGACCACACTATCTAAATCTATATGCTAGGACGGATCTAAGAGAAAGAAACGAAGTTTCAGTTTGAACAGAAGCTGCTCACATCGGGGAAACAGATTCCGCCGGCCACGGCCAGCAGACATAGAGGAGGGACGGAGTGAGCATGAAGAGGCATGGATCTTGGCGAGGGGGTCCTGTTCCCGGTGTTAGAGGCGTCGGTCGAAGCTCCGGCAGCCACGAGCTTGGCCGCCATGCCTGGGCTCCTGTCGACACGAGAAGGAGAGACAGAGATATGGTGAGAGGGAGAGATGAGACAGGGAAACGGGAGGAGGGAGAGAGAGGGAGAGGCGGAGGAAGAGGGCAACCTGGGTCCTATTCCGGCAAGCTCGTCGGCGCGGTGGAGTCCAGTGGAGAGGTGCAGGTCCGGTAGGGCCACGTGTCTCCACGGCGACGGATCGGGTGGCGCATCTGTGGGCTCCCATGGCTCAAACAGAGAGAGAGCGAGTGAGCATGAGAAAGAGAAGAGAGAAATGGGGGAAGAAGAAGGAGGCACAGGGCACGGGGTCATGACCTCGTCGGCCGGCAGGGCGGCGCGACGGCTCCGGCGGCAGGCTCGAGGACGACGTGAGGAGGGGCTGCGGCTGCGCTGAGGGAAGGTGGACGCAGGTCCCTTCGGTCGCGGACGTGTCCATGCGGGCGAGTAGAGGAAGCAGAGGAGATCGGGCAAGCGGCGCTGGTTGGGTGGATGCAGAAAGCAAGGTGGATGCGGGATGGATCCCGAGGAAGAAGAGTGGCGGCGGGGAACAAGGGATGGATGGGACAGCTCCCTAGATTTTAGGGTTAGGCAAAATAGGTGGTCTATTTATAGCAAAACAGGTATGATCTTGATCCTCCATTTAGATCCGACAGTCGGAAAATTAGCTTAGGGAGTCCAATTGAAAAACCGATGATGGTTTGAGGTATTTCGGGGTTGATCCTGATCCAACGGGCACGACCCAACAATTCGGATTCGGGGAATTTATCGGACACACGCGAGGGGTCTGTGCACTGTGCAGAGGGGCTAGGCATAGAAGAGAGGGAAAACGCGAGCATCCCGGCAACAGGTTTCTATATACGAAAAACGTCCAACGATTTGACCGGCTATAGTGCCGCTATAGGTTTAACGGTTGTAGTATCAAACGACCTCCGAATGCGATGAAATTTTGCAAGCGGTCTACCTACAATAAATTAAGACCACATGCCAACTTTCGACCCATTCCGAGAATATTTGTTCCACTCTTGCCGCCTTAGTTCCGAGTTCCATATTGAGCGCTCCTAACATGCTTGGGTTTGTTATGGGGACCCCCTTGTTTTTTGTTTTGGGATAAAACTCTTCCGGCAAGGCCCAACATTGGTACTACATTTCCCTAACTAATAAAACTTTCATAGGGAGTAATTCACCCGTGGATAATTAATCAACCCCCGGGCTAGTGCTCCTCATGAGTGTTGGTCCAAACTAGAGAACCGTGCGGGGCCAACCCGAGGCAACTCGGGAGATTTCTATCAGGCCACCATACGCTTCGCTTATCCGTCGCATCCTGAGAACGAGATACGCGGCTCCTATCGTGTTCGTCGACACGTAGGGCGGTCTTGCTGGATTTGATTTACCTTTCTCGAACGTCTTGTGCATCGGGATTCAGAGGACACTTCAGGCTATCTTGAGGTAGAGGTTTTCCACCGGGATTCTGAGAATACTACGGGCCATCCCGCGGTTGAGGTTTTCCACCGCAGCTTGTGGCTAGTTTGTGATGGATGAGTTGGAGCACCCCTGCAGGGTTAAATCTTTCTGAGAGCTGTGCGCGCGGTTACGTGGCAACTTGGAAATTTTATAATATCCGATAATAGAAAACTTGAAGCAAACCTAATTAAAATACACCAACCGTGTGTGTAACCGTGACTGTCTTTTCATGTGATGTTTGAACCAAGAAGGAACATGGTGGGGTTATGTTTGACTCGTAAGTAGGTGTTCAGGATCACTTATTGATCATTTCTATTTCACGCCCATTTATGCGTAGATCACTCTTCGTATTCTTGTACTCATAAGTTAGCCACTCAAATAAATGGTTAGTGCGTGCTGCAGCTTCACCACTTAACCATACATCACCCATTAAGCTTTGCTAGTCTTGATACCCTTGGAAATGAGATTGTTGAGCCCCCGTGGCTCACAGATTACTACAACAATAGTTGCAGGTACAGGTAATGCGATGCTTTGATGAGAGAGCGATGCTTGTTTGATTTGGAGTTCTTCTTCTTCATCGATCATAGGATGGGTTCCAGGCTGGCCGCCTGGGATTAGCAAGGATGGATGTCGCTTTTATCGTTTGATTTCGCCCTTAGATGGACCCTTCTCTTCTTTATGGTGATTGAATGTATTGTTGTATTTGAGAAGATCATGATTTAGCTTGTGAAGAGTGTAAGCCAATTACATGTACTTGTAATGATATCTATTCTTGCGAAACGATGAGATGCGCTTCTATCCCTATCGAGGCCCTCGAGCCAAAATAAGGATAGGACCGCATCTTGGGCGTGACATAACCTTGAAAATGACCTGCAATGTTCGAGACCGCTCGACGGTAAGCTGCCATCAGGGGGTCCTTAGAGTCCCAAGTTCCTGAAACTTGCTGAGCCACAAGGTCTGAATCGCCCGAACATCTGACCTGGCTCAAATTCATCTCCTTAGCCATTCGGAGCCCATGTAGGAGAGCCTCGTAGTCAGCTGCATTCTTAGTACAAGGGAACATGGGCCGTAAGAAAAACAGAACTTTTCACCTCGTGGAGAAGATAAGATAATTCCAGCCCCCGAGTCCTCCTAGTGTTTGGATCCATCAAAGTGTATGGTCCAGTATGTGTTATTTGGTCTGTCCTCGGGGATTTGTAGCTCTGTCCAGTCGTTGATGAAATCGACGAGCGCCTAGGATTTTATGGCTGTACGGGGGACATATTTCACATGATGAGGACCAAGCTCAATAGCCCATTTAGCAATCCGCCCAATAGCCTCTTGGTTTTGTATAATATCTCCAAAAGAGGCTGAACCGACCACAGTAATAGGATGCTCCTGAAAATAATGTTTAAGCTTTCGGCTGGCCATAAAAACACCGATGACCAACTTCTGCCAATGAGGGTACCATTGTTTTGATAATGTCAAAACTTCACTCACGAAATAAACAGACCGTTGTACTGGGTACTCCTTTCCTGCCTCCTTGCGTTCGGCAACAACTCCAACACTTACCGCCTTAGAATTTGCAGCAATGTACAAGAGCATAGGCTCTTTGTCAGTTGGGCGGCTAGGATTGGCGGCTCAACCAACTGCCTCTTAAGTGCCTCGAAAGCCTCATTGGCAGCATCTGTCCACACAAAGTTGTTTGTTTTCTTAAAAATTGGTACAAAGTAATCGCCTTTTCTCCCAGGCGGCTTATAAACCGGCTTAAAGCCGCAATGCGACCTGCCATGCGCTGAACTTAGTTGATGTTTGTCGGCTTAGCAAGTGAGGTCACCGCCTTGATCTTATCTGGGTTGGCCTCTATGCCATGCTCAGAGACCAGATAATCCAGTAACTTGCCTACAGGAACACCAAAAACACATTTTGCCGGGTTGAGCTTCATCTTGTACACCTGAAGGTTATCGAATGTCTCCTTGAGGTCATCCAATAAGGTTTCCTTTTTCTGAGATTTCACCATATGCATGAACGTTGCGTCCAATCTGCGGGTGGAGGTAGTTCAGAACGCAGCATGGATAAGTAGCCCACGCGCTCTTAAGCCCAAAAGGCATAGAAACGTAGCAGAAAGCACTGAAGAGGGTGATGAACGCCGTCTTCTCTTTGTCCTCAACGGCCATCTTAATCTGATGATAGCCGGAGTATGCATCCAAGAAGCATAAACGCTCACAACCCGCTATAGAATCACTGATCTGGTCGATGCGAGGAAGAGAAAACGGGTCCTTGGGACTAGCTTTGTTGAGATCTGTGTAATCAACAGACATACGCCAAGTGCCGTTCTTTTTCAGAACAAGCATCGGATTTGCCAACCACTCAAGGTGAAAAACTTCAATTATGAACCCGGCAGCTAGGAGCCGGTCCACCTCTTCTCCAATAGCCTTGCGTCTCTCCTCATTAAAACGACAGAGGTATTGCCGTACTGGTTTCATCTTTGGATCCACATTAAGGTGGTGCTCAGCGAGTTCTCTCGGTACTCCAGGCATGTTAGAAGGTTTCCATGCGAAGATTTCCCGATTCTCATGGATGAACTCGATGAGCGCGCTTTCCTATTTGTGGTCCATGCATGTCCCAATAGTGAACTACTAAGATGAGTTGCCGGGAGTAAAGTCAATTTGTTTGGTATCCTCAGCCGGTTTGAACTTCAGTTGAGGCTCTGACTCAGTTGTGGGTTTCTTGAGGAGGGTCATATCTGTCGGGTCAACGTTGGCTGTGTAAAACTTAAATTCTTCCGCGGCACAAGCAGACTCAACATAAGTTGTGTCCCCTTCCTCACATTCCTAAGCTATTTTCCGGCTTCCATCCACAGTAATGGTGTCGCTTGGTTGGGGCATCTTGATCTTGAGGTAAACATAGCAAGGTCGGGCCATAAACTTAGCGTAAGCCGGCCGTCCAAAGAGGGCGTGATATGGACTCTTGATCTCAACCACCACAAAAGTCAGGGACTCGCATCTGTAATTATATTCAGAACCGAAAGCAACATCGAGTTTGACCCGCCCGATTGGGTAAGCGGACTTTTCGGGGACGATTCCATGGAATACTGTAGTTGACGGTTGCAACTTGCTCCCAGAGTGATTCATTTGCCGGAAAGTGTCATAATGTAAGATGTTGATGCTGTTGCCCCCATCCATGACAACCATGGATAGAGTATAACCACCAACTTGAGGTGCCACCACTAGTGCAAGGCCACTTGGGTTGTCAACCCGGGGGGATGATCTTCTCTGCTCCAAGTGATTGGTTGTTCAGACCAGTTTAAATAACTTGGGACAGCCGGCTCAACCATGTTGATGGCCCTATACTTCAACTTGCGATCTCGCCTGCAAGTGCTGCTGGTGAACACATGATACTGCCCGCTGTTCAATTGCTTAGGATTGCTCTGAAGTCCGACTTGGTTGTTGTTATGTTGCTGCCCACCTTGCCCCGTACATTGTTGTCCATTGCCGTTGTTGTGGTGATGCGGATAACCGGCCCCAGAGCCGCCAAGAGCATGGGAGCCTGAAGCCGCAAAACCACCAGATGAGCCGGCGCCTGACCCGCCTGGATGACCTGAAGGTCCACTGCCTTTGCATCCTTGAAAATTCTGGAAAGCCTGATTGTGGAACTCCTGCATGAAGTGACAGTTCTCCCATGAATGAGAAGCTGGCTTATCTAGGAAACTATGTTTGGGGCAAGGACCTTTAAGCGCTTCCTCATAGTTGTGGGGTTTATTCCCATGATAAGGCCTGCCAGAATTGTTGTTTCGCCGCTGATTTTTGAACCCAATGTTGGTGTTGGCGACAAAATCTGACCCGCCATCAGGATATCGGCGCTTACCATTATTTCCTTGGTTGGCCGGATTCCCATTGTGACCATGGTTTTGCTGATGACCCTTGCCGCTATCATTTTTCTTATTCTTGCGAGCCTTCTCCTCTCAGAGCTGGGATCCATTGTACTATCAGACTCGGCGTATCTGGTAAGAACGTCCATGAGATCCCCCATATCCTGAACCTTTCGCTTGAGGCATCCCAACTTCTGAACAAGTGGTTGGAAATGACCGTTTTTTTTTCCAAGATCAAGACGGCTTGGACGGCCATAATGTTATCTGAAGAATGGATGATCTCAGCGACCCGACGAGTCTAGTGGTGGGCTGATTCATCTATACGCTGGATACAGTGCTGTAGATCAACGATCGTCACGGAAAATTTGCAAGTACCTTGAAAACTCTTGATAAAATGTTCCTTCAATTCTGCCCAAGTATTAATCGAATTGGGGGGGAGGTTCTTCAACCACGTTCGAGCCGGTCCTTCCAGAATCATGGTTAAGTACTTGGCGCACACAGCATCACTGACATCGAGCATGTCCATCGCTAACTCATAGCTTTCGATCCACACTATCGGCTCAAGGTCGGCCGTGTAGTTGGGAACCTTGCGAGGACCCTTAAAATCTTTGGGCATACGCTCACTGCGGAGAGACGAAGCTAGACATGGAATTCCAATCTTTCTGCTGCTAACTCCAGCCCCCATGGTTGCTGGCTGGGGACTGGTGGGAGGTCGCTGACCCGCCCTTGCCGTTGCTGCTTCTGCTTCTACTTGTCGTGCAACTCGGGCCGCGTCGACGACTGCCTGTGCGTCTGACAATACTGGTCGGTTTGCGGAATTCTGAGGTTGCTGCCTGCGCCCGCTGCTAGAAATAGCCAAAGAGTCCACGTGACAGCTCTTATTGCAGCTCGTAAGGCGTAGAGTGCATCCGATCGCGGCTGTAAGAGTACTGCGTCTGCTGTGTCACTGCAATTTTTAGCATGTCAATGACGTTCCTAGCCTCAACCTCAATTGGAGTATTTCCATTGCTGGGAAGTGCCTCGAGGTTACGAGTAGCTGCCAGCATGTTGTCCACTGGATTGGAAAAGTGACCCGTCGGTGTCTGGAAATGCCGAGGCGGTGACTGAGCCGGCATCTAACGCGGCGGCTCAAGTGGCTGATCCAGGCGTGGCTGACCGGTTGCCGGCGTATTCTAAGCTGTGCCAAATAACGGTGAAGGCTCCTCTGATGGGGGGAAGGCGGCACAGATGCCTCCTCTGATGGACCGCGTCAAAGGTGTCTCGCCGAAGGTCCAACCACCAGCCTTCTGCTTGCAGGCGCTCAGTTTCGCTGTGGATGTGAGTCTGTAACTCCGCCATGGGAGTGTATTCGGCATAGATTTCCTCTTGAATCTTGGCCGTCTGCCCACGAAGCGTGGTTAGCGCCGTATTACGTAGTTCAGCGACCTCGTCCTCGAATTCGAGCAACAGGCGCTGTCATTGAAATGACTTTGTTGCCGGGCGCTGTGCCTCCAGATCGGCTTCGGCTTTGAGTACTTTATCCCATTTGTCGTTAAGGGTGGCTTCATGCGAATACAACTCCTGCTGCTTCTGCTTCATGCTTCTAGCGGTGGCAGCTACCCGACATTGAAAGCGTACCTGTTCGGATGGGTCCTCGGGTACCTCAAAGTCAAAGGGTTCGAGGCTATGATCATCCTCGGATTCTGGCATGTAGTCACTGTCTATTCCATTTTCGGATACTCCATCTCCTTGGCTTTATCTTATAGAGGGGTTTCAATGTGCACATTCTGTTCTACAGGCTCGATATGCTCATTCTCGTCATACTGGGGGTGGCGTCATCTTCTGCACTGTTGGTCTTAGGATTGCTTCCATCGATGCCTTTAGGCTTCCTCTTAAGACAGCGGCATTTGGAACTCCCCTTAGGCCTCTGGTCAGGGTTCTCCTTAGGAGTGTCGACCATGTATCCATCATAGGTAGATGTGGTGGCCCACTTCCCTGTTCGGGGTATGGCCGTGGGTGAGTTTGGTCCATATAAGCCGAGATCATCCTCGTCCATGTCGAGGGCATCGTCAGATCCGTAGTCAAGCGTGTCGGTTAGATTTTCAACCGTGGCGACTAGGTGGGTGGTGGGCTTGATGAAAATTTACCAACCGTTAGCTTTACAACCGATCTGATCATAAACTGCAACTGAGATCACCAGGTTCTGGATCCTGTCGAGTACATAGTTTATCCGTGACAGGTCCTCCGCATCCAAGACCTGGCGGTAAGCCCGGCTGATGTGCAAAAGTTTGTTTGGGACACTCATGGTTGGCTCATTACCCGAGGCTTCATTGGCCAACTTCGGTTCAAGGCTCGGGATGGAATCTTCGGGGATGGCCATCGGATCCGAAAAGGAGTTTGGCTCCAAGCGGCTGTCCGACTTGGCACAACCGGGGTTGGATGCAATAATCCCTAGATCCATCTCTGGGGCAGCTTCGGTAAGGAAGTCGGACCCATGGGATAGATCAGAGATCGATTCCATGATGTCGACACCCGAGAGTTCCTCAGGTTGGACCATGACTTGTCCCGATAGGCTAGGTCACTGCGGGCATCAGCAACGTACTCCAGACTGCCGAACATGATGACATGATTCAGGGCGAAGCTGTCGATGTGTCCTAGATGACCACTGGGGGTGGCGTGTAATACTATGTTGCTAAAGGCAAAAAGCTGACTGGGAACGAAAGTGGCACCGCAGCCAATTCTACTGCTGAAGTGCAGATTAGCCATTGATCCTGATGATCACACAATGAGCTCTCAATGGAAGCACCAATGTCGGGGGTGGAAACTGGCAGATCTCAAGTAGGGGGGGTGCGAGCTGTGAGATTAGACAAATGGTAATAGGACACGAAGAACACGAGGCTTTTCCCCAGGTTCGAGCTCTCTTGATAGAGGTAAAACCCTATGTGTTGCTCTTGTTGTATTGATATTGTATAGATTAAAGAGTTGATCTACCTCGAGATCGTGGATTTGTGGACTAAACCCTGGTGGTTATGATGTTGTGTCGAAATGTTCTCAACAGGCTAAACCCCACGGTTTGTACATGCACCAGGGGAATCTAGGGTTACATGAATGTTAGTTACCATCTAAGCATTACACGCCGAATGGAGTCTTCCTCTCTTGGAGCTCACGTCAAGTCTTCGGTAGAATCCAGGATGCACATGCCTCGTCTCAAATCCTCTGAAGTCCTTATCCTTGATGGGTCCCATCCTGACCCATTAAGTAGCCCACATAGGCTAGGACCCCCTAGTCCAGGACTCCCTCACCGAGCTCGTCCCGAGTGCATCCAAGAGCTCAGCCATGGCCCCCACATAGCCAACTGTAACGCCCAAGATGCGATCCTATCCTTGTTTTGGCTCGAGGACCTCGACAGGGATAGAAGCGCATCTCGTCATTTCGCAAGAATGGATATCATTACAAGTACATGTAAGGAAGAGATGAGTATATGGAATTGGCTTACACTCGCCACAAGCTAAATCAAGATCACATCAATACAACAACATATCCAAACATCATACATAAGAGCAGGGTCCAGCTACGGACGAAATCAAACGATAAAATGACATCCATCCTTGCTATCCCAGGCTGCCATCCTAGAACCCATCCTATGATCGATGAAGAAGAAGAAGAAGAACTCCAAAGCAAACAAGCATTCGCGCTCACGTCAAATCATCAGTTTACCTGTACCTGCAACTGTTGTTGTAGTAATCTGTGAGCCACGGGGACTCAGCAATCTAATTTCCAAGGGTATCAAGACTAGCAAAGCTTAATGGGTGAGGTATGGTTAAGTGGTGAGGCTGCAGCAAGCACTAAGCAATTATTTGAGTGGCTAACTTACGAGTGCGAGAATAAGGGGGGATGATCGTCACATAAACGGAGGTGAGCTAGTAATGATCACGATGTGATATTGAACACCTACCTACGAGTCGAACATAACCCCACCGTGTTCTCTCTCGGATCATAAATTCACGAGAAGAGACAGTCACGGTTACGCACATGGTTGGTGTATTTTATTAGAGTTTACTTCAAGTTTTGTATGACCGGATGTTTTACAAATTTCCAAATTGCCACATAACCGCGGGCACGGCTCTCGTGAAAGATTTAACCCTGTAGGGGTGTTCCAACTCATCCATCACACACTAACCACAAGCTGCGTTGGAATTCCTCAACCGCGGGATAACCCGTAGTATTTGCGGAATCCCGATGGAAAATCTCAACCTCGAGATAGCCCGAAGTGTCCATGAAGATCCCACTTGGAAGAAGAACGAATCCATGAAGAAGACGAACCGACGTAGCCAAACGAATCCTCACACTCCGAACATTTTTGGAACTCTATCGAGAAGAAGCGATCCGGAAACAAACAAATGACACGGTAAACACCACAACATATTCATGACATGATGCACAATCAAGTATGATGCATGTCCGGTTTAAATATGCAAGGCATTGCATGACAAGATGCAACAAACAAACACTACAAATTAAGTGAAGTTCAATATGCAATGAGTTGCATATTGACGAATCTCCACATTCGAGTTATGTAGTTCACTCTCGTTTAGGTACTCATCAATATTAAATGTTGTTTAACATGGGTGGTCATGGCATAAGGTGATGATGGAATTAAGCAATTTAAATGGAGAAGGGTAACATACATAAAACAAAATAATAACTCTCCATATTATGAGAAATGTGGTTAATGTTGTTTAACTAAATAATCATATTAAATGTTGTTTATCATGGCAAGAGGTGAAGCATGAACAACTACATCATCTAGGCATTTTAAATGAGGCCGGAAGCAACATATAGCATTTCCGAAATGACCTCATATGCAAATTATGAATTTGGTCTAGATCTGTCCTAACACAATTTTATATTTATTAAACATGAAATTAAGGTGCACCATGTGATTCTACACGTTTTTCTAAGCGAATTACATATGTGGATCATTTTAAACGGAGCTACGGTTAATTAGTTACGATATAAATCATTTTGGCATGGCATTTACGCAAATTAATGCAAGCAGCAAGTTAAAATATTATTATCATGGTTGAAAATGGCATATTATTAATCTACACAAAATTCTAGTCATTTTTCATATACGACATGATTTATTTCGATGCATGAATATTTAGTTGTTAACACTTTGAAAACATGACATTTACGGAAAAACAATGAAAACAGCAAGTTAAACATTTTTATCATTGCGAAATGGGGTATTGCGAATCTACACGAAATTATACACGTTTTTCATATAAAAAGTTTATGCATATGACACATGGTTTGAGAGTTATTAAATGTATGAACTAGAGGGGGGTTTCTGTAAAAACAATAATCCCTGGATAATAAGACAAATTCGCTGGGCAGGAAAAAAACATGGGCCCAATCTAGAGTCTGCTGGGATAACAGGGCATGGATGCAACATATTATAAGTCACACATGGCGCGGGATAGGTGGGGGACGCTCACCTCGCGGGCCCTTGGCCCATTTGGTGATGGGCTCTGCTAGGCGAGGAGGCCCATGCGGCGCGGCTGGGCTTGGTGGAGGCTGGGGCAGGCCGAGGCCGCAGATGGGCCTTGCCACGTTGTTGGGCCGGCAGGGAACTGCCCACGCCTCGCTTGATCGATCGCTGGCGTCTCGGTCATCCTCCTCGCTCGATCCCATCCAGAAGGAGGTCGGCAGCAGCGGCGCCAGAACCTGGCATGGCGGGGCGGAGCGGGGAACTGCACTGGGACGACGAGGGGAAGCGGATCCGGCCGCGGTCAGAGCTTGGCGGAGTCGGGGTGGCCAGATCCGACGCTAGAGGGGGTTGGCTCGCGTAGATCCGAGGCCATGGCGGCGGCTGCTCCCTGCATAGAGGACGCGTGAGAGAGCTTAGAGTGGAAGAGAGAGCTGCGAGAGGAGGGCGAACAGGGCACGAGGGATGGCACTGTCCTGCGCAGCTCCGGCGGGGTCAGGGTCGCCGGAGGAGATCCGACGAGGTGTGGCCCGCGGCGGGGAAGACCGACGATGGAGCAAGGCGCGGGGTGGATCTAGAGGAGCTTCTCTCCTAGAGGAGCTCGGGCACGATCTTCCCCCAACAGTGGCTGGATGGGCTCAGGCGGGCCATGCTTGGTCCTCGCGGGCTCCGCTGGTGGGGGGAAGAACTGGGACGCTGGAGACCCTTCGATCTGGTGCAAACGGTCCCGATTGTCCGGATCGGGTGAGGCTGTGGGGCTGGATCCGGCACGGCAGGTGGCTGCTCACCAAGTGGCGGCGGGGTTGTAGGTGGCTGCGGAAAATGAGGAGGGAGACTAGGGTTTCCAGATTGGGAGGGCTAGGACTTCCTTATATAGCAGAGGTAGCTAGGGTTTGAGGATTTAGCCCATTTTCGAACCTTTCGATCGCGATCGGACGGCTCCGATTGGAGGGAGGGGCTAGGCTGGCCTACTGGGCTATGTAGATGTCCATGGGCTTGACATGAGAGGGAAATGAGCGGCCCGACACAAGTTTTTTTAAAGCACCGAAATGTCCGACGAAGAAACCGATGACGGTGCCGCTACGGTCGACAGTTCGGGTATCAAAGGACCTCCGATTTGGACGAAATTTGGCACGCGGTCTATCTACCATATAACAAGACCGCACGACAAGTTTCGACCCAATCCGAGAATATTTTATACGCACTTTTAAAACAAGATTTCAAACGATGTCGCGGGCACGTACGTGTGTGGTTGGTTTCGAAACGGTCGATGACACGAACGGAGAGAACCGGCAACTATGAACGGATGCGAGTTTTGAAAAACGGCGACAACGAAGTGCCGATGGAATGCGGATGATGCGAATGATGTGATGATGAATGCGACAGACAAATGAATCACACGATGACAACGGAACAAAAGGGGAATCTTCTGGAGCGTCGATCTCGGGCTGTTACACCAACACTCGCCATCGTCGTCCGCATAGTATCCTTCTTCTTCCCCGACATCGTCTACGTCGACTACGTCCACTACCGTATCGTGGGACTCCAAGGCTAGGTGGATCACCTTCACCATCTTCCTCGATGGTCGAAGTTATTCTCCAGACGTATCTGGCGCCACCTCTCTTCACCGAGCTCGAGCGTCTACACCGTCCGAACCTATGTGAGCATGCAGACCTCGTCGTGCCCTTTTCCTCCTTGATTGCGCCTCATGTCATTGTTTGCCATGCGAGGCCGAACCTATCGTCATCTGGCAAGTGCTCCGACGCTGATTGTTTGCGTGTGTGTGTTTGTCTTGCTCCACGTGTTGCATATGGTTGATTTCTTCGTAGAAGCGCCGTGTTTTTCCCGTGCCTTGCCGAATTTGAGATTGCCTTCACCGCCTCTGTACCACATCGCCGGCGTCGCCTTCGTCGTCGTCCGGTGTCATAGGTTACATGTGTGCGTGCATGATAGTGCTGATGTTCGATCTGTGGCCTTTCCCGCATCTTTTGGTCACCAAATCGACTTTGGTGCGACCACCACCATCGCTGTCGTGGTTTTGTCACGACAGATGTCCTAGCGAGAGGACAAAGTCTAGGAGCCATCGCAACTAGGTGGTTGCTTGGATGCGGTTGATCGGGAACGAGAGACAAGGGTTTACCCAGGTTCGGCCCCTCCGATGGAGGTAAAATCCTATGTTTTGCTTTGTGTGTTATTGATGATGATGATCTCGATTACAAGGGTGTTGAATCGCTAACCTAGCTCTCGAGGATATCTTACGTAGCCTTTTTGCCCCAGGGGCTCTCCTTTATATATAGGTTGAGGCCCTGAGGTCGCAACAGAATCCGGGTCATAATACAACCCATGTCTTAATCTACTTCCTACCATCTTGTCTCTCAAGTAAGGAAAATCCCTCTTGAATTCCTCGTCAAGCCGGCCCGCCAAGTTCTGGGCACTGAGCCGACCTCCTCTTTCAAGTCGCCTCCTGGTCCTCCAACTTCTTGATAACTATAGCCCACATAATGAGTCCATTTATGAGCCGCCCTGGATAGCCAGGTCTCATCCTGGCCAGGTCATTCCGTGGGGTTTATCCCCAACATTAGCCCCCAGGTTAACTTGGATTTATCCATGTTAAGCTCTGTCCTGAAATCAAAGAAATAAGACATATACAATTTTAAGTCTAAACCCGTGAGCCGGAGAGTTTTCTTTCCTCCAGCCGTTTTTTCAAAGCACGCCCGGGTCATTCGATGGCCGGGTCATTTGCTCATTTTCAAGACTTGGTATATTTTCCTTTGCCAGCACGATGACGTCATCTTTGCTGACCTCTGATATCCATGCGTGTCATCATGGCGAATCTTTCAAACAGATATGTCAAAATTTATCTGGCGTGGGAATCAAGGCATCTTTGCAGCCACAAGTTACTACGGCGGTTCGTGTTTCCACCGTGCTGCTTCGGGTATTCGACCGCTTGGCCCCTCCTTTTCAACTTTTACCTCGTCTCCTTCTTCTCACTTCCGAAACGACACCCGAGCTCACCGGATTTCATATCTCAAGAAGAAACTAAAACGTGCTGCCGTCGTCGCCGGAGCTTGCCTGCGTCATCCATGGCCTCCTCAGGAAAACGTAGGACCCCAACATCTCCACTGTTTCAAATCTAGTAAGTTCCATTTCCCCCTTTTAGGGTTTGAATGTTCTTCGTAGTTCATCGGAGTTCATCGGAATTCATCCAACATGTAGTTGTAGATCTAGTTCGTCTCCAACTTACCACTAGGAGGGTGTTGTTTTGCCTCCACAACACCTTTTAAAACATCATAGATCCATTACGTAACTTTAGAGAAGCCCATTACCATCGCACTTCGGTAGCTCCACCCGTTCTTAGGGCTTTCATTCTTTTTTTCCTGTATTTATTAGATCCATCCATTTTTCCGTTCTAGGAGAAAACGGTTTGTGCATAGGAAAACTGCCAAGTCCTTGTAGACCATTTTCTTACCACTAGCCGGCTCACATGGATGACGACTAATTTAATCGCTTGTCAATTTATCATTTTGCCGGCTAAGCTTGTGGCGCCGACTCGTCCATTTGGCCGGCTTGGCTGAAATCCATACAGTCGCAGTCCAGACTCAGTTTCAATCCATTTAATACTTAGAAAAACTCTGAAATTTCCATAAAATACCGGCTCAACTTGGTCGGCTCATAGAGCTACCTTAGCTTACAAGGTCCATTTTTAGCCTTGATAGTGGCGAGTCAGAGACATGTATTTGGCTTGTTCTTTTTCTAGCTTACCACTCGCATGACCCGGACATCTTTTATGAGGACGTCGGCTTATCCCACATGAACGTAGCTCACCGGCTTATTTATTTTTACTCTCAGCTTGCAGTTGATCCTTGTGAGAAATCTTGATGGCCCCGAAAACCAGCGAAGCCATTCGCTGGGTCAGGTCCCAGGTGTCAACACTCACATTGGACGATCTTGTGAGCCAGGATCTTCTGCCGGCTCAAGCAGAGATCAGCTGGCGGGCACCCGAGGAATATTCTTCCCCCCAACCTCAACAGGGGGAAATCGTTATTTTTATAGATCATTTGCACAGAGGCTTCCGACCGCCCAAGTCAAAATCATTCAGAGACGTGCTAAATTTCTTCAATCTCAGGCCGCAAGACATCGGCCCTAACTCAATCACCAACCTCTGTCAATTCCCAGTTTTTTGTGAAGTATATCTCCAGAAAGAGCCAACTGCTAGTCTCTTCCGGGAATTATTTTATATCAACCATCAGATTGAGTTCAAAGATGGACCCAGTGTAGAACTTGGTGGGATCTCTATTCAGAAGAGGAAGAACAGTGCTTTTCCTGACGCCAAATTGGTGAGTCACCACAAAGGATGGAACAAGACCTGGTTCTACTGTAAGAATACTGCTCCACAAGACCAAAATCCCTTGTCGAGTTATAGACTGGAGTGACTCAATGCCACTGTTGCCTTTCCGGGTTGGCCAACCGACGAAGAAAGGAAACATATGACACCTTTTTATTTGAAGTTAAGATCTTTAACGACTCATGACCTCACCGGGATCGATTTCACCCGGTGTTGGATAAGCTGGCAGATTCAGCCCTTAGCTTGAGGGGCGACTTAATGTGTAACTATACTGGTGAGCCGGCAGATGTGCAACGATTAAGCTAGGGCAATCTATCTGAAAATGATGTCAATAAAGCCACAAAGAAGCTGCTAGCTGACACTAAAGAGAAGTGTAATTTTACTGGGCTGGCTCCCTTTTCCTCCAGTAAGCATTCCTAAACTTGCTCATATTTGTTGCTCATATTTGTTTTCCATAACTTACCTTATTTTTTGTGCTTAAACGTCCGATTTATCATGCGTGTAGGAAAATTATGACTGTTGGAAAGCCAGAGCACAGAATCCTGCTCCTCCTCAAGTTGAGAAAGTAGTCGAGCCGGCTGGTGAGGCGGTTGCTGGAGAAGAGTCAGAGGTAGAGCTCGACTCACTTGGTCATCTTTTTATTGAACTTCCTGACGCTACTTCCTCTCAGGATAACACCGAGACCAGCCGAGCCGATAATGTTGAGGTAATTTCAATCTCATATGAATTAAAAACATATGTCCCAAAGAGAATGAGACGAGCCGTCAGAAAGGTTCCATTTTCACATCCAGATGCTCACTTAGACCCAAAATTTATTTTGAAGATAACTCAACAAGCTCGTAGGTCGAAACACAAGACCCGGAGTAGTTCTGGGGAGTTATCTACCGGCTTCTTTAATCTGATGTTAACTTTCATCACTGTAGAGCCAAAGCCTTTGTAAAAAAGAATGCTGGCGGGCCATCTTCCACGACAGCAGGCCCTAACGCTCAAGACCCGCCAATGTTTAACCCAGAAGTCCAAGTTGATCCTTCTGGACAATATAACCCGGACCTTGGAGCTGAGCCGGCTCATGAAAATGAGCCAGTTCATGCTAACGAGCCGGTGACAGTGGAAGAGCACGTACATGCAGAAGAGCCGGCTAATATTGATGAGCTGGCTCAGTATGCTAACCCACCAAGTCCTGCTCGCACTTCCAGCCCTGTGCAGAAGGTACACACGATGGATGATGCAGAGGTAAATATTGTTCGAAAAACTTATAAGGCTCTAGAAATTTCAACTGCATTGGCTAAAATTGTGGCCACGGATGAGTCGGTAATGTTGTCTGAAGAGAAGGTCAAACTAGAACTCCCTAGCATTGACAAACCTGGTGTCAACGATCTGCAACAAGAATATTTGACCCGACTGTCTGAGAGCCGAGATGCTGAAGTGAGCCTGATAAGCATGCTGAAACGCAAATATGAGGTATGAAATCCTCGTACTATTTTCTTTTGTTGTGCATACTCTTGTAGCCCCCAAGGGCCGGCTCAGTAAAATTAGTACTGAGTTGGGTCTTTTTTATCTAATGCCTGGTAATTTGAAGAATGGACCATAGCCCCCAAGGACCGGGTCATTATGAAAATAACAAGACAGTGCTTTAAGATATTTGTAATCATCATACATTTTGAAAAACTCAATCTGTAGCCCGCAAGGGCCGGCTCATCTCCTTGAGATAGCTGGGTCTTCTCATAAGTCAGGAAAAAGTGACTTGTATTAGCCCCCAAGTGTCGTGTAGAGTGCTTGCAACTGCTCGAGACTTTGAACATAAAGCAAATTTTGTATGTTGTAGCCCCCAAGTGCCGGCTCGTCTGCCTGCGGAGGCTCGGGGCTCATAAGCTGAATCTAATGATTTCTAATGTGCAGGAAATGTTGGAGGAGTCCAAGTCATCCGTGGTCGGCTTGCAGAAAAAACCGAAGCAAGAAAAATAGCTCAAGAAAAAGGTCGATATCTTGGCGGCCAATTTCCAAAACCACTTGCGCCAATCGACTGACCTCTTGCACATGACCAAGGTTGGCTTTGACGAAGAAAAGGCCATCTTGCAGAAACGTGGAGAGGTAGCTGAAAAACAGCTTGGCCCAGCGAAGGAGGAGTTGAAGACTCTGAAGCAGCACATCATCAACATGACTCTAGCTATCTTTGGTATGTTATAACGTCACCGTAGTCATAATCTGGGTTAAATTGTTCGCCGGCTTATTGATGTGCCTCTCCTTTGCGTAGGTAAAAGAAGTGACAACGCTATTCAATAGCTCATAGTAAAATTGAAAGCTGTATTCACATACCTAGAGAAGATGTTCAATGGATGTGTTTACGCCGTAATGGCGGTGCAAAATGTCAAAAAGCCCCCGCTCCGGCCAAGGTTTTAAATAGCGGCCGCTATGAACGCTATTGCGGCCGCAATAGCGGTATCGTGGCCTGGCCGCTACAAATCAAATGCTGCGTTCGAAAATAGCGTGATTTGCATGATGCGGCCGCTATAGCGGCTGTCAAAGCGGAATAGCGGACATATTGGTAGCGTTAATTGCGTTTATAGCGGATTGCTTGTACAACACATAAATTTGAGACGCGCACTGAACCGGCCAACCCTAAATCCTCTCAATCTCTTATCCTCTCCCCTAAATTTTGGTAGCTGGCGGCTGACGCCTCCCCAGCTACGGCACGGCTAACGTCGAAGGCCGCATAGAAAGGCAGAGAACCGGATGGCACAACTCCCGTAGCCCCCAATCCCCTCCGGTCATTGAGGCAGCAGGGTGTTCACCTCCTGCTCGACGCCCTTCCCCAGTCCTGGTCGATGATGGGCGACACGACGAGTCGGCGACCCCCTTCCATCGTGGAAGTGGATGTCCCTCGGTAGGACGGCAGCCCTCAAGCTCAACATGCTCCTCGCCTTCCTGCTCGATGCCCCCATCTTCTGCTGCTCGACGTCCCAATCCGCATGTCCGCATCCCAGCTGCTCCTTTAGTCTGGTAGCTCATCGGCTCACCACGTCTCACCACCTAACAGAGTAAGGTATAGGCTTTTCTCTCCCGTTGGTTTATCCTAATTGATGCATATCCTAGTAGACAAAATTATTGTAGCTCAGTTTATAGAAGGACATAGTCTGCTCGGCTAGAACTAGCACATAACGGATCACTTAACAAAATTCAGCTTTAAAGTCATACACTTGCACAGTACTCCCTCGCTCCTTTATAAATTCAGTCCATATGCTTATATAAATCACAAATGTAATACAATACTTACTACATAGTAGGACAGTACGCACCAAATCTCAAATTGATTATTCAACATTTGTTATACAATACTTAGTACATAGCATGTGCCTTTTGTTTATAGATTCAGCTTATACTGATAAACTTGTACAATACAGTCTGCATTTTGTTTATATTTTTTTTAAGTTCAGTTTATACTGATAAACTTGTTAGTACAGTCTGTTTTTTCATATTATTAAATTTTGTTTATAAATTTAGTTTATATTGATAAAATTGCATAGTACAGTCTCTGCCTTTTGTTTATACTGATGAATATTGTTTCGTTGTAATTCCTTTTGCACCGTATATCCGTACTGATAAATTCAGCTAGCTTGTAATTTGTGAATTAAATGGATCAACTATCTGCACCTATAATTAAGTGAATTGCTTATGTTTGTTTCTTTTTTTCTGTAGTAGTAGGCTACTAGCACAACGTCTTTCATGGATCAGGGGTGTCCTCCATAACCGGAACTAGAAGAACAAGAAAAGATCCAGCTGAGAGCAAGCTTTACTAATTTACAAAGGAGTTCAGGACCAAGAGAAGAGTAGTATACCAATTACAGATGCAAATATTCTATTGTCTCATACTGATAGTTTTTTGTTTGCATGATTGAATATTGTGAAGATCTCGAGTACGACAAGTTATTGTCTATATGCTTATATAAATGTTGAATAATCAATTGAAGTGTAATATTTGTTGTTAATGGCTTAGTAATCTCAATTTTGCATGTTTTTTTTACAAATTTGCTACATGGACATAGCGTCTGCAATATCACCCACTATCCGCATTCCGCTACGCCGACCTCAATCCGCTATCACCCCGTTATCCGCTATTTAAAAGCTTGGCTCCGACTCAAAGATATGCTTAATGACTTATCAACAGTTCCTCGGCGGATCCAATAGCTAAAGTAATTGGCTGCTCGAGCTGGGGCCATCTTGGCGCTTCCCGTGAGAAGGCTTACTTGCCTGAGATGGAGTCGACTCAAATGGAAGGCGGGTTCTCGGAGTTTAACAAACGCATCAACCTGCCTGAGTACAAGCCATTTGAGCTGACTCCTCCACACCGTAAGAAAAACTTCGCTCCCGATGTCGACCCGTGTGTTATCATCCATGAGGTCTCAATTTTCAAAGCTTTGTCAACTATCAAGTGGACGCCAAAGGACCTCTAAACCAAGCTGGATGAGCCGGCTCAAGTTGACCCAGAAGCCGCTGGTGCAGAGGATCGACAGAAGGACATCAACCCGGAGAATCTCGGAGCAGGCTTACAGGCGTAGTTCATTTGTGTAAAAAACTTGATGATTTGTGGCCCAAGACGGGATTGTAATAGGAGTAGAAAAAATCTTGGTCATTTGTTGTGCTATCGTGCACTTAGTACTTTGAATTGGCATATTTTGACGATAATGAGCCGACTCTTTTAAAATGATAAGCTGCTTTGCATATGTTTCTCTTCCTTTGTCCTTCATGAATGAGCCGGTTTTTTCAGCTTACCATAAGCTGACACTAAAAGATGGTGTCGTTTATTTGAGATAGTAAAAATTTACGAAGGTTAACAACTAGTTGTCGTGCGATCCAGTATGTCATCATTTTGAGAGGCTGAAAATAATAACCCGAATTATTGTTGACCCGGTAAATAATAGAATTATTCCTGTAAAACAGATTATGAGGAGATATATATAATTTGTAACAGAATAAATACATTGCATAATTTTAAGCCGGCTTTTGAGGCTTTGTATTGGACCGGCTTTCGAGGCTCAGGTCTTGCTTCAATGAAGCTGGCGTGATAGCCCATGGTTTATCCTTGCTTTGTGTAAGCCGGCTGTCACGTGTCTTAAGCCGGTGTTTTAACCTTGACAAGTTCAGGGTCCACACAGATTGATTTATGAAGAGTACAACGGATCACCTTTTTGGAGTAGCATCAAATAGACGGGCAGGTGTAACAGCCCAAGACTGATGCTCCAAACGCCTTCCATTTATATTGATTTCATTGTTGCATTCATCATCGCATGATTCGCATCATCTGCATAGCATCGACACTTGGTTGTCGTCATTTTTCAAAATCTTGCATCCATTCGTAGTCACCGGTTCTCTCCGTTCTTGTCGTTGAACGTTTCGTGACCGAACACACACGCACACGCCGATGACATCATTAAAATTTTGTTTTAAAAGTGCGTATAAAACTTTCTCGCAATGGGTCAAAAGTTGGCATGCGGTCATATTATATTGTAGATAGACTGCCAGCCAAATTTCGACGCATTCGGAGGTCGTTTGATACCCGGACGGATAGACATAGAGCGGCACTATGGCCGGTTAAATGCTGGACGTTTCAGTTTATAAAAACATGTCACGGGCCTCCCATCTCCCTCTCTCCTAAGCCCACAACCCCTCTACACAGCCCACTAGGGCTACCCATACCCCCTCCGATCGGAGTCGTCGGATCAAGATCCGAAGGTCCGAAATAGGCAGCCAACCCTTCCATTTTTGGTCAAAACCTTAGCCCCTAGTCTCCTTCCACCTCCAGCCTCGGGATCCATGCCTCCCCAGGCGCCGGTCGCCACTTGGCACTCCCGGACAGCCAACGCCGCCACCAGCCACCAGCCTCCAGCCAATCCTGCGCTGCCACGTCACCTTCCCAGCCCCAGCTAGGTCGCCCCGCCGCCACGAGTCCGCCAGGGCCCGGATCTGGCCCGCTAGGGCCCGGAACCGCCGGTGCCGCAGCCCGCGAACCGTAGCCAAGGGAGCCCCTGCAGATCCCGAGCTCCTCCACGGCCCTGCCATGGCCGATCTCGTGCGCCGCCCGTCCTCGTGCCTCGTAGCCCGCATGGCGCTCAGCCCGCGCTGGCCGGTGACCCCGCCCTTTCCGTTGCCACCTCCGTCTGTGCCTTGCGCCGGAGCTCTCGTCTGCCAAGCGCCGGGCGATCCTCCGCCTTGCCCGTGGCCATGACCGGCCCTTGCAGCGCCGCTGCAGGAGATGGCCGTGTCGCCACCGGATCTCTCCATCGCGGCCTTCCCCGCGCCGGATCCGATCCGCCCTCGCCGTCGTTGACCGTGCCGCCGCCGGCCCCGCATCTCTTGATCCAGGTGGGATCGGGATTAGAAGGACGACACTAGCACAGGCTCAGATCGAGCGCTCTACGCTGTTGACCCGCGTCTGGGCCGCACTGCGCTCGCCTGTGGGCCGCCCCTCCGCTGAGGCCCAGCCCGCGTGCCAGATCCAACCCATCACCGATCTTGGCCCATCCCAGCAAGGTGAGCAATCGCAGCTTCTATCCCTCGCCCTGGGCATAATATAGTTATGGTGTGCACACCAGTTTTGGCCCAACTCTGTTTTTTTCTGTCTACGAATTAAGCTATTATCCTGTAAATTACAGATTTGTAGAAAAGTCCCTCTAATTCATGCATTTAATAACTCTCAAACCGTGCATCGCATGTTAAAACTTTATATATGTAAAGTCTTCACAATTTTGTGTAGATTAATAATATCCAACTTTCATGCATGTTAAAAATGTTTAAACTTGCTGTTTGTTCAAATTTGCATATATGCCATGTAAAACGGTTTTTTATCATAACTAAATAACCTTAGCTCCGATTAAAATGTTTTATTTATGTAACATGCCTAGAAAAACGTGTAGAATTACATGGTCCACTTTATTTTCCTGTTTAAAAAAATATAAAATATGTTTATGAAAAACATGACAAAATTCATAATTTGCATATGAGGTCATTTCGGAAATGCTATATGTTGCTTCCGACCCCATTTAAAATGCCTAGATGATGTAGTTGTGTATGCTTCACCTCTTGCCATGATGAACAACATTTCAAAATGATTGTTTAGTTAAACAACATTAACCACATTTCTAAAAACATGGAGAGTTATTATTTTGTTATATGTATGTTCTCCTTCTCCATTTAAAATTGCTTTAATTCCATCTTTACCTGATGCCATGATCACCCTTGTTAAAAAAACCATTTAATATTGATGAGTACCTAAACGACAGTGAACTAAATAATTTGAATGTGGAGTTTCATCAATGTGCAACCCAGTGCATATTGAGCTTCACTTCATGTGTAGAAGTTGATTGTTGTTGTTTGCCATGCCATGCACAATTAAATGGACATGCATCATAATTTGTTTCCACATCATGTCATGCATGTGTTGTGGTGTTTACCATGTCGTTTGTTTGTTTCCGGATTTGCTTCTCCTCACTAGAGTTCCGAAAGCGGTCGGATTGTGAGGATTCGTTCGACTACGTCCCGTTCGCCCACTTCACGGATTCATTATTCTTCCAAGCGGGATCTCAGGCAAGATGAACATTTCCCTGGATACCACTACTATCATTGCCATGCTAGTTGTCTCGTTTCTATCGCTATGTCACGCAACCTACCACTTTTTTGACAAGCCTCCCAAAATGCCATGATAAGCCTCTAACCCTGCACATCCCAGCAAACCATTGATTCGCTATGTTACCGCTTGCTCAACCCTTCTTATAGCATTGCTAGTTGAAGGTGCAAGTTGTTTCCATGTGCAACATGGATATTTTTGAGATATCACAATATTATTGCTATTTAATTTAATGCACATGTATACTTGGTAAAAGGTGGAAGGCTTTGCCTTTTGCTCGGTGTTTTGGTCCACTTTTGCCGCCCTAGTTACTTGTGTACCGGTGTTATGTACCATATTGAGCGCTCCTAACATGCTTGGGGTTGTTATGGGGACCCCCTTGATTTTCATTTTGGGATAAAACTCGTCTGGCAAGGCCCAACATTGGTACTTCATTTGCCTAGTAACTAATTAACTAGCATAGGGCATCATGAACCCGTGGATAAGTTAATTCAACAACCCGGGCCAGTGCTCCTCATGAGTGTTGGTCTAAACTAGAGCCACTTACGGGGCCACCTCGGGGAAGCTCGAGGGATTTCTATCAGGCCACCGTACGTATTGCTCGTCCGGTCGTGTCCCGAGAACGAGATACGCGGCTCCTATCGGGTTTGTCAACACGTCGGGCGGTCCTGCTGGATTTGTTTTACCTTTCTCGAAGTCTTGTGCACGGGATTCCGAGGATACTTTGGGCTATCTCGAGGTTGAGGTTTTCCATCTGAATTGTGAGGATACTATGGGCAATCCCGTGGTTGAGGTTTTCCACGCAGCGTGTGGCTAGTTTGTGATGCATGAGTTGGAGCACCCCTGCAGGGTTAAATCTTTTCGAGAAGCCGTGCCCGCGGTTATGTGGCAACTTCGAATTTGTTTAATATACGGTCATAGAAAACTTAAAGTAAATTCAATTAAAACACACCAAGTGTGTGCGTAACCGTGAATGTCTCCACTCGTGACTTCTGAACCGAGAGAGAGCACGGTGGTTTGTTTGCATGCATTTTGCATTCATGCCATATTCATCGTGTGATTGTCATATCTTTTAGGTCGTAGCTCCGTTTTATATGATCTATATATGTAAATCGACTAGAATGACGTGTAGAATAACATGGTCCTCTTTATTTTCCTGTTTAATAAATATAAAACATGGTTAGTTCAGATCTGGACCAAACTTATAATTTGCATATGGGGTCATTTCGGAAATGCTATAAGTTGTTTCTGACCTCATTTAAGATGCCTAGATGGATAGTTTATTTATTCTTCACCTCTTGCCATGTTAAAAAACATTTAAACTTGCCATGTAAATAAACGAGATTGAACTAAATGATTCGAACGTGGAGTTTTTTCAATATGCAACTCGTTGCATATTGAGCTTCACTTAATGTGTAGAAGTTGATTGTTGTGCTTTGCCATGTCATGCATAACATGCTTCATATTTGATGTGCATCATGTCATGCATATGTTGTGGTGTTTATCGTGTGTTGATTGTTGTTTCCGGATTGCTTCTTCTCGATAGAGTTTCGAAAGCGTTCGAAGTGTGAGGATTCGTTCGACTATGTTGGTTCGTCTTCTTCATGGACTCGATCTTCTTCCAAGCGGGATCTCAGGCAAGATGACCATTTCATTGGATACCATTACTATCATTGCCATGCTAGACGTCTCGTTTCTATCGCTTGTCTCGCTACCTACCACTTGTTTGTCAAGCCTCCCAAATGCCATGATAAGCCTCTAACCCCTCCACATCCCAGCAAACCATTGTTTGGCTATGTTACCGCTTGCTCAGCCCTTCTCATAGCGTTGCTAGTTGCAGGTGCAAGTTCTCTCCATGTGCACCATTGATATTTTTGATATATCACAATATTAATTCTATTTAATTTAATGCACATATATACTTGGTAAAAGGTGGAAGGCTTAGCCTTTTGCTCGGTGTTTTGTTCCACTTTTGCCGCCCTAGTTACTTGTGTACCGGTGTTATGTTCCATATTGAGCGCTCCTAACACGCTCGGGGTTGTTATGGGGACCCCCTTGATTTTCGTTTTGGGATAAAACTCGTCTCACAAGGCCCAACATTGGTTTTACTATTTTCTTAATAACAACTAAAATTTGCATAGGGCATTGATCACCCCGTGGATAATTAATCAACCCCCGGGCCAGTGCTCCTCATGAGTGTTGGTCCACCTACCTAGCAGTCGGCGGTGCCACCTCGGTGCAACTCGAGGCATTTTCAGGCTACCGTCCACTTCGCATAGACGGATGATGCCCGTAGATAGAGAGCGCGCGGCTCTAGATGCGGATCTGGCTCACCAGGAGGCCTTGCTGGATTTGTTGTACCTTTCTCGAATGTCTTGTGCATGGGATTTCGAGGACACTTCGGGCTATCTCGAGGTTGAGATTTTCCAACGGAATTTCCAAGGAGATCACGGGTTTCGTGGTCGAGGTTATTCCCGCGGCGTGTGGTTAGTTTGTGATGGATGAGTTGGAGCACCACTGCAGGGTTAAATCTTTCATGAGAGCCGTGCCCGCGGTTATGTGGCAACTTGGAAATTTTGTTTAACATCCAGTCATAGAGAACTTGAAGTAAACTCTAATAAAATACACCAACCGTGTGCGTAACCGTGACTGTCTCTTCTCGTGATTTCTGAACCGAGAGAGAACACGATGGGGTTATGTTTGCTCGTAAGTAGGTGTTCAGGATCACTTAGTGATCATTACTAGTTCACATCCGTTAATGCAACGATCCCCTTATTCTTGTACTCGTAAGTGAGCCACTCTAATAAATGCTTAGTGCTTGCTGCAGCCTCACCACTTGACCATACCTCACCCATTAAGCTTTAATAGTCTTGATACCCTTGGAAATGAGATTGCTGAGTCCCTGTGGCTCACAGATTACTACAACAACAGTTGCAGGTACGGGTAAAGCGATGCTCTGACGTGAGAGCGACGCTTGTTTGATTTCGATCTAGGATGGGTTCCAGGCCGGCAGCCTGGGATAGCAAGGATGGATGTCATTTATCGTTTGGTTCCGTCCGTAGTCGGACCCTTCTCTTCTGTATGATGATTGTATATGTTGTTGTATTGATGTGATCTTGATTTAGCTTGTGGCGAGTGTAAGCCAGTTCCATATACTCATCTCTTCTTTACATGTACTTGTAATGATATCCATTCTTGCGAAACGACGAGATGCGCTTATATCCCTGTCGAGGCCCTCGAGCCAAAAATAAGGATAGGATCGCATCTTGGGCGTTACAGGTTATGTTTGACACGTAAGTAGGTGTTCAGGATCACGTAGTGATCATAACAAGTTCACGTCCGTTTATGCGTAAATCACCCTTCTTATTCTTGTACTCGTAAGTTAGCCACTCAAATAGATGCTTAGTGCTTGCTGCAACCTCACTACTTAACCATACCTCACCCATAAAGCTTTGGTAGTCTTGATACCTTTGGAAATGAGATTGCTGAGTCCCTATGGCTCACAAACTACTACAACAACAGTTGCAGGTACAGGTAAGCCGATGATTTGACGTGAGCGCGATGCTTGTTTGATTTGGAGTTCTTCTTCTTCATTGATCATAGGATGGGTTCCAGGCCGGCAGCCTGGGATAACAAGGATGGATGTCACTTTTATCGTTTGATTTCGTCCATAGTCGGACCCTGCTCTTCTGTATGGTGATTGAATGTATTGATGTATTGATGTATTGATGTGATCATGATTTTAGGTTGTGGCGAGTGTAAGCCAATTCCATATACTCATCTCCTCTTTACATGTACTTGTAACGATATCCATTCTTGCGAAACACAAGATGCGCTTATATCCCTATCGAGGCCCTTGAGCCAAAATAAGGATAGGACCGCATCTTGGGCATTACAAGTTGGTATCACAGACGTACCAACCTAGGAGCCCCCTTGATTGATCGAACTTGGCCGAGTCGAGTATAGAAAGAAATACTATTTTGAGTCTAGTTATATATCGAAGAGTAGGATTCTTTTTACTCCTCTTCTCTACTCTGGTGATGAATCCTGACGTAGGAATTTTAATTCTACCCCTCTTCTCACTCAATTTTTTTTAGGATCACGCGGGTATTTTGGAACCTCTATGATGTCGATGTGACCGGAACTCTGTTCTTGGTGTCTACCGTACGTATGGATTGGACCCAGGGAGTTGAGCTCCAAGGGGTTCTGGACACATCGTTATCGTTCAGTTTTCTTAGTATCTCTGGACGAGGATGTTCGAAATTGCTTCAATACTATTTGTGACGAGAGGAGTTTGGTGTCACCCAGTACTGGGGAGAGCGTTCAGATGTACTGCCATGTTTAGTATCCTTGTGATTATGAGGGTCTGAGGTAGAGGAATTTTCGAGACCTCTGGTTGTGTGTTGATGGATGAGATACATTGGAGAGTAGTATTACTGCTAGGAGTTGAGTGATGGATTTTACTCCGTGTATCCGTGGACCCGATTGCATAACCAAATATTTCGGAAGTTCTTAGGTGGGAATTCAACTAGTTACTTAGGATTATCCTTCCAACAAATGCAAATGGGTTATGTATTTGTTTCTGGCTTAAATTTTCAAGCCTCATCCTTTGTTTTCTTGGAGTATGGTAATTCGAGTTGCTTCGATGTTAAGTGTTGATTTCATATCTTCCCTAAACGGTATTCTCATATTTCTATGGGAGTGCTAATTCTTTTGATCAATCTAATTCTCATGACAAATCTTATTCCTAACTGGTGGGCTTCTCTTCAAGTGAATTCAACCCTCCCCAATATTTGCAAGATCAATCCTCATATTTCATTCCGGAGTTCGTTTCATTCGTCCAAAGTTTTCTTTGTTTTTCCCCACCCTCCTGCCCTTTTCTTTCATCGATTAAATTATCATCCAAGTATCTTCTTTTCATGTGATGCTTCCGCTATCTTTTCTTCAATATTGTATTCGGTGATGTATTGTGAAGATCCCAAGTGCTCTAGTTTATCATTTCTTCGTCTTCATCTTCATTTTCTTTTCCGGTGTGTTTGATTCAACCTGTCGGTGTTCATCAAATCATTTTCATTCATTCTATGCTTTCTCGTGTTGGAAATTCTTATCCAAGCCTTTCTTCTCTATTCATCTCTCTCTCTCTATTCTATCCAAAGTTTTCAGCATATCTCAGAAGATTCGTGTTTTCGTTCAAAATCTTTTCAAATTATTTCGAGGCTCTCACCTCATCAAGTTTTCAACTTGTACCGATGCAATCTCTCCTTCTAAGCAATCATTCCAACGGAGTTTTACTTTGAGTGAGCCCATAACCCACAGGTCTTTCCCAGGATCTTACCCGGCTCTTCTAATCTTTTCCGGAGATCTCAAGTTCTTTTCAAATGTGACATAAGAATGAATTCCATCAGTCATATTCCGTCTCCAAGATCGTTGCCGAATTATTTCCATCGTTGGCTCAACCTTTCCTTATTAATTGATCTGGAGATCTCAGCAATTCATGGTGTTGTTTCTTGTCATCCTTCTTAGTGTTGAAGACCGAACGAGTGTTCCTCTTAAATCTTTGTCCAGTCTCTTGAAGATTCATGGTTTCAGCTTGTTGCAATCCTCTCAAAGTCTTTTCGATCATGAGTAATTCCACCCATATCTATCCGGAGCATTTGAGTGTTGTTTTCATTTCTCGATCCTCTGAAGGCCATCATTTTAGAAGATTTCTTCGTACTCAACTTTCAGCTTTCATCCTCTAATTCTTCTCAATTGCTGTCTCTTCATTCGTATCTCAATTATTCCGGTGCTTCGCTCAAGATTTCGCTAGGCGGATCGTGACCTCTTCGTTCTCATGTCATGTATCTCCGTTCATTTGTAGTATCCTCATTCGTTCCAAATTCTTACCGGTGTTGCGTTGGAGATGTCTTCAAGTTCACGCATATCCCTCTCCAATCTTTTCAAGAAGAATAAGTAGTATGCTAAATTCGTTGCTTGTCATCAATTTAACCTGATGAAGTATAAGCATAACATAATTCTTATTCTTCTTTCATCAAGATGATTTCAATCCTTCTTCCGGAGTAGTTCATGATATCAAATTCTCGATCCTAAGTTATTCATCTTTTCTTTTCTGGAGTTCCAAGTTTTCTCAAGTATCTCGTCGCGAAGCTTCATCTAAATCATGGCAAGGCCTAAATCTTGTCCTTTTTGCAAGCTTCAATTCTTTTGTATCATACTTTCATTCTAGAGTTCTTCCCTATGGTTCTTCATGGTGGTTCGTCAAGGATTTCTTTCATTCTCAAAGTGGTCTTCAAGATTTTGTTGGAGGACCTCAAGTATTCTTTGTCTTGCATTTCAAAGTGCAATTCATTCTCCCTTATCCTTTGAGATGGTGTTATAGCATTCTTGATTCACGAGGATTCTCGAAGAGAATTTATCAAGAATGAGATATTTAAACCCATCATTTTCTTCCTTGGAGTTACCTTGGATTAGATTTCACCTAAAGCCTTTCCTAAGGATTGTTGCTATTTGCGATATTTATCATGATCCAAGTTTTCAATGTATCCTTCTGGTGAAAGAAGTTTGCTTATCTTGTGGCTCCAAAGGAAGCTTTGTTTCCGTTAGTGGCAGGTTGTCACCTCATAATTTTGAGATGTTTTCCATAAGTCAATGACAAGCTATTCTTTTCGTTGTTGATTTTCCAAAAACTCTGTTCAATCCTTCTTTGTAAGGAGTATTTTCAAATTCAAGTGTGGTGGGAATTGGCATTTTCTTCTCCGTTCTTTTCTTTCCAATGATCTAGCTTCTATTCTTTTGTTTCGGAGGCAGGGTGATGTTGCTCTCTTTGTCCCGTCATATCGTTTTGTCAAGATCATGTTCTTCCCTTGCTTGTCCAGTTAACCGGAGTGTTGTGTTCCCTTTTCAGGTTCTTTCCATCTTATCAAGTTTCGCCTCTCTTTTCTACCGAAGTGCTACCGAGATTTCTTTTGAATTCTTGTTTGTTCCTCATGCCATTTTTTCATCTCATTGCAACCTTCAAGGGTCGATGGTTTCATTCGTTTGTAAAAGAAGCAACTAAGTTTTACCTCTTCCTTATCTCTTTCTCTTCCCCTTCTCATTCTAAGATCTCGGGTCGAGATCTCTTGTTAGTGGAGGAGAGTTGTAACAGCCCGAGACCGACGCTCTAGACGCCTTCCATTTAAATCGAGTTTCGTCGTGTGATTGATTTCATTGTTGCGTTCATCATCGCATCATTCAGATCATCTGCATAGCATCGACACTTTGTTGTCATCATTTTTCAAAAACTTGCATCCATTCATAGTCGCTGGTTCTCTCCGTTATTGTCGTTGACCATTTCGTGACCGAACACACACGCACGCGCCCGCGACATCATTAAAATATTGTTTTAAAAGTGCATATAAAACTTACTCGGAATGGGTCGAAATTTGGCGTGCGGTCATATTATATTGTAGATAGACCGCCTGCCAAATTTCGTCCCATTCGGAGGTCGCTTGATACCCGAACAGATAGACATAGAGCGGCACTATGGCCGGTTAAATGCTGGAGGTTTCAGTTTATGAAAACTTGTCACGGGCCTGCCTCTCCCTCTCTCCTCAGCCCACAACCCCTCTACAAAGCCCACTAGGCCTACCCTAACCCCCCTCCGATCGGAGCCGTCGGATCGAGATCCGAAGGTCCGAAATCGGACCAAAAACCCCTCCATCTAGCCCCCCTGCTATAAATAGATAGCCAACCCTTCCATTTTTGGGCAAAACCCTAGCCCCTAATCTCCTTCCACCTCCAACCTCGGGATCCGTGCCTCCCCAGCCGCCGCCCGCCGCTTGGCGCTCCAAGACAGCCAGCGCCGCCACCAGCCACCGGCGTCCAGCCAATCCCACGCTGCCCCGTCGCCTCCCAAGCCCCAGCGAGCTGGCCCCACCGCCGTGGGCCCGCTAGGACCCGGATGTGGCCCGCCCAGGCCCGGAACCGCCGGCGCCGCAGCCCGCGAACCGGAGTCACGGAAGCCCCCGCAGACCCCGAGCTCCTCCATAGCCCTGCCATGGCCGATCTCATGCGCCGCCCGTCCTTGTTCCTCGCAGCCCCATAGCGCTCAGCTCGCGCCGGCTGGTGATCCCACCCTCGCCGTTGCCGCTTCCGTCCGTGCCTCGCGCCTGAGCTCTCGTCGGCCGAGCGCTGGAGGAGCCGCCCCCTTGCCCGTTGCCATGGCCGGCCCTTGCAGCGCCACTGCTGGAGATGGCCGCGCCACCACCGGATCTCCCCATCGTGGCCTTCCCCGCGCAGGATCCGCTCCAACCTCGCTGCCCCTCACCACCGTTGACCGTGCCGCCGCCGGCCCCGCATCTCTCGATGCAGGCGGGATCGGGATCGGGAGGACGACTCCAGCGCAGGCTCAGATCGAGCTCCCTGCGCCGTTGACCCGCGTCTGGGCCGTGCTGCGCTCACCTGTGGGCCGCCCCTCCGTTGAGGCCCAGCTGCGTCCTCTCCTCGCATGCCCCGCGCACCAGATCCAATCCATCACCGATCTGGGCCCAGCCCAGCAAGGTGAGCATTCGCAGCTCCTATCCCTCGCCCTGGGCGTAATATAGTTATGTTGTGCACACCAGTTTCGGCCCAACTTTGTTTTTTTTCTGTCCAAGAATTTAGCTATTATCCTGGGAATTACAGATTTGCAGAAAACTCCTTCTAGTTCATGCATTTAATAACTCTCAAATCGTGCATCGCATGTTAAAACTTTATATATGTAAAGTGTTCACACTTTTTTGTAGATTAATAATATCCAACTTTCATGCATGTTAAAAATGTTTACACTTGCTGTTGGTTCAAATTTGCGTAAATGCCATGTTAAAACAGTTTTTTATCATAACTAAATAACTGTAGCTCCGATTAAAATGTTTTATATATGTAACTTGCCTAGAAAAACGTGTAGAATCACGTGGTGCACTTTATTTTCCTGTTTAACAAATATAAAATATGTTTATGCAAAATAGGACCAAATTCATAATTTGCATATGAGGTCATTTCGGAAATGCTATATGTTGCTTCCGACCTCATTTAAAATGCCTAGATGATGTAGCTGTGTATGCTTCACCTCTTGCCATGATGAACACCATTTAAAATTGATTGTTTGGTTGAACAACATTAACCACATTTCTCATAACATGGAGAGTTATTATTTTATATATATATATGTTCTCCTTCTCCATTTAAAATTGCTTTAATTCCATCTTTACCTTATGCCATGATCACCCTCGTTAAAAAAACCCTTTAATATTGATGAGTACCTAAACTAGAGTGAACTAAATAATTTGAACGTGGAGTTTTGTTAATATGCAACGTGTTGCATATTGAGGCTCACTTAATGTGTAGAAGTAGATTGTTGTGCTTTGCCATGCCATGCATAATTAAATGGACATGCATATGTTGTGGTGCTTACCGTGTCATTTCTTCATTTCCGGATTTGCTTCTCCTTGCTAGAGTTCCGAAAGCGTGTCAGATTGTGAGGATTCGTTCAACTTGGTCCCGTTCGTCAACTTCACGGATTCGTTCTTCTTCCAAGCGGAATCTCAGGAAAGATGAACATTTCCCTGGATACCACTACTATTATTGCCATGCTAGTTGTCTAATTGTTATCACTATGTCAGGCTACCTACCACTTGTTTGACAAGCCTCCCAAAATGCCATGATAAGCCTCTAACCCTCCACATCCCAGCCATTGTTCAAAAAATCTTCCGATTCAGCGATTTATCGTCCGATTTATCGCTATTCTTGGGGTGACCGATAAGATTATGCCTTATCTTTACGGTTTATCTTTTGGACCGATTTATCGCTACTATGTTTGCAAAAACTATGTTTTTTTGTCGACCTTGTTATGCAATATGTACTATTGCCCTATTCTGTTTGTCATTATACGAGGATTCAAAGGATAGGAATCAAAGTAACACTTCTGTCTAATTTTTTTGGTGTTGAATATAGCATGTTTCAGTGTTGGGAACCTCGGATTTGCAAAAAATGTCCGATTAATAGTTGACCGATCAAATCGATTAATCGTCCGATTTCCAATTAATCTAACGATAAGTGATATCCTCAACATTGATCCCAGCAAACCATTGATTGGCTATGTTACCGCTTGCTCGGCCCTTCTTATAGCATTGCTAGTTGCAGGTGCAAGTTGTTTCCATGTGCAACATGGATATTTTTGAGATATCACAATATTATTGCTATTTAATTTAATGCACATATATACTTGTTAAAGGTGGAAGGCTTGACCTTTTACTCGGTGTTTTGTTCCACTTTTGCCACCCTAGTTACTTGTGTACCGGTGTTATGTTCCATATTGAGCGCTCCTAACATGCTTGGGGTTGTTATGGGGACCCCCTTGATTTTCGTTTTGGGATAAAACTCGTCAGGCAAGGCCCAACATTGGTACTACATTTGCCTAACAAATAATTAACTATAATAGGGTGTCATGAACCCGTGGATAAGTTAATCAACAACCCGGGCCAGTGCTCCTCATGAGTGTTGGTCCTAACTAGAGCCACTTGCGATGCCACCTCGGGGCAACTCCAGGGATTTCTATCAGGCCACCACACATATTGCTCATCCGGTCGTGTCCTGAGAACGTGATACGCGGCTCCTATCGGGTTCATCGACACGTCGGGCTGTCTTGCTGGATTTGTTTTACCTTTCTCGAACGTCTTGTGCACGGGATTCAGAGGATACTTTGGGCTATCTCGAGATTGTGGTTTTCCATCGGAATTCTGAGGATACTACGTGCAATCCTGTGGTTGAGGTTTCCATGCAGTGTATGGCTAGTTTGTGATGGATGAGTTGGAGCACCCCTGCAGGGTTAAATCTTTTCGAGAAGTCGTGACCGCGATTATTTGGCAACTTGGAGTTTGTTTAACCCGGTCATAGAAAACTTAAAGTAAATTCAATTAAAACACACCAACTGTGTGCGTAACCATGACTGTCTCTACTCGTGAGTTCTGAACCGAGAGAGAACACGATGGGGTTATGTTTGACTCGTAAGTAGGTGTTTAGGATCACTTAGTGATCTTAACTAGTTCACGTCAGTTTATGCATACATCACCCTTCTTATTCTTGTACCCGTAAGTTAGCCACTCAAATAGATGCTTAGTGCTTGCTGCAGCCTCACCACTTACGATACCTCACCCATTAGGCTTTGCTAGTCTTGATACCCTTGGAAATGAGACTGTTGAGTCCCTGTGGCTCACAGATTACTACAACAACAGTTGCAGGTACTGGTAAAGCGATGATCTAACGTGAGCGCGATGCTTGTTTGATGTGGAGTTCTTCTTCTTCATCGTTCATAGGATGGGTTCCTGGCTGGCAGCCTGGGATAGCAAGGATGGATGTCTTTTTTATCGTTTGATTTCATCTGTAGTCGGACCCTGCTCTTCTGGAAGGTGATTGAATGTATTGATGTATTGATGTGATCATGATTTTAGCTTGTGGCGAGTGTAAGCCAATTCCATATACTCATCTTCTCTTTACATATACTTGTAACGATATCCATTCTTGCGAAATGAAGAGATGCACTTCTATCCCTATCGAGGCCATCGAGCCAAAATAAGGATAGAACCGCATCTTGGGCGTTACAACAGGTTTAACCAAGTTTTTATAATGGCATATGCCGGGTCAAGAGGGATGTTAATAGCTAAACTCGATGAGTAGGAAGCCCCCAAGTGACCTATGATCAAAGAATAAAGACTCATACACAATTTTTTAGATGAAACGACAGAGACCCTAAGTTTCGTGGTTGCCGACTTTATTATATTGATCATAAATATACAAAGATTGGTATGTACAATGAGTTGGAGTCAGTGGCTCTAAGTGTAATAAAGCTGAAGATGAGCAATATTCCAAGGCCTATTGGTTTCCTCCTCAGTGGTACGTGAATTTTTACGTTCACGTATGTCGACAAGATAATATGACCCATTGTTGAGGTTATTACTGACAACAAAGGGCCCTTCCCATGGTCGTGAAAGCTTATGCATTCTTGTTTGGTCTTTAATCAAACGGAGCACTAAGTCACCTTCCTGGAAAGTCCGACTGCGAACTCTACGGCTATGATAGCGGCGTAGGTCTTGCTGATAGATAGTTGATCGTGATGCTACAAGATAGCGTTCTTCCTCCAACACATCCAGAGATTCCTGATGAGCTTGTTCATTATCTGCTTCGACATATGCGGCAATCCTGGGCGAGTCATGATGGATATCACTTTGCAAAACAGCTTCTGCTCCATAGACCAGAAAAACGACGTGTAACCCGTGGATCTGTTGGGAGTAGTCTGTATGCTCCAAAGCACTAGGGGGAGTTCCTCAACCCAACAGCCAGGGGTTCGTTCCAGAGGAACCACAAGTCCGGGCTTGATTCCATGTAATATCTCCTCGTTAGCTCGCTCGGCTTGTCAATTGGACTATGGATGTGCAACTGAGGCTACATCAAGCTGGATACACTCACGTTGGCAGAACTGTTCAATTGCTTCCTTGGATAAGTTGGTGCCATTGTCTGTGATGATGCTATGTGGATAACCAAAACGAAAAATCAGCTTTTTCATGAATTTCAGCGTTGTCTCTGCATCAAAATTGCTGATTGGCTCTGCTTCAACCCACTTGGTGAACTTATCAACCGCGACTAGGAGGTGGGTCTTCTTATCCTTGGATGGCTTGAACGGGCCAAGCATGTCTAGCCCCACAAACTGCAAACTGCCAAGTGATTGAAATCACCCGTAATTCTTGAGCCGGCACATGAGCCTTCCGTGGAAATTTCTGACAACCATCACACTTCCACACAATATCCTCGGCATCTGTGTGAGCTGTAAGCCAGTAAAAACTGTGACGAAAAGCTTTAGCCACCAGGGATCTTGTGCCGGCATGATGACCACACTCACCTCCATGAATTTCATTGAGAATCTCACGGCCTTCCTTAGGGGAAACACAACGTTGAAACACACCAGTAATACTCCACCGGTGTAACTCGCGATTGACAATAGTCATGGACTTGGAATGTCTGATAATCCGTCGGGCGATGATTTCTTCATTTGGGAGCTCGTCACAAGTCAAATAAGCCAGATAGGGAACTGTCCAATAAGGAATAGCATGAAGAACAGCCACTAGCAGTGCATCCGGGTCTGGAATAGCGATATCTTCTTCCGATGGCAATTTAACAGAAGTATTATGAAGAACGTCGAGGAACACATTGGGAGGGACCATGTTACGATGAGAACCCAAACGTGACAGAGCGTCTGCAACTTTGTAACCCTTAAAATGACCATCGATGATGGTGACTGCGCGCCGATAAGCCGCCATAAGAGGGTCCTTTGAGTTCCAATTCCCAGATACTTGCTGAGCTACCAAATCTGAGTTGCCCAAATGTCTGACCCGGCTTAAATTCATTTCCTTAGCCATGTGGAGCCCATGGAGGAGGGCCTCATATTCAGCTACATTGTTAGTAGTGGGAAACATGAGCCTTAAAACATAACAAATTTTATGACCTCATGGAGAAGATATGACAACTCCAGCCCCCGAGCATTCCAACTGTCTAGAACCATCGAAGTGTATCGTCCAATATGTTTTATATGGCTTCTCCTCAGATAATTGCAACTCAGTCCAATCATTGATGAAATCCACCAATGCATGAGATTTGATCGTCGTCCGAGGTAGATACTTCAGATGGTGTGGTCCAAGCTCGATTGCCCATCGAGCAACCCGGCCAGTAGCCTCCCAATTCTAGATAATGCCTCCTAGAGGAGCTGAACTGAACACGGTAATTGGGTGTTCCTAACAATAGTAATTCAATTTGTGACCAGCCATGAAGACACCAAATACCAGTTGCTGTCAGTGTGGATATCATTGCTTGGACTCGGTCAAAACTTCACTAACATAATAGACTCGCCTCTGGACTGGGTATTCCTTCTCGGCCTCCTTCCGTTCCATGACAACTTCCACACTCACCGCCTTGTTACTGGCGGCGATGTATAGGAGCATAGGTTATTTATCTAATGGAGCGGCCAGGACAGGGGGTTCAACCAATTGCTTCTTAAGAGGTTCAAAAGCTTTGACTGCAGCATCACTTCATTCAAAATTGTCTGTCTTTTTCAATAACTCGTAGAGGGGGATTGCCTTCTCACCGAGGCACTTTATGAACCGACTGAAGGTGGCGATATGACCCTCCATACGTTGGACTTCATTGATATTAGTTGGCTTAGCAAGCGAGTTCACCGCCTTGATCTTGTTCGGATTAGCCTCGATGACCAGCTCAGACACAAAAAATCCACTTTGTCGGGTTAAGCTTCATCTTGTAAACCTGAAGATTGTCAAAGGTTGCCTTGAGGTCATCTAACCGAGTCTCCTTCTTCTGGGACTTGACCATAATATCATCAATGTAAGCATGAACATTGCGCCCGATCTGTTTGTGATGACAATTCTACATGCAAGAATGATAAGTAGCCCCCGTGCTCTTAAGTACAGAAGGCATAGACACCTAGCAGAAAGCTCCAAAAGGAGTGATGATGGCCGTCTTTTCCTAATCCTCAACGACCATCTTGATCTGATGATAACCAGAGTAAGCATCTAGGAAGCACAAGCTCTCACAACCAGGGGTGGAGTCGATGATCTTGTCAATGCAAGGAAGAGCAAACGGGTCCATAGGACAAGCCTTGTTAACATTTGTGAAGTCAACACACATAATCCAAGGGCCATTTTTCTTCGGGACAAGCATTGGATTTGCCAATCACTCAGGATGGAAGACTTTGATAATGAACCCGACAACTAAGAGTCGAGACACTTCTTCGCCAATAGACTTGTATCTCTCCTCAGTAAAACGACGGAGGTATTGTCGGACAGGTTTCATCTTGGGATCCACATTGAGGTGGTGCTTAGCAAGGCATGGCAGAAGGTTTCCATGCAAAAATGTCCCAATTCTCATGGATGAACTCGATGAGCAAGCTTTCCTATTTGGGATCCATGCCACTCCCAATAGCGAACTGTTGGGATGAATCTCCTTGAGTGAAATCAACCTGCTTTGTATCATCAGTCGACTTGAATTTAAGCAGGGGGTCAAACTCTATGGTGGCCTTTTTCACAGGGGTCATGTCCACCGGGTCAACATTGGCTGTGTAGAATTTCAGCTCTTCCACTGTGCAAGCCAACTCGGCATAGGATGCATCTCCCTCCTCACATTCTTGAGCAATTTTTCGGTTGACATCAACTGTGATGGTCCCATTGGCCCCAAGCATTTTGAGCTTGAGATAGACGTAACAAGGCCATGCCATAAAGCGGGCATAAGCCGACCGTCCAAAGAGGGCGTGATAAGGGCTCTTAATTTTGACCACCTCAAAGGAAAGAGACTCACATCTTTAATTGAACTCCGTACCAAACACAACTTCTAGCTTGATTCTCCCAACTGGATACGCTGACTTCCCAGGAACAATCCTGTGAAACACTGTGCAGGAGGGCTGCAGTTGTTTCTCCGACAGATTCATCTGTCTGAACGTGTCATATTATAAGATATTGATGGTGCTTCCCCCGTCCATGAGTATCTTCGTCAGCGTATACCACCGATTTGAGGTGCCACCACGAGAGCGAGACCACCCGGATTATCAACCCGGGGAGGATGATCATCTCTTCTCCAAGTTATTGGTTCTTCTGACTAGTTTAAGTATGTGGGGACAGCCGGCTCGACCATATTAATAGCTCTCTGTTGAATCTTGCGATCATTCTTGCAAGTACTAGTTGTGAACACATGATACTGCCCTGTGTTCAACTGTTTAGGGTTGCTCTGAAAACTAGCCTCATTGCTATGCTGCTGATTGCCTTGCTCGGAAAGGTGATTTCCATTGCCATTGTTGCCAGAACCCTAGAAATCAGCCCCCGAGCGGCCTGATCCATGGAATCCAGGATTCGCGAAACCTCCAGATGAGCCGGCTCCTGGGAAGCCGGCCCCAGACCCGTCAGCACCGGGTCGGCCCTGATGTTGTAGGGTCCGAACTATGTCTAGAGGGGGGGGGGGTGATTAGACTACTTGACCAAATTAAAAACCTAGCCTTTTCCTAATTTTAGATGTTGGCAAGTTTTTAGCAATTGTAACAAGTCAAGCACACCCTACACATGCAAGTCTAAGAGTATAGCAGCCGAAAGTAAAGACATGCACATGAAAGTAGAGGGAAGGGATAGGAGGATCAAACGCAATTGGAGACATGAAGATTTTTCCCGTGGTTCCGATAGGTGGTGTTGTCGTACGTCGACGCTGATGGAGACTTCAACCCACAGAGGGTAGCGGTCGCGAGAGTCCATGGAGGGCTCCACCCGTAAGGGTCCACAAAGTAGCAACCTCATCTATTCCATCACGGCTTACGTCCACGAAGTACTAGCCTCACTATGGGTAGATCTTCACGAAAAAGGCGATCTCCTTGCCCGTACAAAATTCTTGGTTCAACTCCACACACGAAGATAGAGGCTCCTAAGCAACACCTAACCAATCTAGGAGACAACACTCTCGAAAAGGTAATAGATGTGGTAACAATGAGGAACTCCTTGCTCTTGTGCTTCAAAAGATAGTCTCCTCAACACAGAATCACTCTCTTACAGATTTGACTTGGTAGAAGAGGTTGATTGGGTGGAAAGCAACTTGGGTAGGTCTTGATCTCCACACCTGAGTAGGTGGCTCTCTCTCAAAAAAATGGATTGGACAAGTGTAGGTATGTTCTGAGTGCTTCCTCTACGAGTCAGAGGTAGGTGGAGGGGTATATATAGGCATCTCCAAAAATCCAACCGTTACAACATTATTACCCAACTCGGTGAAACCAAAGTAGAAACTCGGTTGCACCGACTAGTGCAAAATGTGGCAACTTTTGGCGTTTTAGTGAGACCGATTTATAAATCTCGGTGTGACCGAATTGGCTGACCTAGGCAGTTTCCAAATCTCGGTGCGACCGATTTCCACAACTCGGAAATTCTGATTCTTAGAAATGGGTTACCCGAAGGTTGGTCACTGATTTCGGTTTCACCGAAAGTGATAGTTGGTGTCACCGAGACCTTAGGGTTTGGCTTGGGATCTGTCTAGGGTAAAACTTGTTAGGGCCAAATCTGAAAACTTGGTGGTACTGATTTTGAGTGGTAGGGTTTAGAAAAAGAAATTTGTGGGAGAATTGCATGTGTATTTTTGGTGGCTAACTCTAAGCACCGGAGCAACCAGATCATTATAGATACCTCATCCCCTTTTAAAAGTATTGGCTTTCCTATGGACTCAAAAGTGATTTCTCACAAAATGCAAAATGTAGAGTCTTGAAGCTTGTTGCCAATAGATGTTCCTTGCATCTAAGGGATCTCCTCACAATCCTTTGCCAATCCATTCATTGACTTTTCCTGAAATGTACTTGGTGGAATCATTAGTACAATGAAATATATGTTGTTATAAATTACCAAAACCACCTAGGGAGAAGTTGTGCTTTCAATCTCCCCCTTTTTGGTAATTGATGACAACATATAGGTCACACCTTCGATAGGGATAAAACAATGAATAGCATCATCACTTTGAGAAGTATGTGATAAGCAAGATCTCCCCCTAAATTTGGGCATTATTTAAAATTTGTGTTTGAATGCAAATGCACAATTGATTAGGATCATGGGTAACTCTTCCTTGTCACATACAACTTGGTGGTGCGCAATATGAATGGATTACAATGCACCTAACACCAAACAAGTGTGAATGATCTTCATATAAACATCACATGGATAGGAAATAGTTGCATCATCATGCAAAGCGTATGATCAAACACGACGGAGTTTAAAAACATCCAAACGATAAACCAAATGTTTTTGAAACAAAGAGAGCAACCAAAAGACAAAACACTTTCTCTCGAAGCCCTATGATCTATACACTTCTCCCCCTTTGGCAACAAGTTACCAAAAAGTTCAAAGATATAGAGATAAGCTTCACTCCGGGCTCTATCTCCTCTGCTAGCTGAAGGAGTCAAAAGAACAACGTTTGCGAATGCTTCAACTGAAGTCCTCTGAGGTGGTGGAGTAGATGCTGAAGGTGCTGAGGGAGCTGATTAAGCTGATGTAGGTGCTGATGAAGATGGTCTCAACACTGGGGCTGGCACGGAAGATGATCTGGCCTATGTCCTAAACTGAGTGTGAGGCCGGAAAGGAGGACTATCATCATCATCATCACTGGAGTGGGGACTGGGCACTGCATGCACTTCCTTTTGCAATTCACTGACAATTTTTGTCAGCTCAGTCACCTTATTGTCTAGAGCATGAATTTTCGTCTCCACTATCCTCTCAAGACTCTTCTGGTTCTTGATGATCTCAGACACATTCTTCTCTATCCCTTGGATAGTGTTGATAAGATAGGACATGTGATCGTTCTTCGTCCTTGGAACTTGAGCACTAGTGGCTCTTGGTGCCTCTGGCTCGGCATTTGCCTTTGTTGTAGCTGAAGTGGGATGAGTACACTACTAAAGGAAGGTCCAAAGACGACACATCAACCAGAGACCCTTCAACGAAACTGTATGCGATCAAGCCATCGCAAACGGTATAGTTATAGCTCGGTCGCCAATAAAGAAAACCGTATGCAATGACGGGTCCTCAGGCACGTTTGAGATTTGACTAGCGTGTGTGATGCAGGGCATACAGCTGGTGCATATCAACTGTTTGCGATTAGACAAGATAACACAAACGGTTCACAAAATAAATATGTGTGTGAAGTACGGCATACAGTTCATCCGGACAAACTGTTTGCATTGATCTAGCGACAACACAAACGAGTTACCCTAACAAGGTGTGTGTGATACCAGGAAAACAGTTCATTCATCAGAAATGTGTGGCAAGACCAATAATAACCCAAACGATTCATACTGACCAGTTGTGTGTGTTGTGGGCAGACGGTTGCTGCTAAACAATTGTATGAGATGTGATTTGCTCTGTTTGCACAACATCTATGCTCTAACTGCAGAACACCAACATTATTGCTCCATAACCAACTTTAACATCCAATTACATAAGTGACTGCACAACACATGTACATTCCTCAATATAAATTTACAAGAAGTAGATGATCACCAAATCATATTGTTCTTCTGATGACGGTTGCCGCCACTACTCTGCTTGTGGCTATCCCTCGCCGTCTGTAGGAAGGAGGCACTTCCTCATGTCAACGATCCTCCTGTACATCTCGTAGCTTGTGTATGCGTCCTTGGCCGCGTACTTGATGTGATCTTCATCGAGTTCGTTCACCCAGGCCTTGTGCCAGACAGACTTGTCCTTGTCGAACTCGGCCTTCATGTCTCTGTAGTAGGGTCGATGATGGCCGCGCCGAGGTCAACCAGAGAGTCCTTCTGCTTCTTCTTCTTGCCGCCCCAGACCCTATACTGACCTTGGATGTTGACAAGCTTCTGGCAGGACAAGTCCGAAGTCTTGAGCACCTTGAGATCGTTGGTGGTGTCCACCGTTGCGAACCTCTAGTCGGGGCCGTTGATAAACATGGCGAAACGCTCGCAAGGCCTTGTGGCCAGGCAGTAGTGGTAGACGAGCACATGATGGCGCACGCACAACTGGGTGATGGTAACCTTCTGATCATGCCCTGCATGACCGCCGGTGTACTCGAGGTCGAAGCCGACCACTTTGTACTTGTCATCCTCAGCAAGCAGCTGCTCCAACGTGTTGATGGAGTTCTCCACAACGACCAGGTCATTGGTGAACACCACCGAGAGGTCCGTCTTCCTAGATAGCGGTGAGCCTCTTTGCGTGCTCGACCTGGCGCTCCTCCTCCTCCACCGAGAGGTCCGATGGCGCGGAATGAGGAGATCTATGCTGAGTCCAGCTGCTTCGAGGAGGCATGTCAGGAGCGGCGGAGGGCAACAGCAGCAGGCGATGGATTCGAGTACTCCAGCTCGTCGGTAGGCTCCTCCTCCTCTGCCTCTTACTGAACGCGCTCGGCGGAGGAGAGGCTCCTGGAAGTAGTACAAAGCCCCTCCATAGTACTACTAGTATTTAGGGGCTATTTTGATCAGTTCATCTAACTATAGATATGGTTGAATTGTACCACGTACTTTAAATTAGCTAGTATATATAGTTGAACTAGCTATTTCAATACGTGGTTGGCACAATTGGGGAAAAGTTTGTTCAGTTCAGCTGCCGAGTTGAACTGTTTTGTACAATGATCAACGCTTAATCTATGAATGAAATCTATGCGTACTGAATTTCAGTTGGAAAATTGCACTGTAATAGTGATTTTGTTCCTGGGAAATTTGACAATGTTAGTGTTACAATGACGTTAAATGTAAATTTTACTAGACCGACAAATGCCAATGTTTCCAATTTGACAAATGACAATTTACCCAATATGACAGATGCAAATCTAAACTCATTGTATGTACTAAGCACACGGGTCATCATACATAAACGTTTGCGATGACGCAATGAAAAAAATCCTTCGCGCCAAATTTTGGCTTGGCTTAGTAGTGAAGGAACCATTGCCCTCGGTCTGCGTACACGTATTCAATCTGAAACGTTTGCGCTGACGGTGAAAGGACACGTCGCCCCGCTGAGCGTGCGGAGGACTGCTCGCATGCCTCCCGTGTACTCAAACACCTGTCCGCAGACTACCTCCTAGCCAATACAGAGTGTGACACATGGCAGCATGTAAATGGTCAGTAGAACGTCCACGATATGAATAATACGTCCGTTTGCGATGGTAATGTGACATATTTTGTCAAAAAACGTGACAAATTTTGTTCCAAAATGCCTTTGTTGGCTATTAATAATGTCTGCGCCTTCTCTCAAAGTGGACACGAAAAATACCACAACATATTTGTGCTATATGACGAGGCCCTGCCCAACATAGACCTTCTGACTATAGTTCAAATTTGAATTATGTACATTAAATGCACATAAAACTCAATTAGTGTATAAAAAGGCTAGACGAACCCTTAATAATTTCATATTTTTGTAGTACACACCTATTGGTCTATATTGTTTCTAGAAAAAAATCAAGGAGAGAAGAGCCATCGGATGTCGTTTCACCAGATGTGACATGCATGTTCCCTATCGGAACCACGTAGCTTATTGTGAGAAACTCCGGTTTGTAAGAGGCTTGTGCCAAAACATGTCCAAGTTGGTATTTTTTTACCATGACATATGTGTGCCTTGTCATGACACCATGCCAAGTTTCATGAATTTCTTACGGGTGTTGGATTTACGGGGATTTAAAAACCAAGTTTCTCGATGTTTATGATCGAGCCAAGACGCTAAGATGTTTAAAATTCATTCCAATTTCTTGCATGGGACCTAACACATGCATCCAGGGACACATATATGATTTTTGAACCCATTTTGGTGCACTGGACACTGTGATTCTAGATCAATTTTGAATTATGCACATTAAATGCACAGAAAACTCAATTAATGTATTAAAAAGTGAGATGATCCCTTAATTCATTCTTATTTTTGCTCTTCGCACCTATTTTTTTCTATGTTGTTTCTATAAAAAATCAAGGATAGAAGAGGCATCGAATGTCGTTTCCCCACCAGATGTGACATGCATAATGTTCCCTATCGAAATAACAAAGCTTGTGAGAAGCTCTGGTTTGTAAGAGGCTTTGTGCGAGAACATGTCCAAGTTGGACAATTTTTTACCACGTCATATGTGTGCCCTTGTCATGACACCAGGCCAAGTTTCATGAATTTCTGACGATTTTTGGATTTACATGAATTGGAAAACAAAGTTTCTCAATGTTTGCGACCGAGCCAAGTCACTGAGATGTTTGAAATTCATCTCCATTTCTTGCATGGGACTTAAACATGCATCCAGGGACTCACATATGTTTTTTCAACCAATTTTCATGCACTGGACCTTGTGATTATAGTCAAATTTGAATTATGCACATTAAATGCCTAGAAAACTCAATTAATGTATTAAATAGGCCGAACGAACCCTGGGAAATTCCATTGTTTAGCACGATAGTCATGATGCTCTATGGTGACTCTAGAAATAAATTCAAGGCGAGAAGAGACAGCGGATGTTGTTTCGCACATAAAAGGTAAACGTTCCCTATCGGAACCACATGGCTCTTTTCTTGTGAGAATCTCTACTTTGTAAGAGGCTTATGCCCAAACTTGTCCAAAATTGGGCAATTTGTTACCACAACACATAGTAGGGCAAGGTCATGACACCATACCCAAGTTTCATGAATTTCTGATGAGGTTTGCATTTGCACAAATTTAAAAACCAAGTTACGCAATGTTTGAAGCCGTTCCAAGACGCTAAGATGTTTGAAATTCATTCCTATTTCTTGTGTGGGACCTAAACATGCATCGAGGGAAATGTATATGATTTTTCAACCTATTTTCATGCCCTGGACCTTCTGATTGTAGTTTAAATTTGAATTGTGCACATTAAATTCCTAGAAAACTCAATTAATGTATTAAAAAGGCAAAACGAACCCAAGAAAAGTTCATATTTAGCACGACAATCATGTTGATCTATGGTGACTAGAAATAAATTCAAGGCGAGAAGAGACATCAGATGTTGTTTCGCACATAAAAGGTGAACGTTCCCTATCGGAACCACATGGCTTCTTGTGAGAAACTTCATTTTGTAAGAGGTTTGTGCCAAAACTTGTCCCAAATTGGGAATTTTTTTACCACAACACACATGAGCCATGACATGACACCATGCAAAGTTTCATGAATTTATTACGATATTTGGATTTACTAGAATTTGAAACACACGGATTATCAATGTCTATGGCCGAGCCAAAATACAGAGAGGTTTGAAATTCATTTCCATCTCTTGCATGGGACCAAAACATGTATCAAGTGATACATATATGATGTTCAACCCATCCAGGTGCCTCTAGCTAGCACGTGCTTAACTACAATTCATATATGAACTATGCACATGAAATGTCAAAAAAACTCTCTAAATGTTTAAAAAGGCCTAAACAACCCTGAATAATTCCATATTTAACAGACACTCCTATAGTTGCCCGTTCACTGAAGATAAATGTTATTGCAATCCAAACACCTTCAATTGCCAATGTAACCTCATTTTTCCTTTCAAAACAATATGAAAATCAAGTACATCACAGACAGTTCTTGATCATGGAATGTGTGTGATCTGGTATAAAATATCTTGGGACAATCCTCATATGTATGGCTTATGCCGAAAGCTTCATCGGCCACAGTCCACCGTCGGCGCATCATCCACACAGTCACACTTTCTCCCCAAGACCACTATACTGTTCAAACATCGCCGGTGAAAGATGGGGACGTGGATCAGTGTCGTGAAGACAACTTCGGCGACCCACTCCACCACGAGCGCGGCCGCATCAGCCATGAGCACGCTCACAACATCCCTGAGCGCGGCCGTAATCTCCGACAGGGTGGCTGCAGCCGCCGAAAGGGCAGCTGCCGCAGCTGAGATGGTGGAAGCAACATCCGCGACCAGGATAGCAAATGGCGAGTACGGCACATCAGTTGTCCGTTCATCGGCGGCCACCGTAGCCCTAATGGCGGATGCCCACGCCTATGCCAAGGCCGCCCACGCTCAGCTCATGTCGGTCACCGCACAAATAGCAGCGGGCATCTCCGACACCGGTCGGCAACCTACGTCCGAAGAGTTGGCAGTCACCAAGAAAGCTCGGGCAGCCGTCCATTCGTCGGCAGTCTCCCTAGCCGAGATGGAGGCCGTCAATGCCCGGACCGCGGCCGCCCACACCCGGATCGTGGTGGCCTTTTCCAAAGAGATGGCGGACATGTACTACGAGATGTTTGTGGAGTACGTGGCGATGGATGCCATGGAAACCCTTCCCCTGGAGGTCGTTGAGCGCGAGCTGGTCATGGAGGATGCGGCGGAGATCCACGAGCGTTAGGTGGAAAATTATTTTTTGTTTAGTGTGATGTTCATTTGTCAGAGTAATGTTAAGGTCAACTAGCTCTGTTTAATTGCTTGATTAAGTAAGTGCGGGCTATGGTGTAGGCTCTTTTGTGTAGTACACAAATTAGCAATTGATGTTAAATTATGTGATGACGTGGATGACCATTGTAACCAGGGAAATCCGGACCAAAATTTGCCGCCATATCCCCACACAGTTCTGAATAATGGACTGTGTCCGATGATACTTTCTGCGCCAATTTTTTGCTGCATAGAACGAAAATTTTGGGCTACCGCGGAAATATCTACCTCCCTCACCCCCCGACAGCAATCATAAATTTGCACGTTCAAGCTTATCACACACGGGGTACAGCGCAGGCTTCGTTTGTGATGTGTAGATATCGCAAACTATTCTGAGTAATTTGCACCTTCAAGCTCATCACACACTTGGTATTGTGTAGGCTTCGTTTTTGATGTATAGATATCGCAAATTGTTCTAAATAATTTGCACGTTCAAGGTCATCACACACGGGGTTGCACCGAATGAAAATTTTGGGCTACCGTGGAAATATCTACCTCCTTCACCCCCCGGTACCAATCAAAAGCCACATTTTTCCTTTTTCCTCGTTCCTTTCCTATAGTTATAAGCTTCACTGCTTCGCAGCGTCGCCTCCTCGCCGGCGACGCGACTTCCTGTTGCTCGGCCTCCTCCATCTAGTCGGGTAATCCACACCTCCCCAATACCCCCTCTCTCCCACCCCCTCCTCCTCCATCCCACATGGCCTGACCACCTGCGCAACACCTTCCACCCAAATCACCACCCCATCGTCAAAATAATCGCCACCGAAAGCCATGGTTCACGCAGTATAACCAGGATCTCAAGGAGCATTTGGCAGCGGAGAAGAAAATCACGACCGCATGCGCGGATGAGGCAGCAATGGCTGCCATGCATGACGACCCCCAGATCTTGGACGAGCACCTCGCCGTCGAGGCCACCGTCGACGCCTCATGTGCGGACGCTGCCATGCGGTTGGCAACTATAAACGATAACTCGTGGTATTTTCTCGGGGGCACCATCGGTGCTTCGACGAAGACTATGATGTGTGTTCTCAGCATGCCCGTGTTTACCTCAGCTCTAGAGCGGGCATGTTGGTGTCAGGGCATGATAAGGCCACTCACCACTACGAGGGGTGCACCCACGGTGTGGAAACCTTGCCCTCTTCCAAGTTGAACGAGCCCATCGTCATCAATTTCTTCGACGATTAGGAATAGCTTGTTTTTCTTAGCTTTATCACTAAGGACCTATGTTCAGCTAGCTATGTTGGTTAAGCATGTTTGGTTTACTTGTTGCATGTGCTGCTCTTGCCTTTCGTTTACCAATTCCAGTGAAAATGCCCAATGTAATGCTAGTTGCAATTTGACCTTCTAGTATATGTTTTATTGTACAATGTGGTACTTAGTTAACTATTTCGTTCATTTGTTGTGGTGATCATTTAACTATTTAGTTCAATTTTGCAATGTGATATTCGATTGTTGTTGATACAATTTTGTATTGTTATGCATGTGAGAAAAAAATCGAATTTAGATGTACTGAATACATGTGAAACATATAAAATTGCTATAATTCCTAGTTCTTAGCACACTTGGTTTAGATAACTGGCTTTTCCATGTAGCTCTAATTAATCTGTTGGATCCGCAATGTGTTTATTTTTAATTAACATATTTCACTGATAGTATGTCAAATATCACTTATAACCTGATCAATATCTATCTTAAATATGTTGCAGGGGGAAACAATGAGAGACACTGAAGTTTACCATCGAGGTTTGCACATCCATGGTCCTTTTGCTAATAGCACATTATTGTGCAATTGCAGGAACCATTCTAATATTAAGTTTTTTAATAATTTGTTCTTGCACATGTAGGTCCTGCTGTAAGAGGTTCAGACCCACTGTTCGACCCTTTTTGCATGTGGGGAAATGAGGAGTCCTTCCATATCAGTCAGATCAAGAAACTTAGAAAGATTGTTAAGATAAAGAAACTAGCTACAAAGAACAACAAGATGTTTGTTTGCACAATGAACAAGACATCAGTCAACTATAGGATGGTACCATCTCTTTCATCTTGTCCTTTTCCCTTTGCGCCATTTCAAATTTTAGAAAAGATATTTATGCATATGTTTGTTTTTAGTCCTTTTCAAGGCAGTTCATCGATGATTACGTCTCAAACCACCTGTATGGTAAAGAGGCGAGGAAGGTATTCATACAGCACCCATGGTATAATCTTGAAGTCTTCCTCAAGAGGCCGAAGGATGGGCGGGTAATCATCCACATGCACTGGCCTAAACTTGCGAGGTCCTTCAACATCATTGAAGGCTCAATATACGCCTTCCGCTTCAACAGTTTTCTAGATGAGACTCATCTGTCTATTTACCGTCTATGATCATACTTGATTTCCAAAGGTTTTAGATGTTGCATTTGAAACTTTGTCCTGTTGTGCAATTGGGTAGCTAGGTAGTATATGCCTATATGATGCTGTACCCTGATGTAATTCAATTATGAAATCCTGGTTGCCATAATACAAATAAGAAATATACTGTGTGCTTGATATGAAATGTTAATTTGATTACTAAATGGATTATAAATAATAGAGCAATTAGGCTGATAATTGTGGTTTGTATTGCAGACGGTTTCTAAGACAACACCGTGGGCGATGACCTCAACAAACCCACACGGTTTCTAGAAAGTTAGTGTGTTGGATCAGTGAACAATCACACACAACTTTCGGTCGACAACCGTGTGCGGTAGGGCACCCTATCACAAATGTTTTTGCATAACAAGTGTGTGTGATGGACAATCCAATGCCAAAAAGTTTCTTCTAGGAACCGTGAGTGATGTACTGAATAACACGATCGATAGAATTATGACTATCGTGTGTGATGACCAGCACTATCACAAACGATGTGATGCAGAAAATTGTGTGTGATGTGCAATAGGAACAGAGACGTATCTTTCGGATTCCCTGTGTGGAATGCGAAGCACGTCTCACACAACTTCTTCAGTTTGTCTGTTTGTGATGGTCCTCCCAATCGCACACGCCCTATTTTTGCCTGGCATGTGCGACCTGACGGAGGCATCACCGACGATTTATCTGTGTCGTGTGGGATAGCCCCCCCTATCGCCCACACATGCAAGGTGATGGTTTAGAAGTACGTACGGAAAGGGGTTAAAAACCGTTTGTATAGCACGCGGCTGCAGTAGTGGTAAGATCCATCACCACAACGTTGTCCTCGAAATTAGGCAGGAGTGGCAGGTGTGGACGATCAAGTAGATAGAGGCTCTTTCCAACTTTGGAATTGATGAGCATCTGTATATATGGAGCATATCCACAAGATCTCTTCTTGTCAGCAGCAGTCCTCTTGACTGTCTCAACAATCAAATCCATCACCCTAAACTTGGTGTGGGTGTCTACATGGCGCAACATGTTGATGGAGTACCCCTAATCATCTTGTCATCACCTGATTTTGGCATCAAGGTGTGCCTCATAATAGTGTTGTTGGTGGGTAGTCCTGCTTGCAAGAAGTAGACAGAGCCAAACTTGTGGGTCTTCACATATGCTGTGGGGATAGGATTATACATTGGCCATGGAGATGTGATTCATGTTGGCCTCAGTATACAAATCAAGATCTCCTTCCTAAATCTCCGGGGCTCCTAAGACGGTAGCCCACTCATCTACAGAAGACTGGTATGTGGTGCCCTCATTCATCTATACAATCCTTCCATCTGGATAGACGCGAGCAGTGGAATAGAATTGCATGATCATCTCATCGTTCCATGCAGTAAACTCTACCAACAAAAGCATCAATATCAATGCCCTTGAAATTCTCTAGCACCTGATAAAAGTAATCTTCATTTTCCTTGATGTTCCAGTCAACATATCTCATGTCACTAACTGCTGGACTCTTGTCTAACAAGACAATCTCATAAAACTCTTGCTGCTCCTTGGTGTGGAAGCGAGCATCCACAATGGTCCTTCTCCTGATAGGATATGGATCATCTGCTCTCCATATATTGAGCCCTTGATCCTTTCTCTTCTTCACGTCCTCTACCACTAGATGATCATCATTCTCCTCTGGCTGGTGAGGTCTCAGCTTCCTCAACACAGCAATATATTCTTCATCTTCCATGGTAGTAGAACCCATGTTCTTCTCAGCAAGAGGGATATCTCTGGTGGTTTTCTTGGGCTTGTGGGCAGCTGACTTCTTGGGAGCAGTTGGCTTAGCCTTGGAAGGTGGCTTGCTAGGCATAGCATCAACCAAAAGCTTCTTCTTCTTGGAAGGAGGAGGGTTTGTAGCTGGTTCTTCCTCTTCCTCAAGCTCAGCTGGGTCTTCATACATTGAAGTTGGCCTACCAACAACATGGACAATTCTCTTCCTCTCTCTATTCTTCTGAGCTAGCTTCTTAGCCATAGACTTGGTCTGCTTGGAGGAGCTTGGATTCTCAAGTGTGATAGTCATTCCTCTCTTGGCAGTCTCAGGGGCCTTCACATCATCAGGCATGGCATATTCCTTCCTTACATGCCTATTGGAAGACGTGACCTCTTAAGATTTTTTCTTAGCAACTCTTTCCTTCTTCTCTTCCTGCTTCTTCGCAATCACCTCATCAGGAACAAAATCAACATCTTCCTCATCTGAGTTGAGCTTTCACCTGGCCCTAGTGGCTGCCATGGGAAAACCATGAGAACTGGGGGTGTCAGGGTCTTCCGAAGAAGAGCTAGCCTCTAGGCTAGTGCCTGCTTCAAGATCAACACTTGGTTACCTGAAATCATTCTCACTGTCCTCTGAACCAGACATGTTGCTGCTCTGAATAGATGTAGAAGAGTGTAGGGGATAAGCATCACAAAAACACAGATATTTTGCAAAAATTGAACTCAAAATCTTAGTTTTAGATTTCTTCCATATGGGTTTCGGTTCCACTGAGTATGGATTTTTGGATTGTCCGAGATTGACTTTCCCTTTAACAGAAAGTTGGCCACCCTTTTCGGTTTCATCGAAAAAGGTAACTCAGTCTCACCGAGGAAGTTCTAAGAACCCTAAAACCTAAATCGGTGAAACTGATTCAATTCCACTTGGTGACTCCAAAACGCATATGGCGGAAACCTAACCCTAAAATTTCTTCGTTCGCCTATTCTAATTGATATTTCTTGTGGATAGATGCATTGCATTCCGTGGCAAGAAGATGAACAAGACCTAATGCGCAAGAATCGGAACTTGGAGCGCAAAAGGGGTTGAGATCTTACCCTAATGCGGTGAAGACCTCGCTACGGCGGCAACGGCGGGGAGGATTGCCATTGACGGCGGCGGACTCCGGCGGCGAGGGCGCACGGGAGACAAGGTTGACGTCCGTAGACACGAGCTGCGACAACAAAGGGCTGCGGGAGACCGAGGGTTTGAAGAATTTTTCAATCTCGGGTCCAAGGATATATATACCCACCAACTGTCGGTAACACCGATTCGGAAATATAGGTTCCACCGAGATTCTCAACTGCCTAACAACAAAGAACATCGGTGACGCTGAGATTTAGGAATTGGTAGTACCGAGATAGAAAACCAGATCAACCCTTGTGCTTCGGTGAAACCGAGTTTTTGGGGTTGGTTACACCGAGTGGCACATGGGAGGTTTTGGAAATTAGCTCTTGTCGAACCGGAACTCCGAGTGCTCCTCACATAGAGGGTCCGAAAAGTGCTTGCTCAAATTTTGTGATGAAGCATGAATAGAATTTGAGACGATAAAGCATACATAGCTAGAGGGAGGTACTTAGGCATTCTTGTATATCCAATTGGCCAAGTAAAATGAAAGCCAAATAATAACAGTTGGATATCCTTGAATGAGCAAAAATATGCATACCAACATGCTCACACATTGAGATGTCAAATGAAATATGGCAAACATGCAAAACCACTCTAGTATCTACCAAGCACTTTGGCGATGAAGGAGTCATCTATATATGAGTATATTTACTTAGGAGCCAAGTAAGAATACTTGATCATAGGTCATACTCATCGTTTAAGCACAAGTGGGGTTGCCACTTTTACATTAAGCTTTTAATGTGTTCACATCTTAAGAGATGCTTTGACTCAAGTCTTAGAGCAAAGCTCCCCCTTGATGTGACATCCCCCCTAAGAGGGACAAACTAACCATGGGTTTTGTCGTTGAAGACTTCATGTAGGTGTTTTAGTAGTGGATGCTCATTGTTGATGAACATCAACTTGATTTGGGAGTCATCCTTGTTGTTTCTTACTCTTCTCACCTACATGGGTTAGTCCCACACAAGGAACAAATACAAGGATATCTATGGATATGGAGTGAAACACATGTAATATGTCCTCCATTGATTCTTTAATTACCTTGTCCCTTGCATACCTATGAGGGATTATGTGACTCCTTGAAGTATTACATAAGATTGGAGTTGATTGCATTAGTTCTTGCCAATGATGAATGTGAGTGAATTTTGTTGGCGGAGTCACCCCTCAAGAACTTCTCTAGTTCTTCTTCTTTGGGACCCACATCAACTTGATGGGGATCCTTGGATTTGAAGTAGCACTTGTTGAAGTAGAGATTGTAGTAGCTTTGGGAACCCACTTGACCATGGCTTGGGATTCGTCTTCAAATGTGTCAATCTCCTCTTGAAGCTTGTCCTTGCCCTTGAGCTTGTGGTCTTGTGGTGGAAGGTCATCTTGGTCTTTTGTTCCCTTGGGGAGAGTAGGATCATACTTCTCCCTTTGAGGAACAAACTTCGTCTTGGGGTATTGACCTTCTTCCCATTCAACTCCATTGGCGTTGAAATAGCCAATGCCTTGGTTCTTCCGGTGCCCTCCATGCTTGCGTACAATCTCCTCAAATTGCTTACTTCCGGCAAGACTCTTGTAGACACCTTTTACTATAATTCCTTTCGATAAATCGTTTTCTTGCTCAAGTGTAACTTGGCTAAGAGAATCATTAGTGGAATCAATAGAACTACTAGAAACAACATAATTGGATTTAGCATTAGTGTTGTTGCAACTAGATGAAGAACCTTTCTTGCCTTTGTTACTAGTTCGCTTAGATTTAACTTGTGGAACAAAATTAGACAAGAGTAGTCGTTGGGCAAGATAAGAAGAACTCTGCTTTCGAATGTCATTGATAGCTTTAAGAAACTCATGCTCTTGCTCTAAATTTAGCTTCTCGAAGAGTAGCTTCTCGTGAGTTCTTAGAAGATCTCTATGATCTTCTTGAGTAGATTCATGAGCTAACTTAAGAGTGTTTAGTTCTTTAGTTAAACGCTCAATCTCCTTCTTATCATCATCACACAACTTATCTTGACTAGCATAATTATTATCAAGTTCATTTTGACTAACATCACTAGTTTTATCCAAGAGCAAGTCATCATCTCCTAGTAAGTCATCCTCATCACTATTGAAGTCAATGTATTCGGGGTGTGATACCTTGGGTCCTTTAGCCATGAAGCAACTTCCACTTCCTTCATTTGGTGAATCAAAGATGTCATAGGAGTTGGAGGATATGAGTGCTAATCCGGCAACACCTTCATCTTGACTATAGTCGGAGTTGGAGTGGTAGCTTCTCTTGGATTGGTTGTCGAAATCGGAGCCGGAAACCCATTCACCAACATGAGCTTGATGTCTTCTTCTTGTGTAGCTCTTGGTGTACTTGCTTCTTCACCGAGTCCTTGCTTCTCCGGGAGGGTCTTCGTTCATAGCGATCTTATATACTCCTTCTCTCTCTATGAGGTGACTCATCTCTTGAGCTTCTTCTTCTAGGTGACTCTTCTCTTCTTTTGTGGGGGACCATGCACTCATTGGAGTAGTGTCCGGGCCTTCCACAATTGTAACAATTCTGGTCACGACTAGAGGAAAGCTTATTTTCATATCTTGAGTTGGAGCTTCTCGCTTTGCCTCTACTCTTGTAGAATTTATTGAACTTCTTGACCATGAGGCTTATCTCTTCATTGGTAACAAGATTGTCACTTGAAGTAGCGGGAGTATCACTTGTATCTTTGTATGCACCACTTGACTTGGTGTGAAGCTCTTCTTTTTCTTTGAGTGAATTTCATGAGCAACAATCCTTCCAATGACTTCCGTAGGCTTGAGATCTTTGTAGTTTGGCATCATTTGGATCAATGTGCACACGTTGTCGTACTTTCCATCCAAGGCTCTAAGGATCATCTTGATGATGAATTTGTTGGTCATCTCTTCGCTTCCTAAGCCGACAATCTCATTTGTGATGAGAGCAAGCCTGGAGTACATTTCCATGACTCCTTCACCATCCTTCATCTTGAACTTGTCAAGTTGACTTGTAGCACATCCAACTTAGATTCCCTGGTCGATTCAGTACCTTCATGCATAACCAAAGTATCCCAAATATCCTTTGCATTCTCAAGACGACTTATCTTGTTGAGCTCTTCGGGGCATAAGAAGTTGTATAGAATATCGCATGCTTGTGTGTTGTATTGCAACATCTTCAATTCTTCTGCAGTCGCTTCACGATCCGGTTCCTTTCCATCACCAAAGAATTCACCATGCAATCCAACACGAACAACAGCCCATACGGCGGGGTTATGACCAAGAATATGCATTTTCATTTTGTGCTTCCAACTAGCAAAGTTTGTACCATCAAAACATGGACCTCCATGATGATAATTTCCCTCACTAGACGCCATACTCTCCTAGGTTGTGAAACCAATGAAATGGAGACCACAGCTCTGATACCACTTGTAGGATCCAAAGTATGTTTAGAGGGGGTGATTAGACTACTTGACCAAATTAAAAACCTAGCCTATTCCCAATTTTAGATGTTGGCAAGTTTTTAGCAATTGTAACAAGTCAAGCCCACCCTATACATGCAAGTCTAAGAGTATAGCAGCAAAAAGTAACGACATGCACATGAAAGTAGAGGAAAGGGATAGGAGGATCAAGCGCAATCAGAGACATGAAGATTTTTCCCATGGTTCCGATAGGTGGTGCTATCGTACGTCCATGCTGATGGAGACTTCAACCCACGAAGGGTAGCGGTCGCGAGAGTCCATGGAGAGCTCCATCCGTAAGGGTCCACAAAGTAGCAACCTCATCTATTCCATCACGGCTTACTTCCATGAAGGACTAGCCTCACTATGGGTAGATCTTCACAAAGTAGGCAATCTCCTTGCCCGTACAAACTTCTTGGTTCAACTCCACACACAAAGACAGAGGCTCCCAAGCGACACCTAACCAATCTAGGAGACACCACTCTCCAAAAGGTAATAGATGTGGTAACAATGATGAACTCCTTGCTCTTGTCCTTCAAAAGATAGTCTCCTCAACACACCATCACTCTCTCACAAATTTGGCTTGGTAGAAGAGGTTGATTGGGTGGAAAGCAACTTGGCGAGGCTAGAAATCAAGATTCATATGGTTAGAGTGGAAGATCTTGATCTCAACACATGAGTAGGTGGCCCTCTCTCAAAAAAATGGATGAGACAAGTGTAGGTATGTTTTGGGTGCTTCCTTTACGAGTGAGAGGTAGGTGGAGGGGTATATATAGGCATCTCCAAAAATCCAACCGTTACAACATTATTGCCCAAATCGATGAAACCAAAGTAGAAACTCGATTGCACCGACTAGGGAAACATCCGATTCTTAGAAATGGGTTACACAAAGGTTGGTCATTAATTTCGGTATCACCGAAAGTGAAAGTTGGTGTCACCGAGACCTTACGGTTTGGCTTAGGATCTGTCTAGGGTAAAACTCGGTAGGGCCGAATTTGAAAAATTGGTGGCACCGATTTTGAGTGGTAGGGTTTAGACAGAGAATTTTGTGGCAGAATTTCATGTGTATTATTGGTGGCTAACTCTAAGCACTTGAGCAACCAGATCATCATATATATACCTCACCCCCTTTTAATAGTATTGGATTTCCTATGGACTCAAAAGTGCTTTCTCACAAAATGCAAAATGTAGAGTCTTGAAGCTTGTTCCCGGTAGATGTTAATTGCATCTAGGGATCTCCTCCCAATCCTTTGCCAAACTATTCCTTGAACTTTTCCTGAAATATACTTTGTGGCATCATTAGTCCAATGAAATGTATAGTGTTATTAATTACCAAAACCACCTAGGGAGAAGTTTTGCTTTCAGATGTCCACTGCCACTGCGTCCGTGATGATTCTGATAAGCTTGATTGTGAAACTCCTACATGATGAAGCAGTTCTCCCACGAGTGGTTGGCCGGTTTCTCTGGGAAGCTATGTTTGGCACAAGGGCCTTTAAGTGCTTCCTCATAATTACGAGGCTTGTTCCCATTGTAAGATCTGCCAGAGTTGTTGTTCCGTCACTGACACTTGAAGCCAGTATTGGTGTTAGCGACAAAATCTGATCCTCCCTCTAGATGCTTGCGCTTACCACTGTTGCCTTGACTAACCAGATTTCCATTATGCCCCGAGGTTTTCTGTAGGTGACCCTTACCACCATCGTTTTTCTTGCCTTTGCCAGACTTGTCATCGTCTGAATTAGGATCTTTTGTGCTGTCTAATTCAGCGTACCTAGTAAGGACATCCATGAGCTCTCCCATCTCTTGAACCTTCCACTTAAGGCGCCCAAGATTCTAAATGAGAGGCTGGAAGTGACAGTTCTTCTCTAGAATTAAGACAGCCTATGAAGTCGTTATACTACCAGACGAGTGAATGATCTCCGTGACCTGGCGAGTCCATTGATGGGCAGACTCATCCGTACGTTGGATACAATGATGTAGATCAACAATCGTCATTGGGCATTTGTAGATTCCTTGGAAGTTCTTGATTGAAGCGATCCTCCAACTCTGCCCATGTATTGATGGAATTAGGGGGAAAGTTTTTCAAGCATGTGCGAGCCGGTCCTTCCAATATCATTGTCAAGTACTTAGCGCAGACTGCATCACTGACATCCAGCATGTCCATGGCTATCTCATAGCTCTCGATCCATGCAGCCAGCTCGAGATCAGCCGTGTAGTTGGGAACTTCACAAAAGCCATTGATGTCCTTGGGCATATGCTCATTGCGTAAATCCGACACGAGACATGACATTCCGGTAGTTCTGGTGCTTAGACCCGTCCAGAAAGAAACTTGCTGGGGTGTGGATGGAGGCACTTGACCCAGCATTGTAGCTGCCACTTCTGCCACTCGCATGGCCCGAGAAGCATCGACAATTGCATGCACGTCTGGTGTTGTTGGCCGGGGTGGGGAATTCTGGGCATGCTGCCTGCGTCCACTGTAGGCGTCTCGGGATGGCCCCGTCCCGGGACGCCTGCATCCGTGCATCCAAACGGGCGCCTTGTCCCTGCACCGCCCCGTCCCAGTACCCCCACGTCCCGAATTGTCCCCGAGGTGGTATTTTCACGAAGTCCTTTTCCTGTCCACAAAAATCATCATGTTGTCATATTAACCCGCCTGTAGTTTTCAAACCATGCATCTGATGAATATGCTCTTGGTATCAAAATTGATCTACTCAGCGTGATCTACACCATGGTGGCATTTGCATGCATAATAGGATTCATTTACATGCTCAAATCTCTGTTGCAAAAGTGCTTCGTGAATAAACTGTTGAAACTGTTATTTTTATCAAACTTTGCTTGATGATTGCATCAAATCCATGGCTCTTTTGAACGTGTGCCAATGGAGTTAATTGAAGTATGTCATGTCTAATTGCTTGTAGTATGTTTTACATGCCATGAAATCCATGTTTAGCCATAGTTCTTATCATGTGAACACGCTGACATGATGTTGCTGTTTTGAGATGTCAAAATAATTCTATGCCTGAAACTGTTATATTTTCTTGCTATTTTTCCATGTGAATTACCATTGATCTACAAGTCCTTTGATGTTGCCCCCATGGAGTGTTTTCTAAAGCATGTTATGCAATATCATGGTGTGACATTAGTTTCAATGTATAGGATTTGCATCATAGATATTTCGTCTGTCAAACAAGCCAATCTGTTAAAAAAACTGCTGCTCTTGAACCCTGTTATTTTCACTAAGTCTAAGAATCTGTTTATTGCAGATCGCCTTGCTGAGTTGATGCTAGCTATGTGTCTGTGCATATTTAGACCATGCTCATGTTGAATGAAATATAATGCATCATGTCTGATACCATGCTTTAAATTTTCATTCCATGATACATATATTTTCTTGCTGGCAATATGCCTTCAGGTTAAAACTGTTTGTGAAAAATTGTTATTTTCACTAAGTCCCTAAATGCTATGTTTTATAGTCATGTTGTGAGCTTCCTACCATGTGATTCATGACGCTTTTGAGTATAATTCCTTTTGATGATATGAAGTGTATGTTACATGCTACTTCCCTATGTCTTGTTTGTGCATTTTAGGTTCTTGTAGCTTGTTGTTTTTATGTGTGCAAATTGCTATGTTGCTATTTTGGGCAGATTATAACTAAAACTTGTCTTGGTTGTTATTCTTGAACCGTGGCTCCATTTTGAACATGATGTACATGAAGCTTGCCTAGAATTTCATGTAGTTTAACAATATCTTGTTGCATCCATGGTTTTAAAACCTTGTGGTTTTCGTTTGTATGCATTTTGAATTCATGATATATTTATCTTGTGTTGGTCATATCTTTTGGGCCGTAGCTCCATTTTAAACGATCTATATATGTAAATCACCTAGAATGAAGTGTAGAATCACATGGTGCATTTTGTTTTCCCGTTTAATAAATATAAAATATGTTTAGGTCAGATCTGGACCAAATTTATAATTTGCATATGGGGTTGTTTCGGAAATACTATAAGTTGTTTCCGACCTCATTTAAAATGCATAGATAGATAGTTTAATTATGCTTCACCTCTTGGCATGTTTAACATTTAAAATTGTTGAGTGCATAATCGAGAGTCAACTAAATAATTGAACATGGAGTTTCATCAATACGCAACTCGTTGCATATTGAACTTCACTTAATTTGTAGTGTTTGATTGTTGCATCTTCCCATGCCTTGCGTATTTAAACTTGACTTGCATAATCCTTATTTGTGCATCACATCATGAATATTTTGTGGTGTTTACCACATCATTTGTTTGTTTCCAGATTGCTTCTTCTCGATAGTGTTCCAAAACCGATTAGGAGTGTGAGGATTCATTCGACCACGTTGGTTCATCTTCTTCATGGAATCAATCTTCTTCCATGCGGGATTTCAGGCAAGATGATCATCTTCCTCACTATTATCATTGTCATGCTAGTTGTCTCGTTTCTATCACTATGTCTCACTTCCTACCACTTTTTGTGAAGCCTCCCAAAATGTGATGATAAGCCTCTAACCCTCCACCTCCCAGCAACCCGTTGTTTGGCTAAGTTATCGCTTGCTCATCCCCTCTTATAGCGGTGCTAGTTGTAGGTGCAGTTTGTTCCATGTTGGGACAAGGCTATCATGGGATATCATATTATTTTTGCTATTTAATTAATGCATCTATACACTTGGTAAAGGGTGGAAGGCTTGGCCTTTTGCCTGGTGTTTTGTTCCACTCTTCCGCCTTAGTTTCCGAGTACCAGTGTTATGTTCCATATTGAGCGCTCGTAACATGCTTAGGGTTGTCATGGGGACCCCCTTGATTTTTGTTTTGGGAAAAAACTCTTCCGGCAAGGCCCAAAGTTGGTACTACATTTGCCTAATAACTAATAAAACTTGCATAGGGACCCGCCGGCACACATCGATAATTTAATCAACAACACGGGCCAGTGCTCCTCATGACTGTTGGTCCAACCTGTGTGATGTCCGGCGCTCCCTGGTCACCCGGGGTCTCAGCCAACCAGACGTCTTGCCCATCTGGTAGTGCCCTGAGAAGGAGATACGCGCGGCTTCTATCAGGATCTGGCCTGTCGAGCGGTCTTGTTGGATTTGTTTTACCTTTAACGGATGTCTTGTGCACCGGGATTCCAAGGATACTACGGGCTATCCCGCGGTTGAGGTTTTCCACCGCTGCTTGTGGCTAGTTTGTGATGGATGAGTTGGAGCACCCCTGCAAGTTTAAATCTTTCTGAGAGCCGTGCCCACGGTTATGTGGCAACTTGGAAATTTTTTAACACCCGGTAATAGAAAACTTGAAGTAAACTCAATTAAAATACACCAACCGTGTGCGTAACCATGACCATCTTTTCTTGTGAGGTTTGAACCAAGAAGAGGACACGGTGGGGTTATGATTGACTCATAAGTAGGTGTTCAGGATCACTTCTTGATCATCACTAGTTACACCCGTTTATGCGTAGATCACTCTTCTTATTCTTGTATTCGTAAGTTAGCAAGATATCAAATGCTTAGTGTTGCTGCAACATCACCACTTAACCATACCTCACCCATTAAGCTTTGCTAGTCTTGATGGAAATGAGATTGATGAGTCCCCGTGGCTCACAGATTACTACAACAACAGATGCAGGTACAGGTAAAGTCATGCTTTGACGTGAGAGCGATGCTTGTTTGATTTGGAGTTCTTCTTCTTCTTCTTCAACGATCATAAGAATGTTTCTAGGCAAGGAGCCTGGGATTAGCAAGGATGGATTAAGCTTTTATCGTTTGATTTCATTTGTAGTCAGATCCTGCTTTTATGTATGATGATTGTTGTGGATGATTGTATTTGAGGTGATCATGATTTATCTTGTGGCGAGTGTAAGACAATTCCATATACTCGTCTCCTCTTCACATGTACTTGTAATGATATCCATTCTTGCAAAATTACAAGAAACACTTCTATCCCCATTGAGGCCCTCGAGCCAAAATAAATATAGGGCCGCATTTTGGGCGTTACAAGTTGGTACAGAGCAGTACCGACCTAGGAGCCCCCTTGATTGATCGACCTTGGTCGTGTCGAGTCTAGAAAGAAAAACTATACTTTAATTCTAGTTATATATTGGAGAGCAGGAATTCTTTTTACTTCACATCCCCATCATCGCTCTGGTGAGGAATCGTGCTGTAGGAATTTCAATTCTAGCCATCTTCTCACTCAAATTTTTCGAGGATTGATACGTCTGCAATGTATCAATAATTTTTGATTGTTCCATGTTGTTATATTATCATTCTTGGATGTTTTATAATCATTTTATAGCAACTTTATATCATTATTTGGGACTAACCTATTGACATAGTGCCCGGTGTCAGTTGTTGTTTTTTGCATGTTATTTACTTCGCAGAATATCAGTACCAAACGAAGTCCAATTGCCATGAAACTTTTTCGAGGTTTTTTTGGACCAGAAGACAACTTGGGAGCCAAGGAAGCACCTGGGGGGGGGGGGGGACCGTGGGGACCACAAGACATTAGGGCGCGCCAGAGGCCCCTGGCATGCCCTGATGGGTTGTGGGGCCCACGGGGGTCTCCTCCATTGCCTCTCAGCTCTATAAATACCCAAATATTCTAGTAACACTAGAGGAGTCGACGAAATACACTTCCAGCCGCCGCAAGTTCCAGAACCGCGAGATCTAATCTAACACCATCACGGAGGGGTTCATCATCCTCATTGGTGCCTCTCCGATGATGCATGAGTAGTCCACCATAGACCTACGAGTCCGTAGGCAGTAGCTAGATGGCTTTCTCTCTCACTTTTGATTCTCAATACAATGGTCTCTTGGAGATCTATTTGATGTAATGACTTTTTGTGGTGTGTTTGTTGGGATCCTATGAAGTTTGACTTCATGATCAGTTTCTATCCATGAATATTATTTGAGTCTTCTTTGATCTCTTATATGCATGATTATTTATAGCCTCGTATTTCTTCATCGAATCTTTTGTTTAGTTAGGCTAACTAGATCGATTTTTCTTGCCATGGGAAGAGGTGCTTTGTGATGTGTTCGATCTTGCAGTGTCCTCTCCTAGTGACAGAAGGGGCAGCGAGGCACGCATGTATCGTTGCTATTAAGGATAACAAGATGGGGTCTATTCCTACATGAATAGATCTTGTCTACATCATGTCATCATTCTTATTGCATTACTCCATTTCTCCATGAAATTAATACACTAGATGCATGCTGGATAGCGGTCGATGTGTGGAGTAATAGTAGTAGATGCAGAATCGTTTCGGTCTACTAATATTAGACGTGATGCCTATATATTGATCATCGCCTTGGATATCTTCATGATTATTTGATCTTCTATCAATTGCCCAACAGTAATTTGTTTACCCACCGTGTGCTATACTCATGAGAGAAGCCACTAGTGAAATCTACGGCCCCCGTGTCTATCCTTTTAATATTTTGCTTTCCGATCTATCTTTTTCCGCATTTGTTTTCAGATCTATTATTCCAAAAACTCAAAAATAACTTGCTGCACTTTTTATTTGCATCTTTTATTTTGTGTTCTTGTGTGATCTATTTACCCAATCGCATACAAACTAATCTATCTTTTTACCGTGGAGAGATTGACAACCTCTCTTACGCGTCGGGTTGCAAGTATTTGTTCTTTGTGTGCAGGTACCATTTACATAGTGTGGCTTGGTTCTCCTACTGGTACGATAACCTTGGTTTCATAACTAAGGGAAATACTTACGGTAGCTGTGCTACATCATCCCTTCCTCTTTGGGGAAATACCAACGCAGTCTCAAGCCACGTCAAAGGAATTTCTGGCGCCGTTGCCGTGGAGACATCATCAACATCTATCAGGTTCCTAATCACAAATCTCATCTCCTTGCAATTTACATTATTTGCCATTTGCCTCTCATTTTCATTTCCTGATACGTCTCCAATGTTATACTTTTCCAAACTCTTTCGCCCTTGTTTTGGACTCTAATTTGCATGATTTGAATGGAACTAACCCGGACTGACGCTGTTTTCAGCAGAATTGCCTTGGTGTTATTTTTGTGCAGAAATAAAATTTCTCGGATTGACCTGAAAATTTACGGAGAATATATTTGGAATTAATAAAAAATAATGGCGAAAGAATCAACCGGAGAGGGGCCACCACCTGGTCACAAGCCAGGGGGGCGCCCCCCCTAGGGCACGCCCCCCTGTCTTGTGGGGCCCCTGGAGCTCCTCCGGCCTCCAATCCAACTCTATATATTCCTATTTGCGGAGAAAAAATCAAGGAGAAGAGTTCATCGCGTTTTACGATACGGAGCCGCCGCCACCTCCAGTTCTTCGTCGGGAGGGCAAATCTGGAATCAGATTTGGGCTCCGGAGAGGGGAAATCGACGCCGTCGTCATCACCAACCATCCTTCATCACCAATTTCATGATGCTCCCCACCGTTCGTGAGTAATCTCATCGTAGGCTTGCTGGACGGTGATGGGTTCGATGCGATTTACCATGTAATCGAGTTAGTTTGGTTAGGGTTTGATCCCTAGTATCCATTATGTTCTGAGATTGATGTTGCTATGACTTTGCTATGCTTAATGCTTGTCACTAGGGCCCGAGTGCCATGATTTCAGATCTGAACCTATTGTGTTTTCATGAATATATGTGTGTTCTTGATCCTATCTTGCAAGTTGTAGACACCTATTACGAGTTATGATCCGCATCCCCCAGGGTGACAATAACTGGGATTCTTTCCGGTGATTACCGTAGTTTGAGGAGTTCATGTATTCACTAAGTGCTAATGCTTTGGTCCGGTTCTCTATTAAAAGGAGGCCTTAATATCCCTTAGTTTCCATTAGGACCCCGCTGCCACGGGAGGGTAGGACAAAAGATGTCATGCAAGTTCTTTTCCATAAGCACGTATGACTATATATGGAATACATGCCCACATTACATTGATGAATTGGAGCTAGTTCTGTATCACCCTATGTTATAACCGTTGCATGATGAATGCCATCCGACATAATTATCCATCACTGAGCCATTGCCTACGAGCTTTTCACATATTGATCTTTGCTAAGTTACTTCTTCGTTGCTACTGTTACAATCACTACAATACTGCTACTGTCACTTTGCTATTGCTACTGTTACTTCCATACTGCTTTGCTACTGAATACTTTGCTGCAGATACTAAGTCTTTCAGGTGTGGTTGAATTGACAACTCATCTGCTAATACTCGAGAATATTCTTTGGCTCCCCTTGTGTCGAATCAATAAATTTGGGTTGAATACTCTACCCTCGAAAACTGTTGCGATGAACAATAAATTTGAAAAGAAAATGAGAAGCCTAAGTACAATATTCCTCGCACCGCGGAGGTTTGACCATGTGAATGGCCAAGTGAAGCATTCTTGAGGGCGGCCGGAATTCATGAAGATTTCTATTATCTGGCAGAAAATGCAGGCATCACCGACTTTCTCAACGATAAGTGTGACCAGTACCTCCTACTTACTAATACTTTTGTGCAAAACTTTCAATTTTATCCTAGGAAAAATCCTCCCATGGTAGAATTTCATTTGTATGATGTGCCTAAGGAAATGTCACTTTAAGATTTTTGCAATGTTTGCAAAATACCTTTTGAGGGCAGCATCAGTGAACCACGTCCTAGAGACATGGAGGATTTTATTGCCGCAATCACTGTAGGGGAAGAGAGAGGGGTGTCAAAGGCCAGAGCAGCTAGTGTACATTTTCCTGTTCTACGCGGGGAGATGTTTAGTTGGTCGCGGCGAGAGTGGAAGCCTCAGTGCTCCCGACCTCGCCATTCTGCGCCACGCTTTACTTGCTGATAGAACTTTTAGTCTGGGCGCAATAGTGGCCCAACGGTTGAACTTAAACCGTTCGAAGGGCCCCGTATTCGGAGGTATCTATGCATCTCGTTTAGATAAACACTTTAAGATACCTATTAGGCTTGACGAGGAAGAGGAAATGCTGCTTCCTACAAGATATTTAGATTATGATAGTATGGTAGCACATGATTTTATTAGGAAAGATAATGATAAGAGGCTGCTTTACAATTTAGTATTTAGTCAGGGTACTTGTGAGATTATTGCTTTGCCTGCTTCTTCTTTGTTCGATATCCATTCAGGCAGGTACACTATTATGCCCGAGGACATTTACAGATATTGGCGTCTGTCGCAACCCCCAGCACCTGATCCTGCAACAGCCCTTGATCCGTATCAGACTCCAGTTTTTTAGTGGGAGCCACAGGAGCTCGCCAACCAGTGGGACCCTCATTATCCTCCAGAGTATCCAGGAGAGGGTTATTTCCAGCCATGGCCCTAGACCAACTTAGGCCAAAAGCCTAAGCTTGGGGGAGTACGTATTTCTCACCGACATTACATTCATGTTCACACATTCATTCCAGTTGTCGGTGTTCATACTTTTTCATTGTACCATCCATGGTAGTTTATTTCTTCTTTTTCCTTTCTTCTTGTGTGTTTAATTAACCTTGAGAAAATCCAAAAAAATTAGTTCTAGCTTTACCTTCTAGTTTGTTTAGTTGTAGTATTAAAAGAAAACCCAAAAAGATTTCTCGTTCTTCTTTTGCTTGTTGGGAGCTTTCCCGTGTAAATAGTTTTCTTTTCTTCTTTGGGTCGTTAGGAGAAGACCACGATGACATGCTGAGTGGCTCTCATATGCATTATTGTTTATCTATCAGAGAGCCCATATTACCTTGCCTTCTCCTTTAAGTTATTGCTTGCAGATTCCAACTTAGTCCAATGCACGTGCACTCTTATTATTATTCACTCCGTTCGGTCGTGCAAGTGAAAGGAAATAATGACGATACATGATGAAGTGACTGAGATGGAGAAAAGCTCGTATGAACTCGACCTATTTTGTTTTTGTAAATATGATTAGCTCATCGTTCTGGATTCAGCTTGTTATGGGTTGAACGTGTTTGCAATGACAATTAGAGATTATAGTTACTCATGCCATGCTTAATTAGCTAAGAGTGTATAATGGTTTTTCTTGAGTGCCAACATGCATTTTAAAATGGTTGTGATGTAGTATGATAGAATGGTATCCTCCTCTGAATGATTCGAGTGGCTTGACTTGGCACATGTTCACGCATGTAGTTGAAACAAAATCAACATAGCCTCCACGATGTTTATGTTCATGGTGACTTATATCCTACTCATGCTTGCATTCAATATTGGTTAATCTCAAAGCATGTTTATGATTGTTGTCGCTCTCTAGTCGGTCGCTTCCCAGTCTTTTGCTAGCCTTCACTTGTACTAAGCGGGAATACTGCTTGTGCATCCATTTCCATAAACTCAAAGTTGTTCCATATGAGTCCACCATACCTACCTATATGCGGTATTTACCTGCCATTCCAAGTAAATTTGCATGTGCCATACTCTAAACCTTCAAATAAATATTCTGTTTTGTATGCCCGAATCGCTCATGTAGCGACTGGGGGCTGTCAGTATCTTCCATGCTAGGTGGGTTATTCTCACGATATGTGTTGATTCACTATCATTCACGAGAAAGTGGCTAGTATTCGGGATGCCCAGTTCCATGCTCAAAAATCAAATCAAAGTATAATGAAACAAAACTCCCCCAGGATTGTTGTTTGTATGGACGGTACCCGTGCATTCGGCCGCCGTGGAGTGTGATCGACAGGTGGAGGGGGAGTAAAAACTTTACTATTCTATTTGGGAACCGCCTATAATGTATCTAGCATGGAAGATATCGAGATCTCTTAGTTCTTATGTTGACATTGAAAGCATACCTCTCAAAATTATGATTCATCCCTGTTTTAAAAAGCTCGAGCTCTGGCACCTCTGTAAATCAATGCTTCCCTCTGCGAAGGGCCTATCTATTTTATTTACTGTTGAGTCATCCTCTTCTTATAAAAAGCACCAGTTAGAGAGCACCGCCGTCATTTGTAAGCTTTGTTATTAATTGATATTGAGTATGAGTGTGACTGGATCTCTTTTACCATGAATTACAATGTCTAGTCAGTCCTTGTTCTTCAGAGGTGCTCTGCATTTATGTTTTGCGGTCTCAGAAAGGGCTAGCGAGATAACATTATGGCATATTGTATCATGATTGTTTTGATAAAATTGTTGTCATCCGAGATTTATTATTATTGCTCGCTAGTTGATTATGCCATTGATATGAGTAAATGTGAGACCTAAATGTTATTGTGAATATGGTTAGTCTATAATCTTTGCTGAAAACCTGAACATCAGTTAGATATATTTACAATAGCAAGATCAAACAGAGTTTGTAAAAGATTTTCTTTATCACTTTCAGTTTATAAACTGAATTGCTTGAGGACAAGCAAAGGTTTAAGCTTGGGGGAGTTGATACGTCTCCAACGTATCTACTTTTCCAAACTCTTTTACCCTTGTTTTGGACTCTAATTTGCATGATTTGAATGGAACTAACCCGGACTGACGCTGTTTTCAGCAGAATTGCCTTGGTGTTATTTTTGTGCAGAAATAAAAGTTCTCGGATTGACCTGAAAATTTACGGAGAATATTGTTGGAATTAATAAAAAATAATGGCGAAATAATCAACCGGAGAGGGGCCACCACCTGGTCACAAGCCAGGGGGCGCCCCCCTAGGGTGCGCCCCCCTGTCTTGTGGGGCCCCTGGAGCTCCTCCGGCCTCCAATCCAACTCTATATATTCCTATTTGCGGAGAAAAAAATCAAGGAGAAGAGTTCATCGCGTTTTCCGATACGGAGCCACCGCCACCTCCTGTTCTTCCTCAGGAGCGCAGATCTGGAGTCTGATTTGGGCTCCGGAGAGGGGAAATCGACACCGTCTTCATCACCAACCATCCTTCATCACCAATTTCATGATGCTCCCCACCGTTCGTGAGTAATCTCATCGTAGGCTTGCTGGACGGTGATGGGTTGGATGAGATTTACCGTGTAATCGAGTTAGTTTGGTTAGGGTTTGATCCCTAGTATCCATTATGTTCTGAGATTGATGTTGCTATGACTTTGCTATGCTTAATGCTTGTCACTAGGGCCCGAGTGCCATGATTTCAGATCTGAACCTATTATGTTTTCATGAATATATGTGTGTTCTTGATCCTATCTTGCAAGTTGTATACACCTATTACGAGTTATGATCCGCATCCCCCAGGGTGACAATAACTGGGATTCTTTCCGGTGATTACCGTAGTTTGAGGAGTTCATGTATTCACTAAGTGCTAATGCTTTGGTCCGGTTCTCTATTAAAAGGAGGCCTTAATATCCCTTAGTTTCCATTAGGACCCCGCTGCCACGGGAGGGTAGGACAAAAGATGTCATGCAAGTTCTTTTCCATAAGCACGTATGACTATATATGGAATACATGCCTACATTACATTGATGAATTGGAGCTAGTTCTGTATCACCCTATGTTATAACCGTTGCATGATGAATGCCATCCGACATAATTATCCATCACTGATCCATTGCCTACGAGCTTTTCACATATTGATCTTTGCTAAGTTACTTCTCCGTTGCTACTGTTACAATCACTACAATACTGCTACTGTCACTTTGCTATTGCTACTGTTACTTCCATACTGCTTTGCTACTGAATACTTTTCTGCAGATACTAAGTCTTTCAGGTGTGGTTGAATTGACAACTCAGCTGCTAATACTCGAGAATATTTTTTGGCTCCCCTTGTGTCGAATCAATAAATTTGGGTTGAATACTCTACCCTCGAAAACTGTTGCGATCCCCTATACTTGTGGGTTATCATCTCCCCCACTTCAAAAAAAATTGTCGTTTTATTCGCCCTCTATTTTCCGTTTGCCTTTTTGCTTGTTTGCTATCTTTGCTTGTGTTGCCATGTGCCTTCTATTTGCTTGCATCTTCTCTAGCTAAAAATCTATTGATATGGATCCTCATCCACTTGCTAATCTTTGCAAAAGGCCAAATTATGATGAACCAATTGCTAGTGACTTGAGTGCACTTGATTATCTCTATGAAGTGTTGTTTGAAAATCATGAATTTGAAATTTTTTATGAAGTGTTGAAAGAAGAAATTTATAAGGTGATTCATGATAGCTCCTTGATTGAAAAGCATGATTGCAATGATGTTGCTATAAATTCTATTAATGTCAAGTATGTTAATGATATGCAAAACTACAAGCTTGGGGATGATAATTTTGTCATGTCCACTTCGTATTGCAATGATCATGATTGGGGTGATAATGCTTCTTATGATCTTGAAAATTTATTTAAGCCCCATGTTGAATATGTTTGATAATAATGTTTGCAATAATATCGAAAGTGGGTTTGGAAGAGCGTCAACTTTAGGTAAAAAGAATCCCACATATTTGGAGAGTGTTCAATCTTATGAATTTTTTGATAAAATTGTGTTTGGAGAGGTCATACCTTTAGTTGATGATAATCCCACTATTTTGGAAGATGATAAAAACTTTATGCATGTTGATCATAAAGAGAGTATTGTTTATGATAGATATATTGTTGAATTTGATTATGATCCTACATGTAATTATTATGAGAGAGAAAATTATGGTTGTAGAAATTTTCATGATACTAAATTACCTCTCTTCATGTTGAGATTGCTATTCTCTCTTTCTTCTTCCTTCCATATGCTAGTTTTTGCTTGCCTTGATAATCTGTTTGCTTATAAAATGCCTATGCATAGGAAGTATGTTAGACTTAAGTTTGTTTTCCATATGCTTAATGATGCTCTCTTTGTGTTGCTATTATTATCTTTCATGAGAGCATCATTGAAATCTCAAGCCTATCTTAATGGCTATAAAGAAAGAGCTTGTTGGGAGGCAACCCAATGAATAAATTTTATTTTTGCCTTTTTATTTCTGTTCTTGAGTGTTTGCATAATTATGCTACTGTTATGATTGTGTTTTTTATGTTTTATTTAGTGTTTGTGCCAAGTAAAGCCTTTGGGATCATGTTGGGTGATAGTTGATTTGATATTATTGAAAAACAGAAACTTTTGCGTCCAATAGAAGAATTTTCAAAAATCACAGAAGTGACGAAAAAATATGAATTTTTTACACAAAATTGATATACAAATTGCTTACGTTGTCCTATTTTTCAGAATTTTTGGAGTTAGAGTACAGATTATTACAGACTGTTCTGTTTTTGACAGATTATGTTTTCGTTGCATTGTGTGCTTATTTTGATGAATCTATGGTTTCTATTGGAGGGTATAAGCCATGGTAAAGTTAGAATACAGTAGATATAATGCAATAATAAAATATGAATGGGTTTGCAACAGTACTTAGAGTGGTGATTTTGTTTATTATACTAACGGATCTCACGAAGGTTTTGTTGAGTATTGTGTGATGGAAGTTTTCAAGTTTTGGGTGAGATCACGATGGATGAGGGAATAAGGATTCAAAAGAGCCTAATCTTGGGGATGCTATGGCACCCCAAGATAATATCCAAGGAGAAAAAAGCAACTAAGCTTGGGGATGCCCGGAGTAGCATCCCCTCTTTCTTCTAACGACCATCGGTATTTTACTTGGAGCTATATATTCATTCGTCGCATATCATGAGTATTGCTTGGAGCGTCTTGTATTATATGATTATTTGCTTGATTTGCTTTTTAGTTTTTCACAAGTATCCTTGCTCGACACACCTATTAGAGAGAGCCAAAATTATGCTATGATTTGTTAGAATTGCTCTATATGCTTCACTTAAATTTTTTGAGCTATGGAATTGCTCTAGTGCTTCACTTATATATTTTTGAGCACGGTGTGCTTTAAATTTTTGAAGAAATACTCTCATGATTCACTTAGAATAATTTGAGAGTTAGTAAATTTTGAATAAGTTCTCTCATGCCTCACTTATATTATTTTGAGAGATGAAAATTTTATGCTCTTGTTCTTCACTTAAATTTATTTGAGCTTGTCAAAAGCAATGGCAATATATGAAACTAGTCCCAAAGTGATAGATATTCAAGAGGGATATAATAAAAACTTTCATGAAGATCATTGGACAAATTAAACTTGATTCCTTGTAATAGTTTTGAGACATGATGATAGCAATATGTGAGTCATGTTGGTGAGTAATTATGCTTTAGTAAGAATATAGGTGTTAAGGTTTGTGATTCCCTATGCAAGCACAAAAGTAAATAGTTATGCAATGAAATTACATCCTACTTATGGTGCATTATTCGGCGTTAGTTATGCTTAATGCCCGTTTATGTGAATTTTCGTTTCTTGGTTAGTTGCTCCTCAATCTATTTGCTAGCCTCCACTTGTACTAAGTAGAAATACTACTTGTGCATACAAAATCCTTAAACCCAATTTTGCCATATGAGTCCACCATACCTACCTATATGCGGTATTTCTGTGCCATTCCAAGCAAATTTGTATGTGCCATCTCTAATTTGCAAAATTAATTTCCTTTTTGTGTGCTTGTACCGCTTATGAAGCGGTAGTGGGTGTCCAATATTTTTCCATGCTAGATATGTTATTCTCAAGATGAGTGTTTATTCACTTGTCATTGCACGAGAGTACGGCGGTAATAGGGATGCCCAGTCCTGAAATGAAAAAGAAATTTACTTTATGTTGTCAAATAATAAATTCCTTGGAAAGTGTTGGTATGGAAGGCAACCGTGGATACGGATGGCCATGGATTGTGAAAGAATGGTGGAAAAAGGAATAAACTTTATTTTCTGTTTGGGAACCGCCTATGATGTATCTAGCATGGAAAGTATTGAGAACTACTCGGTCATTTTCGTTGACAGGAAGGGCATGCCACCCAAAATATTTTTCTCTCTCAATTTAAGCTTTGAGCTCTGGCACCTCTACAAATCCCTACTTCTCTCTGTGAAGGGTATATCTATTTACTTTATGCAATTTTTATTTTTTATTTGAGTCTCCATCTTCCCTTATAAAGCACCAACTAGGGGGCACTATGATCATACTTGTGCATTGGGTGTAGCTAATATTTGAGTGTGTTTCATGAATGGATCAATGATTGAGTATGATGGGATAGGTATAACTTTCTTTAGTGTTGATATTTTGAAAGACATGGTTGCTTGTTGGCATGCTTGAGTATTAAACTTTATGTCAAAACTAGACTATTGCTTTGAACCATCTAAAAGTCCAAATGTCCACGCTACAAAAGAAAAGAATATCTGGTGAACTTGTTAGGCAGCATTCCACATCAAAAATTCTGTTTTTATCATTTACCTACTCGAGGACAAATAGGAATTAAGCTTGGGGATGTCGATATGTCTCCAACGTATCTATAATTTTTTATAGTTCCATGCTGTTATATTATCATTCTTAGATGTTTTATAATCATTTTATAGCAACTTTATATCATTTTTTGGGACTAACCTATTAACATAGTGCCCAGTGCCAGTTGCTGTTTTTTGCTTGTTATCTACTTCGCAGAATATCAGTACCAAACGGAGTCCAATTGCCATGAACCTTTTTGGAGATTTTTTTGGACCAAAAGACAACTTGAGAGCCAAGGAAGCACCTGGGGGGAGGCCTGTGGGGCCCACAAGACACCAGGGCGCGCCGGAGGCCCTTGGTGCGCCCTAATGGGTTGTGGGGCCCACAGGGGTCTCCTCCACCGCCTCTCAGCTCTATAAATATCCAAATATTCCAGAAACCCTAGAGGAGTCAACGAAATACACTTCCAGCCGCTGCAAGTTCCTGAACCGCAAGATCCAATCTAACACCATCACGGAGGGGTTCATCATTCTCATTGGTGCCTCTCCGATGATGCGTGAGTAGTCCACCATAGACCTACGGGTCCGTAAGCAGTAGCTAGATGGCTTTCTCTCTCTCTCTTTTGATTCTCAATACAATGGTCTCTTGGAGATCTATTTGATGTAATGACTTTTTGCGGTGTGTTTGTTGGGATCCGATGGAGTTTGAGTTCATGATCAGTTTATATCCATGAATATTATTTGAGTCTTCTTTGATCTCTTATATGCATGATTATTTGTAGCCTCGTATTTCTTCTTCGAATCTTTGGTTTAGTTAGGCCAACTAGATCGATTTTTCTTGCCATGGGAAGAGGTGCTTTGTGATGGGTTCGATCTTGCGGTGTCCTCTCCCAGTGACAGAAGGGGCAGCGAGGCACGCATGTATCGTTCCTATTAAGGATAACAAGATGGGGTCTATTCCTACATGAATAGATCTTGTAGACATCATGTCATCATTCTTATTGCATTACTCCGTTTCTCCATGAACTTAGTACACTAGATTCATGCTGGATAGCGGTCGATGTGTGGAGTAATAGTAGTAGATGTAGAATCGTTTCGGTCTACTAATCTTGGATGTGATGCCTATATATTGATCATCGCCATGTATATATTCATGATTATTTGATCTTCTATCAATTGCCCAACATTAATTTGTTTACCCACCGTGTGCTATACTCATGACAGAAGCCACTAGTGAAATCTACGGCCCCCGGGTCTATCCTTTTAATATTTTTTCTTTCCGATTTATCTTTTTCCGCATTTGTTTTCAGATCTATTATTCCAAAAACCCAAAAATACCTTGCTGCAATTTTTATTTGCAACTTTTATTTTGTGTTCTTGTGCGATCTATTTACCCAATCTGATACAAACTAATCTATCTTTTTACCGTGGAGAGATTGACAACCTCTCTTACGCGTCGGGTTGCAAGTATTTGTTCTTTGTGTGCAGGTACCGTTTACATATTGTTGCTTGGTTCTCCTATTGGTTTGATAACCTTAGTTTCATAACTGATGGAAATACTTACCATAGCTGTGTTGCATCATCCCTTCCTCTTTGGGGAAATACCGATGCAGTCTCAAGCCACGTCAAGGATCACGCGGGTATTTTGGAACTCTACGATGTTGTTGGGACTGGGATTTTGTTCCTGGTGGCTCCTATCAATTTGGGGTAGAAGTGTCCCGGGGAATTGAGCTCCAGGTGATTCTTGTCACACTCGCTATCATTCAGTTTCCTTAGTATCTCAGGATGAGGATGTCCGAAATTGCTTCAATACTATTTTTGGCGAGAGGAGTTTGGCATCACCCAGTACTGGGGAGAGCGTCCAGATGTACTGCCATAATTAGTATGGTTGTGATTACGAGGGTATGTGGTAGAGGAGTTTTCGAGGTTTCTCTGGTTATGTGCTGACGGATGTGATACATCGTAGGTGTAGCATTATTGCTAGGAGTTGAGTGATTTATTATAGAAATTGCTCCATGTATCCGTTGGACCAGATTGCATAACCAGGAAGATTTCTGAAGTTCTCAGGTTGGAATTCAAGTAGTTACCTAGGATTATTCTTCCAACACATGTTTAATGGGTTATGTATTTGCTTCCGGCTTAATCTTCAAGCCTCATCCTTTGTTTTGTTGGAGTATGGTAATTCGAGTTGCTTCGATATCTAGTGTTGATTTCATATCTTCCCTAAGCAGTGTTCTAATGTTTCTGTGGGAGTGTTAATCCCTTCTGCTCAATCAAATTGTCATGTCAAGTCTTTTCCAACCGGAGTGCTTCTCTTCGAGATAATTCAATCCTCTCCAATATTTGCAACATCTATCCTCATATTTACTTTTCCGGAGTGTTGTGGTTTTTTCACGACAGATGTCCTTGCTAGAGGACTAAGTCTAGGAGCCATTGGAACTAGGTGGTTGCTTGGATGGGGTTGATCGGGAACTAGAGTCAAAGGTTTTCCCAGGTTCCGCCCCTCCGATGGAGGTAAAAGCCTACGTCCTGCTTGTGTGTTATTGAAGATGATGATCTCGATTACAAGGGTGCGGAACCGCTAACCTAGCTCTCAAGGATTTCTTCCTTGTCCTTTCTACCTCATGGGCTCTCCTTTATATATACAGGTTGAGGCCCTAAGGTTTGAACGCAATCTGGGTCGTAATACAACCCGTGACCTAATCCAGTTCTACCTATCTTGTCTCTCAAGTAGAGGAAGTCTCTTACGACTCCCTCCGTGAGCCGACCCGCCAACTACTGGTCCATGAGCTGGCCTTCTTCGACGAGCCGCCTCTTGGGCCTTGAGCTTCACGGCTTCCGTGGTACACATAACGACCCTGGTTATGAACCGCCACCCAGAAGTCAGGTCATACCTTGGGCGGCTCATTCCGTGGGACATATCCCCAACATTAGCCCCTAGTTTAATTTTGATTTATCCATGTTAAACTTCATCCTGAAATAGATAAACTGAAACGTGAAGTTTAGAGTTTAAATCTAGCTCTCGAGCTGTCATGTTTTTCTCTCTAGACCCCGTTTTCTGGCAATTCGACCAGGTCAATATTCTGTCGGGTCATCTTCCCTCTTTTAGGACTTAGCTTCTCTTGGGCTACCACGATGAAGACATCATCCTGCTGATTTCTGACATGCACGTGTAACCATGGCGAATCTTTTTAAACGGTCATCAAGTCTTGTCAAGCACGGGAATCGAGGCGTCTTTGTAGCCACAAGTTACTGCGCCGCCCATTTCGCACTTGCCGTTTCACATTCTTACCGCCTATAAATACACGAGGAGGGTCCCAAGATTCACTTTTACCTCTCTACTCTTTGTCTTCTTCCTCTCATCTCTATTGCTACAGTCGAAACTGTCGGCGCCTCCAGTCACAAGCAAGTTCATCCTACAACGTCGCCACCGGAGTCAATCTGCATCACCTGCGGTCTTTCTTCGGGACGCGACCGCCATCGAATCTCCTCTGCTTGAAACGTCATAAGTCCACATTAACCTATTAGATCGTCATCGTTCTTTGTGGTCCATCAACAGTTTATTGGTAGTTCATCGGAGATTGTGGTTGTAGATCCAATACCTTTTGTAAATTCTTGTAAATAGCGCGTAGTTTTTACCTCTACCGCATTTCCATAGTGTTACAAATCCGTAATAATCTCCTCGTGGAATTCTTAGCAAATGCCACGCTTTCAGTTCCTCCGCCATTTTTAAGGCGATTGTTTTCCTTTTCCATTTTTTACTAGATCTATCTACTCTTCAAGGTTGGTGGGGGGGCAGTTTACATCCGTGAGAAAACTGCCAAGTCCTTTAAATCCTGTGTTTTATCATTAGTCGGCTCATGTGATAGCCGACTTATCTTGTAGCCTTTCCTCATGGTGCTTGCTCAATTTAATAAAACTTGATCCGTTCAATTTGCCGGCTCATCTTGTGGTGCTAACTCATCCATATGTTTGTCTCATTAATTTATTCTCTCAATTTGCATTTTTGATCTTTTGTGAGAATTTAAAATGGCGCCGAAAATTAGCAAAGCTTGTGGCTGGGTTAGATCACAAGTGTCAACACTCACACTAGAGGACCTTGTAAGCCAGGTCTCTTGCTGGCTGAAGAAATAATTGGTTGGCGGGTGCCTGATGAAGAATCTTCCCCTCAACCCGAACAAGGGGAAGTCATTGTCTTTACAAATCACGTGCATAGAGGCTTCCGACCGCCAGGGTCGAAGTTTTTCAAAGATTTGCTCAATTTTTTCAATGTTAGGCCACAGCATATTGGCCCCCATTCAATGACCAATATCTGCCTGTTTCAAGTCCTTTGTGAAGTATACCTGCAGATTGAGCCAAAAATCACTCTTTTCCGGAAGTTCTTCTACATCAACCATCAGACTGATGTCAAAGATGGACTCAGTGTAGAGCTCGGTGGGATTTCTATCCAGAAGAGGAAAAACAATGCCTTTCCTGAAGCTAAACTGGCGAGTCATCCTGACGTCTGGAATAAAACTTGGTGTTATTGCTAGATACTGCTCCTCAGGGCGAGAATCCCTTGCTGGGTTATCGGCTGGAGCGACTTAATGCCACATCCGTATTTTCGGGTTGGCCAACTGATGAAGAAAAGAAACAGATGGCGCCCATACTTTTGAGATTAAGAGCTTTAACAGATCATGGCCTCACCGGGATCGACCTGATCCGGTGCTGGATAAACTAGCGGATTCAACCCCTTAGCTTAAGGGGCGACTTGACGTGTAATTACACTAGCGAGCCAACTGATGCTCAACGCTTCAGTCGAACCAATCTGCCCGAAGATTAAGTTACTAAGGCCATGAAGAAATTTCTTAGTGATTCCAGAGAGAAGTGCAGTATGACCGGGCTAGCTCCATTTTGCTTGACACACCCTATTACTCCAGTGAGTATTCTAAAACTTGGTCATATTCCCTTCATAATATGTTGTTCATAATCCGTCTTATTTGTTATATTTAATCTCCGGCTCTATTATTCTTGTAGGCAAACTTGGTGGAAAGCTAGAGCCAGAACTCCTACTCCTCAAGCTGAGCAAGTGGATGACCCGGCTGATGGCGCGGCTACTGGAGAAGAGTCAGAGGTAGAGCTTGACTCTCTTGGTCGTCTTTTTGTTGAACTTGTTGACGCTCCATCTTCTCAGGGTAACACTAAAACCAGCCAAGCCGGACATTTTAAGGTAATTTCAATCTCCTCCAACTCATCAGAAACATATATCCCAAAGAGGATGAGATGAGCTGTCAGAAAGGTTCCCGTTTCACATGCAGACGCTCACTTAGACCCAAAATTTGTTTTGAAGAAAACCCAACAAGCTAGCACTTCAAAACGCAATACCCGAAGCAGCTCCAGAGAGTTATATGTTGCTTATCTCTTGAGCCGGCCACCCGCAAGCAACGAGTGGAGGTGCCCCCTAGTCCAACTTGATCTCGTCCATGAGTCGGTCCTTTTAAGCAATCACTCAACCCTTCTGATTCAAATTATCAGGAATCGTCGCCCTCTTCTGGCGTGTAATCTGCAACTTAACTCCCTGCTTTCACCATTAACCGCGGGTAAGTTTTGTTGATCTTTGATTTTGTTTTGTTTTCACTATTGTTTCTTTGACCCAATATGGCCTTCGTGATTGCAGAGCCAAAGATTTCGTGAAGAAGAAAGGTGGCGGGTCATCTTCTGCTGCTGCCGGTCTTGACATTCAAGACCCGCCAACAGCTGATCCAGAAATCCAAACTGAGCCGAATGTCCAGTATAACCCAGATTTAGGGCTTGAGGTGGCTGGCGAAAATGAGCCAGTTCATATTGAATAAACGGTCATAATGGAAAGGTCAGTTCAAGAAGAAGCTGATGTTAATGATCCGGCACTGCATGTTGACCCGCCAAGCCCTGCTCGCACTTCAAGCCCCGCACACAAGGTGGACAGCAGTGTCTCGTCGTCCATCATGGGTGATACATATATGACCATCGTTGGAGAAGCTTTCAAGGCTCCTAAAACTTGAACTGCCTTGGCCAAAATCTTGGCCAAGGGCGAGCCAGAAATGTTGGAAAAAGGGAAAGCCAAACTGGAGCTTCCAAATTTTGCCAATCTTGGTGTCGATGCCCTGCATCTAGAATATCTGACCCGGCTGTCTGAAAGCCAGGATGCTGAAATGAGCTTGATAAATATGCTCAAGCGTACATATGAGGTATGAAAATCCCAGCCCTCTTTCCTTTATCATACACATGCTTGTAGCCCCCAAGAGTTGGCTCAGTAAGATAAGTAGTGAGCTGGGTCTTGAAGTAATGACATTATAATTTGTAAACACTGACACTAGACCCAAGGGTCGGATCATCTCTTTTAGATGGCCGGGTCTTGCCAGAAATGACTTGTAATTTTGTGAGAACTGATCGTAGCCCCCAAGGGCCGGCTCGTTATGAAAATAACAAGCCGGTGGTTTTAAGACGCCTGTAATCATTACGATAGAAGATTAAACCTACAACCCCCAAGGGCCGACTCATCTCTTTGAGTTAGCCGGGTCTTCTCATAGAGAAAAAGAAGTCATGCATTAGCCCCCAAGTGCCATGTAGAATGCTTGCAACTGCATGGGACTTGAAGATAGAACAAATTTCTATGTATTGTAGCCCCAATTGTCGGGTCGTCTGCCTGCGGTGGGTCGGGGCTTGTAAACTGGTGTTGATAACTTGTAATTTGCTGGATATGCTGGATCAAGTCGAGTCGTCTTTGGCCGGCTTGCACAAGAAGCTCAAACAAGAAAAGGAGCTGAAAAAGTCGCTAAGTAGATGGCGGCTCATCTCCAGAACTCTTTATGTTTGTCAGCTGAGATGTTTCAGAAAACCAAGGCTGAATCTGAGCAAGAAAATGCCACTCTGCAGAAATGTGCAGAGGATGTTGAGAAAAGACTTGGCCCGGTGACAGAGGAGTTGAAGACTCTGAAGCAACATATCACCCATATGACCCTGGCCATCTTTGGTATGCTCATAGCATCAGTATGCTCATAATAGGGGTTATACTATCCGCCGACTTATTAATGTGCCTCTCCGTTGTGCAAGAAAAAGGAGTGATAATGATGTCCAGCCGCTAATAGTAAACTTGACCATATTCACATACCTGGAACAAATGTTCACAGGGTGAGTTTATGCAATAATGGTTGTGAAGAATCTCAAGAAACCTCCTCTCCGGCTCAAAGACATGCTTGATGACCTATCAATAGTCCCTCACTGGATTGAAGAGGTCAAGAAGTCGGCGGCTCTAGCTGGGGCCAATATGGCACTTGCGCGTGCCAAAGATTATGACCCGGAGTATCCTACGGACATCACCATTACCAAAGTCCGTTTGGCAAATGACATGTGCGATATCAACTCCACATACATAAAGGTGAATCATCTCTTTTACACATGTTCACTTGACCCCTTCGAGGAAGGTATACTACTTGACACTCCTCTTGTGTGCATACATAGGTATTGTCGGAGCTTCACGAATGATGAGTAGGAATGCAAGTGCCAAGGAACAAGTACACCATCCGTTAGGGAAGCATGGAAGAGACGACAAAAGAAGACGGAGCTCCTAAAGCTACAGCAGCCGGACATCCGGCCAAGGGCCCGGACATCCGACGCCTGGAGACCCGACCAACAACAAGGCGGGGTAGGAAGAGTTCCAACAGACGGACATCCGACCTCGCCCCGGACATCCGTCCTACACTCGAAAATTTGGCCTACGGCCGAAAATCCGGCCCGAACATGCCCGAATGGGAAGCCCCCTGACCAGCTCCAGCCTGGACATCCGGCCCCATCCCGGACATCGAGAGCGTCCCGAAGCCCCGGACATCCCGTCACCAACCCGGACATCCGGCCCGTCCTGAACCCCGGACATCCGGCCACCGGCCCGGACATCCGACCCCTGTGCAGACAGATGCGGCCCAAAGGCCCATGTTATCTTCCTCTCACTTACCCTTTCATGGCTATGACTATATATACTCCACCCCCTCCTCATTTCTAGGGTTAGCAAAGTGATAGCTTATTCATAGATGAGCTTTGCTCCTTCCTCTACTTCACACATGGATATCGAGGCCTCCACCGGAGAAGATCCCTAGAGGATGTCAAGGACCCTTTAGAGGGAAGATCCATCACGGATTTCAAGGCCCATCTCTCCTGGAGATTTGGATGAACTACCCATGTATCTTTTTTTCCATTGTTGTTCATGGATCTTGATGCAAGTCATGTATTGCTTGTGATTTGAGGAGTACTTGGTGTGGATCTTGTCCAATAGAGTGTTTTCCCCTTTGATTTCTCCATGTTTTCCCCTCGTGTTCTTCGTGTTCTTCCTCGAATCCACCTCCAATTCGTGAAGATCGCGCCACCCTCGGGTTTGCCCCATATCATCTTAGTATCATGAGCCACGTTGCCATGAATTTGGAGCCCTACCCCCCATGTTCTAGCCAATAGTTTGAATTTTTCTTCCCAATTTCAAAAATTCCCCACAAAAGTTCCCTAAAAAGTTTCTTGTGATTTTTTGTTCTCGTGAGTTTTTGTTGATTTTGATCCATGGATTTGGTGTTTGGCAAGTGGATCTGCCTCCCTTGGTGTCCCCTATCCTTAATTCCACCTTTCCCCCCTTCATTTTTGGCTTTGGAATAGCGAAATACCGCCCCAAATCGAGCTTTTGAGCCCCAAATCGTGATCTGGATTTGTTGGGCCGGATTTCCGGGCATCGGGCCGCACATCTGGGCCCCCAGCCGGATATCCGGCTCCTTGAGCGCTAAAACAGACTCGGTTCTGGACACCGGGCCCTGGATTTCCGGCCTCCCCCCCCCCCCGGATGTCCGGCCCGTGTAGGTAATAGCCTCCCGTGTTTCACCGTTTCGGCCCTAACTAATTCATCCAGAGTCCGATTTAGGCGTTCTTTAGCTTGTTTTTAGCTATTGACATCCACCATCCACCAAAATTAGTTCCACCATCATTTGTCAGCATCATATTTTTCAGATTTTGGCAAGTTTTCCTAGGCCCTCCACCATATCATCCGCAAAACATCCATAGACTTCCGTAACCTAACCCAGTTTGGTTACCATTGCATTTGTGGTTGCTTGAGTTGTGATTTGGTTCTCCTAAGGTATTTTAGCTACTTAGGGATGGTTAATTCCTCTTCAACCACCGGACACTTGTATCACTCCATCATCTAAATCGACCACCGACGTTCGACATCGACGACGACCATCCATCCTTTGAGACCAACTTCAACCGGAAGCAAGGCCGGCTTACGCCCGACTTCGTGAAAGGTTAAGTGTGACGAAGGTATCCATTTCTTCATAAACTTTTCCTTCCTTGCCATTACACCTTGATAGCCCCACAATCTTTTCGAATACCTTCATACCTATTGAGACTAGCTATCCGAGTATTGTCGGGCTTCGCGAAAACTTGTCCACCATAGTGATATGATATCATATTGTTGCATCATTTGAAATATCATATAGTGCAATTGCTTGCTCCCGTGCATATCTTTTGATACTTCTCTCATGTATTTTGTTGAGGCTCAAAAATAATAGTGGAAAGAAAGAGAAAAGAAAAAAAAGCTTCTAAGCAAGAAAGAAAGATCAAAGCTTATAAGCAAAGAGTTGAGCATGAAAAGAGATACTTGTGCATGAGGATACATGGAATCGGGAACATTTTGCTTGCATGAATAGGATTGGTGCCAAGTGGTGAATCGTACCCATAAGTGCAATCAAGCTAGGGTCTCTCCTTGTGTTTGTGTAATGTGAGCTTAGTCTTCGTTAGGCAATTTTGTATTGCTCATCCCTATAGTTGCACAAGCCCCATTATCCCACCACGTGTGTTTCTCTATTGATGTCCTCTATATTTGTGATCTATTGCTTTGCATTTTGAGTCCATTGAATTTATTTCAACATTTACAATATCTTGGACTTAATTTTTCTTGATTTTTGTGCCACTAACCCCATCGAGATCCGCTATAAGCCATTTGTGTATGTTGTGAGGATTGAACAAGGTTTTTCACCAAGTGCACTCTTTTCCTTGCATATATTGTGGTCTTTTGAGATCCATCTAGAACTTTGGAAAGAGGTAACTTTGGTATGTTCATTCCATCTCGTTCTCACACCTTCTTGAGTGCTTCTATGGATAGGGACAACACCTCTACTTCGGTCTATCACCACGACGACAAGTTCGATGCCATGAAGAACTTCATTGACACCAAGATAGATGTTCAAATGGAGGAGCTCAAGGTCCTCATCAACACCAGCAAGAGGTCTTCATCATCTTCGAGAAGACGCTCAAGTGCACATGCTTTCGATCTTCCATCTTCGGCAAGATCACATCGCCATGGACACCATCAACGACATGAAGAGATAACGATGCCAACATCAAGGCGTCTAACAAAGAACAAGTGTGAAGGTCACGATCTCGACACCAACCACCGCTCAACAACTTCACCACCTACCTTGGCATCTTTGCCAAGTGACTTCAAAGAATCTTCGCCTTTGGATATGCGGCATATTCACCGACAAGCACTTCAAGGGAATCTCCCCAAGCTCAAGACCGCGCCTTCCACCAGCTACTATGACTTCGGCACTGACTACGAGATTCCATTCTATGGGACTCATGACCCCAAAGAGTACCTCGGGTGGGAACGCAAGCTGTACACCTAACTCAAGCTACTTCAAGTCCCTTCCGAAGATCAAGTGAAGTGTGTCACAAGAAACTTCCATGACAACGCGTCGACATGGTGGCTTCACACACCTTCGAAGAGCTTTGACATGAGTTGGTCCAAGACAAAGAAAGCGATGCAGCGAGAGTTTTTACCTTGTACATACACGGAACATGTTCAACGCCAATTGGAGAACACCATACAAGGATCCAAGTCCATCGACGAGTACTTCATGAAGATGAAGAAAGCCTTGCAACGAGCCGGCGTGGACAACCCCATTTGGATGAAGTTCTACTTCATGATGGGATTGAACAACGACATCGCCAAGGTTATCTTCCTCAACAACTACGAGTCTCTCGATGAACTCCACCTTGGTGCTCTCAAGGTGGAACAAGAACTCGAGGCCAAGGCTACTCAACCTCGAGCACACTTTGCGACGACCAAGCTCCAAAACCACAAGCATGAGGATGGTACCACCAAGATGTCCAAGCCCGACGAACTCTTTTTGAAGACGGTGCGACAACGACTACGACTACGGAGCCACTCAAGGAACATGCTTTGGAGGCGATTGACAAGGTGGCAAGCAAGGATGATGCCATCTTTGGATGCGAGAGTGAGATGATCGAGCATGGGATTTTCCCTTCGGTCATGGAGGCGAGTGATGACGTGCCATCTTCGGCCTTCATCCACGGAGACGGTGATGAGATGGTTGAGCACGGGATTTTCCCTTCGACCATGGCGGCGTTTGGAGATGAGTTGAGAAACTTCTGCCACCATATCGATAGTGAGAGTGAGTTCATGACTAGCCCCATATATGATGAGTTGTCCCAATTCCCATGTGAGAATAGCCACAATCCCCACTACTTGAGTGAGATGAGTGACTCCACCATATGTGACTTTGAGTGCACCTACTTTGAGGGAGTGTGTGAGCCACCACCACATAGAGCGAGTGAGGTAGTTGATAGGGCATGTGAGGCCATTTGGATTTCTAACAAGTAACATCTACCTCTATTGTGTCTTCTCCTTTGGTGCTAGGTCCAATATACGATAACGCTCCAAACCTCGATGACCTTGTCCTCCCTTTGGACAAGACTATGGCCATGGTGGAATATGATGCACCCCCACATGGTTCCATCATGATAAAGATGACCACAAGTTGGCGTTTGCCACCTCACCTACACCACATGTGTGGAATGACAAAGGTAACATAGGTGAAGGTGATGCTCTTGTCCCACTAGTGGACATTAATTGCTTGCATGATGATGATCACCCTATTGCCATGCTTCATGATAGTGCGACTTCCGCATGTGATGAATTACCCATTTATGATGAGTTTGAAAATTCTCATGTGGAGTCTATTAGTTGTGATGCCAAGTTGCATAGGATAACTTGTGAGAATTCTATAGGTCACATCATGTTTAACAACCTGCTTGACTTGACATATGCTATGAATGAGATCACCCATATCGCATCTTTGCAATCTCATCGTAGTAACTGTGCATATGCCATTAAAATAAACCATATTTGCACATATGGGATAGATGACAAGCCCATGGTTATTGGCATTTGTTTTTCTTGTGATGATATTGCCATGCTTCCTTTGCATCATTTGTGTAATTGCTCACATATGACATGCCATGACCACCTAGCTTCGGATATGCATTGTTTTGGACGTTGTCCATATTCTCCATATTATGCTTCCGCTATTGCGCATGAGGAGACACCCATAGTTTCCTCATACCCATTAGGAGATTTTGATCCATCCTATTCATTGCATGATTCCAATAATTGTGTGCACAATATGCTTGCTATTTATATGAATAATATGTTTGTGCCACATAATTGCTATAATTTGCATCCCACTCATGTTCTGCATAATAACTATCATTGCGTGATGGATGACGTATTCATATACCATGCCTCAAATTTCTTTGAGCAATGCTTATCTTGTGCTAACTCTCATGTTCACATACCCATCATGATGGGTGATGTGTACATTTACCATGCACATACTTTGTTTCATGTGTCTCCTTGTTCTGTAGGTACACATGATTCTTCGTCTACCTCGCAAGCGCATGAGTTGACGAAAAGAGCTCTAGAGAGCAATGAAGACGTGCGCCACCATGGAGTGCTTACCGTCCACCCACTCTCTTTGTGCAAATACTTCGCACATTTCTTCTACATGGCTATGGCTTCTTGCTCATTAGACTTATTATGCCCATATTGCCATGTTCACTTTGCATGATATGCTCATTTCTATGCCCTTGCCATGCAATTGTGACCCATGCTTTGCATCTCACATGACACTTGATTATATGACTTGTATGTGTATTTGCAAAGGTGGAGATATTACTTGCCATTGCCATGTTTACTTTGTGCCCCATGCCTATGATGACAGATTGATCTTGTTTTGTATTCCTGCTCGCAATATGTCATGTGCATTATTTATGTCCACTATTTGCTCATATGACATGATTGCCATCATTTCCTCTAGTATGTTGCATCTTCGCACTACTAGCTTGCACGACATGGTTACTATGCTTGCTTATGTTGCATCATCAATGATTAATACTTGCTCCTTTTATGCGGTTGATGACAACCATTGCCATGTTTCGCACATGATTGATATTGCTTATTGTCATATATCTCCATGTGTTGCCTCTCTCATGATACATTTGCCATGTATTGAGTGCAGCAATGCTATTAATTTTGCTAATGAGATTGCCCCCATAGCTTTTTCTCATATTATTGGAGCTTTTGACATCTTTCACGTGAAGCATGCTTGCCTTCTTTGCACCATATGCATAGTGCCATGAATATAGACATTGTTACATCATATTATTCTTGCACTTGTGATCCTAATTGTTATGTGCAAGAGAGGAGAACCATCGTGATGGATGATGTGTTTATGTACCATGCATATACATTCTTTGCTTTTATTTGTGCATGTGTAGGATACTTCGACTACATGTCAACTTCCACGTCACATGAGTTGACCATTCGAGCTCTTGAGAGCAAGCCATGATACGCCGACACATTTCTACATTGCACTTGCTTGTGTATCGGCTTTGTGAAGGACGCACAAGGTCACACTTTTGAGGTGACATCCTTCTTGAGCATGGATATTGTGGATCTTCCTACTTGTGTTGCTTGCACCATGACACATATCGGTCATCTTGGACCACATATTTGCACACATGATAGAGACATTGCTTCCACTCATGATTTTCATCTTTCCATGCCTCATGACATATATACCTTGTGTGGTGCATCCAACTTGTGGATTAATTTCTCCTATCATATGTTTGGTTGCAACAATGTCATTTCTTCACATATGCCATACCTGATTGCTTGCTACATGCTGGACTTGATTGCTTCACACATGATGACCAATTGCTCTTTCTATTGTGTTGAGTGCCACCCTATCTTCACTACACCATATGCACATTATGCTTGGATTGCCTTTCACTTTGGATTTCCTTATGTGTTTAGACACTTTGCTTTACTTGGTGTTGTTAATGATTCATATGCCTACCATAGACCTCTCGTTGATTGCTATGACCATAAGGTAGATGCGTGTTCTATTGTCACACATATTTGCATCCGTACATCACCTTTGCATACTTGTTCCCATGATTACATCGCTTGTGCTCAATTTATATGCATACATGCCATGTCTCTTTCCATTGTGAAACCATATGTTATGCATGATGATGACACTTGTTCAGTGAATAGCCGCTTCAATGCTTTGTTTTGCCCTAACGCTAACCACATTTGTTTTTCCAAGTGTTTATCGTATTTGGTCCTTTTGAAGGAACTACAAGACGGTGCGACATTGGAGAGTTCCCTTTTCGAGCTTCTACATGATGAGTGCTTGGTCATCGTCCACTTCTACACGGCGACACCATCTCTTTCACATGGTGATTTGGATTTTGATCCGAGGACGGAACTTTCCCAAGGGGGTGGGGATGATGCGGAGCATCCTACGGACATGAACATGACAAGAGTCTTGGCAAATGACACGTGCAACATCAACTCCACATACATAAAGGTGAATCATCTCCTTTACACGTGTTCACTTGACCCCTTCGATGATGCTATACTACTTGACACTCCTCTCGTGTGCATACATAGGTATAGTTGGAGCTTCACGGATGACGAGGAGGAGTGCAAGCGCCAAGGAACAACTACACCATCCACGAGTGAGGCATGGAAGAGACGATGGAAGAAGATGGAGCTGCTAAAACTTCAGCGGCCGGACATCTGGCCAAGGGCCTGGACATCCGGCGCCTGGAGGCCCGGCCAGCAACAAGGCAGGGCCGGAAGAGTTACACCGGCCGGACATCCGGCCTTGCCCCGGACATCCGGCCTACATCTAGAAATCCGGCCTACGCCTGGAAATCCAGCACGAAGACACCCGAACCGGAAGCCCCCTGACTAGCTCCAGCCCGGACATCCGGCCCCGGCCCGGACATCTGGCGTGTCCTGAAGCCCCGGACATCCGGTTACCAGACTGGACATCCGGCCTGTCTTGAAGCCCCGGACATCCGGCCTCCAGCCGGACATCTAGCCCCTGTGCGAATAGATGCGGCCCAAAGGCCCATGTATCTCTCTCACTTACCCCTTCATGGCCATGACTATATATACTCCACCCCTCCTCATTTCTAGGGTTAGCAAAGTGATAGCTCATTCATAGACGAGCTTTGCTCCTTCCTCTACTTCTCACATGGAGACTGAGGCCTCCACTGGAGAAGATCCCTAGAGGATGTCAAGGCCCCTTTTAAGGGAAAATCCATCACAGATTTCAAGGCCCATCTCTCTTAGATATTTGGCCGAACTACCTAGGTATCTTTATTTCCATTGTTGTTCTTGGATCTTGATGCAAATCATGTATTGCTTCTGATTTGAGGAGTACTTGGTGTGGATCTTGTCCAATAGAGTGTTTTCCCCTTTGATTTATCCACATTTTCCCCTCGTTTTCTTTGTGCTCTTCATGTTCTTCTTCGAATCCACCTCCAATTCGTGAAGATCGGGCCACCCTCGGGTTTTCCCCGTATCAGCTTATCTGCCAGAAAATGGAACCATCAGCGATAAGGTGGCTTTCCAAAATTTAAAATTGACGGCTCAGAATTTCCAGAAGATGATTTTGCCTTGTGTGTGAGGGTGACCCGTGTGTTGGCGACTCAACTTGCTGACAAGCTGAACTTGTCAAAATATCAACCCGGCTATACCAAGGAGAACAAGCGCATCAACCCTCGTGAAGATAAACCCTTCGAGCTTGTTCCTCCACGCCTTAAGCAAACCTTCGCTCCTAATGTTGAACCGTCTCTTATCGTCCATGGCGACTCATTTTTCAAAGCTTTCACAACCATCCAGTGGACGAAAAGGACCTCCAGACCGAACATGATGAGCCAGCTCAGACTGATCCAGAAGCCTCTGGTGCAGAAGGTCAACAAAACGACATCAACCCGGAGGACCCAAGAGCCGGCGGACTGGAGTAGCTCTAAGTTTGCAAAATCTTTGATGATTTGTGGCCTGTAATGGGCTTGTAATAGGAGTAGTCAAAAAACTTGAGTTATCTACCGTGACATTGTGCACATAATATTTTTGAATCTTCATCCTTTTCGGGCCATGAGCCGGTCTTGTTGAATACACGAATTTCTTTTGCACACTTCTCTTTATTATTTAAGTTAATGAGCCTGCTATTTTCGTCAGGACTTAAGCCAACAAATAGATATCATGCTGACATCAACAATGGTTTTGAAACTTTACCAAGTATAATTGGTCATCATGTAATCCAGTATTCCATCTTTTAAAAAAGCCAAAAATAACCATGTGTCTATTATTGACCCGACAAATAAAGTGATACCTACAAAACAAAAACCTGGAGAGGATATATATTCTTTGAAACATTAAATAAAAAGCAATAGTATAAGCCGGCTATTAAGACTCAACATTTAGACTGGCTTTCGAGGCTTAAGTCTTTGCTTCAATGAAGCTAGCGTGATACCCCTTGGTTTATCCACACTCTAACAGCCCGAGACCGACGCTCCTGAAGATTCCCCTTTTATTCCATTGTCATCGTGATTCGTTTGGTTGTCGCATACATCATCGCATCATCCGCATTGCATCGGCACTCCGTTGCCGTCGTTTTTGAAAATTTGCATCCGTTAGTAGTCGCCGGTTCTCCCCGTTGAACATTTCGAGTCCAACCACACACGCACGCGCCCGCGGCACTTCAAAATATTGTTTTAAAAGTGGGTATAAAATATTCTCGGATTGGGTCAAAACTTGGCGTGCGGTCTTGTTCTATTGTAGGTGGACCGCCTGCCAAATTTTGTCGCAATAGGAGGTCGTTTGATACCCGAACGGTCGACCATAGCAGTGCCGTCATCGGTTAAATATCACGCATTTTTGGTATTTCAGAAACGCGGTGCCGGGCCGCAAACTTCCCTCTCATCTTAGCCCAACACCCCTCTACATAGCCCACATTAACCCTGCTAGCCCCCTCCGTTTCCGGATCGTCGGATCGAGATCCGAAGGTCCGAAAACGGGCAAAAACCCCACCAAACCCTAAAATCTAGACCCCTGCCTATTTAAGCAGACCTACCCCCTCCTAAATAGACCTTCTCCCATCCCCGCATCGTTTTCCGCGCCGGCTGAACCAGCTGCCGCCACTTGGCAGCCAGCCGACAGGTCGTGCAGCCGCAACCGCCGCTCCAGCCACTCAGCGCGCGCCACTTGGCGCCCACAGTCAGCCCCTCCCCACGGCCATGCGTAGCCTGCAGCAGGCCCGCCCGGGGCCCGATTCGGGCTGAGGCCGCCCGCGCGAGCCGGCTCGCCTGCGCCGCCAGCCAGCGGCCCTCCTCGTGGCTCCTTACGCCGGCGACCGGAGCGCCCGCCGCCGGCCGACCTCCGCCCAGCCGTGCGTCGCCGCCTGCTGTTGTAACCTCGCAGCCCCGCAGCCGCCGGACCCGCCGCCAGCTGCCGGAGCTTGCGATCGCACCCGTCGGCTTCCTCCTCGAGCGCCCATGGCCGCAGCCCCACGAGCAGCTCCACCGCCCCGGGCCCGAGCTCGCTGGATCGAGCTCGGCGTCGCTCCGGCCGATCTGCACGCCACACGCGCCGCACACCCTCTTCCGGCGAGATCCGAGGCCGCCGGCCCCGGATCCGTGCCACCCGAGTCGCCTTGCCGCACTGGCTTCTTCCTCCAGCCATCCTCGCCGTCGCACCGCCATGGCCGGCCCTGCCACTGCCTGCCCGCGGGACAAGCCAGTCCCGGGACTGACGTGACCCTGCAACCAAGCGCGGTACGGAACCGTCCCATCCCATTTCCCCGCGAGTGCAATTTTCACCAAGTCGTTTTGGTGCTGAAAATTCATCATGATTGCATTTTAAGCATGTTATAACTTTGTGCTCGATTGTCCGTTTGATTTGATTCTAATATGTAGAAGTATCAAGAGATTGTGCTCTACATGATTGTGTCACTTGCATGCTCATAGTAATTCATCTAGATGCTGCAAATTGCATTACGAAAGTGCATCTCATCGTAGGTTGCAAAACTGTTATTTAATTCAAACTTTCGTGGATTATTGCATCTAATCGGTAGGTCCTATGCATGTGGTGTCTTCATGAAACTTGCTCTAGGTCATGTCTACTTTGATGCCATGCCTCTGGTTGCTATGTAGTACATCATCATCATGTTCATTTGTTGCTCTCAAGGTGCTTTCATGCTAAAACGGTAATCTGTTAACGTTAAGTTAAGTTTTGCGAGCATCATTTTAAGCAAACCACAACTATTTTGCGCTTGTGCTAATGGAGTTAACTGTAGTATGCCATGTCTAGTTGCTCTTAGTATGTTTGCCATGCCATGGATTCCTTGTGTATCTGTAGTTTTCATCATGCACACATGCTTAATCAATGTTGCTGTTTTGAGGAGTCAAAATAATTCTAAGTCTGAATCTGTTATTTTGTTGCCATGTGATTTGCTATTGATCTAGGAGTCTTTTGTTGTTGCTCCAATGGAGTCTTTTGTTAAGCATGTTATTGACTACCAGGTTGTGCAATTTGTTGCCATGTATACGATTTGCATCATAGTTATATCTGTTGTCCAAAAGGTCAATCTATTAAGAACTGCTGCTCTTGTCTACTATAATTTTCACTAAGTCTGAGAATCTGGTTATTTCAGAATGCCATGTTGTGTTGATGTTTGCCATGAATCTGTGCATAATTTGATGTTGCCATAATGAAAATAATTGTAGTGCATCACGTCCTCTACCATGTTGTTAAGTTTCATGCCAATATATGACCTGTAGCATATAGTTTTGCTGCTGCCAATATGCCTCCGTGATAAAACTGCTCTGTTAAAAATTGTGATTTTCAATACGTCCTAATCTGTTATATTTTATTGCCGTCTTGTGAGGTTATTTCCTAGCGATCCATGCTTCTACTCAATTCTCTGTCATGATATGAATTGCTATGCATCATGTATGCTACATCCCCATGTCTTGTTTGTGCATTTTAGAATCTTGTAGCTTATAGTTGTCATGTGTGCAAAATGTCATGTCGCTATTTTGGGCAGATTATGTCTATAACTTGTGGTGGTTGTTGTGGTTGAACCGTTGCTCGGTTTTGAACATGTCATGTAGGAAACTTGCTTAGAATTCCTTGTAGTTTCATAATATCTTGTTGCATCCATGATTTAACATGCTTGTGGTGATCGTTTGCATGCATTTTGCATTCGAGACATTTTCATCTTGTGTTGATCATATCTCTTACTCCGTAGCTCCGTTTTATACGATCTATATATGCAAAACACTTAGAATTACATGTAGAATCGCATTGTGCATTTTATTTCCTTGTTTAATTAATATAGAACATGATTAGTTCAGATCTGGACCAATTTCTAAATTAACACATGGGGTCGTTTCGGAAATGCTATATGTTGTTTCCGACCTCATTTAATATGCCTAGATGTCTAGTTTACTTATGCTTCACCTCTTGCCATGTTAAACAACATTTAAACTTGCCATGTAAATAAATGAGAGTGAACTAAATGATTCGAACGTGGAGTTTCGTCAATATGCAACTCGTTGCATATTGAGCTTCACTTAATGTGTAGAAGTTGATTGTTGTGCTTTGCCATGTCATGCATAACATGCATCATATTTGATGTGCATCATGTCATGCATATGTTGTGTTGTTTATCATGTGTTGATTGTTGTTTCCGGATTGCTTCTTCTCGATAGAGTTCCGAAGGCGTTCGGAGTGTGAGGATTCGTTCGACTACGTTGGCTCGTCTTCTTCATGGATTTGTTCTTCTTCCAGGCGGGATCTCAGGCAAGATGACCATTGCCCTGGATACCATTACTATCATTGCCATGCTAGATGTCTCGTCTCTATCGCTTGTCTCGCTACCTACCACTTGTTTGTCCAGCCTCCCAAATGCCATGATAAGCCTCTAACCCTCCACATCCCAGCAAACCATTGTTTGGCTATGTTATTGCTTGCTCAGCCCTTCTTATAGCATTGCTAGTTGCAGGTGCAATTGTTTCTATGTGCCAACATGGATGTTTTTGAGATATCACAATACTATGGCTTTTGAATTTAATGCACATATATGCTTGGTAAAAGGTGGATGGCTTGTCCTTTTGCTCGGTGTTTTGTTCCACTTTTGCCGCCCTAGTTACTTGTGTACCGGTGTTATGTTCCATATTGAGCGCTCCTAACATGTTCGGGGTTGTTATGGGGACCCCCTTGATTTTTGTTTTGGGATAAAACTCTTCTGGCAAGGCCTAACATTGGTACTATTTGCTTAATAACAACTAAAATTTGCATAGGGCATGATCAACCCGTGGATAATTAATCAACCCCCGGGCCAGTGCTCCTCATGAGTGTTGGTCCAACCTGTGAACCGCCGGTGGCCGCCATGGGCAACTCTGTGATTGGCCTACCGGAAGTTTGGACAATCCGTCGTGTCCTGAGAATGAGATACGCGGCTCCTATCGGGTTCGTCGACATGCCGGGCGGCTTTGCTGGATTTGTTTTACCTTTCCCGAATGTCTTGTGCGCGGGATTTCGAGGACACTTCGGGCTATCTCAAGGTTGAGATTTTCCATCAGAATTCCGTGAGTACTACGGGTCATCCCGCGGTTGAGGAGTTCCAACGCAGCTTGTGGTTAGTTTGTGATGGATGAGTTGGAGCAACCCTACAGGGTTAAATATTTCATGAGAGCCGTGCCCGCGGTTATGTGGCAACTTGGAAATTTGTTTAACATCTGGTCATATAAAACTTAAAGTAAACTCAAATAAAATACACCAACCATGTGCGTAACCGTGACTGTCTCTTCTCATGATTTCTGAACAAGAGAGAACACGGTGGGGTTATGTTTGACCGTAAGTAGGTGTTCAGGATCACTTACTGATCATTACTAGTTCACGACCGCTTATGCGACGATCATCCCCCCCTTATTCTTGTACTCGTAAGTTAGCCACTCAAATAAATGCTTAGTGCTTGTTGCAGCCTCACCACTTAACCATACCTCACCCATTAAGCTTTAATAGTCATGATACCCTTGGAAATGAGATTGCCGAGTCCCTGTGGCTCACAGATTAATACAACAACAGATGCAGTTACAGGTAATGCGATGCTTTGACGGGAGAGCGATGCTTGTTTGTATTGGAGTTCTTCTTATTCTTCTTCTTCATCGATCATAGGATGGGTTCCAGGCCGGCAGCCTGGGATAGCAAGGATGGATGTCATTTTTATCGTTTGATTTCGTCCGTAGTCGGACCCTGCTCTTCTATATGATGATTGTATATGTTGTTGTATTGATGTGATCTTGATTTAGCTTGTGGCGAGTGTTAGCCAATTCCATATACTCATCTCTTCTTTACATGTACTTCTAATGATATCCATTCTTGCGAAACGACAAGATGCGCTTCTATCCCTTTCGAGGCCCTCGAGCCAAAATAAGGATAGGATCATATCTTGTGCGTTACAAGTTAGTATCAGAGCAGTACCGACCTAGGAGCCCCCTTGATTGATCGAACTTGGCCGAGTCGAGTCTAGAGAAAAACTATTTTGAGTCTAGTTATATATCGGAGAGTAGGATTCTTTTTACTCCTCTTCTATGCTCTGGTGAGGAATCCTGACGTAGGATTTTTAATTCTTCACCTCTTCTCACTAAATTTTTTTAGGACCACGCGGGTATTTTGGAACCTCTATGATATCGATGTGACCGGAACTCTATTCTTGGTGCCTCCCGTACGTATGGATTGGACCCGGGGAGTTGAGCTCTAAGGGGTTCTTGACACATCGCTATCATTCAGTTTCCTTAGTATCTCAGGACGCGGATATTCGAAATTGCTTCAATACTATTCGTGGTGCGAAGAGTGTGGCGGCACCGAGTACTGGGGAGCGGGATCACATGTACTGCCATGATTAGTATCATTCTGATTACGAGGGTCTAAGGTAGATGAATTTCCGTGGTTTCTCTGGTTATGTGTTGACGGATGTGATACACTGGTGGGTAGTATTATTGCTAGGAGTTGAGTGATTTATTCAGTAATTGATCCATGTATCCGTTGGAGCAGATTGCATAACCAGAAAGATTTCGGGAGTTCTTAGGTGGGAATTCAAGTAGTAACCTAGGATTATCCTTCCAGCAAATACAAATGGGTTATGTATTTGTTTCTGGCTTAATTTGCAAGCCACATCCTTTGTTTTGTGTTGGAGTACGGTAATTCGAGTTGCTTCGATGTCAAGTAATGATTTCATATCCTTCCTAAGCGGTGTTCTCATATTCTTATGAGAGTGCTAATCCCTTTTGCTCAATCAAATTGTCTTGTCAAATCTTAATCCTAACCGGTGTGCTTCTCGTCAAGATGACTCAATCCTCTCCAATATTGCAAGATCTATCCTCGTATTTCATCCCGAAGTTCTTTTCATCCGTCTAAGTTGTCTTCTTCTTTTGCCTGCCCTCCCACCCTTTTCTTCAGCGATTAAATTCTCAATCAAGTGCCTTTCTATTCATGTGATACTTCTGCTATCTTGTCTTCCGTGATGTATCCGGTGATTCGTTGGGAAGACGCTCAAGTGCTCAAGTTCATCATTTCTTAGTCTTCATCTTATTTTCCTTTTCGGTGGATTCAATTCAATCTTTCGGTGCTCATCATATCCTTTTCATACTCTAAATGCTCTCCCATGTGGAAAGTTCTTATCCAAGCCTCTCTTGTTTATTCGTCTCTCTCTATTCTATCCGAGTGCTGAAGACAACTCATAAGAATCGTGTTTTCATTCAATCCTTTCAAAGTATTTAGAGCCCTCAACCTTATCAAGTTTTTATTTGTACCGGTGCAATCTCTCTTCCTAAGCAATCATTTCAATGGTGTTTTCTTTGAGTGTGCCCATAACCCACAGGTTTTTCCCAGGATCTTACCTAGCTCTTCTAATCTTTTTCCGGAGATCTCAAGTTCTTTTCCAATGTGACGTAAGAATGATTTTCATCAAGTCATATTCCTTCTCGAAGATCGCTTCTAAATCATTTTCATCATTGGCTCAACATTTCTTCCTTCATCATTCCGGAGTATCTCAGTAATCCATGGTGGTGTTCATCATTGTCTTTCTCAGCTTCGAAGGCCGAAGGAGTGTTTCTCTTAAATCATTGTCCATTCTCTTGAAGGTTCTTGGTTTCAGCTTGTTGCTATCCTCTCAAATTCTTTTCAATCATGAGTAATTCGTTCCATATCTATCCAGAGCATTTGAAGTTGTTTTCATTCCCGATCCACCGAAGGACATCATTTCAGAAGATTTCTTCGCTCTCAGCTTTCAGCTTTCATTCTCAAATTCTTCTCAATTGTTGTCTCTTCGTTCGTACCTCAATTATTCCGGTGCTTCATTCAAGTTTTTTGTTAGTCGGATCATGATCTCTTCGTTCTCATGTATTTCCATTCATTCGTAATATCCTCATTCGTTTCAAATTCTTACCGGTGGTTCGTTCAAGACTTCTTCAAGCTTATGAATCTCTCTTCAATCTTTTCAATAGAATAAATGGTATGCATAATCCGTTGCTTGTCATCATTTAACTTGATGAAGGTTAAGCATAACATAATCTTATTCTTGTTTCATCAAGGTGATTCTAATTCTTCTTCCGGACTGGGTCATGATATCAAATTCTCAATTCTAAGTTGTTCATCTTTTCTTTTTTCCGGAGTTCCAAGTTTTCTCAAGCATCTCTTCATGAAGTTCCATCTAAATCTTTGCAAGGCCTCAATCCTTTTCTTTTCAACCTTCATTTCTTTTGATCATTCTTTTGTATACGGAGGTTCTTCAAGGTGGTTCATCAAGGATCTAAATCATTCTAGAAGTGTTCTTCAATATTTAGTTGGAGGAGCTCAAGTATTCTTTCTCTTGCATTTCAAAATGCAATTCTTTCTCCCTTTTCTTTTGAGGTGGTGTTATAGCATTCTTGATTCATGAGGAGTCTCGAAGAGAATTTGTTTCAAGAATGAGATATTTAAACCCATCATTTCTTCCTTCGAGTTATCTTGGATTTGATTTCACCTAAAGCATTTCCTAAGGATTCTTGCTATCACGGTGCTTGTCAATAATCCAACTTCTCAATCTATCCTCTTGGTGAAAGAAGTTTTGCATGTCTTGTTGCTCGCAATCAATCAATTGCTTTCCATTTGTGGCCGATCGTCACCTCATAATTTTGAGATGGTTGCCATAAGCCCACAACAAGTGTGTTCTTTTCGTTGTTGATGTTCCAACAACTCCGTCCAATTCTTCCTTGCAAGGATGCTTTTCAAATTCAATTGTGGTAGAAGTTGTCATTTCTTTTCTCCGTTCTTTTCTTTGCAATGATCTAGCTTCTATTCTTTTGTTCTGGAGGTCCTCTCTTTGATCCATCAAATCGTTTTGTCAAGATCATGTTCTTCCCGAGAGTGTCCATTTAACCGGAGTGTCATGAAACTCTTTTCAAGTTCTTTCCATCTTATCAAGTTTTGTCTCTCTTTTCTACCGAATTGCTGCCCAAATTTCTTTTGAATTCTTGCTTCTTCCTCGTGCCATTCTCCATCTCTTTGCAACCCTCAAGTTTCATTGGTTTCACTCGTTTGTCAATGAAGCAACTAAGTTTTACCTCTTCCTTTCTTCTTCCTCTTCCCCTTCTCATTCTAAGATCTCAGGTTGAGATCTCTTGTAAGTGGAGGAGAGTTGTAACAGCCCGAGACCGACGCTCCAGAAGATTCCCCTTTTATTATGTTGTCATCGTGCGATTCGTTTGGTTGTCGCATACAACATCGCATCATTCGCATCATCCGCATTGCATCGGCACTCCGTAGCTGTCGTTTTTGAAAAATTGCATCCGTTAGTAGTTGCCGGTTCTCCCCGTTGAACGTTTCGAGTCCAACCACACACGCACACGCCCACGGCACTTCAAAATATTGTTTTAAAAGTGGGTATAAAAAATTCTCGGATTGCGTCGAAACTTGGCGTGCGGTCTTGTTCTATTATAGGTGGACCGCCTGCCAAATTTCGTCGCAATCGGAGGTCGTTTGATACCCGAACGGTCGACCATAGCAGCGCCATCATCGGTTAAATATCACGCGTTTTTGGTATTTCAAAAACACGGTGCTGGGCCGCAAACTTCCCTCTCATCTTAGCCCAACACCCCTCTACACAACCCACCTTAAGCCTGCTAGTCCCCCTCCGCTTCTGGACCGTCGGATCGAGATCTGAAGGTCCGAAAATAGGCAAAAACCCCACCAAACCCTAAAATCTAGACCCCTGCCTATTTAAGCAGACCTACCCCCTCCTAAATAGACCTTCTCCCACCCCCGCAATGTTTTCCGCACCGGCTGAACCAACCGCTGCCACTTGGCAGCCAGCCGGCGGGCCGTGCCGCCGCAACCGCCGCTCCAGCCACTCAGCGCGCCACTTGGCGCCCGCAGGCAGCTCCTCCCCGCGGCCCTGCGCAGCCCGCAGCAGGCCCGCCCGGGGCCCGATTCGGGCCGAGGCCGCCCGCACGAACTCAGCTTGCCTGCGCCGCCAGCCAGCGGCCCTCCTCGTGGCTCCCAGTGCCGGCGACCGGAGCGCCCGCCGCTGGCCGACCTCCGCCCAGCCGTGCGCCGCCGCCTGCCGTTGTAACCTCGCCGCCCCGCAGCCACCAAAGCTCGCCATCGCACCCGTCGGCCTCCTCCCCGAGCGCCCATGACCGCCGCCCCGCGAGCAGCCCCACCGCCCCGTGCCCGAGCTCGCCGGATCGAGCTCGCCGCCGCTCCGGCCGATCTGCCCGCCGCACGAGCCGCACCCCCCCTCCGGCCAGATCCGAGGCCGCCGTCCCCGGATCCGAGTCGCCCCGCCGCACCGGCTTCCTCCTCCGGCCATACTCACCGTCGCAACGCCATGGCCGGCCCTGCCACTGCCTGCACGCGGGACAAGCCCTTCCCGGGACGGGCGTGACCCTGCAACCAAGCGCGATACGGAACCGTCCCATCCCATTTCCCCGCGAGTGCAATTTTCACTAAGTCATTTTGGTGCTGAAAATTCATCATGATTGCATTTTAAACATGTTATAACTTTGTGCTTGATTGTCCATTTGATTTGATTCTAATATGTGGAAGTATCTAGAGATTGTGCTCTACATGATTGTGTCACTTGCATGCTCATAGTAATTCATCTAGATGCTGTAAATTGCATCGCAAAAGTGCATCTCATCACAGGTTGCAAAACTGTTATTTAATTCAAACTTTCGTGAATGATTGCATCTAATCGGTAGGTCCTATGCATGTGGTGTCTTCATGAAACTTGCTCTAGGTTATGTCTACTTTGATGCCATGACTCTGGTTGCTATGTAGTACATCATCATCATGTTCATTTGTGGCTCTCAAGTTGCTTTCGCGTTAAAATGGTAATCTGTTAACGTTAAGTTCAGTTTTGCGAGCATCATTTTAAGCAAACCATGACTATTTTGAGCTTGTGCTAATGGAGTTAATTGTAGTATGTCATGTCTAGATGTTGTTAGTATGTTTGCCATGCCGTGGATTCCTTGTGTATCTGTAGTTTTCATCATGCACACATGCTTAATCAATGTTGCTGTTTTGAGGGGTCAAAATAATTCTAAGCCTGAAACTGTTATTTTGTTGCCATGTTGCCATCTGATTTGATATTGATATAGGAGTTTTTTGTTGTTGCTCCAATGGAGTCTTTTGTTAAACATGGTATTGTCTACCAGGTTGTGCCATTTGTTGCCATGTATAGGATTTGCATCATAGCTATATCTGTTGTCCAAAAGGTCAATCTGTTAAGAACTGCTGCTCTTGTCTACTATGATTTTCACGAAGTCTGAGAATCTGGTTATTTCAGAATGCCATGTTGTGTTGATGTTTTCCATGAATCTGTACATATTTTGATGTTGCCATATTGGAAAGAATTGTAGTGCACCACATCCTCTACCATGCTATTAAGTTTCATGCCAATATATGAGCTGTAGCATATAGTTTTGCTGCTGCCAATATGCCTCCGTGATAAAACTGCTCTGTTAAAAACTGTGATTTTCACGAAGTCCTAATCTGTTATATTTTATTGCCGTCTTGTGAGCTTATTTCCTAGCGATCCATGCTTTGACTCAATTTGTTGTGATGATATGAATTGTTGTGCATCATGTAGGCTACGGCCCCATGTCTTGTTTGTGCATTTTAGAATCTTGTAGCTTATAGTTTTCATGTGTGCAAAATGCCATGTCGCTGTTTTGGGCAGATTATGTCTATAACTTGTGGTGGTTGTTGTGGTTGAACCGTTGCTCTGTTTTGAACATGTCATATAGGAAACTTGCTTAGAATTCCTTGTAGTTTCATAATATCTTGTTGCATCCATTATTTAACATGTTTGTGGTGTTCGTTTGCATGCATTTTGCATTCACGACATATTCATCTTGTGTTGATAATATCTTTTAGTCCGTAGCTCCGTTTTATACGATCTATATATGTAAAATGTTTAGAATGACGTGTAGAATTGCTTCGTGCATTTTATTTCCCCTGTTTAATTAATATAAAAGATGATTATTTCAGATCTGGGCCAATTTTGAAATTAACACATGGGGTCGTTCCGGAAATGCTATATGTTGTTTCTGACCTCATTTAATATGCCTAGATGTCTAGTTTACTTATGCTTCACCTCTTGCCATGTTAAACAACATTTAAACTTGCCATGTAAATAAACGAGAGTGAACTAAATGATTCGAACGTGGAGTTTCTTCAATATGCAACTCGTTGCATATTGAGCTTCACTTAATGTGTAGAAGTTGATTGTTGTGCTTTGCCATGTCATGCATAACATGCACCATATTTGATGTGCATCATGTCATGCATATGTTGTGTTGTTTATCATGTGTTGATTGTTGTTTCCAGATTGCTTCTTCTCGATAGAGTTCCGAAGGCGTTCGGAGTGTGAGGATTCGTTCGACTACGTTGGCTCATCTTCTTTATGGATTCGTTCTTCTTCCAAGCGGGATCTCAGGCAAGATGACCATTTCCCTGGATACCATTACTATCATTGCCATGCTAGATGTCTTGTCTCTATCGCTTGTCTCACTACATACCACTTGTTTGTTAAGCCTCCCAAATGCCATGATAAGCCTCTAACCCTCCACATCCCAACAAACCATTGTTTGGCTATGTTATCGCTTGCTCAGCCCTTCTTATAGCGTTGCTAGTTGCAGGTGCAATTGTTTCTATGTGTCAACATGGATGTTTTTGAGATATCACAATACAATGGCTATTTAATTTAATGCACATATATACTTGGTAAAAGGTGGATGGCTTGGCCTTTTGCTCGGTGTTTTGTTCCACTTTTGCCGCCCTAGTTACTTGTGTACCGGTGTTATGTTCCATATTGAGCGCTCCTAACATGCTCGGGGTTGTTATGGGGACCCCCTTGATTTTTGTTTTGGGATAAAATTCTTCTGGCAAGGCCCAACATTGGTACTATTTGCTTAATAACAACTAAAATTTGCATAGGGCATGATCACCCCGTGGATAATTAATCAACCCCCGGGCCAGTGCTCCTCATGAGTGTTGGTCCAACCTGTCAACCGTCGATGGCCGCCAGGGGCAACTCTGTGATTGGCCTGCCGGAAGTTTGGACAATCCATTGTGTCCTGAGAATGAGATACTCGGCTCCTATCGGGATCGTCGACACGCCGAGCGGCCTTGCTGGATTTGTTTTACCTTTCTCGAACCTTTTGTGCGCGGGATTTCAAGGACACTTCGGGCTATCTCAAGGTTGAGATTTTCCATCGGAATTCCGTGAATACTACGGGTCATCCCGCGGTTGAGGAGTTCCAACGCAGCTTGTGGTTAGTTTGTGATGGATGAATTGGAGCACCCCTGGAGGGTTAAATCTTTCATGAGAGCCGTGCCCACGGTTATGTGGAAACTTGGAAATTTGTTTAACATCCGGTCATAGAAAACTTAAAGTAAACTCAAATAAAATACACCAACCGTGTGCGTAACCGTGATTGTCTCTTCTCGTGATTTCTGAACGAGAGAGAACACGGTGGGGTTATGTTTGACCGTAAGTAGGTGTTCAGGATCACTTAGTGATCATTACTAGTTCACATCAGTTTATGCGACGATCATCCCCCTTATTCTTGTACTCGTAAGTTAGCCACTCAAATAAATGCTTAGTGCTTGTTGCAGCCTCACCACTTAACCATACCTCACCCATTAAGCTTTAATAGTCTTGATACCCTTGGAAATGAGATAGTTGAGTCCCTGTGGCTCACAGATTACTACAACAACAGGTACAGGTAATGCGATGCTTTGACATGAGAGTGATGCTTGTTTGTATTGGAGTTCTTCTTCTTCTTCATTGATCATAGGATGGGTTCCAGGCCGGCAGCCTGGGATAGCAAGGATGGATGTCGTTTTTATCGTTTGATTTTGTCCGTATTCGGACCCTGCTCTTCTGTATGATGATTGTATATGTTGTTGTATTGATGTGATCTTGATTTAGCTTGTGGCGAGTGTAAGCCAATTCAATATACTCATCTCTTCTTTACATGTACTTGTAATGATATCCATTCTTGCGAAACGACAAGATGCGCTTCTATCCCTATCGAGGCCCTTGAGCCAAAATAAGGATAGGATCATATCTTGGGCGTTAAACTCACTTTCTGTAAGCCGGCTCTCACGTGACTTAAGCCGGCGTTTTAACCTTGATAAGTGCAGGGTCCATATGGATTGACTTATCAAGAGTGCACCGGTTCACCTTTTCGGAGTAGCATCAAGCAGACATGCATGTGTAACCAAGTTATATAATGGCATATGCCGGGTCAAAAGGGATGTTAATAGATAAACTCGATGAGTTGGAAGCCCCCAGGTGACCTATGATCAAAGAATAAAGACTCATACACAACTATTGGAATGAAACGACATAGACCCCGAATTCGAGGGTGTCGGCTTTATTATATTGACCATATATATACATGAGTATGTACAATGAATTGGAGGCAATGGTTCTAAGTGTAATAAGGCCGAAGATGAGCAATATTCCATGGCCTGTTTGTTTCCTCCTCACAGGTACGTGATTTTTGTGCTCACGTGTGTCAACAAGATAATATGACCCATTGTTGAGATTCTTGTTGACGAGAAAATGCCCTTCCCATGGTGGTGATAGCTTATGCATGCATGTTTGGTCTTTAATCAAACGGATCCCTAAGTCACCTTCCTGGAAAGTCCGTCTACGAACTCTACGGCTGTGATAGGGACGTAGGTCTTGCTGATAGATAGATGATCATGGTGCTGCAAGATTGTGTTCTTCCCCCAACACGTCTAGAGATTCCTGACGAGCTTGTTTATTATCAGCTTCGACATAAGCAGCTACGCTGGGCGAGTCATGACGGATGTCGCTTGGTAAGACAGCTTCTGCTCCATAAACCAGGGAGAAAGGTGTGTAACTCGTGGACCTATTGGGAGTAGTCTGTATGCTCCAAAGCACTGCGGGGAGTTCCTCAACCCAACAGCCAGGAGTTCGTTCCAGCGGAACTACAAGTCTTGGCTTGATTCCACGTAACATCTCCTTATTAGCTCTCTCAGCTTGACCATTGGATTGTGGATGTGCGACTAAGGATACATCAAGCCGGATATGCTCATGTTGGCATAACTGTTCCATTGCTCCCTTGGATAAAATAGTGCCATTATCTGTAATGATGTTGTTTGGATAACCAAAACGAAAAATCAGCTTTTTCAGGAATTTTACTGCTGTCTCGGCATCGCAATTGCTGATTATCTCTGCTTCGACCCACTTGGTGAACTTGTCAACTGCCACCAGGAGGTGAGTCTTTTTGTCTGAAGACATCTTGCAAGGGCCTACCATGTTGTCGGTGTCAAAACTGGCAGATCTCGGATAGGGGGTCCCGAACTATGAATCTAGGATCGATGGTTAACATGGGACGAGGGAGACGATGTTTACCCATGTTTGGGCCCTCGTGAGGAGGTAAAACCCTACGTCATGCTTGATTGTATTGATGAGTATGATGGTTACAGAGTTGATCTACCTCGAGATCAAATGAGCTAACCCTAGATGAGTTGCCTTGTCCTCCTATGAACTAAGCCCCCTGGTTTATATAGACACCAGGGGTACCTAGGGTTACACATGGTAGGTTTCCATCCAAGCATAGATACGCCCATTCCCTCTGTCTAGTCTTGGAGGTCACGCCAAGTCTTCGGGGCCTCTCCTTCCGAACACGGGATTGTCAGTTCGGCCTTCTAACAATTGCCATAGAGTGGCCCACCGTGTTGGCCCACCAGAGGTGAACCAACAGCCCGAGTACGCCTTAGTCCTGGACACCCTCAGTAGCCCCCGAACTAACCTCCAACGCTGGGCTTCATGGCACCCAATTGCTTCATATGTCTAGAGTGTCTGGATTGCGGGGTGAGTTCCTCTCTTCCCTTCATACTCGGTTGATCCTAGTCCGGCCGCCGATGACTCCTCTGAACATACATTACTTACCTCGAAGGCCAAACGCTTGAGTATGAACAGTGCCTCCCCTGACAACCTTTCTGACGAAAAGCCAGGATAGGCCGCGGCCACATAGCCAGTTACAAGAACAGTATTCGCGGTTCGAGGCCGCCCTTTTATTGGCACGTCTTATTGACACGAAGATCGTGCCCCATTTTTCACGGCATACGATTAATGATTTGGGCTATCCCACACGTGCATAACGGAGCGGTTGCTTCGGGAAACGACGCAGCCTGCGGCACAGTAAGAGGGCGCTTGGTATTACGGCCTTCCATAAAAGGGATAAAAGTACCCAAAGCCTCCCCACGCTCCTCAGATTCGCTCTCTCAACCTCCTTTGCTCCAAGCACACAGATCTAATCTTCTTCCAGCTCCCTCCAAGACACCCTTCCCCCTTCCCCAAGCTTGGCCATGGATGGCTCAGGTTCACAAGGCAAGTGGGAGCCTCGTGTGTCACCGAGGACGACATCCAGGAGCTACAGCGGGCCGGCTACCTACCAGTCGATGTCGTCCACCGCGCCCCCGAGGAGGGCCAGGTGGTACCCACGCCAAAGCCCGGAGAAAGGGTGGTGTTTATTCCCCATTTCATCCGGGGACTGAGCTTCCCATTGCACCCCTTTGTAAGGGGCCTGATGTTCTTCTACGGGTTAGACTTCCACGATCTTCCCCCAAACTCCATCATGCACATATCGGCCTTCATCGTCGTCTGCGAGGACTTTTTGTGGGTCCAGCCGCATTTCGGCTTATGGCTGAAGGTCTTCAATATCAAGCCGAAGACCGTAAACAGCTAGCATGCGAATTGCGGAGGGGCGGTGATCAGCAAGCTCCCGCGGGTTCAGTGGCCGCAGGGCACCTTCATCAACACCGTCAAGGTATGGCAGAAGGAGTGGTTCTACATCACTAAACCACGAGCCGCAGACTGGGCGGCACCTCCCGAATTTAGATCCCGACCCCCCATGAGGCTGACCTCATGGATCAAGAAAGGCCTAGACTGGAGGCAGCTACGGAAGTGAAGTTGCTGCAGAAACGCGTCACGCAGATGCTGGAGGCTAACGTCGAGCTGACCAACGTCGTCCAGGTCATGCTCCGCCGCCGTCTCCTCCCCTGTCAAAATCGAGCTACCCCGATGTGGGCCCACAAGCTTGATGATCCTCCAACCGTGCGCAAACTGTTCCGCACTACCAAGGAGAAGCTGTGGAAGGCTCTATTCAATCCTCAGAAGGGTTGGCCGGTCGAGGAGGAAGACACCGGCCTGGACGCTGAAAACCCTCTGCTCAAGCTATAGCAAAGTCTACATTTTTATCCTCGGATTCTACCTTGTAACAACGGATTAATCTTCTTCTTCTTCTCCTTCATAGAAATGGCTGGACAAGGCCTTGAAGATCAATGGCCCAGCCCCGCTGCCCGAAGATCCCAGATCGGCTGTGTTGACGGTGATGCTGGTCATGGCGCCGTATTCGGCACCCGAGAAGAAAGAGAAGAAGAAGGGCAACAAGAAGGAGGCCCGAGAGGGTCTCCGCACAAGAGGTCCTCCGGACACTAGGTCCGGGGAGACCCAGGCCTCCTCCGCTCACGAGGAGGAAAACCTAGAAGAAAGGGGTGAGGCCGACTCCCCCCAGACAAGGAAAAGGGCGACGTCTGTCGATGTTGAGGAGGATTCGGCTCCCCCCATCCCGAAGAGATCCTGCAGGGCCAAAGTGGTCCTGCCTGATGATAGCCCGGATTCCGATGAGGAATCCGAGATCTTCGAGAGGATACCTCGACGGACCCCCAGGGTCAAGCCCCCGGCCTAGAGGTACCGAAGACGGATCCGGAGACCTCCAAGCCTCCGATGCCGACGACTCTGCCTTCTCAAGAAGGGGGAGCGGAAGTGCCGTCACCTGTGCCGCCCGTGATGGGGCAGGCCACAACCGGGTGGCCAGCTATGATGGAGGAGGCCTTGCGTAGCTTCTGCATCGCCGAAGATCACCGCACCCTTATGGGTGCGGTTCTGCAAGGCATTCACTCCGTTGATAGCGGACTGAATGAGGCCTTCGGCGGTCTATTGGCGGGCTTCAAGGTAAGCCATGTAATGCTATTTTCTCAAGGATAAATTAATTTGTGATGTTTATATATCCCGTATAGGTATAGTAGCCCCCGAGCCGTGGGTGAGTTGGAAAAACTTATCCGGGGATCAGAGAACCTAAAGTCACGAGCAAAGCAATTCATGTCCCTTGAAAATTGATTGGTTCTAGAGATGATTTGGCAAAGGTGTCTAGGACCAATAGCTCGGAAGTGTGTTTACCACAAGTTTGCTTTGCAGGCCTCGTCTTCAGCGGCGGCTGCCAATGACATGGAACTAGCCGAGCTGAACCGGAAGCTCAAGAGCTCCGACAAGGAGCTTGACCGTCTGAACAAACGGTTTGATGAAATGCAAAGTAAGTTTGAATTATACCGCGAGGACCCTTTATCATCCTCATTAATTGAGGTTTTCGCGTTTTCATTCCTGAGATCTGGCTTCCCATTGTGTTTGTAGCCGTGAATTTTGAGGTCGAGAACCTTAAGGCTGAGCTGGAGAGGGCCAAGCAGGATGCCGTCGATCATAAGATGGTGGCCGAACGAGCGGCTGCCGAATTGAGCTCCATGAAGGTTGCCAGTGACAAGCATGAAGCTCGGGTGGCCGAGGTGCAGCGGGATCTCCAAGATGCAACACCAAGTACGAGGCCCTCAAGCAAAAGACAAAGGACCAAGAGGCCGAGCTGTCCTCGCTGTCCTCCGAGCTTAAATCAGAGCGTGTAGATAGGCGGTCTTTTGAAGAAGAACTTCGCCAAGTCAGGATGATCGCGGATGGTAAGCCGTACTTACTACAATGTGCCTTTGGTGGTAACATGTTTGCTCGTCTCACACGGCTGTGGCATTCCTCAGGCGCCTTTACGGATCTCCCGAGGAGTGCGGCGGACGCGGCCAAGCACTTTGCGACTCGGGATGGGGATGCGGAATAGAGACTGTTCTAGGAGCAATTTCAGACCCCGGAGCCCCGTCCCCTTCTCAGCTATCAAATGAAGCAGCTAATGGAGCTGCAGAGGATGGCGGAGCCTGCCCTGAAGGACCTTTGCATTCGGCTGTAGCCTACGGAGCCAGTACCCAGCAACTATTTTGGCCTGGTGTAGAAGCTTTGCGATGCCTCGTCCTAAATTGAGGTCCTGGAGCGCTCCATATGCATTGAGGGGGCTCGGATGGCCTTTGCAAGGACCATGATGCATTGGACAGGGATGAAGCCGCTCGAGATGGCTACTGCGCCCCCGCCTCCTGGGAAGGAGCATAGGCGCCCCGAGTTGTACTTCGCCACTGCGATGGAGGGTGCTCGATCGGTAAAGACCCAATGCCCCAAGGTTGTGATTTACGAATGAACACATTATTGTATGCCCAATGAACACGTCGTTTTATAATGTGTATGCACGGTTTATCATGCTTTTGAGATTTGTATTATTTTGACTCCTGTGTGGCCGTTTGAAACTGAAAGTTGCCAGTCGTCGGATTTAGCCCCCATGTAAATATTACAAGAGGTGTTCCGACCTCCGCGACTTTACCCTTGGCCGAAATATCGGAGCCCGAAGGTGGTGGTGCAAGAGGGGGGAACAAGGCAGTCGGTCAATGTGGCTTTAGTGCTTTCACTTAGCCGTAGGAGTTTGACTGCGGGGGCTAGTAACTAGCCCCTAGTGTTCTGTGATATTCGGATATACCAAGTTTTAAAACCATTACCACACGGTCTGTGAAGGTACAAACCCTTCGTATGACATGGATTAACCTCCATCGATTTTGAGTTTGACACTTGTACTTGGATCGCAGACTGGTTCTCGCTTATTATGACAGTCGGTTTTCGGCTTTCTCCATTGAGGTACTTGACCAGGCGAGCTGGAAATACAATCGCAGTGGTTCTCTGTTTACCCTTTTAACCGAACTAGCGGAACGTAAGAGGGTAAACACAGGAGCCGGGCAACCCAACCTTTGACCCAAGACATAATTCGGAACCGATTCATATAACGCAATATCCGAGACGTCGAACATATGGAGAATAATGCCGGGATGATGCTTGGGGCAAGTTTGGTAGTCAAGCCCTCGGTCTATTAGCCGATTGCATCTAACATGTACCGAACAGTTTTGTTTCCGGAGGCGAGAAGTGGGAAAACACTTTATAAAATGCCATGAACAGACCATAAAAGACAATCTTTATATATGATGAATTTTTACAATTCATATGACGGACGCAACTGTTACAGGTATTTTGTTTAGAAACAAACTTCTACAAAGGGAAGGTTCACTCGGGGTTCTTTATAGGTGGCTTGATGTCCCTGGCGTGTCCCGATGCGCCTCCGCTCCTTTGCTCTTGTGGGGTTGTGTGCTCCCTTAAAGGTGGTTTCTATCGGCGAACGGACCTTTGACAGAGGTGCATGAAAAATCGCCGCAACATATGTGAGCTTGATGCTTGCAAGGTCCTTGATGGCGCCTGCTATGTTGAGAGTAGTTCGGTCGAGCCGGCCACTTGGTTTTGATAGTGTGTCCCCCCTACCTGCCCATGGTATTTTAAGAGCAAAATTGTGCCTTCTAGGTACGTACCTGATGGGTAGCGGGGCCATGTTGTCGGGGGCGCATCCCTATTTGTGTTGAGCAGGGGATTTCTCAGGGAGATCGGATCGAGCTCGGGCTCGCTTGTTCGCCTGTCGCAGCTTGACGTCTGGTTGGGGCCTCGGCGCCTCGATGCTGGACTGGAATTCGGCTGCTAATGCCGATGTGTGTTCCTCGGTCCGGAGCGAGCATTCCGTATTTCCGTTGACGGTGATGACCCCCTTGGTCCAGGCATTTTGAGCTTCGGGTATGCGTAGTGGGGAATGGTGTTAAAGCGAACGAACGTTGTACGGCCGAGCAGTGCATGATAGCCGATGCGGAAAGGGACAATATCGAAGATCAAGTCTTCGCTGCGAAAGTTGTCGGGCGAGCCGAACACTACTTCCAGCGTCAAGGTACCCGAGCAGCGCGCTTCGACACCAGGGATGACTCCCTTGAAGGTAGTGTTGCTGGGTTTAATTCTTGAAGGCTCGATACCCATCTTATTCACCGTGTCTAAGTAAATCAGGTTAAGGCTACTTCCTCCGTCCATAAGGACTCTAGTGAGGTGGTACGCGACGATGATGGGATCTAGTACAAGGGCGGCCGAGCCTCCATGATGGATACTGGTCGGGTGATCCCTACGACCGAAGGTGATCGGGTAAGCCGACCATGGGTTAAACTTCGGGGCTATGGGCTCTACGGCATAGACCTCCCGAAGGGCGCGTTCCCTCTCCTTTTTTGGTATATGTGTGACATATATCATGTTAACAGTTTTTACCTCAGGGGGGAATTGCTTCCGCCCGTCATTGCTCGGGCCGTGAGGCTCTTCATCATCCTCACTGCGCGGGCCCTTGCTCTGCTCCTCGGCTGCGAGCTTGCCGGCTTGTTTGAATACCCAACAGTTTCTGTTGGTGTGGGTGGCCGGCTTGTCTTGTGTGCCGTGGATCTGGCAGGGCCTATCCATGATTTTTTTGGAAAGCGGTAGGTCCATCCCTGTTCCCTTTGGAGGGCTTCTTCCGTTGTCCGGATTTGGAATTGTGGAAACCGGCGTTTACGGCCGTGTCTTCTGAGTCGCCGTTGCTATGGCGGCGTTTGTTTTTATTGCGCCTTTGCTTCCCGTTACCATCCCGAATTTCAGAGGTGTCGGGGTCTTCGGGATTGTGGCTTCGATGAGCTAGCTAATTGTCTTCGCCCGCGCAAAAGTGAGTCATAAGTGAGTTGAGGGCAGACATTGTTCTCGGCTTATCCTGGCCGAGCTAGCAAGCTAGCCATTCATCCCGGATGTTGTGTCTGAACGAGTCTATTGCCTCGGCGTCCGGACAATCGACGATCTGGTTCTTCTTAGTCAGGAACCGATTCCAGAATTGCATGGCTGATTCACTGGTTTTCTGGACGACGTTGCTTAAGTCAGAAGAGCCTGGGGGCTGAACATAAGTGCCTTGGAAGTTAGATCGGAAGGCGTCCTCGAGCTCCTCCCAACTCCCAATGGAGTTTTCAGGGAGATTGTTTAACCAGTGCCAAGCTGGTCCTTTTAGTTTGAGTGTTAGGTATTTGATAGCATGGAGATCGTCTCCTCTGGCCATATGAATGTGAAGGAGCAAGTCCTCGATCCACACGGCCGGGTCCGTCGTTCCGTCATATTGTTCTATGTTTACGGGTTAAACCCTTCGGGGAACTAGTGCTACATGACCTCGTCTGTGAAACACGGTGGGTGTGCGGCACCTCTAATCCGGGCTATGTCACACGGGAAGTCAGCTGTTGTCTGGGCCCAGTATTGTTCCCGGTTTCTGTGGTTGCGGTCGAGCCACGATTGGTAGCCATCCCGTCTAGCGGGAGAGTATCCCCTAGATCCGTAAATGGATCGAGTGTGACCTACTCTATAGTCCAGGTCCTGTCGTGGATCATATCGATTCTCAGGCTATGCTGGCCCCTTTCCTCTCCTACGAGGCGATGTGGGCCGGTATTCGGCGTCTCCAGCTGCCCAGTCCAGTCCTCGAGGGGGGTGGTCCAGCTGGTCATACAGAGCATGCCTGGGAGATTCGGGCTCGAAGGCCTCGTCATTGAATTGCGGCAGCAGGCGCCGGTGCGGGTAACTCTTGTTTTGATCTAGCCGCTCAGTGCCAAACCCTTCTTCGGCTGCCAGGACTTTCGTCCATCTGTTGTTGATGGTGTTTTGTTCGGCTTTGAGCTGCTGCTGCTTTGCCTTTAGGCTCCGAGCGGTGGCTGTGAGCTGCCGCCTGAATCGTTCTTGGTCCTCAGAGTTTTTGAGGACGGTGAAGTCTTCGGCTTCGATGCTTTCCTCCTCCTTGGCGGGGGGGGGGGGGGGAGGTAATTGTCGTCCTCGGAATCATTGAGGTCCTCGGCGTCCTGTTGATCCTCGAGCCTCTCCGGGTCCTCTAGGGGCTCCTCGGGGGCTTCGGGGTCGCTGAGGCCTCCGGGGTGTCAATTTCCCCGGTGCCTACAATGTCTTCCCTTCCCTTGTTTGTCTTGGATCATTTGCCTTGTTTCCGGCATTTTGACGCTTCGTCGGAATTGTCGCCATTCTTCTTGGGGGTGTGGTTGTCCCTATCATCAGGGGTGTCCACCATATAGACATCGTAGGTGGAGGTGGCTGTCCACCGCCCAGTTGTCATAGGGGCGGGGGCACTGATCTCTTCATCCATGTCTTCTGCCTCCTCAGAGGCGAAGTCCAACATGTCGGTTAAATCTTCGACAGTGGCTACTAAGTGGGCTGCGGGTGGGCCGTAAAATTCCTCGTAACCGGCCTCTAAATCGACCGGAACGTGGGAGGTCGGATCATCCTCGATTGTCATTGATTGGATCCGGTCTAGAGCCTCGTTCAACCATGAGAGGTCGACCGGATCAGTTTCCCGGGGGCCCTTGGAGCTAAATTCCAGGGCGTCTTCGCGATGGGCGTGTTCGGCATGGACAAAACCCTGGTACTCAGGTACTATCAACGGATCCGAGCTCAAGGCTGGTCCTTTGACGGGGATAGATCTGAGGGTTGAGCCGGATAGAGGACCCAAACTTAAATCTCCGGCAATTTCGGGCCCGTCGGACGAAACCGAGGGCCCACCAAGAAACAGATCGCCACGGGAGTCGGCGGTGAACTCTAGGCCCCTGAACCTGATCTCCTGACCGTGAGCGAAATTTCCGATCTGGTCTAGATGGCCGGTCGAGTCAGCATGCAGTACAATGCTGCAGAATGCGAAGATCTGTCCAGGGACAAAGATGTCCTCGTTACAGACCTGTTCGCTGATGATTAGGCAAGCCATCGATCCACCGGTGATCTCACAGCGGAACTCTCAATGAAAGCACCAATGTCGGTGTCAAAACCGGGAGATCTCTGGTAGGGGGTCCCGAACTATGAATCTAGGATCGATGGTTAACAGGGGATGAGGGAGACAATGTTTACCCAGGTTCGGGCCCTCATGAGGAGGTAAAACCCTACGTCCTGCTTGATTGTATTGATGAGTATGATGGTTACAGAGTTGACTTGTCCTCCTACGAACTAAGCCCCCTGGTTTATATAGACACCAGGGGTACCTAGGGTTACACATGGTAGGTTTCCATCCAAGCATAGATACGTCCATTCCCTCTCTCTAGTCTTGGAGGTCACGCCAAGTCTTCGGGGCCTCTCCTTCCGAACACGGGATTGTCCTGTCGTTCGGCCTTCTAACAATTGCCACAGAGTGGCCCACCGTGTTGGCCTACCAGAGGTGAATCAACGTCCCAAGGACCCCTTAGTCCTGGACTCCCTCGCATGTCAAGCCCCCATACTGAAAATGGCCAAGTGATTGGAATCATCCGTAATTCATGAGTCAGCACATGAGCCTGCCGTGCAAACTTCTAACAACCATCGCACTTCCGCACAATGTCCTCAGCACCGGCGTGAGCTGTAAGCCAATAAAAACCATGGTGAAAAGCTTTAGCCACAAGTGATCTTGAGCCGGCATGATGACCACAATCACCTGTGTGGATTTCATTGAGAATCTCAAAACCTTCTTGAGGGGCAACACAACATTGAAATACACCTGTCATACTTCGTCGGTGTAACTCGCCATTAATGATAGTCATGGAGTTGGAGCGTGTGATGATATGTCGGGCGATGATGTCCTCATCTGGGAGCTTGCCATGAGTCAAATAAGCTGGATAGGGAAATGTCCAATCAGGAATAGTATGAAGAGCAGCCACCAGTTGTGCCTCTGGGTCGGGAATAACGATATCTTCTTCCGATGCCAATTTAACGGAAGGATTATGAAGGACATCAAGGAAGACGTTGGGAGGTACCTGCTTTCATTGAGAACCTAGGCGCAACAAAGCGTCGGCAGCTTTATTGAGTCGGTGATCAATATGATCAACTTGGTAACTCTTGAAATGATCAGCGATGACAGTGACTATGGGCCGATAAGCTGCCATAAGGGGGTCCTTTTAGTCCCAAGTCCTAGAAACTTGCTGCGCAACCAAATCTGAGTCGCCCAAACATCTGACCCGGCTTAAATTCATTTACTTGACACGCGGAGCCCATGGAGGAGGGCCACATATTCAGCTACATTATTAGTACAGGGAAACATGATCCTTAAAACATAAAAAAAATTATCACCTCGTGGAGAAGATATGCAACTCCAGCCCCCGAGCCTTCCAATTGTCATGAACCAACATAGTGTATCGTCGAGTACGTGTAATCTGGCCATTCCTCAGGTAATTGCAACTCAGTCCAATCATTGATGAAATCCACCGATGCCTAAGATTTGATCGCCGTCCAAGGCACATACTTAACATGATGTGGTCCAAGCTGGATTGCCCATTGAGCCACCCGGCCAGTGGCCTCTCGATTCTGGATGATATCCCTGAGAGGAGCTGAACTGACCACAGTAATTTTATGCTCCTGGAAATAGTGCTTCAATTTGAGACTAGCCATGAAGACGTCAAATACCAGTTTTTGCCAGTGCGGGTATCGCTGTTTGGACTCTGTCAAAACTTCGCTGATATAAGAAACTGCCCTTTGTATTGGATAGTCCTTTCGGGCCTCCTTCCGTCCACGATAACTGCCACACTCACAGCCTTGTTATTAGTAGCGATGTACAGGAGCATATGCTGTTTAACGAGTGTGGCAGCTAGGATGGGCGGCTCAACCAACTGCTTTTAAGAGGCTCAAAAGCTTTGTCTGCAGCATCATTCTAGACAAAGTTGTTTGTCTTTCTCAATAATTAGTATAGGGGGATTGCCTTCTCACCGAGGCGGCTTATGAACTGGCTTAAGGCGGCAATACGTCCTGCCATACACTGGACTTCATTGACATTGGTTGGCTTAGCAAGCGAGGTCACTGCCTTGATTTTGTCTGGGTTAGCCTCGATTGCACACTCGGACACCAAAAAACCCAGTAACTTGCCTGTAGGAACACCAAAAACACATTTTGCCGGGTTAACCTTCATCTTGTAAACCCGCAGATTGTCAAAAGTCTCCTTGAGGTCGTCTAGCAGAGTCGCCTTCTTCTGGGACTTGACCACAATATCGTCAACATAAGCATGAACATTGCGCCCGATCTGTTTGTGAAGACAATTCTACACGCAGCGTTTGTTAAGAAGCCCCCGCGCTCTTAATTCCAAAAGGCATACACACATAGCAGAAGCTCCAAAAGGTATGATAAAAGCCGCCTTTTCCTGATCCTCAACGGCCATCTTGATCTGGTGATAACTGGAGTAAGCATCTAGGAAGCACAAGCTCTCACAACCAGCGGTAGAGTGGATGATCTGGTCAATTCCAGGAAGAGCGAAAGGTTCCTTAGGACAAGCCTTGTTGAGATCTGTGTAATCAACACACATGGGCCAAGTGTCGTTCTTCTTCAAGACAAGTACTGGATTTGCCAACCACTCGGGATGGAAAAATTTGGTAATGAACCCGGTAGCTAGGAGCCGGGCCACTTCTTCGCCAATAGTCTTTCGTCTTTCCTTGCTAAAATGAAGGAGGTATTGTCGGATAGGTTTCATCTTAGGATCGACATTGAGGAGGTGCCCAGCGAGTTCTATCGGTACACCAGGCATGTCAGAAGGTTTCCATGCAAAAATATCCTGATTCTCATGGATGAACTCGATGAGCACATTTTCATATTTGGGATCCATGCCGGTCCCAATAGTGAACTGTTGAGAGGAATCTCCTGGAGTGAAATCACTTGCTTGGTGTTATTGTCCGGCTTAAATTTGAGCAAGGGGTTAGGCTTCGTGGTGGGCTTTTTCAAGGGAGTCATATCCACTTGGTCAACATTGGTTGTGTAAAATTTTAACTCTTCTGCTGCACATGCTAACTTGGCATAGGCTGCATGTCCCACCTCACACTATTGAGCGATTTTCCGGTTACCATCGATTGTGATGGTTCCGTTAGGCCCTGGCATCTTAAGCTTGAGATAGACGTAACGAGGTCGTGCCATGAAGCGGGCATAAGCCAGCCGTCCAAAAAGGGCGTGATAAAGGCTCATGATTTTGACAACCTCAAAAGAGAGAGATTCGCATCGGTAGTTGAACTCTGTGCCAAAAGCAACATCTAGCTTGATCCGCCCAATTGGATATGTTGACTTCCCTAGGACAATTCCATGAATGACTATGGAGGAGGGCTGCAGTTCTTGCTCCGACAAGTTCATCCGTCTGAACGTGTCGTAATATAAGATATTGATGTTGCTTCCCCCGTCCATAAGTACCTTTGTTAGCATATAACCTCCAACTTGAGGTGCCACCACCAGAGTGAGGCCGCCCGGATTATCAACTCAGGGGGGATGATCATCTCTGCTCCAATTTATTGGTTGCTCTGACCAATTTAAGTATGTGGGAACAGTCGGCTCAACCATATTGATAGCTCTTCATTGAACCTTGCGATCGCGCTCACAAGTACTCGTTGTGAACACATTATCCTGCCCATTGTTCAACTGTTTAAGGTTGCTCTGAAAACCAGCTTCATTGCTATGTTGCTGGCTACCCTACCGAGAACAGTGATTTCCACTGCTATTATTACTAGAACCTTGAAAACCAGCCCCCTGAGTCGCCTGATCCGTGGAAACCAGAATTCGGGAAACCACGCGATGAGCCAGCTCCTGGGAACCCGGCCCAGACTAGCCGGTGCCGGGTCGTCCCTGGTGTCCGCCGGCGCCGCCTCCGTGGTGATTCTGATAAGCCTGATTTCAAAATTCCTGCATGATAAAGTAGTTTTCCCACAAGTGGTTGGCTAGCTTATCTGGGAAATTATGTTTGGGACAAGGGCCTTTAAGCGCTTCATCGTAATTACGAGGCTTGTTCCCATTATAAGACCTGCCAGAATTGTTGTTTCGTCGCTTACAGTTGAAGCCGGTGTTGATCTTCACGACAAAATCCGATCCTTCTTCTGGATGCTTGCGCTTAGCAACCATGATTTCCATTATGTCCCGAGTTGTTCTGCTGGTGAACCTTTGCACCATCGTTTCTCTTGCCTTTGCCGGACTTGTCCTTATCGAAACTAGGATCCTTAGTGCTATCTGACTCAGCATACCTAGTAAGGACATCCATGAGGTCTCTCATGTCTTGAACCTTCCGCTTAAGGCGCCCAAGCTTTGGGCGAGAGACTGGAAGTGACACTTTTTCTCCAGAATTAAGATAGCCTGAGCAGCTGTTATACTGTCGGAGGAGTGAATGATCTCCATGACCCAGCGAGTCCAGTGATGGGTAGACTCATCCGTACGTTGGACACAATTCTGCAAATCAACGATCATTATTGGGCGTTTGCATGTTACTTGGATATCTTTGATGAGGAGTTCCTTCAACTCTGCCCAAGTACTGATTGAATTGGGAGGTAAGTTTTTCAACCATGTGCGAGCCGGACCATCCAGCATCATGGTTAAGTAGTTGGCGCAAACCACATCACCGACGTCCAGCATGTTGTCCGGGGTGTGATCCATGACGATCTATGGGACCAGCAGGGTCCCTTTATGGTTTGGCAGGGGCGTCGAGTACATGAAGAGCATCAGTCGGCCATGGCTACGCGCAGGGTTTATACAGGTTCGGGCCGCTCGGGAGCGTAAAACCATACGTCATGTATGTCTTGTTTGTATATCTAGGTCCAAATACAGCAGCGCAGCCACTCGGCAAGGGTGCTCTAGGAGTGCAGCTACGCGTACAAATGGGCAAGGTGTCGACCTTTGTCAAGGTAGCCATGGGCCTCCGTTTATAGTTCAAGGGGTTTCCACAAGGGCTACAATGGTCATTTACTAGGTGTACAGTGTGTTCTTACAGCTACAGGGACTGTCGTCAGAGTGGTAGTGGGAAATACCTAACTCTGATTGACTAGGACAGGCGCATTGAATGCACCGTGAGGTGGCACACTGGTGACGTTTCCCGGCAAGGATTGCCTCTCCTTCTGTGCCGTCCGCCCAGCTACCTCTTATTCTTCTGCCACGCCGCGGGACGGGTGGCAATGAAGCTGCAACAGGCCCACCACTGTAGCCATGTGCCCTGGCCAGCTTCGCCTGCCGGCCTGCCCGCTCGACACCTCATCCGATGTAGGCAATCGTTCCTGGGGAGGTGGAGCGGCATCCTGGCAGGTTGGAAGCTTGCCGGGGACGCCCGTGGGCGGGCTACTCCGCCAAGTGAAGGGCCTGGCCGCCTTGCTTCGGTCTTGGCTTTGGTTTTCCTTGGAGGCTGGTGCGAGCCCGGCAAGAGGTTGCCGGTCTGAGGCGGTTGCCCATGCATAAGTCTGGGTACTAGGGACCCCCAGTTCTTAGTACACCGACAGTAGCCCCCGGGCCTAGGCCATACACGTGCACGCGTCGTTGTTGGGCTAGACCCAAAACAGTGCACGGGCATGGGCGCCTGCGTTTCCCGACGGTTATGATGACCTTTACTGACCTTTCCCACGATGTGAATTTACCGCGGGTAACGACATTGGTGAAGAGGGGCGGTCGCCCAAGCAACACGCTTGACAGTGAGCGGTCACGTCGATACACGGGCGGCCAGCCCCCTGGCCTTTCTTTGGGTAAACAGCGGGGGAAATGATGGAGCGCCCGCCCGCCCCTCTCCATTTAGTTGGCGTCGTTCCCCCTTCCGCCTTGGCTACACCTTGGGTGACATGTGGCACGCGCGGCGCTCGCCATTGGACGGTGAGGGCGGTTGCTTATGTCGTGGGTGTATGAGCGTGCACTCATTATGGTCCACGAAGAGTCAGCCCCTCTTCTTCGCCTTTGGCTTGGCCCTATAAATAGGGAGGGGTTGAAGAGGGTGCTGCTCATCCGTGACTCCGTGCTCTTCCCCAGCTACTTGGTGCTCCTTCCTTCTTCCTTTTGCCACTGCTTCCAGCGCTCTCCCTCTGCGATGGCGAGGGGTCGCGGTCGCGCTCGAGGTCCTAGGGGCGCCGGGAAGGGCAGCCCCCGGAGCCCGATGTACATTGTGGTGACGGCGGCGGAGGTTGGCTCCAGCTCCTGTGGCCGGACGGCGTCCGCGGGTCGCGTGATGGCAGCTCCGTCGGCTCGTGGCGGCCGTGGGGGTCGGGCGGCCCCGCCGAATCGCGGTGGTGGCCACGGTGGTGTACCTCTCCCTCAACCCCATGCAGACATCCACGGGGGAGAGGAGGCACAGGAATTCGTTGTGGCGGTCCCCCACCGTCCTCGGAGCTGGCTGCGCCTCTCTGACCCGTTTTCCCGGGCCATGAAGGGCAAACTGCCCCAGGGGTTATGGCTGCGGGCGGATGGCTACTGCAATGGCCCCGCCTAGGCGGCCATCGACCTGTCCATCGGCAGCGTCATGTTTCTGATGCGGGGGTGGAAATGGTTCGCCCGCTTCGGAGGCTTAGGCTCCGGGCATCTCCTCCACTTCAGGTTCGACGGCACCGCCACGCTTTTCGTGAAGATCTTCGGGGCGTCCGGCGCCCGTTTGGAGTGCTGCACGGAGAGCTCGAGCAGGAGCAACTACGACTCCTGCAGCGATAGCAATGATGACGGCAGCATCTTCGGCATCAAGCGGGAGGAGTCCGACTAGATGCGCATGGCATCGTAGTTAGGGTTTTAGTGATCTAGCAACGAGGCTCCATCTGTGAGGCCTCGTTTCCGGATCAACTGCCACATCGTAGTGGCAGATCTCTTGTCGGCGGCCCACGGGGTCGTAGATGAAGTCATACTCCAACTTGACACCGTCGCTACCGCAGACAAGGTGATACGCCTTCCTCCTCGGAGACAGGCGGGAACGTTATAGGAAGTCGTACTCCGACTTGTCCCCGCTGCCATTGTTACTTGGTTTCGCGCCCTACTTTTGGTTTTAGGTTGTACTCGACGAAGTCCTGAAAGAAAATCAAAGAAAGACGTTGGGTACTTGCTGATATATCAAGGATTTGCCTTGTATGTTGTGCCTCGATCCCTCCTCTCTTTTTTGCGAAAACTGTCTTGCGGTGCCTTTCCGTCCTTTACGCTTGTCGGGGGCCTTTGTCGATGTGGGTTGCCTTATAGAGGGGCGCTTCTAAGGATAGATCCTGATCACCCTCCCGTAGCGCCACTCTCGGCAAGGTTACCTCATCGTCCTCGCCGCGGCTGTCCGGGGTACTGGACATGCTTCCACCCCTCCCACGCAACGATTCCGATAAGGGTCCACCCACGCGCAGGTCTTTCCTTAGGCCGTAGTTCGTAGCAGGGAAAGAGTTTTACTTATCTTTTCCTTCCTCTATCGCCCTTCTTGTCGTGAGGTTGTTGCTCCGAACGCATCCACCCTTGCCGCCCCCTTCTCCCCCCGGGATGACTTGCGTGTGGGGGGAAGGAATCTTGCTTCCTTTTGAGGAAAAGAAAGAAGAGAAAAATTGGGTGCGCTATGGGCTTTTAGCGATTCGATAACGAACTTATGCTGGCAATGAGTTACCGCAATAACCTGCATAATGAAACATAATGTAAATATGTATCTAAGCAGGAGAAAAGTTGTGGGATATCTAGTTTTACTAAGCACACAGGGTCATCACCTGGCTTTGTATAAATGATTACACGCATTGCTGCGAGACTTGTTCAAAGTGGTTGCCGGGGAGCCCGACAACTGCGCCTTACGGGTAGAACTTGCGAAGATGCTCAATATTCCACGAATTTAGCACCGGGGTGCCATATTTCTTCTCCAGGTGGACTGCGCAAGGCCTGGTGACTCGTACCACCCAGTAAGGGCCTTCCCACTTCGGCGTCAACTTGTTTGATCCCTTCACGAACTGAATCCGTCGAAGGACAAGGTCGCCTTCCTCAACAATCCTGGCGCGCACTTTGCGGCTACGGTAGCGGCGCAGGGCCTGTTGGTACCTAGCGGCGCGTAGTGCAGCCTGGAGACAATCTTCCTCGAGGAGCGTGGCATCGCCATGCAGTAGCCGCTCTTGTTGGTCCTCGTCAAAGGCCTGCACTCTCGGTGACCCATACGTGAGTTCTATGGGGAGAACTGCCTCCGCCCCATAGACCAGGGAAAAGGGTGTTTCGCCGGTGGCTTGATTTGGTGTCGTTCCGATTGACCGAAGAACCGCTGGCAGCTCATCAATCCAGTGCCTTCCGTGCTTGCGCAGCTTGTCGAAAGTCCTCATCTTGAGGCCCCACAGCACTTCATCATTCGCCCTCTCCACTTGCCCATTGCTCCTGGGGTGAGCAACCTAGGCGAAGCAGATCCGAGAGCCGATATCTTGACAGTATTGCATAAAAGTGATGTTGGTGAACTGCGTGCCATTATCGGTGATGATCCTGTTGGGGACCCCGAAACGACAAACAATCCATCTGAGGAACTTGACCACCTCCTGCGCCGTTACTTCTCTCAATGGCTCAACTGCGGTCCACTTCATGAACTTGTCGATAGCGACGAACAATAACTCGAAGCCCCCAGTAGCATGGGGGAGGAGACCGACGATGTCGAGCCCCCAGACTGAGAATGGCCAGGAGAGCGGTACGGTTTGGAGGGATTTTGCTGGTTGGTGTATTTGCTTGGCGTGGTATTGGCATGCTTCACATGTTGTTACCACGGCCAAGGCGTCTTGAAGGGCTCTGGGCCAGTAGAAGCCTTGCCGGAATGCCTTCCCGATAAGGGCTCTTGATCCTACATGGGAGCCACAAATCCCCTCGTGTATCTCTGACAGCAGCCGTTGTCCTTCCTCCCGAGCGATGCACCTCAATCTCACCCCGTTTGGTCTCCTCCTATACAGGTCGTTGTCCATGAACTGATACATGCTCGACTGTCGAGCTACTTTCTCGGCCTCTTCTTGCTCTTCGGGGAGGTCTCCTGTCTGGAGGTACTGGACAATCTTCTGCGCCCATGTCGGAGCCTGTGGCTCGACGACAAGGACTAAAGGCGTCTCTTCTGCTGCGGGAGCGCTAGCTTCGACGATGGGGACCACCTGTCCCGCCGCGGCTCGGCGCTTATCGTCGAGCATTTCATCACTCCCGGCAACCTTCTTGGCGGCCACACGTGGCTCTACCGGGAAATAGTCGCCAGAACTAACTTTTCTCTTCTTGGTTTGCCGTCCCGATGGTGTAACTGATGGTTGAGTGAGTCGGAGCACAAAGATGCCTTTAGAGCTGCCCGTTTCGACAGGTCGTCGGCGACGTCATTCTCCGCCCTGGGGACATGTTCCATCTGTAGACCGTCGAAACGCGCTTCCAAACTCCTCACTTCATCAACATATGCTTCCATCAGGGGGCTCGAGTAATCCTTATTGACCTGGCGCACAACCAACTGTGAGTCTCCCCGGACTATCAACTTCCTGATTCCCAACTCCGCCGCTATCCGCAGCCCGACAAGTAAACCCTCGTACTCAGCTGTGTGGTTGGTCGACACCTCCCGGGGGAAGTGCATTGGGACCACATACTTGAGGTGCTCTCTGGTGGGTGCTATGAGCAGCACTCCGGCATCGGCGCCTTGGAGCGAGAAAGCCCCATCAAAGTACATGATCCATACCTGAGGTGTTTCCTTGACGTGAAGAGCTGTCTCCGGGGTTTCCTCATCTGGGGTCGGCGTCCATTCAGCAACGAACTCTGCCAGTGCCCGGTTTTTATTGGTGTCGGCGTTCTGGGAATAGGGGTACCCAGACCTGCCTGCCTGCGGCCCAGCGCGTAGCCCACCACGAAGGCCCCGTACGGCCCTGCAACGAGACCGCCCCCCCAAGTCAAGGCCCTCGCAAGAGCCCAGGCCTCGCGAGGAGGACAACGCCAAGGCCTCCGGAGGACCGGCAACCCTTCAGGCCACCTCCCGAGGAGCGGAGATTCCTATGCAAGTACGCGGCCTCGTGAGGCCGGGGTGGCGTGGGTTCTGACGAACAAGACAGGCGGGCGCCAGCGGGCGCTGAGGGAGGACAGTTTCCTCTTTGGTGCAAAGGAGGCAAAGACGTATGCGGGTTCCCAAGGAGCCCCCCAAAGGTTTCCTTCCCGGTGCAAGAGGACCAAGACCACGAGCTCGGCAGGACGGATGTCATCGCTGAGCCCACCTCCACGTCACACCCAGAAGATTTGCAGGCGAAGACCACCTTTCGTCAGGATAGGATGTACCTCCTGTCCCCTTTCAAATTTGGCCGTTGTGGGATCCCTTCCTGCCGGTGCGACGCGGGAAGAGGACCGTGGCCCCTATAAGTAGGGATGAGCTCCAATCGTAGAAGGCAGGTCGAACAAGGCTGAGCCAAGTCGAGTTCATCACCGCTAAGAGCCCTCGCGAGGCCTCCCAACCACTGTACTAGTTCATCCACAGCCTCCTCGAGAGGCCAATCCACCACAAAGCAGGAGTAGGGTTTTACACCGCAAGGTGGCCCGAACCTGGGTAAACCACCGTGTCCATCTTCTTCCTTGCAAGAACGTACTCGACGCAGCTAGGCCATAGGGTGACAAGTTGGGATGTTGAGCCGGTTGAGAATCTTCGCACATGCCCCAGTGTTCGAACCTTGCTGTGTTTTGTGGAGCCCCGATTCCGACATTTGGCACGCCAGGTAGGGGCGTGTCAAAATCTTCCTCCGGTTTCACCCCGTCTCAACTCCGTCGCTTCCATAGTTGACGCCCGCCTAGTTCGTGCTGAGCGCCGGGCCGCTCGCGTCGCCTTGACGGCGCCCGAGGGTTGCGTCGCCCCGCGCCGTTCCATCTCTCCGGCCGGCAACGCCGCCACGGGCCCGGCTGCTCAAGAGCAGCAGGACTTGTTGCTGCCACTCTCCGTGCAGTGCGACGGGTGCACCGCCACTCCGTCCCCCGTCCCGGTCATGGCGTCGTCCTCGCACTCCGGCCGTGGACCGGCGAATGCACCGACTGCGCTGCTCATGGCGCGCGAGCTGCTGCGCTACCGCCCCACCAACGATCGCTACGAAGAGTGGCTTGGTCGCATCGCCGAGCTCATCGACGCCGCCGGCGAGGCCCCGGCGCCCTCCCACTCGCTTCGTCCCCAGCCCTTCCAGGCGGGTGACATGGCCCACGGCGCGGCTCCTCCTCCTCCGTCCCTGCAAATCGCCGACCTCGAGCCCAGGCGCGAGGCGCGCCCCCGCGACTAGCCACGATCGGCACCAGTGCGCGCTTGAGACGAGGTGAGTCCCAGGTGGTGCTGCGGCCGCAAGGTGACGCGCGTGCGCTCCGTCCGCAGCCGCGCCAGCGTCAAGACCGTGCGCCGCTGGAGGTTGCGGCGAACGAATGGCAAGGCCAGGCTCCTCCCGTCCACGCCGTGCCTGAGAGCGAAGCCGCCTGTCGCGCCTTCACCTCAGAGCTGCGCCGCGTCGTCTGGCCCACCAAGTTCAAGCCAGACCTCCCTCCGCGCTACGACGGCACCGCCGACCCAGCTGAGTTCCTCCAGCTCTACTCGCTGAGCATCGAGGCCGCAGGCGGCGGCGACAAGGTCATGTCAAATTGGTTCCTCATGGCACTGAAGGATGGCGCACGATCCTGGCTCCTCAACCTCCCGAAGGAATCGATCTCCTCCTGGGACGAACTTCGCGAGCGCTTCACCGCCAACTTCCACGGCACCCGGGACCGCCCCCCAGCGGTGAGCGACCTGCGGCGCGTGAACTAGCAGGAGGGAGAGACCCTGCACAAGTACATGCAACGCTTCACGAGCGTCCGCCTCAAGATTCCGAAGGCGTCGGATGAGGCCATCATCTCGGCGTTCACCGACGGCGTCAGGGACCTCGGGATGAGGGAGGAGCTCGCCATCCACGGCGACCTGTGCTCTGCTCTGGAGATGTTCAACCTGGCGAACAAGTGCACGAAGGCCGAGGCAAGCCGGCTTTCCCTCCGCGAGCTTCCGGAGGCAGACCACGAAGACAAGAAGGCCAAGCCCAAGGAAGTGAAGCGCAAGAACCCCGCCGTTCTGGCCGCCGAGCCCGAGACAAAGCACGGTCGAGACCAGGAAGAATCCCTCAAGAGCAACCGCCCATTCTGCGTCTTCCACTACACCAACACCCATAGCACCAACAACTGCCAACAGTTCAGGGAGCTCCGCGACGAGCGCCTCGGTCGCCACCCCGAGCACGGTGGTTGTGGCTACGGCCATGGAGGAGGCCGCAGCGGAGGCCGTCGGGACAACCGCGACTCATGACAGGACTAGCGCGACCAGCCTCGCGATGACCGCTGGCATGGTGAGCCTCGTGACGGGCCCTGGCGCGACGACCCTCGGGAGGCCCGTCCTCGGGACAGGGCCGGCCTCCCTCCGCTGCCGCCGCCACCAAGGAGGAGCGAAGACGACCGGCGGGACGATGGGGCTGGGGGCTTCCAGGAGCCCCATGCGGTCGCCTGCATCCTGGGCGGGGCTCAAGACCCAGCCTCACACCGCATCTTCAAGCAGTTCTCTCACGAGGTGAACACCGCCCTCCCGAAGCTTGAGGCCACGCGTCCCCTCAAGTAGTCAAAGTGAGCCATCACCTTCGATTCCAGGGACCAACTCAAGTGCTCAGCCACCGCGGGCGTGCTCCCTCTGCTCTGCTCACCCATCATCAGCAACGTCCTCGTCACCAAGACCCTCATCGACGGTGGCGCTGGGCTCAATGTTCTCTCCGTCGAGACCTTCGAGACGCTCCAGGTGCCCTACGACCAGCTCATGCCGATGAAGCCCTTCTCAGGAGTGACAGACGGAACTAGCACGCCAATGGGGCAAGTGCACCTCCCAGTCACCTTCGGAAGGCGCAACAACTACCGCACCGAGCTCATCGATTTCGACGTTGCTCACATCGGCCTCCCGTACAACGCCATCCTCGGGTACCCCGCTCTCGCCAAGTTCATGGCGGCAGTCCACCATGGCTACAACGTCCTCAAGATGCCAGGGTGCAGCGGCGTCATCACGGTCGCCTGCGACGAGAAGGATGCCGTCTGCTCCCTCGAGCGCGCCTACAGGGCCGCGGCGTCCGAAGACTCTGACAATGAGGGTGACGTCCCGCCTCCCGAGGACACCCGCAAGAAGCAAAAGCAGCTCCTCCCCAAAAGCCGCCAGGGGGCTGGGACCTCCACCGCTGGGGCGCCCCTCCCTCTCGCATAGGAAGGCGTGCTCGGCGCCTCCCTCAGGACAGGCTCGGGGGCTTTCATTCGGAAAGCTACCAACCTGACCGGCACGACGGGGGAGGTGCTCGGGCACCACTCGGAGGCGTGCTTCGACGTACGCCCCCACAAACAAGAAGCAAGGCGCGAGGCGCCAGGCGCAAGGGAGTTCATCACCAACGCAATCAGGGAACATCAAGAGGCACAGGCCCTGCGCGACGAGCACCGTGCAGCGCCACTCAGCGTGGCAGCCGTCCCCGACGGCAGACTGCGCATCTGCGTCAACCTCAACAGGGCTTCGTCGCAGGAGCTCTTCTGGCCATCGCATGTCGGACGCAACGGAGGCTTCCCCTGCAGCTACGTCCGCATGCCCTTCAGCCTCATGAAAGCAGGTGCTACTTATGGGCACCTCATGCAGACCGCCTTCGCGTCTCATGAGGCCCAACGCCGCGAGGACCTCCCGGAGATCCAACACCCTCGCGGGCCCCTCGAGCCTCCGAAGCACTCAAGCTCGTGATGACCCAGCTTCAACGACTACCCCGACACTTCAGCGGCGCCGGCGCCAGGTGACTTTTGGTTTGTTCAATTGAGGGCGCCCCTCGGGCTGCACCATCCTCAAGTTGCTAGGGCCCATCCCCGCTGCTGTACCGTTTTGCGCATGCACCAGACTGGATCTACATTTAATGAATTTCCTAAGTATTCCAACTGCATGCCCAGTGCTTTGCCACCATGAATGTCGTCGCGCCCTTATGATCATGTTCTCGACCGCCTCATGATTAAGGGCTTGCACGGCGTCTCTGCTCTGGTCCGTCCCTGCAGCATTGATGAATCCAAGTGGCTGAGCTCTGTCTCGCGGGCCAGCCCCGTGTACGTCACCTCGCCAAGGCCCTTGGTGCTTGTCCTCGCATGAGCTAATCTAGTGTGGGTGAGTCAGGGCGCGCGGCCCGGTTTCAATAACCGATGTTCAGCGCTTCACCGTCACGGAAACCACGCGCCGGGTGTCTTTCCTCGGGTTTGTCGCATAAGAAGACTGGGCACGGCGTCTGTGCTCGGGTCCGCCCTGCAGCATCGATAAACCCAGCGGCCGAGCTCTGTCTGGCGGCCTGGCCCCGCACACGTCACCTCCTGGGGCCGTTGGTGTTTGGCCTTCTCATGCGATGGCCTCCGGAGATTCATTCGGCGCAGGTTACCCACACCCCATAGGTCCAGCAAGCGCACCTCGTGCTATAAAAGTTCAGGCGCAACCCGCCATTGATGTAGGGCCTCGTGAGTCCCGGGCTGGCTCACGGGTGCCCAAATACACCTCCCAGTTCAACCGTGCAGGCCACAAGTGCGAACTTAATGGGCTGTACACGCCCGAAGACTCTGCCACAGAGCTCCATTCCCACGCCCAAGTGGAAGCCCCATGCTCTGCGCTGGCGGACGACACTGTCGCTCAGCGGCTATGCCCACGCCCAGTGGAAGCCCCATGCTCCTCGCTGGGGGATAAACAACTGAGGGTGCCCTAGTGGTTGCACCAACCTCAGGATGGCCTCCCGGCTCTTCGCACGGCCCCGTCATGCAGCGTTCCCCTGGGATGCACGCGCGAGGGGGCTGGCCTGGGGCTACGCTCAGGACAGACCTGGCGTGACCCACCTCACCACCAGGTTATGGCACCTAGTATTCTCGCGTCCCTCCCAGGTAAAAGCTGGCGAGAAAAGGTACGGATTCACCTCACGGGTGCTGCTTGCGTGTTAAGGGGGATCCCTGAGCATCGCGACTCAGGGGCCTCACTGGTCACGTAGCCCCTCGCCCCTTGGTCTCATTCGGGTGATCCGGATGCCCCAACGGTGGTCGAGGTATGCGTGGGATTGGGCCCTGCCGACGCAGAGCACCAAGGCGCCCTGGCGTCGCCGCGTTTCTTTCGTAAGTGCTGCTTGCACGTCATGGGGGACCCCTGAGCATCGCGACTCAGGGGCGTCACTAGTCACGTAGCCCCTCGCCCCTTGGTCTTGTCCTAGCGATCCGGACGCTCCAACGGCGGTCGAGGTATGCGAGGGATTGGGCCCCGCCGACGTAGAGCACAAAAGCAAGTGGGAAGGAAACAGGGCACCAAAGGGAATCACGAAATTCAAGGAAAATTCAAACAATTATTACAGACACTGAATGTTTTACTAAATCAAAGTCTCACGCCTCCACGAGGCATAGTGAAATGTTGCAGGATAAGACCTAGGAGGAAGGGCCACCACTACCATGGCCGACGTCGCCAACTGTCCCAGCCGCGACAACCTCATCGTCGACGCCACTGCCGTCGTCGTCACCACCGCTTGCTTCCACCGCTGGGGGCTTGGCGGTGGCGATCAGGTGAACTTCTCCACCAACGCGTCCACCGGGCCCTTCACGGCCGCTTCCGCAGCGGTGCGGGATGCAGGAGCAACCAGGACGAGCACCGCATCGAAGTCGAAGCCGGGCTCGCGGAGGTAGAGCTGGCTAAAGACCCGCGTCACGGCCGTGGCAAGGAGATCGCGGCACTCGTCCTCCAAAATGGTGTCCACCGTGGTGGAAGCGCCTTCGAGCACCTCGGCAAGCTTGAAGGAGAGCCCTGCGTAGCCGGCTTAGGGGCCACCAGAGGCTCCCAGAATCCTCCCCTGCAGATGGAACGCAGCGACTTGCGAAGCACGAGTTCAAGGGAGGGGAAGGCGTCGCGCTCTACGGCCGCTTTCTCCTCAGCATCGGCAAGGGCCTTCTCCTTGGCCTCCAGCCGGGCCACCGTCTCGGAGCCTCGCCGGGCGTGAGATGCCTGGGCTTCTTCCACCTCCTCCTTCAGCTTGGCCAGGCGCTTGCTTTCCTTGGCTTGGTCATTGGCCACTCGGGACAGCGCGGAGTCGTGGTCTGCGAGCTCCGCCTCGCGGACCTTGAGGGCCTCCCCCTGCTCACAGAGTTGTTGCGTGAGTGCAGCTTGCTCATCCTGAAAGACCCTCAGATGGGCCTCCGCCTCGCCGCAGCGCGCCAGGGCATACTCTGCCTCGTCCAATGCCGCGTCTCGGGCTGCCTTGGCCTCGGCGGCCTCCTCCTCGCTCTTTGCGATGGCAGCCTTGGCTCGGCTCCAGGCCATCTGGGTGGTTGCCTCGGCCTGGGACCACCCAGAAACGAGCCCCAGGCGCTCCCTCGCGAGGCACCTTTCAGCCTCATGAAGGTCGGCCCGGAGCCTGCCAAGCATGGTGTAGGCCTCATCCAAGGCGCTGGGCCTGATCGGAGGACCGCATCGCACAAGCACGAGAGCCGGACCAGGAGGCAGCACCGGCGCATCGGCGGGCGCCGTGACCGAGGGCCCGGCAGCATGGCTAACTTGGGGAGCCGGGGGCTCCAGTTTCTCCTCCATCACGGCGAGTGTGGGCGACCCCACAACCAGCTGGCCCACGGGGGCTGGCTCTTCCCGAGGCTGCATCTCTGCGACCACAGGAACGGACTCCACCAGGAGGGGGCGAGGAGCCACCCCCTCCATCAACGTCAGGGCCACCACGGCAGCGGCAGGAGACGCCACCACGAGAGCCTCCGCGCCCCCGGCGTCCGGTCCTCCAAGCGGCGCGCCGGGCTGGCGCGGCACGCTTCCATCATGGCATAAAGCCGATGGCGCCCCCAGGGCAGGGGGCTCCTTCGGCTCAACCCTAGCCAATGAGAGGAGGAGGGCCGTGAGCACGTACGCAGGTCAAGATCAAGCAGAAACGAAGAAGGCTACTTACTGCTCGCGCGCGACCCACTTCCTCTTCTTCTCCACCGCAACGCTGGTCGGAACGCCCCCGCTCCCTTTCGGCGCGGACTTGGCCGCGTCCAGGGGTGAGCGGGATGCTCCTCGCCGGCCCCCGGCATGGTGCTGTCGCCTGGAGGGTTGTGGAGGACGCCCTGGGGAACTGCGGTTGTGCGCTTCTTTGGGGACGATCGGACGGACGTCTGAGCGGCTTGAGGGGAAGGCCCTGGCCCCCTGTGCACCCGGGCGAAGCGCCGGGAAACAACGGCCGGTGGCTGGTCGGTGTCATCGTCATCATCGTCAAGGCTGCGGAGGAGCAGGCTCTGCGATGGAGGGGACGCTCCCTCCCTGCCATCCACGGTCTCCTATGAATCCTCTCCGACATTGGTGTCGCCGGAAGACTGATACGTCTCCAACGTATCTACTTTTCCTCACTATTTTGCCCTTGTTTTGCACTCTAATTTGCATGATTTGAATTGAACTAACCCGGACTAACGCTGTTTTTAGCAGAACTACCTTGGTGTTGTTTTTGTGCAGAAATAAAAGTTCCCAGAATGGAACGAAACTTTTTGGAGATTTATTTCCGAAATTATAAAAAATACCAGAGCCAGAAACCACCGGAGAGGAGGCCCAGGCTGGGCACAAGACACCAGGGCGTGCCAACCCCCTCCCGGCGCGCCCTGGTGGGTTGTGCTCACCTCGGGGCCCCACTTGCCCTATCTCCGCGACGATAAATTCCTAAATTTGGAGAGAAAAATACGAGAGAAAGAATTATCGCGTTTCACGAGATGGAGCCGCCGCTACCTCCTGTTCTTCATCGGGAGGCAAGATCTAGAGCCCGTTTGGGGCTCCGGAGAGGGGAATCTTCTGTCTTCGTCATCACCAACCTTTCTCCATCGCCAATTCCATGATGCTCCCCACCGGGAGTGAGTAATTCCTTAGTAGGCTTGCTGGTCGGTGAGGAGTTGGATGAGATTCATCATATAATCGAGTTAGTTTTGTTAGGGCTTGATCCCTAGTATCCATTATGTTCTGAGATTGATGTTGCTATGACTTTGCTATGCCTAATGCTTGTCACTAGGGCCCGAGTGCCATGATTTCAGATCTGAACCGTTTATGTTATCATCTCTATATCTATGTTCTTGATCCGATCTTGCCTTGTCATATGCACCTATTACGTGTTATGATCCGTCAACCCCATAGTGACAATATTTGGGATACTTCGCGGTGATGACCGTAGTTTGAGGAGTTCATGTATTCACCATGTGTTAATGCTTTGTTCTGGTTCTCTATTAAAAGGAGGCCTTAATATCCGTTAGTTTCCTTATGGACCCCGCTGCCACGGGAGGGTAGGACAAAAGATGTCATGCAAGTTCTTTTCCATAAGCACGTATGACTATTTACGGAATACATGCCTACATTACATTGATGAACTGGAGCTAGTTCTGTATTGCCCTAGGTTATGACTGTTACATGATGAATATCATCCAACGAGTTACCGATCCAGTGCCTACGACCTTTCCACTTATTGTTCTTGCTAATTTACTACTACTGTTGGATCTGTTCCAACTGCTACAAAACTATTCCTACTACTGTTACCGCTACTGTTACTATTGCTACTACTATCAAACCTATCATATTACTGTGCTACTGATCACTTTGCTGCAGATATTTATCTCCAGGTGTGGTGGAATTGACAACTCAACTGCTAATACTCTCAAGTATTCTTTGGCTCCCCTTGTGTCGAAACTATAAATTTGGGTTGAATACTCTACCCTCGAAAACTATTGCGATCCCCTATACTTGTGGGTTATCAAGACCTTTTTCTGGCGCCGTTGCGAGGGAGCATAGCAATATTTGTTGAGTCACTTGGGATTTATATCAATTTATCACTATGAAGAATTTGAAGGATCCAAGGACCAAGATTTTTCCCTCTACTACGAGGGGAGGTAAGGAACTGCCATCTAGCTCCACACTTGATTCACCTTCTGTTATGAGTAAGTTTGCAACACCACCACATGCTAGTAATCCTGATATGTTGCAAGTTGATGATGCTACCTCTGCTATGGGTTATGATATTGATGTTGCTAGTACCATGCTTGATGATAATGTGCCGCTAGGAGAATTTCTTGATGAACAAATTGCTAGAGCTAAAGAGAATGAAATTGCTGAAACTGACGAAGCTTATGATACTGATGATGACTATGAAACACCTATTAGTCCTAGCTCTCCTAAGTTTGAAATGCCTAAGATACCTGAAGGTTATGTTATGGACGAAGAGATAAGTAGAGAAATTCTTTCTTGCAAGGATAGAGATGATCTTAAGAAATTACTATGCAAGTATAAGGAAAAGACTTTGAATGCTAGAATGAAATGTGATCCTAAGTTTGCTACTTCACTTATCCTTGTTACCGATAAGGATTATGAATTCTCTGTCGGCCCAGAGTTAATTACTTTGGTTGAATCTGATCCTTTCCATGGCTATGAAACTGAAACTGTAGTGGCACACCTTACTAAGCTGAATGATATAGCCACCCTTTTTGCTCATGATGAGAAGATTCGCTACTATTATATCCTTAAGTTATTTCCATTCTCATTAAAGGGTGATGCTAATACATGGTACAATACTCTTGCTCCTGGTTGTGTGCGTAGTCCCCAGGATATGATCTACTACTTCTCTAAAAAATATTTTCCTACTCACAAGAAACAAGCTGCCTTACAGGAAATATTTAACTTTGTGCAAATTGAAGAAGAGAGTCTCCCACAAGCTTGGGGAGGCTTCTCCAATTGCTTAATGCTTTGCCTGATCATCCTCTGAAGAAAAATGAAATACTTGATATCTTTTATAATGGACTAACCGATGCTTCTAGGGACTTCCTAGATAGTTGTGCTGGTTGTGTTTTCAGGGAACGAACTATTGAAGAAGCTGAGGAATTATTGAATAACATATTGAAGAACTATGATGATTGGACTCTTCCTGAACCACCGCCTAAACCCACTCCGAAGAAGAGGGGTATCTTATTTCTGAGTCCTGAAGATATGCAAGAGGCAAAGAAATCTATGAAGGAAAAAGGTATTAAAGCTGAGGATGTTAAGAATTTGCCACATATTGAAGAAATACATGGCCTTGACACACCACCGCCTCCATAGGTGGCAGAGGTAAATTCTTTATTAAAGTTTAATGAAAGTGACATCCCTCACAATAAACATCCTAGTCAATGCTTATATGAGTTTGACAACTATATTATGAAGCAAGATCATTTCAATGCTCATGTTTTGAAACAATTGAAATACAATTGTGATATGATTGCTAGCTTGAGTGACTTGCTATTTAATATCAGTAATGATGTTAGAGGTGTAGGAAAGCATGCCTCTATGGTTCAAACTTAGTTAGAACAAGTTGCTAAGTCTCAAAAAGAATTGCTTGATGAAATGAATAATAATATGCAAGATTTTGCTGCTAGAGTAGTAACTAGAGGAGGTAGAATGACCCAAGAACCACTTTATCCTGAGGGTCATCCTAAAAGAATTGAACAAGATTCTCAGAGAATTAATAGTGACGCACCTAGTCCTTCTAAGAAGAAAAAGAAAAATAAAAATGATAGGACTTTGCATACCTCTAGAGAACCTGAGACACAAAAACCTCCTGATAGTAATGATGTCTCTATTTCTGATGTTGAAACTCAGTCTGGTAGTGAACATTCACCTAGTGATAATGAAAATGATAATGACGATGTTCACGATGATGCTCAACCTAGTAAAGATAAAGAACCAGGTAATGATGTTGAAATAGAGCCCGCTCCTGATCTTGATAACCCACAACCTAAAAATAAATAGTATGATAAAAGAGACTTTGTGTCTAGGAAACATGGTAAAGAAAGAGACCATGGGTTCAGAAACCCATGCCATTCCCACCTAAGCCATCTAAGAAAAAGGATGATGAAGAATTTGAGCGCTTTGCTGAAATGATTAGGCCAGTCTTTTTGCGTACCCGCTTAACTGATATTTTGAAGATGGCTCCTTATGCTAAGTATATGAAAGACATCATCACTAATAAAAGAAAGATACCGGAAGCTGAAATCTCCACCATTCTTGCTAATTATTCCTTTAAGGATGGAGTACCTAAAAAACTTGGAGATCCGGGAATACCAACTATACCTTGCTCCATTAAGAGAAACTATGTCAAAACTGCTTTGTGTGATTTGGGAGCCGGTGTTAGTGTTATTCCTTTCTCCTTATATAAAAGACTTGATTTGAATAAACTCACACCTACTGAGATATCATTGCAAATGGCTGACAAATCAACGGCCATACCTATTGGTATTTGTAAGGATGTGCCCGTTGTTGTTGCAAATGTTACTATCTTAACGGACTTTGTTATTCTTGAGATGCCCGAGGATGACAACATGTCGATTATCCTTGCTAGACCCTTTTTGAATACTGCAGGGGCTGTTATTGATTGCAATAAAAGCAAAGTCACTTTTTATATCAATGGTAATGAGCACACGGTGCACTTTCCGAAGAAACAATTCCAAGTGGATGGTATAAATGTTATTGAAGAATCTCTGACCATTACTATTGGAAGTTTTCAATTACCTTTACCTACTACCAAAAATAAATATGATATACTTATTGTTGGGGATATGCACATCCCCATTGAGGTAACTTAGTGTTCTACGAAAGTTCTTCGGTTTCATGCCAATCGGAAGTGGTTGTTAATAAGACTTGATCAACCTTATTAATGGATCATTTTTGAGAGGTATGAAGTTGAGTAATCTAGTAAGCACCATTCTCTGTTCCCACCTTTTATTTTCTATTTTAGTTAGTTAAATAAAATAAAATGTCATGATTATTTTGTTTTCTGTTTTCTCCGTGCAATAAAAAATGACCCAAAAATAAAAATGCTCAGAATGCCCTGAAAATTTAACACGATTTTTTTCCGAATATTTAAGAATTTCTGGTGCAAATAACACCTGAGGGGGGGGTGCCCCAGGTGCCCACAAGACACCAGGGCACGCCAGCACCCCCAGGGCGGGCCCTGGTGGGTCGTGGCCCCCACGTGAGCCCCCTCACTTATTTCTTTAGCCCACATTGTCACCTACCTCCAGCAAAAAATCACCACAGCCACCATTTTCGTGTTCTTGCTCTCAAACCCGCTGATTTCGATCTCTTTGTTCGAAGCTCCGTTCCCGAAACTGTTTGGAGGGATTGCTTCTTGGTATGTGACTCCTCCATTGCTCCAATTAGTTTTTGTTTTAGTGGGTTATTTTTAGAGTAATTAGCCACTCTTGGTGCTGTTGTAGATGGGCTTGCATGTTGAATTCTTAGAGTTCTAAGTAGTTTGAATGCTCAATATGGCCTCTATGCATGCTTGGGAGTAGTTGCTAACAATCTTACAAAGTTTTGTTGACAAAATTTTTGTGGCATAAAAATTTTCAGAAATTTTATAGGAATAAAAATGCAATTCTTTAGGAGTTCTTCAAGGAGGAGATCCTCGGGAGCCTCATCAAGTGGAAGCTCAGTTCGACAGTCTTATGTTGAACCAAGCGAAAGCTCGATGCGAGATGCCGCCACCAAATCATGCTTGTGGCCTTGCGATGAGTTCATGGAAGGTGCAGGTATTAAGGAGGAATTTGATAAATTTATTTGCAACACAGAGCTTGTCTCCTTCATCGCAGATAAGTGTCCCCAACACCTCGAGCTTACGAAAACCTTCACAAAAAATTTAAATATTTTCCTCGTGAGTCTAGAGTTTCATTTAACCTGTACGATCATTCCTTTACCATGCCCTTAGAGATGTTTAGCGATGCATGCAAACTTCCATTTGAGGGGTCCCTTGATGAACCCACAAAATCTGAGTACGAGTCATTTTTAGTTAATCTTTGCTTTGGCGAAGATAGAGGGGTTACGCAAGGGAGAATTAACAGTATCCATTTTCCATCACTACAATATTTTGCGCTCTTTAACGGTAAATGTGTTGTAGGCAAACAAGATTGTAGTACACTGTGCGCTCATGATTTGAGTCTCCTACACACTGCCATAACTGGGAATAAGGATTATAATCTTGGTGCAATTGTTGCATGGAGGCTGCAGCTTAACGCTGCTAGTGGTAATTTTTATGGAGGAATCTATGCTTCCCGTGTAGCTGAGAGATTAAATGTGTCACCATGGCCTAATGACCCCATCCTACCCACTCAGTATTTGGACTTTGATGCTATGAAGCGTCATAAGTTCCTTACGGGCACAGCCACCAACTATACCTATAACTTGAGATTTTATAAGAAACCTGTTGTGCCTGTTGCTTTGCCTGCTCCTGCTCTTTTTGATTTTCACACTAGGGGAAGAGATTATGTTCTTGAGAGCGAAGCCTATGAGTACAACGCGGAGGTTGAAGCTGCCAGGAGGGCCGCGGAGTCTATTCCGAGGTTCTCAATGAGCCATCGCCCAGATTATTATTCATACGGATGGTGATTACCAAGCTAGGGCAAAAGCCTAAGCTTGGGGGAGTACGTATTTCCACCGATATTACATTCATGTTCACACATTTCATTCCAGTTGTTAGTGTTCACACTTTTTCATTGTATTATCCATGCTTGATTTGTTTTCTCGCTTTCTTCTTGCGTGTTTGAAAAACTTTGAGAAAACCCAAAAATATTTCCTACTTCTTTTTGGCTTTTCTTTCTAGCTTAGTTTAATTGTAGCATCAAAGGAAACCCCAAAAAGATTTCTCGCTTCTTCTTTTACTTGTTGCGAGCTTTCCCGTGTAAATAGTTTTTCTCGTTTTTGTTTTCTTTAAATTGCTTGTTTCATGAAAAATCAAAAACTCCAAAAATATTTCAGTGTGTTTCTCTGAAATTCTTTTCTTTTTACTTGAGTCGTACCGAGGAGAAGACCACGATGAAATTTTTGAGTAGTTCTCATCTACATTATTGTTTATCTAACAAAGAGCCCATGTTACTTTGTCTTCTCCTCTTGAATAAAATGTTTGCAGATTCCAGCTTAGTCCACAGCACTCTTTCACTATTATTATCTTCTTATCGTTCGGTCGTGCAAGTGAAAGGCAATGGTGATGACATTTGATGAATTGACTGTGGCAGAGAAAAGCGGGTATGAACTCAACTTGTTTTTGTTTTTGTAAATATGTTTAACCTAGCATCCCTTGATTTAGCTCATTATGATCAAACATGTTTGCAATGACCATTAGAGATTATAGTTGTTCATGCCATGCTTAAGTAGCTAGGAGTGGATAATGATTTATCTTGGGTGTCAACATGCATTAAAATAGTTGTGATGCGGTATGATGATATGGTATCCTCCTCTGAATGTTTCAAGTGGCTTGACTTGGCACATGTTCACGCATGTAGTTGAATCAAAACCAACATAGCCTTCATGATATTTATGTTCATGGTGTCCATATCCTACTCGTGCTAGTATTCAATGTTTATTATATTTAATGCATGTTCATGACTGTCTTCGCTCTCTAGCTGGCCGCTTCTGCATCTAATTGCTAGCCTTCACCTGTACTAAGTGGGAATACTGCTTGTGCATCAAAACCCTTAAACCAAGTTATGCCAGATGAGTCCACCATATCTACCTATATGCGGTATTACTCTTCCATTCCAAAGTAAATTTGCATTTGCCACCTCTAAAAATTCAAATGAACATCTGTTTTGTGTGCCTGGACCGCTCATGAAGCGACAGGGGGTGGTCAGTATCTTCCATGCTAAGCGGGTTATTCTCATGACGAGTGTTTATTCACTTGTCCTTACACGAGAGGGGCGGTAATAGGGATTCCCAGTCCCGAAATAAAAACTCAAAAATAGTTAAACAAAACTCCCCCAGGAATGTTGTTGGTTTGGACGGTACCCGTGGATACGGCTCACTGTGGACTGTGATTGTTGGTGGAGGGGGAGTAAACCTTTACTTTTACCGCTTGGGAACCGCCGCTAATTTGTTTAGCATGGAAGATGTTGATAACTCTTGGTCGTGACGTTGATAGGAAGGGTGTACCTCTCAAAATTATATCTATCTCTGTTTTAAACTCTGAGCTCTGGCACCGCTGCAAATCCATGTTTCCCTCTGCGAAGGGACTATCTATTTACTTTTATGTTGAGTCATCACCTTCTCAAATAAGCGTCAGAATTGAGAGCACTATTGTCATCCTCATGCATTGTGTATAGTTGATGTTGGGTGCAGCATGACTGGATCTTTTCTACCATGAATTACAATGTTTAGTCACTGCGTGAACTTTGGAGGTGCTCTGCATTTATGTTTTGCGGTCTCAGAAAGGGCTAGCGAGATACCACTATTGTCATATTGTATCATGATTGTTTTGACAAAGTGTTGGCACTTGAGATATATTATTATTGCTCGCTAGTTGCTTATGTTATTGTTATGAGTGAATATAATTCCTAAGAGTTATTGTTGACATGGTTAGTCATAATCTTTGCTGAAAACCTGGGTGCTACTTAAGCATATATATGTAAACAAGAACAAAAGATTTCATAAATGTTTTTCTTTATCACTTTCAGTTTATCAACTGAATTGCTTGAGGACAAGCAAAGGTTTAAGCTTGGGGGAGTTGATACTTCTCCAACGTATCTACTTTTCCTCACTCTTTTGCCCTTCTTTTGGACTCTAATTTGCATGATTTGAATGGAACTAACCCGTACTGACGCTGTTTTTAGCAGAACTACCATGGTGTTGTTTTTGTGCAGAAATAAAAGTTCTCGGAATGGAACGAAACTTTTTGGAGACTTATTTTGGAAAATATAAAAAATACCGGAGCCAGAAACCACCGGAGAGGGGGCCCAGGCTGGGCACAAGACACCAGGGCGCGCCAGCCCCCTCCCGGCGCGCCCTGGTGGGTTGTGCTCACCTCGGGGCCCCACTTGCCCTATCTCTGCCACTATAAATTCCTAAATTTGGAGAAAAAAATCAGAGAGAAAGAATTATCGCGTTTCATGAGACGGAGCCGCCGCCACATCATGTTCTTCATCGGGAGGCCAGATCTGGAGCCCGTTTGGGGCTCCAAAGAGGCGAATCTTCGGTCTTCGTCATCACCAACCTTTCTCCATCACCAATTCCATGATGCTCACCACCGAGAGTGAGTAATTCCTTCATAGGCTTGCTGGTCGGTGAGGAGTTGGATGAGATTCATCATGTAATTGAGTTAGTTTTGTTAGGGCTTGATCCCTAGTATCCATTATGTTCTGAGATTGATGTTGCTATGACTTTCCTATGCCTAATGCTTGTCACTAGGGCTTGAGTGCCATGATTTCATATCTGAACCGTTTATGTTATCATCTCTATATCTATGTTCTTGATCCGATCTTGCCTTGTCATATGCATCTATTACGTGTTATGATCCGTCAACCCCATAGTGACAATATTTGGGATACTTCGCGAGATGACCGTAGTTTGAGGAGTTCATGTATTCACCATGTGTTAATGCTTTGTTCCGGTTCTCTATTAAAAGGAGGCCTTAATATCCCTTAGTTTCCTTATGGACCCCGCTTCCATGGGAGGGTAGGACAAAAGATGTCATGCAAGTTCTTTTCCATAAGCACGTATGACTATTTACGGAATACATGCCTACATTACATTGATGAACTGGAGCTAGTTCTGTATCGCCCTAGGTTATGACTGTTACATGATGAATATCATCCAACGAGTTACCAATCCAGTGCCTACGACCTTTCCACTTATTGTTCTTGCTAAGTTACTACTGCTGTTGCTGCTGTTCCAACTGCTACAAAACTATTGCTACTACTGTTACCGCTACTGTTACTATTGCTACTACTATCAAACCTATCATATTACTGTGCTACTGATCACTTTGCTGCAGATATTTATCTCCACGTGTGGTTGAATTGACAACTCAACTGCTAATACTCTCAAGTATTCTTTGGCTCCCCTTGTGTCGAATCTATAAATTTGGGTTGAATACTCTACCCTCGAAAACTGTTGCGATCCCCTATACTTGTGGGTTATCAAGAAGGACACCAGCACCGTGGGATTGGGGAGCCCGGATGGCGTGAGCCCCAGATCATCAAAATCAGGCATGGCGGCGGCCAACACCCTGCCGTCCTCGCGGCGGTACAGCGGGGCGTAGGCCTCGGGAAGGTCTCCGGGATCAGTGAAGAGTAACGTGTTTAGGGCCTTGTCTCGCTCCTCGCCCGTCAGGCTGGCGGATCCGAGCCTGTTGGCGTCTCCCGTGCCCTCGTACTCCCACATGGGCTTCTAGTGCTGCTGGAGCAGCGCCAGGCGTTGCATCACGAACTCCTTCACCATCATCGCCCCGGTCATTTTCCCCGCGGCCATGTCCGAGGAGATCTGCTTCAAGACGGACGCTGCCCGTGGGTCGGTGAGCTTCGCGGAGGCCCACCCGAGGGTCTTCTCTGGCAGCTTCGTCGGGAGCTCCAGATGCGAATCGACCCCCTGAACGTCCAAGAAGACCCAGCGGTGCCGGAAGCCTTCCACCTTCTTCCCGGCCTTCAGGAGCACATTGCCGCTCTGGACCGCGACGAAGGAGGCACACCCCGACCGCTGCGCGCTGTCGTGAAGCCGCATGCTGAAGTAGTGGCGGAAGAGGGCCACAGAAGGCTTCACGCCTATGAAGGCCTCACAGTAGAAGGCGAAGATCGACATGAGCAAGATGGAGTTGGGCTGAAGGTGGAGAGCTTGGATCCCGTAGTGCGCAAGGACGGCGGAGAAGAACCCCGAGAAGGGCGGGACAAGCCCGCAGAAGATGTTGTGGAGGAAGAAGGGATATACCATCTTCGCCAGGGTGCGCCGCTCGGCCAAGCCGCACCAGATCAAGGTCCTTCCCCATTCGTTGGAGTCCCCCGCAGTCAACGGAAGCACGGAGGCGAGATCTCCCTCCTTGGCGATGGAGGATGTCATGAGCGCCGGAGAGGGAGAAGAGGGGGACGAGGCTGCAGCCTCAGGCTTCGTCTTCCCGGCAGGCGCCATCCGAGGAATCCAGGAGGAAGAAGGGAAAGAGGAAGAGCGATGCTGCGCCAAGACTTGGAAGAGTTTTCTCACGGAGGAAAGGGGATCTGAGCAAGGGAGCAAGGCACAAGGAAGAAGAGCAATGATGGACCCGCCGAGGGTGCCAGACTTTTGTCAGCCAGGATAGTTGCAGAGGCAATTGGGGGCGGAGGTGTCCGTTCCCCGTCGCGTGCCACGCGTCGAGCCTAGCCCACAGGCGAATGGGGGCCCACGGCGCTTCGCCCTTCGCTCCTTGCCTTCGCCTCGAATCTAAGGTTGGCATGCCTTGGGCCCGGGGGCTACTGTCAGCGTTCTGGGAACAGGGGTACCCAGACATGCCTGCCTGCGGCCCAGTGCGTGGCCCACCACGAAGGCCCCGTACGGCCCTGCAACGAGCTCCCCAAGTCAAGGCCCTCATAAGAGCCCCCGCCTCGTGAGGAGGACAATGCCAAGGCCTCCTGAGGACCGGCACCCCTTCAGGCCACCTCCCGAGGAGCGGAGATTCCTATGCAAATACCCGGCCTAATGAGGCCGGGGTGATGTGGGTTGTGACGAACAAGACAGGCGGGCGCCAGCGGGACCAGAGGGAGGACAGTTTCCTCTTTGGTGCAAAGGAGGCAAAGACGTACGCGGGTTCCCAAGGAACACCCCAAAGGTTTCCTTCCCGGTGCAAGAGGACCAAGACCACGAGCTCGGCAGGACGGATGTGATCGCCGAGCCCACCGCTACGTCACACCCAGAAGCTTTGTAGGCGAAGACCACCTTTCGTCAGGATAGGATGTACCTCCTGTCCCCTTTCAAATTTGGCCGTTGTGGGATCCCTTCCCGCTGGTGCGACGCGGGAAGAGGACCGTTGCCCCTATAAGTAGGGACGAGCTCCCATCGTAGAAGGCAGGTCGAACAAGGCTGAGCCAAGTCGAGTTCATCACCGCCAAGAGCCCTCGCGAGGCCTCCCAACCACTGTACTAGTTCATCCACAACCTCCTCGAGAGGCCAATCCACCACAAAGCAGGAGTAGGGTTTTACACCGCAAGGTGGCCCGAACCTGGGTAAACCACCATGTCCATCTTCTACCTTGCAAGAACGTACTCGACGCAGCTAGGCCGTAGGTTTAGAAGTTGGGACATTGAGCCGGTTGAGAATCTTCGCACACGCCCCAGTGTTCGAACCTTGTTGGGTTTTGCGAAGCCCCGATTCCGACAATGGTAGTCGTGCTTTCAAAGCTCAGAACGAAACTGGCCAGCTCCAAGGCCCATTCAACAATCCTGTCGGTTGCCTCTGGATTCCTCACGATCCGCTGTAGCGGGAAGTGGGTGACAACTGTAATGTGGTGCGCTTGGAAGTAGTGGCGCAGCTTACGGGAGGCCATGAGGAGGCCAAAGAGAAGTTTCTGAGTCCTAGAGTACCTTGACCGAGACCCCTGCAGGAGGGAGCTGACAAAGTACACCGGTCGCTGCAACACCCTTGTCTTCTACAGCGCTCATTGTTCCACTTCCCGTGTCGTCTACATGTCGACTTCTTGGCGTGGTCCGAGTCGGCTCAGGTTCGCTAGCTATCGGTTTGGAGGACGTTGGTTCGCAGTCGTCGGCTTCCCTCTCCACCACTAGCGCGGCGCTGACCACCTGGTTCGTTGCTCCCAAGTATAACAGCAACGGTTCCTCGGGCTTGGGCGCAACTAGGACCGGGGCCGAGGACAGGTAGTTCTTCAAGTCTTGCAATGCCGCCTCCGCTTCTGGAGTTCACGTGATTGGGCCTGCCTTCTTCAGGATCTTGAAAAATGGCAGGGCACGCTCTGCGGATTTGGAGATGAATCTGCTGAGGGCGGTGAGGCAGCCCGCGAGCCGTCGTATGTCCTTGATGCGCTTCGGTGCTTCTAGTTGTTCGATTGCTTCGATCTTGGCGGGGTTGGCTTCTATCCCGCGCTGAGATATGAAGAAACTGAGGAGCTTGCCGGATGGGACCCCGAACACGCACTTCACTAGGTTGAGCTTCAAGTTGATCTTGCACAAATTTGCGAAGGTCTCCTCTAGATCTTGGACTAGTGTGGCCTTGTCCTTGGTCTTGACTACGATGTCGTCCATGTAGGCCTCCACATTTCTGTGCAGCTGTGGTCCGAGGCCAATCTGGACGGCCCTTGCGAACGTTGAACCCGCGCTCTTCAGACCAAATGGCATACGCTTGAAATAGTATGTGCCGCAGGGAGTGATGAATGATGTTTTCTCTTCGTCTTCCTCGGCCATGAAGATCTGATGACAACCAGAGTAGGCGTCGAGGAACGACAATAGGTCACAGCCGCCGGTCGAGTCCACTATCTGGTCGATGCCTGGCAAGGGAAAGGGGTCTTTTGGGCAGGCCCTATTGACGTCTGTGAAGTCGATACAGAGTCTCCACTTCCCGCTTGCCTTACGCACCACCGCGGGATTCGCTAGCCATGTCGGGTGGATTACACCCCTGACTAGTCCTGCTGCTTCCAGCTTTTTGATCTCTTCGGCAATAAATTCTTTTCGTTCTAGTGCTTGTTTTTGGACCTTCTGCTTGACGGGGCACACATGAGGACAGACAGCAAGGTGGTGCTCGATCCCCTCCCTGGGAACACCGGGGATGTCGGACGGTTGCCAAGCAAACACGTCGACATTCGCCCGCAGGAAGGAGGCGAGCGCGCTTTCCTATTTGTTGTCGAGGGTAGCACTTATAGTAAAAGTGCCGCCCTAGCCGTCCTCCCGCGCAGCCACTTGCTTCATCTTGGGGATGGTCACTTTACCCTTCTTGTTCCTATCGGCAGAGGTCTCTGGTAAGTCCTTGATGGGCATGCCACACTCTGTTGTGCGCTTCCCGGAGTTCTTACGAGACTCGCCAGATCTCTTATCCTTGTTCTTCCCCCGGGAGCTTTGCCGGCAGGAGTGAGTGCCTTGTCAGCAGACGCTGCCACTACCTCCCAGTAGAGCTTGTCGACGCAGAGGACCGCGTCTTTCTTGTCGGCTTGGACGGTGATGAAGCTCATCGGCCCCGGCATCTTGAGTGTGTTGTAGGCGTGGTGAGACGCCGCCATGAACTTCGCCAGTGTCGGGCAGCCCAGGATCCCATTATACGGCAGTGACATCTTGGTGACGTCGAAGACGACCCTCTCTGTCCTGAAATTGAGTTCGCTGCCGAATGTGGCCAGGAGGGTTATCTTTCCCTTCGGCTGAGATCTCCCCCCGTCCACTCCTTGGAAGGAGACCGTCGGCTTGAGGTCCGCATCAGGGATCTGCAGCCGCTTGATCACATCGGGCGACATCAGGTTCAGGCCGGGCCCACTGTCGACCAACATCTTCGTGACCCTGAGGTTGCGAATCGTTGGTGAGACCAACAATGGCATGCACCCGACCGCGGTGATGCGATCAGGGTGGTCCTCAGCGTCAAAGATGATGGGAGTGTTGGACCACTTGAGGGGCTTCCTCGCCTCTGCCACTGGCTCCACCGCGTTTCTTCGCGGACCCACTGCTTGAGCTACCTGTGGGAGGAGTGCAAAGATGCGCCTCCATCAACACACTAGTATCCATGGCCTTCTAGAACTCTTGCTTGTCAAATCCCTCTTCATCTTTGTCATCGTTATCATCATCATCGGATTTGTCGCCTCGGCCTCTAGACGCTTCTCTTTCTGCTGCTTGGCCTTGCCGCGACGGTCGCCTCGACCGTTGTGGTTCTTCTTGTCGGGGCCACCGGCACCATCTCGTCCCTTCTCCTTGTCACGCCTTTCGTACTCTAGCTTCTGCTTCTCAGCTAGCTGTTCTACTTGGCGGCATTCATTGATGTCGTGGCCTTTGGTGAGGTGGATCTTGCAATACGGCTTGCCGGTATTCTCGCCTATCGCGGCCTCGTCGTCTTCGGAGCAAACGGCAACGTCCTTGCTGGGCTCCTCGAATTTGGCCTTCTTGCCGGCGTTAGGCTTGCCGGAGATTTCGACAGCCATCACTGCCTTGCCCTTGCGCTTCTTGTTGCGCTTGCGCCCCTTCTTCGAGGAGGCGGGCGCGTTCTCGTTGTTTTCGGAGTCGAGCTCCGCGCTAGCGTCCTCCCCCGGGAGCCTTCTTCCATCCTCAGCCCGCGCGCACTTGTCGGCCAGAATGTAGAGCTCGGCGACTTCCCACACCTTGTTGATACTCATCTCCTCGCTCATGCGGCGATTGCGTACGTTCGTGTGGAACGCAGCGATCACCGCGGCGGGGTGAATGTCCGGGATGTTGTGCTGCACGCAACTGAATCTCTGGATGTACTTGTGGAGTGTCTCGCCGTCCCACTGGGGGAGTACGTGTAGATCACTGGGTTGCCCCGGGAGCTTGTAGCCCCCGTGGTAAGCCCGACAAACTGATTGCACAGGTCTGCCAAGGAAGAGATGGACCCCTCCGACAAGTTCATTAGCCAACTCCTCACGTTGGGCTTGAGTGCCAGCGGGAACTAGTTGGCTAGCACCTTCTCGTCTCGTCCCACAGCAGCCTGCACCGCGATGGTGTAGATGCCTAGGAACTCCGACGGACTGACCGCACCGTCGTACTTGTTTGGCAACTCCGACTTGAAGGCCCAAATGGAGGGCAAGCGGACTTGTCGTAGTTCGCGGGTGAACGCCGGGAATTCGACCACGTAAGGTAGGCTGCCGGGTGCCCCAGGCGCGGGCTCGTCAATGGCTGGATCTGCGCGACCATCGGATTGGCGGCGCGCTTCGTGTCGTCTTTCGATGGCGGTTTGTGCGTCTTCCTTGTGTCTGTCCTTCAAGACTTGGCGTTGGTCTTGCTTCGGCCGCGGGTCAGTCGACGCTTGAGACACCTCGTATTGTACGTCGGTCTAGCAGGAAGTCCGCTGCTGTCGTGGGGGCAACTGCACCGTGTGTGCCCCGCTGGCGTCGCGTCCGGTGGTGGGTTCCGTGGGAGCCGTGCGCCGTGCGCGCGAGGAACCCGCCGCGTCTGGTTTGTCGTTGTTGGAGCAACTCAGCAGGCTCTGTATGGTCGCACTCCACTCCTCCATCATCTCTGGTGCGGGCGGAAAGTTCAGCAGCAGCTAGGCCTGCGCCAGTGCTTCTCCCATGGTTTTAGGGACCGGACGGGGCGAGGCGTGGGTAGCGCTCTTACTCCTCGCAATGCTAGAAGGAGCGCTTTCCCGCGTCGTCACCCACCGTCTACCATCACCGAGAGGGGATCGTGGAATTCGGCCTTGCGCCCCTGGGGAGTGGCGCATGAGGGCCCCGTCCGCGCGGGGCTCCGGATCACCATCTTACGGACGCGGTTCGCGATCGTTTTGCGAGGGGCGCGACGGAAGTCCGATCGTAGCCCCCGCAGCCGCTGCGGCCGCTGCTGCTGCCTCGGCCGCTGCAGCAGCGTCGCTCCCGGTAACCGTCGGCGCATTTCACACTATCATGGCGGTAGGGTCCGGGTCGTGGTTCGTGGAACTCCACTCAGTGTTATGGCCGCGCTCACCAACGGGGTGAGCACGGTGATCACCGCCATCGGTTGCTTGGGATGGCATCTTCGACGTGGTCGCGACGGTCGTCGCCGTGCCCCTGGCCTTCTTGGATGCCATGGGCATCGGCGAAGGCACGTAGAAACGCCGGTGAAGATTCGCGCACAAGAGGCGCCCCTACCTGGCGCGCCAAAGATGTCGGGGGGTGTGATCCACGACGATCTATGGGACCAGCGGAGTCCCTTTATGGTTCGGCGGGAGCGTCGAGTACACGAAGAGCATCAGTCGGCCATGACTACGCGTAGGGTTTATACAGGTTCGGGCCGCTTGGGAGCGTAAAACCCTACGTCCTGTCTGTGTTGTTTGTATATCTGGGTCCAAATACAGGAGCGCAGCCACCCGTCAAGGGTGCTCTAGGAGTGCAGCTACGCGTGCAAATGCACAGGGTGTCGACCTTTGTCAAGGTAGCCATGGGCCTCCTTTTATAGTTAATAGGGTTTCCACAAGGGCTACAACGGTCATTTACTAGGTGTATAGTGCGTTCTTACAGCTACAGGGACTATCGTTGGAGTGGTAGTGGGAAATACCTAACTCTGGCGGACTAGGACAGGCGCATTGAATGCGGCGTGAGCTGGCGCGCTAGCGACGTTTCCCAGCAAGATTGCCTCTCCTTCTGTGCCGTCCACCCAGCTACATCTTATTCTTCTGCCATTCCACGGGGCGGGTGGCAATAAAGCTACAACAGGCCCGCCATTGTAGCCACGTGCCCCGGCCAGCTTCGCCTGCCCGTCTGCCCGCTCGACACCTCAATCGATGTAGACAATCGTCCCTGGTGAGGTGCAGCGGCGGCCTGGTGGGTTGGAATCTTGTCGGGGATGCCCGTGGACGGGCTACTCTGCCCGGTGAAGGGCATGGCCGCCTTGCTTCGGTCTTGGCTTCGGTTTGCCTCGGAGGCTGGTGCGAGCCAGGCAAGAGGTTGACAATCTAAGGCGGTTGCACGTGCATAAGTCTGGGTACTAGGGACCCCCAGTTCTTAGTACACCGACACATGTCCATGGCTATCTCATAACTCTCGATCCACGCAGCCGGATCGAGATCAGTAGTGTAGTTCAGAACTTTGTGAGGGCCCTTGAAATCCTTGGGCATGCACTCATTACGTAGAACCGGCATGAGGCATGGTATTCTGATCATCCTGCTGCTTAGACCCGCCCCCGAAGAAACTGGCTGGGGTGTGGTGGGAGGCACTTGACCTATCGCCTCTGACTCTCACATGGCCCGAGCAGCAACAACGATTGCCTGCGCATCTGGTACTACCAGCTGATGACCCACAAGTATAGGGGATCAATCGTAGTCCTTTCGATAAGTAAGAGTGTCGAACCCAACGAGGAGCAGAAGGAAATGACAAGCAGTTTTTAGCAAGGTAATTTCTGCAAGCACTGAAATTGTAGGTAACCGTTAGTTTGATAGCAAGATAATTGGTAACGAGCAAGTAACGGTAACGGTAAGTAAGGTGCAGCAAGGTAGCCCAATCCTTTTGTGGCAAAGGATAGGCCAGAACAATCTCTAGTAATAGGCAAAGTGTTCTTGTGGGTACACGGGAATTTCATCTAGTCACTTTTATCATGTTGGTTTGATTCGTGTTCGCTGCTTTGATAATTTGATATGTGGGTGGACCAGTGCTTGGGTGTTGTTTTTACTTGAACAATCTTCCACTTATGATTAACCCCCTCGCAAGCATCCGCAACAATGAGAAAAGTATTATGATAAAATCTAACCATAGCATTAAACGTTTGGATCCAAATCAGCCCCTTACGAAGTAGCGCATAAACTAGGGTTTAAGCTTTTGTCACTCTAGCAACCCATCATCTAATAACTACTCTACAATGCATTCCCTTAGGCCCATGAATGGTGAAGTGTCATGTAGTCGACGTTCACATGACACCACTAAGGGAATCACAACATACATATCATCAAAATATCGAACACATATCAAATTCACATGATTACTTGCAACATGACTTCTCCCGTGACCTCAAGAACAAAGGTAACTACTCACAAATAATAATCATGCTCAAGATCAGAGGGGTGTTGAATAGCATAATGGATCTGAACATATAATCTTCCACCAAATAAACCATATAGTAATCAACTACGCAAGGTAATCAACACTACTAGTCACCCACAGGTACCAATCTGAGGTTCCGGTACAAAGATTGAACACAAGAGATGAACTAGGTTTTGAGAGGAGATGGTGTTGTTGAAGATGTTGATGAAGATTGGCCTCCCAAAGATGAGAGGGGTGTTGGTGATGACGATGGCTTCGATTTCCCCCTCCGGGAGGGAAGTTCCCCCGGCGGAATCGCTCCGTCGGAGGGCAAAAGTGCTCCTGCCCAAGTTCCTCCTCGAGGCGGCGGCGCTTCATCCCAAAAGTCCTCTCCTTATTTTTTTCCTAGGTCAAATGTGACTATATACCAGAAGATGGGCACCGGAGGTGGGCCGAGGAGGCCACAACCCATCAGGGCACGCCCAGGGGGGCCTGGCGCGCCCTGGTGGGTTGTGCCCACCAGGTTTGCCCCCTCCGGTAGTTTTCTGCTCCAGTATTTTTTATTTAATCCAAAAATAATCTCCGTAAAATTTCAGCTTCATTGGAGTTGTGCAGAATAGGTATCTCTGATGTGCTTTTTTCAGGTCCAGAATTCCACCTGGCGGTATTCTCCCTCTTTGTGTAAACACCTTGCATATTATGAGAGAAAAGGCATTAGAATCACTCCTTAAAGCATTATTATTTGACAAAACATAATAAATAACAGTAAGAAATCATGATGGAAAATGGACGTATCAACTCCCCCAAGCTTAGACCTCGCTTGTCCTCAAGCGAAAGCCGGTATTGAAAAAGTATGTCCACATGGTTTGAGAGAGAGATGTCGATAAAAAACAAAATACAGACATAGAAGCATCATGTTTAATAATATGACAACAATAAACTCTATCACAAAATTTATTCAATACATTTTTATCATATAACTTCTCATGAACAAGTAACAATTCATCACAACATAGAAGTATGAAGCATAAACCTTATTGAAAACCAACAAACTATGTTCTCAGTCAACTTTGCAACTACAATTCATCATATTTTCCGGAAGGGTCTTATGTCGGAGCCTTTTGGAAAGTCCACATACTCAACCATCATTTAGTCTTCTATGATTGCTAACACTCACGGCATACCCATGACCAAAAAGTTTCACCCGGACACATAGGAAGATAGGGGCTTATAGTTTCGCGTCCCAACGTATTCACCTCAAGGGTGATGTCAACAATAATAACTCATGCCCACTCATATCCAACTGGATATATGTGCCTAGATCTTTCCTCACCACATGATGCTTGCAAAAAATAAAAAGTAAAAAGGAATAGGGAAGAATACTTTGACTCTTGCATAAAAGTAAATACATAAAAGTGAAAGATAGTCCCTTCACAGAGGGAAGCAGAGTTTATCATGCGCTCGTTGGTTTGTATGCCCAATCCCTTAATGTAAAAGAACGTCATGCTATATTGCCCCGTATGATAGCAACTTTATTATGCAGTCCGTCGCTTTTATTACTTTGCCATCATAAGTTCGTATAGTGCTCAATTTTCTCTTACACTAATTGATCAAAGCACTTTTAGAAGAAATTTTTATTGCCTTATTGTACCGATGACAACTTACTTGAAGGATCTTTCTCGATCCATAGGTAAGTATGTTGGACACTCAAAGAATGAATTTGGGTTTGGGTTTTTGGATGCACAAGTAGTATCTCTACTTAGTGCGGAATTTTTGGCTAGCAAAGATATTGAGCAAGCACCACATGTTAAAGGATCTATGACAATATAACTTCTATGTGGATATGAACAAGCATAAATCATTACGTTGTCTTCCTTGTCCAACGTCAACAGTTTTGACATACAATATTTAATGGGGGCTCACAATCATAAAAGATGTCCAAGATAGTGTATTTGCATGTGAATCTTCTCTTCCCTTATTAATTCTTTCATGAATTGCATCATTGACCAATGCTATGTTTGTCAATCTCCAATAAATTTTACTACTTATACTTTTCCTTTATGTGATGGCATTACTCACCATAAGATAAGCATATGATTCTTTTCATTTATTTCTCTTTCCTTTTATTTTGATTGCAACAAGAAGGTAGAGAGAGGCAAAAACTCAAACTAAACTTTATTATATAACTCTCACTCGATTACATAGATAGATAGGCCACGAAACTAACACACGAAAATAGATCATACTAAACTTTTATTCAACTAAAGCAAAGGGAAACGAAAGATCGAACTAAAATAGGTAAAGGTGAATATAAGTGGTGGTGATACGATACCGGGGCACCTCCCCCAAGCTTGGCTCAAGCCAAGGGGAGTGCCCATACCCATGTGTTCAAGTCTCCTTTGGTGGTGGTGATGAAGAAGGTGGTGGTGATGAGGTGTCACACTTCAACTTCAAAAGGTGCTCCAATTTGTGGATGAATCTCCGAAGGTTATTGATGTGCTCCTCTAGCAACATATTTTCATGGATGAGAAATTTATTCTGAACATGGACCGCTTCTAAAGCTCCAAAAGCTTCAATTTCAATAGGGGTGAGATGACTGTAATAAGGTTGAAGGATATCTTCTTCTTCTCCCTCCTTTGTTGGCATGGATTTCTCTCCTTCAGGGAGCTGATCCACCGTAGCATCCTTGCCCTTGTCTTCCTTGTTGGGCACCTCCCTCTTCAGCTCTATCTTCATTAGCCAGGCATTTCTTCCACGTTATTAGAAGAGGGAGAAGACATGATGCCTGACTTGACAGATCTGACAGGAAAACAACACGAAACAAGAACAGAGGATTTTCCTGCGATGCGGTCGTCAAAATAGTCGGGGGTATATATAGAGATTTTATTCTTAGGAAACAAGCATATGGAAGGAAAACGGAGTCAGGAAGGTGTCCGAGGTGGGCACAACCCACCAGGGCGCGCCCAAGGGAGTCAAATCCGTTGTGAAATAAGGAAATGCGCGGATCGCTTCTTCTACGTGCCTGGCGCACCCTGGTGTATCGTGCTCACCTCGATCACCTTCCGTTTTATTTCTTTATTTCCAGAATTTTCTAATATTCCAAAACTGACAAAAAATATGTTTGCGGATTTTTCAGAGTCCGTTTAGTTACCGTATCACGTACCTCCTATTTTTCAGAATTCTGGAGTGTTCCGGAAGGTTTCTTTCATGTGTTCCTCCCGTGTCATGGTTTGGATAACATTGATTTCAACGTTAATAGGCGTTCCTGAGATGTAATGCTTAATTCTTTGTCCATTGACCACCTTCGGGTTAGTACCTTCGGCGTTATTAATCTTGATAGCTCCAGAATGATAAACCTCTTCAATAATATAAGGTCCTTCCCATTTGGAGAGAAGCTTTCCTGCAAAAAATCTTAAACGAGAGTTGAACAAAAGAACATAGTCGCCTATTTTGAATTCCCGCTTTTGGATTCTTTTGTCATGCCATCTTTTTACTTTTTCTTTGAATAGTTTGGCATGTTCATAGGCTTGGGTTCTCCATTCATCTAGTGAGCTAATATCAAATAGCCTCTTCTCACCGGCAAGTTTCAAATCATAGTTGAGTTCTTTAATTACCCAAAATGCTTTATGTTCTAATTCTAGAGGCAAATGACAAGCTTTTCCATACACCATTTTGTATGGAGACATACCCATAGGATTTTTATAAGCTGTTCTATAGGCCCAAAGTGCATCATCTAATTTCTTAAACCAATTCTTACGAGACCTATTGACAGTTTTTTGTAATATCAATTTTATTTCTCTATTGCTAAGTTCTACTTGACCACTAGATTAAGGATGATAGGGTGATGCAATTCTATGGTTAACATCATATTTAGCAAGCATCTTACAGAAAGCACCATGGATAAAGTGTGCACCACCATCGGTCATAAAATATCTAGGGACTCCAAACCTCGAGAATATAACCTCTTTAAGCATTTTAATGGAGGTGTGGTGATCAGCACTACTAGTTGGAATAGCTTCTATCCACTTACTGACATAATCAACAGCAACCAAAATATGAGTGTACCCGTTAGAGGAAGGAAAAGGCCCCATATAATCAAAACCCCAAACATCAAATGGCTCAACAACAAGTGAATAATTCATAGCCATTTCCTGACGCTTACCGATATTACCAATTCTTTGGCATTCACAACAAGACAAGACAAACTTACGGGCATCCTTGAAGAGTAGGCCAATAAAAACCAGATTGCAATACCTTATGAGCAGTTCTATCTCCCGCATGATGTCCTCCATAAGCTTCGGAATGACATTTCCGTAGGATTTGTTCATGTTCATGCTCAGGTACACAACGTCTAATAATACCATCTACTCCTTCTTTATAAAGATGTGGGTCATCCCAAAAGTAATGTCTCAAGTCATGGAAGTTTTTTCTCTTTTGTTGGTATGTGAAGCTCGCTGGCATATATTTAGCGACAATGTAATTAGCATAATCAGCATACCAAGGAGTGTTTTGAGAAACATTTATTGCAGCTAACTGTTCGTCAAGGAAACTATCATCAATAGGTAGTGGGTCATCAAGAATATTTTCTAACCTAGACAAGTTATCAGCTACGGGGTTCTCAGCTCCCTTCCTATCAACGATGTGTAAGTCAAATTCTTGAAGCAAGAGAACCCACCTAATGAGTCTAGGTTTAGCATCTTTATTTTCCATAAGGTATTTTATAGCAGCATGATCGGTGTGAACAATAACTTTGGAATAAACAATATAGGATCTAAATTTATCACAGGCAAACATAACTGCTAAAAATTCCTTTTCAGTAGTAGCATAATTTCGTTGAGCACTGTCTAGAGTTTTGCTAGCATAATGGATAACATTCAATTTCTTATCAACTCTTTGTTCTAGAACAACGCCAACAGCATAGTCACTCGCATCACATATAATTTCAAAAGGCAAGTTCCAATCAGGTGGTTGAACGATAGGTGCAGAGGTTAAGGCTTTCTTGAGTGTTTCAAAGGCTTCCACACAATCATCATCAAAAACAAAAGGAATATTCTTTTGCAAAAGATTAGTAAGAGGCCTAGAAATTTTAGAGAAGTCTTTAATGAACCTCCTATAAAAACCAGCATGACCAAGGAAACTTCAAATACCTTTAATATCTTTATGACATGGCATTTTCTCAATTGCATCAACTTTAGCTTTATCCACCTCAATACCTCGTTCAGATATTTTATGCCCCAAGACAATGCCTTCATTAACCATAAAGTGGCACTTCTCCCCATTCAAGACGAGATTAGTTTGTTCACATCTCTGCAAAACTCGATCAAGGTTGCTTAAGCAATCATCAAAAGAAGTTCCGTAAACGGAAAAATCATCCATGAAAACCTCCACAATCTTTTCACAAAAATCAGAGAATATAGCAGTCATACATCTTTGAAAGGTAGCAGGTGCATTGCATAAACCAAAAGGCATACGTCTATAAGCATAGGTTCCAAAAGGGCAAGTAAAGGTGGTTTTCTCTTGATCGGATTGTGACACAGGTATTTGAGAGAAACCAGAATATCCATCTAGGAAACATAAGTGTGTGTGCTTAGATAATCTTTTTAGCATTTGATCAATGAAATACAGAGGGTAATGATCTTTTCTAGTAGCTTTATTTAACTTTCTAAAGTCAATTACCATTCTATAACCAGTGACAATTCTTTGTGGAATGAGTTCATTTTTATCATTGGGAACAACGGTAATACCTCCTTTCTTAGGGACACAATGAACGGGACTTACCCATCTACTATCAGCAATGGGATAGATTATACCTGCTTCCAGAAGCTTTAATATTTCAGTTCTTACCACTTCCTTCATCTTAGGATTCAACCGTCGTTGGTGAACAACAACGGGTTTAGCATCAGGTTCCATATTAATCTTGTGCTGGCATAGAGTGGGGCTAATGCCCTTAATATCATCAAGAGTATATCCAATAGCAACCCGGTGCTTCCTTAGAACTTTTAATAATCTTTCTTCTTCATGTTCTGAAAGGTTAGCACTAATAATAACAGGATATATCTTTTTCTCGTCAAGATAAGCATACTTCAAAGTGTTAGGCAATTGCTTTAATTAAAACACAGGATCACCTTTAGGTGGAGGAGGACCTCCAAGAGTTTCAAAAGGCAAATTGTGTTTCAGGAGAGGTTGTTGTTCAAAGAAAATTTGATCTATTTCGTTTCTTTCACGCAAGTGCATATCATTTTCATGGTAAAGCAAATATTGTTCTAATGGATCGGTGGGAGGCACAGCAATAGAAGCAAGACCAATTATTTCATCCTTACTAGATAACGCTTTATCACGAGGTTGACTACTAAACTTGGAAAAATTAAACTCATGAGACACACTACCAAAACTGACACCGACAGTTTGTTTTTCACAATCTATCTTAGCATTGACGGTGCTCAAGAAAGGTCTACCAAAGATAATGGTACAAAAGTTGTATTATGGGGAACCAAGGACTAGAAAATCAGTAGGGTATTTCACTTTCCCACACAAGACTTCAACATCTCTAACAATCCCAAGTGGTGTGATAGTGTCTCTATTAGCCAGTTTAATAGTAACATCAATGTCTTCTATTTCAGCAAGTGCTATTTCATCCATAATTTCTTGGTATAAGGTAAAAGGGATAGCACTCACACTAGCACCCAAATCACATAAACCATGATAGCAATGATCTCCTATTTTGACTGAGACAACAGGCATGCCTTCTATGGGTCTATATTTATCTTTTTCATCGGGTTCAGCTTCATCACAGAAGTACATAACATGCCCATCAATATTTTCTACCAAGAGATATTTAACCATAGCAACACTAGGTTCTACTTTAATTTGCTCAGGGGGCTTAGATGGTCTTATATTACTCTTACGAACCACAGTTTATACCTTAGCATGTTCCTTTATCCTAACAGGGAAAGGTGGTTTTTCAATATAAGTGGTAGACACAACTAGATCAACATTGTAAAAGATGGTTTCTTCTTTAGCTATGATTGATTCTTTAATTTCTTCTTTAATAGGGGGATGATATTTCAACTACTTCTCCTTAGGGAGGTCAACGTGAGTAGCAAATGCTTCGCAGAAAGAGGCTACTATCTCAGAGTCAAGTCCATATTTAGTGCTAAACTTGTGAAAACTATCGGTATTCATAAAAGATTTAACACAATAAAACTCAAGCTTTATACCTGACTCATTACCTTCGTCGAGTTCCCAATCTTCAGAGTTGTGTTTAATTCTTTCTAAGAGATCCCACTTGAATTCAATAGTCTTCTTCATATAAGAACCAGCACAAGAAGTATCGAGCATGGATTGATCATTATGAGAAAGCCTCCCCCAAGCTAGAGTGATGCTTTCTCCTTCACGAGGCCAAAAATTATATATATAATTCCGATCACGGTGAACAAGATGCATGGGAAAAAAAGTTTTGGTGGAATTCCAATTGCAAACGATTCCAGTTCCACGATCCAAGATCATCACATAGCCTATACCATGTCAATGCTTTTCCCTTCAAAGATAAAGGGAAAACCTTCTTCTTAACTTCATCTCTGGGTAAACCTGCAAGCTTAAATAATCCACAAATTTCGTTCACATATAATAGGTGCATATCAGGATGTTTAGTTCCACCTCCTGCATAAGGTTTAGCAAGCAGTTGTTCTACCATACCCGAAGGAATTTCATAACCAATATTTTCAGTAGCTGCAGTAGGTTGAGGGGCAACTAATTGTGGTTCCGGTCAAGGTGAAGATACCCTGAACAATCCCCTCAAAGGATTGTTTTCCATAGTAGCAAGTTTCAATAAATTTCAGCACGTAGTATAAGTTTTTCCTTACTGATTTCCACTTACCAAGAGCGCTTCACTCCCCGGCAACGGTGCCAGCAAAGAGTCTTGATGACCCACAAGTATAGGGGATCAATCGTAGTCCTTTCGATAAGTAAGAGTGTCGAACCCAACAAGGAGCAGAAGGAAATGACAAGCGGTTTTCAGCAAGGTAATTTCTGCAAGCACTGAAATTGTAGGTAACAGATAGTTTGATAGCAAGATAATTGGTAACGAGCAAGTAACGGTAACGGTAAGTAAGGTGCAGCAAGGTAGCCCAATCCTTTTGTGGCAAAGGATAGGTCAGAACAATCTCTAGTAATAGGCAAAGTGTTCTTGAGGGTACAAGGGAATTTCATCTAGTCACTTTTATCATGTTGGTTTGATTCGTGTTCGCTACTTTGATAATTTGATATGTGGGTGGACCAGTGCTTGGGTGTTGTTCTTACTTGAATAACCTCCCACTTATGATTAACCCCCTCGCAAGCATCCGCAACTACGAGAAAAGTATTAGGATAAAATCTAACCATAGCATTAAACGTTTGGATCCAAATCAGCCCATTACGAAGTAGCGCATAAACTAGGGTTTAAGCTTCTGTCACTCTAGCAACCCATCATCTAATAACTACTCCACAATGCATTCCCTTAGGCCCATGAATGGTGAAGTGTCATGTAGTTAACGTTCACATGACACCACTAAGGGAATCACAACATACATATCATCAAAATATCGAACACATATCAAATTCACAAGATTACTTGCAACATGACTTCTCCCGTGACCTCAAGAACAAGGGTAACTACTCACAAATAATAATCATGCTCAAGATCAGAGGGGTATTGAATAGCATAATGCATCTGAACATATAATCTTCCACCAAATAAACCATATATTAATCAACTACGCAAGGTAATCAACACTACTAGTCACCCACAGGAACCAATCTGAGGTTCTGGTACAAAGTTTGAACACAAGAGATGAACTAGGGTTTGAGAGGAGATGGTGTTGTTGAATATGTTAATGAAGATGGCCTCCCAAAGCTGAGAGGGGTGTTGGTGATGACGATGGTTTGATTTCCCCCTCCAGGAGGGAAGTTCCCCCGGCGGAATCGCTCCGCCGGAGGGCAAAAGTGCTCCTTCCCAAGTTCCGCCGCGAGGCGGCGGCGCTTCGTCCCGAAAGTCCTCTCCTTATTTTTTCTAGGTCAAATGTGACTATATACCAGAAGTTGGGCCGAGGAGGTGGGCCGAGGAGGCCACAACCCATCAGGGCGCGCCCAGGGGGGCCTGGCGCGCCCTTGTGGGTTGTGCCCACCAGGTTTGCCCCCTTCGATAGTTTTCTGCTCCAGTATTTTTTTATTTAATCGAAAACTAAACTCCGTAAAATTTCAGTTTCATTGGAGTTGTGCAGAATAGGTATCTCTCATGTGATTTTTTCAGGTCCAGAATTTCAGCTGCCGGTATTCTCCCTCTTTGTGTAAAGCTTGCATATTATGAGAGAAAAGGCATTAGAATCACTCCTTATAGCATTAATATTTGACAAAACATAATAAATAACACTAGGAAATCATGATGCAAAATGGACGTATCACCGGCTGGGTTTGGGAATTATGAGATCGCTGCCTGCGCCCACTGCTAGAGACTGCAGGGGAATCTACGTGTTGACTCTTGCTGCGACTTGCATAGGGGTTAGAATGAACCTGGTCCCGGCTATAAGAGTATTGCGCCTGCTGGGTGACCATAGTCTTCAACATCTCGATGGCGTTTCTGGCCTCAATCTCTATTGGGGTGTTTCCCGTGATCGGGAGTACTTCAAGGTTGCGAGTCGCCGCCAGCATATTATCCACAGGATTGGAGAAGTAACCCACTGGTCTCTGGAAACAACGAGGCGGTGACTGTGCCTGCGACGAGTGGGCCGGCTTAGGCTGCTGAGCTGGCTGCCGATGTTGACCCAACTTTGGTTGCACGGTCCCTGGCGTGGGTTGTGGCGTATCGAAAAGACGTGTCGGCTAGATATTAGGGGGCAGGCGGCTCGTGTGCCTTCTCTGATAAACCGCCTCTGAAGCGTCACGTCGAAGACTTAGTTGCCAGGCTTCCTCCTTTATACGTTCAGCCTCATTGTTGATATGAGCCTAAAACTCTGCCATTCCAAGTATTCTCAGCGTTGATCTCCTCCTGAAAAAATAGCCATCTGGCCACGAAGCTTGGTCAATTACGCGTTACGTTCCGCCTGATTTTCCGCGGTGACCGGCGTCTCCAGGAGCGTCATCATGTCAGCAATCAAGCCATCGATAGCCTAAGACAGTGTTTTGTCCGAGACGGCCGTGCCTGGTGCCGAAGTACCAGTTCTGACCGTCGCGCTAGCCACCACGGAGTCAAGGTCCTCCGCGGTCCCGGCCATGAAGACGGCGGCTTCTCATGGCGGCTTGAGTGACTCCTAGGCAGTCTCATCATCGGAGTAGCCCCCAACCCTGCCATCAAAGAGCAAGTAGATTGATTCAGTGTCTCCAATCGATGATTCGCCATCAGAGTAGACGAGGGTGTCTCCGCTATTGGCAGAGTTGCCTGCGAGGTCGACTCCCTGAGTGAAACCGACGAAGATGTGGTTCTGACCGGCTTGAGCCCGGCAGGGTTGGGTGCGCCGAGTCGGCTCGACGATGTCAGTGCAGGTGTCCGGCTCGGGTCCGGACTCGCAAATTTTGCCGATGAAGACGTGGATATTACCAAAGGTTACCCGGTACCCGTACTCAATTGAGCCGGCCTCGGGACCCCAGCCCGAATCGATGTACAGCTTGCCGCGATGACTCTTGGTCATCCGGCCGATTGCATATCCCTCGATCCCTGGGAGAGCACCCTCCAAGAACTCAACACCACCGTGCGTTAGCCCCATGGTGGGAGCCAACGGTCGTGGTTTTGTCACGACAGTTGTCCTTGCTAGAGGACTAAGTCTAGGAGCCATCGCAACTAGGTGGTTGCTTGGATGGGGTTGATCGGGAACGAGAGTAAAGGGTTTACACAGGTTTGGCCCCTCTGATGGAGGTAAAATACTAAGTCCTGCTTGTGTGTTATTGAAGATGTTGATCTTGATTACAAGGGTGTGGAATCGCTAACCTAGCTCTCGAGGATTTCTTCCTTGTCCTTTCTACCCTTGAGGCCCTGAGGTTACAATGCAATTCGGGTCGTAATACAACCCGTGACCTAATCCAATTCTACATGTCTTGTCTCTCAAGTAGTGGAAATCTCTTACGACTCCCTCCATGAGCCGGCCCGCCAAGTACTGGTCCATGAGCCGTCTTTCTTCGATGAGCCGCCTCTTGGGCCTTGGGCTTCACGGCTTCCGCGGCCCACATAACGACCCTGGTTATGAACCGCCACCTAGCAGCTGGGTCATACCATGGGCGGGTCATTTCGTGGGGCATATCCCCAACACAGAGTTTGTTTCATGTGTCCCAAATTTTTTTTGTTTTTCCCCACCCTCCCGCCCTTTTTCATCAACGAATAAATTATCATCCAAGTACCTTCTTTTCATGTGTGTCTTCTGCTATCTTTTCTTCTGTACTGTATCCGGTGATTCATTCTAAAGATGCTTAAGTGCTAAGTTCATCATTCTTCGTTCTTATTTTCTTCCCGGAGGATTCAATTCAAGCTTTAGGTGTTCATCATATTCTTTTCATTTATTAAATGTTTTCCCATGTTGGAAATTCTTATCCAAGCCTATCTTGTTTATTCACCTCTCTATTCTATCCGGAGTGCTGAAGATATCTTGGAAGATTCGTGTTTTCATTCAAAATCCTTTAAAATTAATTCAAGGTTCTCACTTCATCAATTTTTTAATTTGTACCGATGAAATCTCTCTTTATAAGCAATTGTTTAAATGGTGTTTTCTTTGAGTGGGCCCATAACCCACAGGTTTTCCCAGGACCTTACCTGGCTCTTCTAATCTTTCCTGGAGATCTCCTCAAATTCTTTTCAAGTGTGACATAAGGATGAACTCCATCGGTCATACGCCTTCTTCAGCTCAACCTTTACTTATTCATTGTTCGAAGTATCTCAGTAATTTTGGTGGTGTTTCTCGCCATCATTCTCTATGTTGAAGACCAAAGGAGAGTCTCTCTTAAATCTTTATCCATTCTCATGAACGTTCGTGTTTCTAGCTTGATGCTACCCTTTCAAATTGTTTTCGATCATGAGAAATCCCTCGTCGAGCCACACGGCATCCCCGGCATCTCCGGACCTCTCCAGCCACCCCTCCATCGCCGGTGAGCACCGTCGTCGCCTCCCCACTCTGCCTCTTATTTCATCGGGGAAGAACGCTTCGAGCCGATAGGTGGGCCCCGCCTGTCACAGGCTTAGTCGCCCGCTTACTTGCTGACGGGTGGGACCTGCATGTAGGGTTTAAAGCCCGCCCGAAGCGGTAAGTGGAGGCATACTTCGCCTGTGCCCCTTCGGTTGGCCTTGTCTCGCTGCGCCGCGCGCCTGGGCCTGCCCGGTCAATCTGTTTTGGCCCAGGGCACACAGTGCCACTTCTTCTTTTCTTTTTCCAGTGAACTTGCAAAAATTCCACAAAAATAAATATATGTCCAAATGGCATGATTCCAACTCCTATAATTTTTTAAAAATAAAACTATTTAATGGTGCAACTTCCATATTTTTTTTCACCACAAGTTTCTGTACTGTTCAAATTTAAATTCAAATTTGAACTATGAAAAACCCCACTTTGCAAATTCCTAGAACATCCATTTCTAATCCAAATTTCCAGAGACTCCAAAAATCTTTCTCTGTTTATCTAGCCATCAAGCACATTTTTCCCATGTACTATTTCCGTTAGGTATAATAAATAGTTTGTTTTCCATTTATTTCATCTTAGAAAACCTCTAGAAAATTCACCTCAACTCCAAATCCAGTGAAACCACTTTCTAAATTCTTCTAAAATCATGCCTATTTAATGGGTGCATTCACTCATTTTTATAAAAATGTATTCTGTGAAATTCTTATAGGGTCATTAATCCCTCCATTTCCAACTTTCAAAAATCTTCGTTGATCCAGATGTAGTAGAACCTCTTTTGTTATTCTTCTTATAACCAGAGGTGTCCAAAAAAATAAACTTCCTATTTTAGAAAACTTTGATTTTCGTTCTTGTTGTGTTGCTTATTATTGTTGTTTCCGACGGTAGTTGACGAAGTAGACGGAGTGCTTAGAGTTGGACCAGAAGCTTGTGAAGACCTCGAAGACTTTGCTGAGCCAGCCAAGCAGCCCTTTAACCATGTTGATGAAACTATTTCTTGCATGGCATTATAGTACTTTGATTGTTTGTGGGGAACCCTGGCTCAGAAGTCGCGATCACCGAATGCACGTGTACAGTGATCCTAGAGATCAATGCTCACTTAACACATAGAAGCTGAATAACAAGAGTCTTACATCCATACATACCGTTTTACACAAATAAAGACCATCGAGGTCATGTCTTACATGGATAGGGCCATGAATGACAAACACCAAACATAACTAGCAGCTGGAATCTTGAACGAGAGCGTGAACCCATGCCATCTGCCTTAACCCTACAGGCATTCTGACTGGGAAGCGTCCTAGTTCGCATGTTCGTCACCAACGACTTCTTCACCATATTCCTGCTCTTCCATGCCTGGCCAATTAAATAACCAGTGGCAAGCCAATGAGTACTTTGAATGTACTCGCAAGCAACCCATGTCTTGGAACAAGGTGTAACAATGCATGATATAGCACTAAGTAGGTAAGTTGCAGAAAGATAATTTTTAAATGTAATGACATGATCAAACAACTTGTAGGCATGCATCATGGGGTCACAAGTATTCGTAAGAACAGGTTACAAATATCAATATAAACAAGGCTTGAACATCTCATGTTCAATCATCGTGTCAAGTCATCCGACTTGACTCAAGCATTCTTTTATCCCACACACACTCCAAGTTTGTGAAAACGTCGGACGTAGTTTAAGCAGCACCACCCAACTTCCTTGACAGTGGACACGGCTATTTGAATAGTTTTACACTCTGCAGAGGTTGCACAATTTACCCACAAGACTCGGGGAACTTTCGTGTCATCCATGACTCGCGGTATATTACATACCCGAGGTAAGTACCCAAACATTGCCTTTCCCCTGACGATACTAACAAACAGTCCACTCATTGGTGCCATTCCTCATGATGTACATCACAAGTATCATCCATGAGGGCACGCAACGGTGTGACCGGTGTTTGTAAAAATAGCCCATGATCGTCCTTCCCGGCACGACCCCGTATCGAGAGCGACCATGCCACTCTCGCCACTAGTAATGCGGGCTCTTTGCTAGCACTTACCAAAGCAATCAACAAAGCCCCGTCCCATAAGGGTTATCATGGTTGTACATGTATGGTTGGGAACGGTCGACAAATCTTAAATCTAATCCGTTTCCGAAAACACACACACTCACTTGCCTCGGTACTCCAGTTATTTATCAAGTGGTTACCAAGCTCATCATCATCTCCCTCGGGCATTAGTGGCACCCGACGGGGTTTCGAAAAGTATTTGAAAACCTTTCATTTCCGACACCATGCATAATCCCATCCCATTTGTGTAGCACTACTTAGCAACCTATCTACTTTAGCAACCTAACTACTCCCACCCGCATAACCTTCATAAGGAGGTAGGGCCATGCACGATGCAAGTATCAACGAGAAAGTAACGAGGCATCCACCAAAGTGGTCACCATATCACCATGATCAATTCATCGAAACATAAGGTGCTAGATGTCATGCATGAAAAAGTTTCTTCGGCATGATCAAGGGGTTGCTTGCCTGGCTCAACAAAGTCTTCATGGTCTTCAAAGTCTTCTGGTCCAACTCCCTCGTCAAGAACGTGATCTATCATCGCAAAGTAACGGGGTATAATAAGGCAATAGCACAAGCAGGGAAAATAAATCACTCAGAAAAATGTCAAACTTTTTTTGTAAAATACTAGAGTGAAATCTAAGAATACTAAAAATACTAGTTTCTGGTTTTGAAGTGTAAAAAGTTATGAAAACTATTTTAACACAGACTACTAAAGCCTAAACAGTGTTTTATATAAAAACAGTGTATAAAACCTTTTCAAACATTCTCACAAATGGCATAATCAAATAGGCTGGAATATTACAAGATTTGTGGAGTTGGAATTATTAGATTTGGAGTTTCATTTATCTCTGTGGAATTTCTGGAAAATCAGTAGAAAAAGAAAAAGGGAAATGCACTGTGCCTCTAGGCCCAAATGGCCAGCCGAGCCCAGCCCAGCCGGCGAAGCCAGCCCAGGTGAGCCTGGCGCGCGCGCGCCGCCAGGTTTCAAACCTGACGGGCGGGGCCCAATGGCAGAGAGAGAGAGAGAGAGACGCGGGAGAGGGAGATGGGAGGCTGACAAGCGGGCCCTCCTCCAGGGCCGTCATCAACCTCCCGTCCAGGGAGGACGGCGAGCTCACCGTCGGTGAGGCAGGGCACGGCGAGGGCTAGCGAGCGTGGGAATGGACTCAGGGGCTCGTCACCCTTCCAGGGGAGGTGGAGGCAGCTGACGGGGAGGTCCTGGTCACCGACGACGAAGAAGCTGCGGCGGAGAAGCTTCGGGCGTGCTCCAAGCCGATGATTCCTGCAGCAAATCGCATGGGAGGAAGGGGGAAACACATCAGCGAGCTGAGGGAGGAGCAAGGGAAGAAGAATGAGGACCGGAGGAGGCCTGTACCCGGAGATCTCCGGCGAGCCGAGCCGGCGGAGCTCTGGCTCGATCTCGAGCTCAGGCGACTCCGTGGCTGATTTGGTGGCGCAAGAGGGCGATTGGGGAGGAGAGAGCTAGAAGAAGGGAGAGAGAGGTCCGAGAATGCTTCATATAGGCGGGGCGCGAGTCCACCATAGACTCATGCGCCGGCGAAGTCAAGGCCGAGGCCAGAGGCCACGGGAGGATGCAGGGGTGCGTCTGTGGGTTTCCTGAGGTCGGTCTAGGACACGGGGAGAGAAGAGAGAGAGTGGGGGAGCGCGCGCGTGGGCGGGAGGGGATTGGCCGAGAGGGGCGGAGTCGGACGCGCGCTGGGGAGGCCATTGCAGGGAGAGAGAGAAGGGGGCCGGCAGTCCAACGTGTTGCGGACGCCAAGGTGCCTCGACTGGCGCGAAGGGGAGGCTCGTGGTGGCTGGGCATGGGATGGAGAGGGAGGTCAACCCTCTACCTATCCTTTAGCGCGCTCCAGAGCGCGTCTTTGGCCGGCATGATGGGCTTTTGGCGCGCTCTGGCGTTCCCACTTGTGTCCAGGAGTTGCAGGAGGGAGAAAACAAATGGAAAGTGGCTTAGGATACCCTAGAAAGACCATGAGTTGGAGAGAGCAGAGAGAGGGGTGGAAAACATGTCTGTCCAGAGAGGAGAAAGTGGGTTTTCACCCCTACAATCATGCATCTGGGCGCTAGGGTTTTTACCAGAGGTGAGGAGGGGTGGTATGGTGATGTGGTAAAAATTGGGGCTCAAGGAGAATAGAGGAAGGGGCTCATTCATTGATCTTTGCATCCCACCAGAAGGTGTTTGATGCTGGTTTGGGCAAGTTAAAAGGATCCACTCGCCATGAGCTTTACCGGGATAAAATAGGATGCAAAAATGGGGTTGGTAACCAAGTTTGAGCTCATTTGAGGGAAGTTGACAATGCAAACATTGCAAACCCTAGAATTTAACAGAATCAGGTTCCTGTAGATACAGTCATGCTAAGCTTTTCCCCTAAATGCACCACTTGGTGTGGTGGCATTATCTGGGCATTAGAGCCTGCCCACAAAGTTTCAGGTCAATTGGAGAAAGTTGGCAATGTAGAGTTGCTCAAATTTGAATCTGCACAGGGAGGGTTTTGGGGTATTTTTGTAAACCAAAACAATTGGGATTGAGATGAAACTTTGCATGGTCATCACATATATCATGTGTTATATGCTAGAATTTTCCTGGAATTATTTGAGAATATTTCTTATGGAAATATTTCAAACACAGGAAATATGCAGAAAGGGTTTTAGAGGGTTTTGTCCAATATTTTCAACATGACCATGTGTTGAAACTCTTATATATGGAAAATATATGTCCACTGAGTTTCCCTAAATTTTCTCAAATATTTTGAAAGCATAAAAATAATTTTCCCCTATAAAAGACCATTTCTGGCCTTAAGAAAAGCCTTTAAATAAAATAGGAAAATAATCTTTAAAAATAATATTTGGTGATTTTGGGAAGTCATATATATGGTAGGTTTCAAATAAACTCTTTGGTGCAGAACATTCCCCCAATTTGAGGACTTGTAGTACAAACCTCAATTCAGGGATTTTATAAAGCCTAAATTGAATAAATGCTAATTGGCCAAAATAGTATTTGATAAAAAAATAGTTTTAGGTCATAATACACATGGCATGATCATTGGGCCAAGGGTTTGGATCAAGAAGATGATCATAGAGAGGAATAATTTTTGTGAATTAAAACACAATCAAACATTCAAGCAAAAAGCACTCAAGTGAATCATCACAAGCAAGCAAAAGTTTTAAATGGGTCCAAATTTTGTAAAACCATAGCATAGCAAAGTGATACAACACATGGTGTGACATTTTTGCATGAAAGAGAATGTCAATGACGTGGTGACAACCTTGCTGGGTTGGTCTCCGATGCATTACTCGTTGATACTTTCATTGTGCATGACCCTACCTTCCGATGAGGGTTATGCGGGTAGCAAGTAGTAGGATGCTAATTAGTTCCTACGCAAGTGGGACGGGGATATGCATGAGATGGAAAACAAATGTTTACCAAATACCTTTTTGAAAACCCCATCAGGTGCCACTAATGCCCGAGAGATGTTCAGCTAGGCAACCAATTGATAAAGAAGTTGTGTACCGAGGCAAGTTGCGTGTGTGTTTTCGAAAACGGATCAGATTTAAGATCTACCGATCGTCCCAACCATACATGTACAACCACTCTACCCCTATATGGGAAGGGGCCTTGTTGATTACTTTGGTCGATGCTATCAGAGAGCCCGCATAGCTAGTGGCGGGAGTGATGTCGTCACTCTCGATAGAGGGTCGTGCCTGAAAGGACGACCATGGGCAGTTTTCACATATATCGGGCACACCGTTGGTCCCTTCATGGATGGTACTTGCGATGTACATTATGCGGGTTGTGTGCCAACGAGTGGACTCTTTGTTTAGAGTTTTCAAGGGAAACGAATTGTTCGGGTGCTTACCTCGGGTATGAAGAATTCCACGAGTCGTGGCTTGACACGGAAGTTCCCTGAGTCTTGTGGGTAAAGTGTGCAACCTCTATAGAGTGTAAAACTATTCGAATAGCCGTGTCCATGGTCAAGGAAAGTTGGGTGGTCCTTCTTAAACTACGTCCTGATGTTTTCACAAAACTTGGTGTGTGTGTGACAAAGAGATACTTGAGCTAAATCCGATGACTTGTTGAGATGATTCAACTTGAGTTATTCCAACTCTGCTTATATTGATATCTATAACCTGTTCATATGGATATCTGCAACCTTTTGATGCATGATTTTATAAATGGTAGGACATGATATTGCATTCAAAACTAGCTTTCCACAAAAGTACCTACCTAGTGCTATACCATGCATTGTTTACCTTGTTCGAAACATGGGTTGCTTGCGAGTAGATTCAAAGTACTCATTGGCTTGCCACTGGTTATTTTATTGGCCAGGCATGAAAAACAGGATATAATGAAGAGTACCTTGGTGATGAACATGCGAGCTAGGATTCTTCCGAGTCAGAATGCTTGTAGTGTTAAGGCAGATGGCATGGGCCCACGCAATCGTTGAACATTTCCGCTGCGAGTTTATGAAGACTTGGCCATAAAGGTCATATTTGAGTAAAACGGTATGTACTGGATGTAAGACTCTTGTTATTCAGTTTCTGTGTGTTCAGTGAGCATTGATCTCTGGGATCACTGTACACGTGCATTCGGTGATCACGACTTATGATTCGGGGTCCCCAGAGAGCTGGTATCAGAGCCATCCTGACTTTAGGAAGCCCTTAGTGAGCATGGACGTTAGTTAGGACGGGAACTAGTCTCTAGACCCCCCCCCCCCCAAATCACTTGCAAAACCTATTACACTTCTCTCCTCTTCTAAGCTAGCCAACTATAGAACCTTTCATACTTACCCTATCCTTTCTTGTCATATTAACCCTTCTCTGACCATCTTGTAGATGGTCGTCGCCCCCTTGAGACTCCTCGTGACCGGTTTTCCACCACTCTTGAGACACTGCCTTCAACGATGCAACTATCCTTCAGTGCTGATGTACACCCTGCATGAACTGGACAGTGGCGAGTTCGAGACCGATTTCTATGCCAAGGTGATTGTACCTGCCAAGACCTCACCTTAGAGTTGGTTCTTTGTTGGACCACCTTTAACAACAAGAGACATGACCATTCAGTAGGAGGCTTACGAAGCCTTCCTCTGTCTTCGAGACCACCTCACAAAAATGAAGGAAGAGCAAGCTATCTGCTACCTACCCAGCAAGAGTGGATTAGGAGCCTCTTCTCAAGTGATGAATTCCCAAGTAGACGAAGACCCAACCCTCAAGCTCCAGATCCGCTTCGCCAGCGCAGTATATTATGTTCTGCGTTACCTTACCGAAGAATTCCTCAAGTCCCGCTAGGATTTCCCTTCGCTCCTACATCTCCACTGCCTCAAGAAGAAGAAGGTGGTCGAGAAAGAGCAACAGATTACTTCCCTACAACTCTGCATCACCAACCAAAGGCAGAAAATTGAGGAACTTTAGAGCAACTCCAACGCGCCGACCCAAACGGATGGCGGATTTGTCCGCTTTTTGTCCGTTTGGGTCGGCCGCCCGCTCGTCGTCCCCCCTCTTTAAGATTTGGGTCGGAAGTGCTCCCAACGGCCGCGACCCATTTATGTCCGCACGCAAATTTTGAAAAAGGCCCACGGCCATAGATCATGCCAGCGGCCATGTCGTCACCAAAGTTCATGCCGGCACCATGCCAGCGCCGGCATACAATGCCAGCTTCAAAAAAACAGCACATAGTTTAGCTGGCGCACTTGCCAGCGGGCCGGCACACATGCCAGCACACAAAAAGGGCGGGAGAGTTCGAGCACGCCATCGCAGCCGTGGTCATGCCAGCACACTTGCCGGCATACAAAAAAGGATGGCGCTCGCCGCCATACATCACTCGTCGTCAAACTTGAGCATGTCAGCCTGCATCTTCTCGAACCACGGCCTCTTCCTTGGCGACACGGTGTTGAGATCCACCTTCATGATCTCCACTCCCGTCATCATGCTTGCGAGAGCAACTTCTTTCGCCTTGGTCTTGGCGTTGGCGGCCTCGATCTCTAGCATCTTGGCTTGCTTCTCCGCCTCCATCTCAAGTATCTTGGCTTGCTTCTCCGCCTCCATGTCTAGCCTCCTTCTTTGGATCTCCATGAAGGCGTTCATGGACTCTTCCTTGTATCGCCGGCGCTCCTCCTCCCTCGAGTCCTTCTTGCTCATCATGCCCTCGACAGTTGCGATCAAGGCGTTCGCCGCCGCATCCCGCAGGTCCTCCTTCTTGGAGTTGCCCTTCCCGCGCTCACCTCGGGCGAGCGCTCCCCGGAGAGTCGGGAGGCCTGCGGGTAGACGTGGAAGCCGGGCATCGGCTGCGTCGCCGACGCGTGGGGCGAGTCGGGCAGCACCATCCGAGGAAACGCCGATGAGCCGGTGCTGGCCGCGGCCACGGCGGCGTTGATGAGGCCATGCTGGCCAGGGTTTAACCCTAGGTACATTAGCACCTCCCTCGTTGCCGCCGCGATGCGGGCGTTGGTGGCCTCCCTCGCGCATGCTCACCGATTGAGCTATTCTCCTTCATCTTGCAGGCAAAGAATCTTGTTGGAGGTCTCATACCTCTCAACACGGGCATGAGCCTGAGATCCCAATTTCAGCTCTTAGAACATCTCATATGTTTCGTGACGTTCAAAACGTTTTGGAGCCTCAATTCTAAGCCGTAATGCATGACGCACTGAACTATCAAGTAGTCATCAGAACGTGCCTATCAGATGTTCACAACATCTACAGACGACGCTTGAGGGGGTGGCGCACCGAGCGGTGCATTAAGGACATAAGCCTTCTGTGCAGCAATGAGGACAATCCTCGGATCACGGACCCAGTCCGCATTATTGCTACCATCATCTTTCAACTCTATTTCTCTAGGAACATATAAAAATTCAAGGGAGCTACAGCGCGAGCTAGTAATCTACAACATAATTTGCAAAGACATTTTGACTATGTTCATGATAATGAGTTTAGTTAATCATATTACTTAAAAACTCCCACTCAAATTGACATCCCTCCGGTCATTCGAGTGACACATGATCCAAATCCACCAACTCAAGTCCGATCATCACGTGAGTTGAGGTGGTTTCAATGGTGAACATCTTCATGTTGATCATATCTACTATATGACTCATGTTCGACCTTTCGGTCTCTTGTGTTCCGAGGCCATGTCTGTACATGCTAGGCTCGTCAAGTTTAACCCGAGTGTTCCGCACATGCAACACTGGCTTGCACCCGTTGTATGTGAACGTAGAGTCTATCACACCCGATCATCACGTGGTGTCTCAAAACGACGAACTTTCGCAATGGTGCACACTCGGGGAGAACACAATTTTATCTTGAAATTTTAGTGAGGGATCACCTTATAATGCTACCGTCGTCCTAAGCAAAATAAGATGCATAAAAGGATTAACATCACATGCAAATCATAAGTGACATGATATGGCCATGAACTTGTGCTTTTGATCTCCATCTTCAAAGCACCGGCATGATCTCCATCGTCACCGGCATAACACCATGATCTCCATCATCTTGATCTCCATCAATGTGTCGCCATGAGGTTGTCGCGCCGACTGTTGCTTCCACGACTATTGCTAACTCATAGCGATAAAGTAAAGCAAAAACGGCGAAAATAATTAAAGACAACCCTATGGCTCCTGCCGGTTGCCGTACTCATCGACATGCAAGTCGTGATATTCTATACAATACATGATCATCTCATACATCACATATATCTCATCATGTAATTGGCCATATCACATCACAACATACCCTGCAAAAACAAGTTAGACGTCCTCTAATTGTTGTTGCAAGTTTTACGTGGCTGCTACGGGTATCTAGCAAGAACAATTCTTACCTACGCAAAAACCACAACGGTGATACAAAAATTGCTATTCAACCTTCTCAAGGACCGCCTTTGTCAAATCCGATCCGACTAAAGTGGGAGAAACAGACACCCACCAGCCATCTTTATGCAACGAAGTTACATGTCAGTTGATGGAACCGGTCTCTCGTAAGCGTACGAGTAATGTTGGTCCGGGCTGCTTCATCCCACAATACCGCCGAATCAAGAAAAGACCAAGGGAGGAAGCAATCTGAATATCAACGCCCACAAACTCCTTTGTGTTCTACTCGAGATCTCATCTACACGTAGACCTAGCTCATGATGCCACTGTTGGGGAACGTTGCATGGGAAACAAAAAATTTCCTACGCACACGCAAGATCTATCCATGGTGATGAGCATCTACGAGAGGGAGAGTGGATCTACATACCCTTGCAGATCGCTAAGAGGGAAGCGTTAAGAAACGCGGTTGATGTAGTCGAACGTCTTCGCGATCCAAATCGCCGAGCGTCCCGCGATCCCATCACGATCCATCTCGCGATCCAATCTCGATCCGTCCCGCGATCCCATCACGATCCGTCCCGCGATCAAATCACGAATCGTCTCGTGATCCTGATCACGGTCCTTCCGATCTAGCGCCGAACGGACGGCACCTCCGCGTTCAGCACACGCACAGCTCGATGACGATCTCCGCCTTCTTGATCCAGCAAGAGGGAGTGGAGAGGTAGAAGAGTTCTCCGGCGGTGCGACGGCACGGCAGCGATGGTGGTGGAACAATTCCGGCAGGGCTTCGCCTAAGCACCGCTGAAACTAGACTAGAGGAGAAACCGATCTAGATGAAGTAGAGGGAGCACGTGGCAATTAGGGTTAGCTCTTCCCTCTAAATCATCTAGTATATATATGAGGGAGGGAGGGGAGGAGGTAGCCTCAAACCCTCAAGGTTTGGCCGAAATTGGAGGTGGAGGAGTCCTACTCCAATCCTACTAGGAGTAGGATTCCTCCTCTCCACTTGGAAACCCTTTCCACCTTTCCTCCTTTGGATTTTTTCCACCCAAAGCCACATGGGCCTTAGTGGGAGGGTTAGGCCATCTCACTAGGGGCTGGTTTGACTCCTCCCACAGCTCATGAAGTCCTTTGCGTCGAGACACCCCTCCCGATGGTCCCCGGTACCCCTCCCGGCACTCCCGGTACACTACCGAAATACCCGAAACTTTTCCGGTGACCAAAACAGGACTTCCTATATATCAATCTTTACCTCCGGACCATTCTGGAGCTCCTCATGACATCCAGGATCTCATCCGGGACTCTGAACAACCTTCGGTCACCACCATACATAACTCTACTATACCGAAACGTCACCGAACCTTAAGTGTGCAGACCCTGCGGGTTCGAGAACTATGTAGACATGACCAAGACACCTCTACGGTCAATAACCAATAGCGGGACCTGGATGCCCATATTGGTTCCTACATATTCTACGAAGATCTTTATCGGTTGAACCTCTATGTCAAGGATTCAGTTAATCCCGTACGCTATTCCCTTTGTTCTTCGGTATGTTACTTGCCCGAGATTCGATCGTCGGTATCTCTATACCTAGTTCAATCTCGTTACCGGCAAGTCTCTTTACTCGTTCTGTAATACAAGATCCCATGGCTAACACTTAGTCACATTGCTTGCAAGGCTTATTGTGATGTTGTATTACCGAGTGGGCCCTGAGATACCTCTCCGTCACACGGAGTAACAAATCCCAGTCTTGATCCATGCCCACTCAACAGACACCCTCGGAGATACCTATAGAGCATCTTTATAGTCACCCAGTTACGTTGTGACGTTTGATACACACAAGGTATTCCTCCGGTGTCAGTGAGTTGCATGATCTCATGGTCATAGGAACAGATACTTGACATGCAGAAAACTATAGCAATAAACTGACACGATCATATGCTATGTTTATAGTTTGGGTCTTGTCCATCACATCATTCTCCTAATGATGTGATCCCGTTATCAAATGACATCTCATGTCTATGGCCAGGAAACCTTGACCATCTTTGATCAACGAACTAGTTAACTAGAGGCATACTAGGGACACAGTGTTGTCTATGTACCCACACATGTATTTGAGTTTCCAATCAATACAATTATAGCATGGATAATAAACGATTATCACGAACAAGGAAATATAATAATAACCAACTTATTATTGCCTCTAGGGCATATTTCCAACAGTTTTTTGGGGGGGATGGAGGGAAATGGTGGAGGCTGCCACCGACCAGCGGGCCAGGGAGGGAGTAGGCGGGCGCGCGCGCGTCCGTCTCGGGTCCGCGCCGACGCAAATTCAGCTCAAAAATGGGCCGGGAATGGGTCGGCAGGCGGACGAAAAGCGGACGCGCGTCCGTTTGGGTCGGCGCGTTGGGCCGACTTTTCTGTCCGCGCCGACCCAAACGGACGCGCGCGGACGAAATGGGTCGCCCCGTTGGAGTTGCTCTTAGGAAGCCTGCAACCAAGCCCCGCGCAGAAGGCATAGGAACGGATTTCCATATCCACCACATTGGGGACCATCGTCAGACCACCGACGTTATAACCCAAGGCTGGATGACAACCTTTTTGTTCCCGTGACATGTCACAAATGTGGCGAATTTGGGCATATTGTCAGGAGGTGTCCCAACAAGTAGCCCACTGTCGCATACCCACAGATACCAAGGAGGACCTAGAAGCTAAAGACTCAACGTCCTCATACTACTAGGGAAAACCCTACCAGTAGTGTTGGGTTTTTAGCTACCAGTAGCGCTGGTAGGCGCGCTACTGCTACGGTGCTACAACTATTTTTTAGCAGTAGCACGCTTTTCACCCAGCGCTACTAGTAATATACCATAGCAGTAGCCCTCCTCTACCAAGCGCTACTGCTAACTATCTGAAGTGCTTGTAGTGGAGGAGCTCTACTGTTATGAACGCGCTGCAGGTAATTTTTGTCCCAGCGCTACTACTAATTTTTTATGCTATTTTTTTTGTTTATTTGCCCTATTTATACAGATACATCTTCTATACGATAACAACATGCATATTCATTGAAACAAATATGATACCAACATGAATAAAAGAAGGTCTTTCATCTCATATCATCATCATCACTAATGGTCGAACACGTTCATGTCTTGAAGATATAGCGATACAGGTTATTACAAGTCTCAAATACATGCAACTACCCATGGTCACACTCATGTTTCACCTTCTATGTAACCTAGCTATGATATGATCGCATACAAGAGAAGGACGATCACGATGAGCAAAAGCGGGATTATGTAGTACTCCCTCCATTCTAGAATATAAGGTGTATTGTTTTCCGTGCAAGTTTACCATTTGAATGTTTGACCAAGAATATAGAATAAACTAATGACATCTATAATGCCAAATAGATAAAATATGAAACTACTTCTCATGATGGATCAAATGGTATAAATTTTGTATTGTGGATATCGATGTATTTTCTAAAAACTTGGTCAAACATGGCCTCGTTTGACTTTTGAAAAAACAAATACACCTTATATAAAGGAACGGAGGGAGTAGTTCTTAAGGCATCGGTTCTAATTTCTATCGCGTGCTAGCGTCCACCTCAAGTTACTAGCTTCCGCCTCGCTTCTGCTATTAAACCCTTTCTGGTTGCCGCCCGGGAAGCGATACACTTGGGCCTGACACTCCGGCCACTCCTCGTACACTCCCGGAACCCTCTCTATGTACACGGCATACCACCTCGCCATCGATGATCTATATACCTGTAAGAGATGCATATATCATCAAGTGAATTTAACGATAAATATGCAACATAATATACGACGTCGGCCCGCAGAGAGAAAGAGATAGCAAATAGAAGCAACATAAACATAGTTAACGAAATTCATCGTACCGAAACTAACTAACTAACTAGAGTGCGGTAGCGTTTACATCTAATAGTTACGTCGTACAGATAAATTCCAAGTTTCGGTTGTAGAGAAAGTAAAACCAAATAGACACAATGTCATCATTAATTTAAGCAGTGCACTCGTGCCATCCGTCCATATCCGGGAGGATGCACCCAAGCTTGTTGAATGGCATGTTGTCCTGACGTAGTAGGGCTATGCGGGTGCGGACGTCACGCCGCGATATTGGACCGCCGTATACCATCCCATTCTCTTCAATGACGTCTTTCATGATGATCGACGCAATTTCCTGCTAGATGCGGTAGAAGTCATTTCATAGTCGATGATCCGGTACGGTTTCTAAGGCTTCGGCCCATTTCTTGATATGGGCATCAGATGAAGATGCCATGCAAAGTGATTGTTGATCCCTTCTATACTCTAGCATTAGATGGATGACCTAGAATCCATTCTTATTACTTGTGGTCGGTCACTGGACGCAATAGAAGTCAGTCTTATGGCTGAAACACACCATGCCCCTAAATGTCTTCTTGAATTGGATGTTGCCACCCTACACGCTGAAGCCCAGGAGAGCTCTGTCCAGAACATACTTGATGTGTGTGTAATATTTCTTCTGTATGGTCATGGACGGGTCCAAATATAGAGCGCGACAGCAACGCTGGTAAAGAACGATGAGAATGGCGCTCTCTTGGCTGCGCAAAATAAATACACGATGAAGTTAGTGTTCATGCGTGCAAAGTAATGATTGAAATGCACGAAAGGATGTATGTGCTATAGTGCCTATCCGTGGATCACTTACGTGGGATGATAAGGTACGAGAATCGCTTCCTTGTCCTTATTGTTGACCATGAACTCTTCGATGTACTCCGTCGCATATTTACGGTTGGCTTCGTCGACTGACAAGAAGCCCTCACGCATGTAGTACGGGTCCGCGACCGCAAGACCACTGATTTGCTCTCTCCTAACGATGTAGTTCATATGAAGCACATAAAGACGGACGAACGTCAAATCAAGCCGCCTCATTAGCAACATCTCGAAGATGTAGTCAAATCGCAGGAAGAACAGGTCCACAGGGCAGTCGTGGACGTACTCCTTGCCATGACACGGCACCTGGACCGTATAAAGAGGGTATCCTGGATCATTCGAGGAGAGAAGGCTTGTCTCCGTCGATAGCACATGGTCATGCAGTCTCATAAGATCCCCTGTTATGGCGGCTAGAGGATCCTCCGGTAACATTGGCTTTCTCGCGATATGGGTAGACGACGCACCTTTGATCGGTACACTGTCTGCAACCCGGGCAGCTTTGGCGGCAACCGGGTCTTTCTTCGCATGTCTCTTCCTCTGCTTCTTCCATGTGGGCTCAGGTGCTGGTGGGTCTGTCAGACCCTATCTGACCACCGCCCCTAGTGTCGTCAGGCTCAGCATTGCATGACCTTGGCTTAGTCGAGCTTGGGTTGAGGCGACATCTCGAGGGGTGCCCTGTGAGGCTTGCGTGAACAAAGACTTCTTGCACTCCCGAGGACGTTCCGACTCCGGTTGTTGCTCATATGGTTGACTCATCACTATGTCCTCATAGCAGGCGCCGGTATTGAGCCACTGGAGAGGGTCCTCGTCTTCCATGTCATGATCCATATACTCATCCATGTGGGCGACTTCATCAGCTGGCGCCGGAATGGTTGGACCCCTTTCCTCGTGTAGCTCGCTCTCACCCAGCAGCACAAACGGTGGTCGTAATTGCGTAGGTGGTGTTGTGGTCATACCTTGCTCAGGTCCCATTGGATTGCTCCCGACCACCTCCAAACGAAGAAGATTCTTCGGCCATAGGATCGACCAATTCTTGGATTCCCCAAGCTGCGTCGGTGTCTCGTCATCTCTGCACTGATTTGTATGGGAAGACATAAACCCTCGTAGCCATGTTCCACACTCGCCACGGAGACCCTTAAGGCGTTATCAGGCATCTGCCGGCCATGGAACAAGCAATCCTTGGGCTTCATTATAGTATCCTTCCCCACAACCACCAACCCACCGTTCATGTGGTAGAGGAGGGTGCACGGAATGGAGTCGGCCTGCAAAGACATGTGTGCGGCGTCAGAGATCCGAAAGGCAACAGGAACTGAAGATTAGTTACTTATGTTGATGAGTGTGCGACACGTATTTACCGTGAGGGCATCGAGCTCGGCCAATGTCGACGGCCCAATATTTAAGCCAGAGACGAAGCACGGGCTGCTATCAGAGGGTTTAGGTGCATGAGGAGGTGCTGCTGGAATAGGTGCGGGTGCGATCGCCATAGCACGTAAGGGAGCGGGTGCGAAGTTCAACGAGTTGCTCCCGGTGAAGCTCGGCATGGGAAATTCATTTGCGGGGCGGTGTGGATTTTGTTGCACCCAACTGACCATACTTGGAATCAAGCTTGTCAATGTAGCTGCCACATCATTTCTATAGGCATCTACCCCTACCCTTCTTGCCTCAGCTACGGTTTCAGCTTTGTTTTTCTCGATCGCCTCCGCCACCTTCTCGTCGATAGTAACTTGACTTAACTTCTTTCTCTGCTTTTTGGCCTCGTGGTCCTCCCTATAGTAGTACTTCCACATGGCGCCGTCTCCAGCGGCGTGCACACGTCCATACTGTGGCCGCCTATCCAGCGGTTGTCCGTACATTAAGTTGATTGCCCGGTTGAAAGGGGTGTCCCACTTGTACTTCACTGACGACTGAGTCGACTATGATGATGTAGCAAGCTTGTGTTACTCTCTCTGCAAAATGAGCGTGAATCAATTACGAATGTGACTAGAACGTAGCTGACTTGATCAGAAGCTAATATAAGGTGGTAAAATGATAATTACCAATATTCTGATGAATTTCCTCGTAGGACCGTCCGTGTAAAATTCCTTTTTTATAGGGTCCCACTTGAACCGGGCCCTGATGAAGTCATGCTCCTGCTGGTTGGTGAACTCAGCCAAGGGGTCTGGGAGCCCAGACGGTCACGTTCTGCGTCCTCCTTAGCCCACACAGGCCTCTTGCCCGTGTAACCACGACTTCCAAGGTGGTGGTTCCCCATGTTCCTTGCCTGAAGCTCCTTACCTTTCTCCGACCTGGCCTTGGCAGCTTCTTCAGCGCAAGTCGCCTTGAACTTTTCAAAGTCCTCTTCCGAAATTTTCAGATTGTCTTCTTTAATCTGGGCGTAGGTTTGATGGTCTACTTCAATCGCCCTTTTCACCCTTGTTTTCCATGCACTCAATGCATTGCTGAACTTTCCCAGGGCTTTGTTGTTTATTTTCTTCATGGCAGGATCATCCCACGGGTCATTGATCTTTTCATCCCGACCGGGGAACAAGAATCTCGCGTGCAACCTAGTTAGGAGAAGGTGTTGCAAAGGTTCATTCTTCCGTATTTTTGTGTCATTGATGTTAGCGGTATCCCATAGGATGCATGCTAATTGGTTGCCGTACTTTGCTGCCACGTCCCTTGGCTCTATTGGCTCGAAATCGCCTTCATGCACCTCCATGATCACTAGTCTTCCGATGTCGAGCTGATTTGGGCGTCGTGCCCTCTTTGCCTTCTTTCCTTCACTTGCTTGGGAGGTACCATCAGTGGCCGTCTCCATCTCAGTGTTGGTGTTGGTGGCATCAGTGTCGCCAGCGTCGGCGCCATCATCATTGGCATCAGTGGCCGTCCCCATCTCCTGTGTAGCCAGATAGTCAAGGAAAGCATGTGCTTGTCCTTCTTGGGTGCGAGAACCTCCGGTTTCATCGTTGTCGGCCATGTTTCCTAGGGTTCAATCTAGTCATTTAATTCTCGAGCTTTATATAATAAAATGAATAATGACTCTTGCAAAAATGGCCTATGTTTTGCCTGGCTGTCTTTTCATTCCCGTCCCGGCAAATCTAAGGCACTCGATAGGTCTACTTTGAAGCACACATAATGTCAAAATTCACGGAAAATTTCGGCATGACCTATGCTAAAAATGGCACATATCGAGCGCCTGAAATTAGCCGGAACAGAAATGAATCAACAATTCGGCAAAACATAGGCCACTTAGAATCAGTTTCCCTGCAAACAAGAATGGCCTTTGGCCCACAAGACATTGTATCTGGTCCAATCTGAGTGTTTGGACAGCACCTCATCTTCAAATGGACAACAACTCATCAAAACTTCAAATGGACAGCAAGCATTTCATTTTCATTTTCATTGCATTTGGACAGCAACTTCAAATGGACAGCAAGCATTTCATTTGCAGAAACATAAACTATTAACTATTAACTGGATTTTTTCAGAAACATAAACTATTAACTATTAACTGAATTTTTTCAGAAACATAAACTATTTTTTTCAGAAACTATTAACTGATTTCAGAACCCTAATTTTTTGTTTTACCATCTAATTAAATGTTAACTATTAACTAGATTTTTACTAATAATAGAAACTATAAACTAATTTTAGTTGACTATTAACCCTAATCTATAAACTATTTTTTCAGAAACAGAAACTATAAACAGAAGTGGATGGACTGGTTCATGTGGATGGATTTGGTGGTGGTGGTGCTTATAGTCTAATGTCTACATGGGAGGCGTGCTCACCGGTGGCGGTGGAGGCGTGGGGATGAGGAGGTGTGCTCACCACAGGATGGAGAAGGGAAGAGGAGGCGTGGGGATGAGGAGGTGTGCTCACCACAGGACGGAGACGGGCGGAGGAGGCGTGAGGATGCGAGGGGCGGTGGCCGAACAGGAGGCCGGGGACCTCGGGGTCAGGGTCTGGTTCGGGGTCGGGGTTGGGGTCGGGGTCGCTGGGGCAGAGTGGTCAGGGACGACGTAGGGGTCGGGGTCACCAGGGTCGTTGGAAGTGAGGTCGTCGGGGTCGTCGGAGGTGAGGTCGCCGGGGTCGTCGGAGGTGTGGTCGCTGGGCCGAGGCGCTGAGACGAGAGAGAGAGAGAGAGAGAGAGAGAGAGAGAGAGAGAGAGAGAGAGCGAGGGAGAGGATCGAGAGTGGGGGATTGGGGATCGAATCAGATCGGGGAAGAACGACCGGTACTGGCTATAGCAAACTTAGCTATAGCTCGTTTTTGCAAAACGCTATATAGCTAACTTAGCTATAGCGTGTTTTTGTAAAACGCGCTATAGCTAAGTTTGCTATAGCCCTTGGGTTGCCAAAACGCGCTACTGCTACCTATTTTGTTTATTTTATAAATTATGTAGTTAGATTAACTCTTTTTCCTTTTAATTTTAATTTTTCCTTTTTCTCTTTATTTCTCCTAATTGCAAATTAGGGTTGTTTATGTAGTAATAACACCCGCCCCCCACCCCACGCTACCGGCCCGTATATATGATCGAGCACCTCCGGACGATGCCACCTCCCACTATGAGCACCTCCGAATAATAATTAGTTCATAATATATATATATATATATATATATATATATATATATATATATATATTACATCATTTGACCGATAACGGTGTTAAGTACTTATACAAAATAGGTACGAACAAATTATGATCGTTTGTTAATTAGCATGTGGGCGACAACGCTTGAGACTGGTCTTATTCTTTCCTGTTTTGTTCGTTGTCGAATAATTGATCCCCTCGTCATGACTTTTCCTTTTCCAGGGAGCACGATCTTTCTTAGGTAATGTTGTCCTGCTTCTTCTTTTGATGTATGGTTCATCGTCATCATCATCTTCCCTCATCGGGTCACCGTACTGGTCGTAGTCTTCCTCGTTGGCGACTCCATCTATTCCAACGATGCTCCTTTTGCCTCTCCTCACGACAACACGGTTGGGATTGAGAGGGTCTTCTATGAATAAGCATTGTGTCATGTGCTTAGCGTGTACCCATGGCTCATTTTTGGCGGTGGCGTTCACGGTAGCGCTACTGGCGTCGGGTATACACATGGTAGTGAAACATCAGTTTTCTCTTTGTATGTTCTTAGCCCATCTGACACGGATGATCGTCGCGCTATGCAATCCAGAGTATTCAAGCTCCCAGATCTCTTCGACCCTTCCATGGTATCTTTCAGTTACATCGCCAGTCATGGCTTCCATCGTCACCCTTGAGTTCTGGTATTCACTGTTTTTATCTTTGGGATCCGTGTAGAACGTGTGTCCGTTGATATCGTATGCTTGATAAGTTGCGAGGTTGACCGCCGGGCCATGCGCTAAGGCGTATATCAACTTTCCGTCTGGACATCCCTTTTCCGGGGGATTATCCACAACTCGCTCTTTGAACCAACACAAGAAAGTGGAGTTGTGATCTCTAATAACTTTAGCGTCCGTCCTGTGCAGCCCACGGTCACGGTAGTTCTTTGCAATGGTCTCTTTGTGCAGTGCCACGAAAGGATCTACCATGTTTAGGTGTTATAGCACTACTAAGTTAGCTATGTCAAAGTCGTCATGTCGTCCTGAGCGATACACATTCAATTCCCTCCGGTCGTTGATGTGACCTTCTCCTTTCAACCTTCCACAGTGCTTGTTGACGGGCAAACCAACAACAGGTTCTCCGACGCCTAGATAATTCTCACAGAAGGAGATGCACTCTTGGGTCAGATAGCCCTGCGCGATGCTTCCATCCGGACGGGACATGTTACAAATGAATCCTTTGATGACTGCATTCATCCTCTCGAACGGCATCATGATGTGTAGGAATTTCGGCCCCAGGTCTATGATGTCATCCACGATGTGGACACACAGATGCACCATGACGTCAAAGAACGTGGGCTGAAAGTACATCTCTAGCTCATTTAGTATGACAACGATCTCTTCGTGTAGCATTTTCAGTTGCTTCACACTGATTGACTTTCGAGAGATAGTGTCAAAAAAGTGGCATAGATCAGTAAGCGTATCACGGACGTGTGTGTCCAATATCCCTCTAAGTGCATCCGGGAGTAACTGAGTCATCATCACATGATAGTCGTGAGACTTCATCCCGTTGAACCTTTTGTTCTTGGTGTCCAGATATCTGCTTATCTTTCCACAGTATCCGGAACTAACTTTGATTCCAGCAAGGCACTTGAAAAATTGATCGACCTCCTTCGGATCTAAGGTGAAGCAAGAGGGGGGGGGCAATACTCTTCTCCCTTCTTTTTTGCTTTTTTCCCCTATCTTCCATCTCCGTCTCCATCTTCGTCTCCTCCACCGACTTTTTACAGGGCATGTGGAGGTCTTTCCTGATACCCAACAATTCCATGTCTTTTCTTGCCTTCGGCCCATCCTTGGTCTTCTCCGGCATGTTCGTCAATGTTCCATTGACCTTGATGATTGCCTGCGTGATGCCAAATAATTATAACCACGTACATGCATGCAAAAAATTCATACAAAAATTTGACATGACCTTCCCTAAACATAGGACATGTCGAGTTTGCCCGAAATTTGCCAAAACGGAAATGAATCGACATTTCGGCAAAACATAGGCAACTCATGTCACGCACATTTCAACAAATACACAATATAGGCAACTCACACATGCCACGCACACACAATCACATAGCTCGGTCCTATCGTGCGCGCGCACAAACACATACACATATTTCCATTATTACACGTTATCTCTTCTTTTTCCTCACCTATGTCGAGAGAGATCAAGCCCGGTATGAAGATATATATTCAAGTCTCTTTCTTAATTAGCTAGTAGATCTAGATAGTGAGGTATAACTAGGAAGAGGGAGAGAGAGAACAATCTTGCTAGTGGAGGGCTAACATATTAAAAAGAGGGGGTAGGTAATTAGATAATGGAGGTGGTGGTGGAGGGCAAAGAAAGAGAGAGGGGGAGGGCATTAATGGAGGGACAGAGAAGAGAGAGGGAGGAGGGGAGCATTGAAGGAAGAAGAAGAGGAAGTGGGGAAGAAGGAAGGGAGAACAAGAGGAGGTGGGGAAAATTAAAGGTGGCAGATATTTTGTGGCTGGCGAGCATAGCAGTAGCACTGGTCAGGAAATGCGCTACTACTAAATACACTAGTAGTAGCGCAGTTTTTTTACCATGCGTTGCTGCTACTTGGGCCCACCAGCTTAACCGTAGGAAATTAGCCGTAGCGTGTTTTCGTAGCAACACGATACTGCTAGGTCAACTAGCAGTAGCGCTTTTTGTAGAAACGCACTGCTGCTACTTGGGGCCCACCAGCTTACCCGTAGAAACATATCTGTAGCGCTTCTCCGAGGAAAAGCGCTACAAATATGGTATTAGCTGTAGCACTTGTTTTTATGGGAGCGCTGCTAATTTATGCCGAGCCTAGGGTACCCTTTGGCCCACTTAGCACTAGCGTGCTTTGTGTCACCAGGCACTACTGATAAGTAGTACTAGTAGCGCATGTTTTTCTGAGCGCTACTGGTAATTAGTAGTAGCGTTGTGCTCATAACCAGCGCTATTAGTAACATTCTATCTATAGGCTTTTCCCTAGTAGTGTCATCTCCAAGACATGAAGCAAAAAATGACTAGTGAGTCCGAGAACCCCCTAGGGTAGGATGAGTCATGTATCCCCTCTGCGAAGTCGAGTCTGTGTGATGGTTCAAATGAAACCATGTTATGTGTTGTTTGTTTTCATTCGTTCGTGTTTTGGTATATGTTGCACTTTTTCCCTAGGAAACATGTATGCGACTATATCACCTATCCTATCGTAATGAATGTGTTTAGTCTTTTCAGCACATGCTTGACTACACTTGCACTATACCACCCCCTTTAGGCACCCCTCTCTATGTTACTTTTCCCCCTCACCTTTCTCATCAACTGAAGACCAGCAAGACAAGATGCGCCAAGGATTCCACCTCGACAAACGACTAGCACTAAAGACTTTTGCTACTACCTACTCAACCAAGTGCAACCCCGTATGAAGGATCGATTTGAGGATACATGACTAGTAGGCCAATGATTGATGTGGCTAAAATAGATGTCTTGAATAAATAGCTAAGACCCTTTGGTGGATTACGAGACTTTCATGATGATAGGTGTACTTGGTGGATCAAGATTGATAGAGTGGCATAACTTACTTCTCCCTTGAGTAAATTGGATTTAGTAGGACAATTTTGATCACAAGCTGAAATTCTTGGTGGTATAATAATTTGACTTTCTCAAGTAATAGTCATGGATTGATGATGTTACGATAATGACTTGGAAGAACAAGTAGAAATTCTTGTTGGGTGTGAGATTCGGATTAAATTGGTGATCCTAATAGGTGTTGATGAGACTACATGGTTCGAAGTAATTTGGATTTAGTTCAGTGATCTTGATCATGATACCATGTTTCTCGGTGAATGATAAGATAGGAAACTTGGATTGTTTGTCAAGAGTTGATCTAGAGATCAATATACATTTGACATTGGAGATTACTTGATCGTTATAATGGGAATTGACGGTTACACTATTATAAGATAGTTCTTCCAAGGATTTTTGATATTATAGGAACTCTAGAAGATTATGTGGAACTCCATCGATGTTGGATTTGTAGAGGTGATAAGTCATGTGGTGGTTGATGGGATTAGTAGACCGATGAAATTGGATTCATATGAAGGGAACAAGATCTTGGATTGGTATAATACGTGTTGCCTTAGTATAGAGATGCAGCACCTTAGACCTTGGATAGAATATCTGACCACTTGCATTTGTAGTGTTTCATTCAAGCTTAGCAGCTTGTACGCTCCACCCGAGGATTTTTACATAGGGATACATGAGAGATGATTATAGATGGCCTGCATGAATTTGGGTTCGTCCTTCTCTCAGGAGCCATGAAGATAGAATAGCATGAGTAATGTTTGGGGACGACTTATATAAGGCAATACTTTTGGATTTTGGTTTGGATAAATAGGTAGGGCTATTGGCATCAAGAGGATTGTGCTCAAGGACGAGGTAATAGACGTTCACTCACATCCTAAGATCCTTGAAACCCCTAAGCTTTACCGAGCCATAACATGGTCGGATAATGACCATAGGAATAGGCTCTAAGTCGAAAGACTATGGCCAATACTCTACCTTGACCACCCCAAATCCTATCCATAAGGAAGGTGGACTCAAAGAACTAGGTCACAAAGGACCACAAAGCCATGGACAAGTGACCACCCAGGACAAATACAGCTCCCAGAAGATTAAGACTAACTGGCCAAAGATTGGTTCCCGAGCTTTCTCTCGAGAGCAAGCTGGATCAAAATGTCGTCAATCTAAAAGCCATTCCCGAGTCTTACCCCAAGACCACACCGTCCACACCTTACGGCTAATGGATATACCGTCAAGCCTTTTTTTAGGTTGGCTTATGCCCGCTCCTCTCACTTATCCCATGAGCGATGAGTTTATGTGATCCTTGGAGAAATACGGTGTTGTCCCCATGGATAACATACTTATTTACCCAATGAGAGAAAGGAACGCCTTAGTCCTATCTGGATAAGCCACAGTAGCGCCGATTGCCAAGTTTCTCAAGTGCAAAGTTTTACCTTGAAGAAGTGGGACTCCTTGAAGTACTCTCCCTGTAGCGGAAGACATTCTTACCCAAGCTAGATCGAGAACCATTATGGTTGGGAAACCACGAAGAAGAAGAAGAAGAAGCATGAGACGACAACCATCACTCCCTTATCGGCTACCTCAGTAAGACTATGTCAGGCAGCACCGACGATCAAGCAAGATGAAGCCCATGGACATCCAGAGAAATTAAAGAGATTCTTGTTTTAAGGGTCACCTTTCATTTCCTAACTAGGAAGGAACTGAGGAGTTGATCGCACCCTCGCTCCACCACCTGGATGGAGTAAGATGAGCATGACCTCCCCACTCTCTCTAGAGCCTGGAACGAAGTGGAACGATTGTCATGACCTCATTACTAGCCCCTTTCTGGTCCAATCATGGGCATGAGCCTGACTGGATCATGATGAACCACCTGCCAAAGATAGTCCTGCCCGCTCGTCCGAACCTCAGATCTTGGGAACAAGATGGTTGTTCTATACTTTTGGATAGTCAGCTTATTTAGGACCCCTCAGAAACCTTCCCACATGGAAGAACTCGTTTTCCCACGCATTATCTAAGTTTAGCCTTAGGGGCGAGACCCAACGCAATCCCTTGCCACTATGAACGTGAAGAGATGAGTGAATCAAATGCTCCAGGACACGCTAGGAACGTGCGTCCATGACTACGAAGACAAATGACCAAGGATTACTGAAGAACGTACCTAGACAGCTTAGTCAGGCGAAAGATCTCGACAAGAAGCCCACATTGGCATGCTTCAACACTCTCAAGGATGAAGACCACCTGAGACTAAAAGAACACCTGCTTTAAGGAAGTCCACGATTCCCTGTCAACGGAAGGCTACACCAAGACTTTGACCCTTCTGGACTAATGCAAGACATTAAAAAAACACTGACCAACATGGGTAAGCCCAGGGTGTGGGGAGCCCGACTCATAATTCGTGATCACCGAATGCACATGTAGAGTGATCCCAGAGATCAATGCTCACTGAACACACAAAAGTTGAATAACAAGAGTCTTGCATCCATACATACTTTCTTACACAAATAATGACCATCATGGTCAAGTCTTACATAGATAGGGCCATGAAGGCCAAACAACAAACATAAACTCGCAGAGGAAATCTTGAAACATAGCGTAGACCCATGCCATCTGCCTTAAGCCTACAAGCATTCTGACTCGGAAGTGTCCTAATTTGCATGTTCGTCACCAAGGTCATCTTCACCATATTCCTGCTCTTTCATGCCTAGCCAATTAAATAACCAATGGCAAGCCAATGAGTACTTTGAATGTACTCGCAAGCAACCCATGTTTTGGAACAAGGTATAACAAAACATGATATAGCACTAAATGGGTAATTTTGCAGCAAGCTAATTAGAGTGCAATGGTATGTCCTATCAACATGTAAAAGCATGCATCATGAGGTTCCGAGTAACCATACGAACAGGTTACAGATATCAATATGAATAGAGGTTGAACACCTCATGTTCGATCATCACGTCAACTCATCCTGACTCAACCCAAGTATCTTTCTTTTTCCACACACACACACACACACACACACACACACACACACAGTTTTGTTAATAATGGACATAGCGCAAGAGCGGTCATCAAAATGTCGTTGACCGTGGACACGGCTATTCGAATAGTTTTACACTCTGCAGAGGTTGCACACTTTACCCACAAGACTCGGCAAACTTCCGTGTCAAGCCACGACTCACGGTATATTGCATACCCGAGGTAAGTACCCGAACAATGCCTTTCCCCTGATGATACGAACAAAGAGTCCACTCGTTGGTACCCAGCCCACATGATGTACATCACAAGTGCCATCCATGAGAGGACCAACGGTGTGCCCGGTGACTATAAAAACAGCCCATGGTCGTCCTTTCCAGAACGACCCCGTATCGAGAGTGACCACGTCACTCCCACCACTAGTAATGCGAGCTCCCTGCTAGCATCGACCAGAGTAATCAACAAAGCCCTGTCCCATGAGGGGTATCGCGGTTGTACATGTAAGGTTGGAATAACGGTCACAACTTACACCAATCCGTTTTTGAAAACAAAACACTCACTCGCCTCATTACACCACTTCTTTGTCAAGTGGTTACCTAGCTCAATATCTCCCTCAGGCATTAGTGGCACCTGACGGGGTTTTCGAAAAGTCTTGGAAAACACTTTTGTTTCCATTTCCATGCGAATTCCCGTCCCACTTTGCGTAGCAACTACCTAGCAACATATCTACTTCCCACCCACACAACTCTAAGCAGGAAGTAGAGTCATGTCATGCAAGTATCAACGAGGAAAGTAACGGAGGCAACACATAAAGGTAGTCACCATAATCATCATGATTCCGATGCTTCAGTAACAAGTGCTATATGACATGCATAAAAAGGTTTCTTAGACATGGTGAAAGGGCTGCTTGCCTGGCTCAACAAAGTCTTCGAGGTCTTCGAAATCTTCTGATCCAACTACTTCGTCAACAACGCAATCTATCATCGCAATAATAACGGGCAAAAATAAGACTACGGTAAAAACAGAGAAAATAAACTACTCCTAAAAATGTCAAACCACTTCTGTAAAATAACAGGTTAAATTCTAAAATTACTAGCTTCTGGTTTTCAAGTGTCAAAACTGGTGAAAGTCATTTTAGCAGTGGTTTTGAATATTCAAAACAAGGTTTTAAATGCAAACTGTACATAAATTATTTTCAAAAGGCTGCACAAGCGGAAATGCAATTCGGCTCCTGGGTCCAGATGCACCTGTAATCTGGACCACACCTATGCCTTGCGATTCCCGTACAGGGTTGTATCCTTGAGCGTATTTGGATATAATAAATGGACCCTTGGCCCACATCACAGTTGTACGACAGCAGAGGGCTCGTTAACGCCGTTGTAGTCCAGATGGAGCCCAGATGGAGCGTGACGGAGAGGTACCAAAGGTGACCAATCTGGACTGACGTCTACTTTTGTTAGGTCACCCAGCTATGTGATTTAATTGCTTTCTCCATACAAAATAATGATGCCAATTCCCTGTTTTCCACTTAAAAAAGACATGTATCATGCCTAAGACACTGACAATCTTTTTCTTTTGACCTTTTGGCACACGGCTATTGATTCATGTGGCCGATATGCCAATAGGGCAACATCTATCATGCATGATCAGAAACATTTCCAACACAAATGAATTAGTTGAATGATATGGGATCTAGTTGTTCTGCATACACACTACCCGTTGTTTCTCAACAAGGGATGGACTTGGCTCTAGCCTTGTCTATGGCCAGTGCAAAGCCAACATACATACGGGATACGGCCATGGTCTTTTGCATACATCATTACATAAATAGTAAGGGGAAACAAAACATGTTGGTTCCCATTCCCCTGCAATGGAAGTATTAGTCCAGCTCGCACTTTACTGGAGAATCATCTTCCACCCAAAATTATACACTTCAACATCAACCCATTGTCTTCTCAGTATCCTCCTCTTCGTCCCTCATGCGGTATGGCAGAACTGCCCTATTCTCCTGCATCTTCACCAGCTGGTAGACAATGGATTGGCCCAAGTACGTATTCTGGCTCTGCCATACAGGGTCACACATCATGTCAGGCCCAACATAAACCTAAAAATGCAATGTACAAATGTCACGACCGTTTTACTTGTAGATATTACATCTGACAGGTTCTAAACCTTCTCCCCTATGTAGTCTCATATCTAGCAACTTCTCGTAACTCGAAAAAACAACAGCATGCAACAAAAAAACTACGGAATTAGGTTTGAATTCTACCTTCTCAGAAGCTTCAATCCTCACACCAGTGTGCTCTTCAGTTATCATTGTAGCAATGTAGTCGAAATCAAGGTCTGACGATCTCTCTGCCTCCATTAGTTCAGCCTACATACATGGAATTATGCCTAAATTGTTAGATCAAAGTCTACCGGCAAACTGAAATGATACCATGTAGATGCTCAGATTGACTCCGGCACTTACCCCTAGCCTGAAGTCAGGGATGGCCCTGAAGCGTTCATGAAGTCGTCTAAATAGTTGTCCCCTCCTTCCTCACCAAACAAAACATTGATACCATATGGTTCACTTATGGATCGGCGTCATGATCAAAACACGCCTCAATCATGTTCCCAGTGAGCTGAACTGTGTATGGATGTGTATGGCAGTACCATTTTCATGAAAAATACTATTTCTGTTTTAGGATCATGTTGTTTTGTCAATGTAATACACATTACATATGCTTGGTATTCTCGGTTTCATACGTTTGTTTGTCGAGGCTAGAACACCGTCTCATTTTATCATGGAAGTCCTGACTTTCCAGGGTGCCTCTCTCTGAACTCACACTTTTGCCTGATCAAAACAGGAAGCCGAGGAGGCAATTGACCTGCATCCATTTTTTCGCACGAATGTCTGCTTTAGTAATCAAACAATCAGCCTCACCACATGAAACCAATTTTTTAAGACGCACATACCTGATGATTAACCAGCTGACTGTTGTCCTCCTTCACGGATCACAGGGCCGCGTAAACCAGCTATACAAAACCGGAACACAAAAGAACAAGTTAGTGTATGTCCATAATCTTTTTCTGCTGATTTGTACAAGCATTTATTCTGATTAATAGATGTGTACCTCCCACACTTGCTCTGCGTACAACTTCAATGATTGGGTCCTCTTGCACAACTGGAATCTTACCCTTATCAGCTGCAAACGAGTAGTATTAGCTTAACGATTTAACTAAAGCATACATAATTTTTAATTATCCACTTTCTGTAGCCAGACTTACCCTTCTTGTCAAGTTTGTTGTCTAGCACAGTAATCTGGCAGACTTCCAGCAACATCACCAACGATGCTTGGCCTGGCTTGTGTGCTTGACCCCCATGATGCACCTACCAACATAGTTTTTTGAGTCAACGCATCAAATGAGAGTGTTTGCATTTTGTATTCCATACACCAGAGCATCATTTTATTTCTCTTAAGCCAATATCACTAACCTGGTTCTGCAAACATTGACCGCAGGCAGAAAGCAACATCTTCGTCAGGCAGGGCAACCTCTTCTTCATTGTCAGCATGTGGCATGAGCGAAAGGATGTCGTCGTGTCCACCAGCCGCAAATTGCCCTGCCGCCACATCAAAAAAACAAGTTCAGAGAGAGCCACCAGCTGGATGCTGGGCACCAATTACAGGTTCATTATCTTTGATGAGGCCTGGCACACAACCAACAACGGCAACACTTTAGCTGCGCCACCTTCACCCGCAACAACATCCATATCCATTGCGAAACCTGCCAGACCAGATGATACCAAGTTCATTATCCACTATGCCTATCAAGAATAACAAACATCGAAAATGAAAGGAGTTTTGCATGAAGGAGATCGAATGTGGATGATGTCATATCCACCAGCCGCAAATTTCCCTGGCCGCCATCAAGGAGATCTGAAATCGGACACTGCTCCGCCACCAACATCAACACTTGTTTGCTCGCCGTAGGCAGCACCACCTCGCTGCCCGCCACAACGCTGCCCACCAAATCCCCACACTCCGATGTTCCCTGCATCCTCTATCCCCCATCTGGATCCGTCGCCTTATTCATCCTTCGCCGGAGCTCCAGCCCACACCATGTCCATTAAAATAGCTGCGATGCACGCCTTGGCGCCTTGGCGGCGAAGATAGGTAGCCTGCAGGTAGATCTCATCAACAATCCGGCGCCGGCCGCCGGGATCGAAACAAAAAAACAATCTCGCGCCGCCCCGGGAAAATGTCACAATTACCTGTCGACTGGAGTCACGGGGAAGTCCGTCACGATCGCTAGCTTCGTTGTGCTCGACGCCCGGCCACCAGGGGCGCAACTCTCTCCGCCGCCAGCAGGACCGCCGCCGAAGCGCACCACAGCACTAGCTCCCCCTCGACCTGAAAAAATATCCAACATGTGGGGCAAGTCAACCACCTGTACCACGTGTCCAGGTACAGGTTCGTCAGGAGGCGGAACCGCGGCCTAACGCCGTCGTCTGCGGTGCGTTCCACCGTTTGTACGTAGCAACTGTTGTGTCAGTGTATTCCGCATTTTATATTCAAGTATTTGCCAGGCAATAATGGGTAGTCCAGATCTCGATGCAGACATGTGTGGCGGGGATAACAGGTTCATCTGGACCCGGGAGCCAAAACGCCCCTCCCCTGCACAAGTGGCATCATTTAATAGGTTGTAATATTACAAGATTTTAGAAATTGGAATTATTGGATTTGGACATTTATTTTATCCAGAGGAATTTTTGGAAATAATGCCAGAAAAGAAAAAGAAAAAAAGGGGCATTGTGCCCTCGTCCAGATCTACCCGTAGCTGGGCCGGCCCAGAGGCTAGCCAGCCCAAGCGAGCTAGGCGCGTGCGCCTGCTTTGGTTCAAACACGACAGGCGGGCCCCAACTGCCATAGAGATAGAGGGGGGGCGAGAGAGGTGGGAGGCTGACTAGCTGGCCCCACCTAGTCGTCGTCAACCTCCCGACCAGAGGGGTTGCGAGCTCACCGACGGCGATTCCGGCAACGATGAGGTAAGCTGGCAGCAGGAATGGAACCAGGGCGTTGTCGCCGTTCAGGAGGAGGTGGAGACAGTCGCGGGAGTGGCCCTGGTCGCCGGCGACGAGGAGGCCGCGATGGAGAGCTACGGGAGGTGGTCGTTGTCGACGACTCCGACTGCAAAACACGAGGGAGATACAGGGGAATGCATCGGCGGAGTGAGGGGAGTCCAGAGGAGGAGAATGGAACGTTGGGCGGGGGCTATACCCGGAGATTACCAGAGTCCCGATGCGGCGGGGCTCGGGCTCGATCTCGAGCTCGGGTGGCTCAGGGGAGAAACTTGTGGTGCAGGGGCTCGATTAGGAGAGGGAGAGAGCCAGCAAAGGGCAGAGAGGGCCTCAGGGTGGCTATTTATAGCCGGGGTGCAGTGCACCATGGGCAGGTATGCCGGTAGGGTCGCAGTCGAGGCCAATGGCCACGGGAGGGCTTGGTTTCGAGTTGGGGGAGTTGCTGGGGTTGGTCCATGACCAGAGGTAGGAACAAGGGTAGCGGGGAGGCGCTCTGGCGCTCGCGCGTGCGAGGCCGGGGATTGGCTGAGAGGGGCGACAATGGCGCACGTGTGGAGAGCCGTTGGAGGGAGAGAGAGAAGGGGGTCGACAGGGAGGCGTGCCCCAGACCTCGATGTGCATCGACTGGTGAGAGGGGGAGGGCCGAGGTGGCGAGGAGAGAGAGGTCAACTCCCTGGAGCATGGCAGCGCGCTCTAGAGCGCGACTTTGGCCGGCATGATGACGCTTTTGGCGCGCTCTGGCGCATCCACTAGTGTCCATGCACTGCAGGAGGGAGTAAACAACTGAAAAGGAGCTTTGGATACTCTGGAATGGCCATGAGTGAGAGAGAGAAGAGATAGAAGAGAGAAATGGGGTTGTCCAAAGGAGTAAAAGTTGGTTTTCACCCCTCCATGATTGATCTGGTGCCGTGTGATTATTACCGGGGGTAAAAGAGACATGTAGGCACTGTGGTAAAAAGTTGAGAGCAAGGAGAACAGTGGAAGGGGTCAAAATATGGTTTTTACCATATCACCAGAAGTAGTTTGATGCTGGTTTGAGCTGAATAAAATTTTCCCCTTGATGTGATACTTAACAGTCTTAAATGGTGGGTAAAAATAGGAGCGATCACAAGGTTTGAGTCCATTTGAGAAAAGTTGCCAATGTAAACTTTATAAACCCTAGAAATCAACAGAATCAGGTTTCCATAGATCTAGGCATGCAAATCAATTCTCCTTAATGCACCACTTGGCGTGGTGGCATAATTTTAGTATTAGAACATGTCCACAAAGTTTGAGATCAATAGGAGACAGTTGGCAATGTAGAGTTGATCAAATTTGGATCTGGACAGGAATGGTTTTTGGGCACCTTCATGATCCAAAACAATTTGGATAGGAATGAAACTTTGCAAGATCATCACATTTGGCATGTGAGACTTGCTAGAATTTTCCTCGATTTATTTGAGAATATTTCTTATAGAAAAAATTCAAATGCTTGAAATATGCAGAAAAGGTTTTGGAGGATTTTGTCCAATATTTTGAACATGACCATTTGTTGAAACTCTTATATATGGAAGATATATGTCCACTGAGTTTCCCTAAATTTTCTCAAATATTTTGAAAGCAAAAAAATATTTTTTCCCTATAAAAGACCATTTCTGGCCTTAAGACAAAGCCTTTAAATAAAATATGAAAATAATCTGTAAAAATAATATTTGGTGGTTTTGGGAAGTCTTATGTATGGTAGGTTCCAAGCATAAAAATAATTTTTCCCTATAAACACTACTAGGGAAAAGCCTAGCAGTAGCGCGGGTCTTAGGTGTATCAGTAGCGCGGGTACCCACGCTACTGATACGGCGCTACAGCTAACTTGTACCAGTAGTGCGTGTTGAAACGCGCTACTGCTATACATGGGTAGCAGTAGCAAGCTTCACCAGGACGCGCTGCTGCTAATAGTTGTAGCGCTCTACAGTAAGCCGCGCTATTGATAAGTGCGCGCTGCTGCTAACTTTACTCCCCTCGCTACTGCTAGTTTTATTAGTTTCTGATTTTTTTCTTCTGCATATTTGTTTTGTATTTGTACAAGCTTTATACAATAATCTCTAGCATATCATACACATACAAATGTAATCATAGCATACACATACAAATAGTCTCATCAAATCATGTCATCATCATAATCATCATCCTACACAAAGTGGTCTCTCATTATCATCTCGAAAATAGCGATACAAGTCTCGAATACTTGCAACAAATCGTCATCCATCTAAACAATGATATACACGAGAAGAGCTATCACTATGAGTGAGAGCGGAACTATGCAGTACAGGAGGCGGTTATGAGTCCTCTCTCGCGCTAGCGTGAACCTCAAGTAACTAGCTTCTGCTTCTTGTCTGCTTTTGAAGCCTTTATGGCTGGCGCCCGAGAACTCATCCACTTGCGCCTGACACTCGCGCCACTCGTCGTACACTCCCGGAACCTTCCCTATGTACACGACATAGCACTGCTTCTTCGCCATCAAGGATCTAGGTACCTGTTAGAGATGCATCTTCATAAAGAGAATGTACAATCATATGCAACAAAATATACTTGAGCAACACGAAAAGAAAGGGTTAGCAACTAGATGCAACATATAGTAAACATAAATAATCAACGCAGTTTCATCGTACACAAACTAATTATCTAGAGGTACGCAGGTCATCGTACCCAAACTAACAAAGTAGCATTACTCAAGTTCGGCAGGGACCGTGGACATCACAAAGTTTCATCGCTACAGAAAGTATACAAGTTCAACCGACACATATCATCATCATCGGCATCGTAAATCACTAGAACTTCCATCCTTCCAGATCATCGAGGATGCACCCTAGCTTCTTGAATGGCGTGAGGTCCTGACGTTGCATGCATATGCGAGTTCGGACGTCAGCTCGCGATATAGGGCCGTGCTGGAACATCCCCTTCTCTTCGACGACTTCTTTCACAATGATCGTTGCAATGTCCCTCTGGATGCGAAAGAAGTCATCTCTAAGTTTATAATCCGCTTCTCCTTGAGATTCTACCCACTTGCGGATATGATCATTGTTTCTGGTTGTCATGCGAAGCTTTTGGTGATCCCTTCTGAACTCCATCATGAGATGGAGGAGGTAGAATCCATCGTTCCTACTTTATTTTGGGACATGGATGCCGTAGAAGTTAGTTTTATGCGAGAAACTCGTCTTGCGGTTCCTTTGTTTGCTGATCTGCAGGTGGCCACCCCTCAAGCTGAAGCCTTGGAGAGCATCATCTAGAATATTCATTACGTGGGTGTAGTCCTTCTTCTCGTAGTTTCTGGTAGGGTCGAAATACACGGCGTGGGAGACTCGCGGGTAAAAAATGATAAGGATGGCGCGCCCGTTGCTGCGGGGAAAAGAACACCTCAAATTATTCTCCATATGGGAGACTCGCGGGTAAAGAATGATTGAAATGTACGAAAGGGTTGTCCGGCACTGACTTACTTTGGATGATAAGGTAGGAGGACAATTTCCTGGTCCTTATTCTGTACCATGAAGTTTTTGAGGTACTCCCTAGCAGTTTTACGCTCATAGTCGCCGAGACTCAAGAAGGACTCGTGCATGTAGTATGGATCCGCCACACAGATTTGCGAGACTTCTTCTCTCTTCATGACGAAGCTCATATGTAGCGCAAAACGGCAGACGATTGTAAAATCGAGCCGCCTTGTCAGAAACATCTCTAAGATATGATCAAACCGCAGGAAGAACACCTCCGCGGGTCGTGTGTCGACGTAGCACTTCCCCTCAGGCACACGAGCCGCGTATGTCGGATATCCTGGATCCTTCGAGGCTAGTAGGCTTTTCTCAGTCGACAGTGCATGGTCGTGCAGTCTCCTGAGATCCCCTGATATTGCCTCCAGCGGTTTCGGCGGTAGCATCGGCTCGCCCGTGACATGGAACATGGCCGCACCTTTGACAAGTACACGCTCTTCAAAATCCGCCGTCTGGCTGCTATGTGCTCTGGCTTGTTTGTAGGCAGCAGAGCCTTTCCCCGCCGGTCTCCTCCTCTCCGTTTTCTTGGGCTGACCTTCCAGACCCTTCCTTAACCCCTGCCCCAGTGTTGTCGGGCTAAGCACTATACGACCCTCGGCTAGTTGAGCCTGTGTTGAGGCGGCATCTTCAGGCGTGTCCTGTGAGGATTGCATAAAGAGAGACTTCTTGCAATCAACCCTGCTAGGACGTTCCTGCCCGGGCAGATCATCCATCTCATCAGCATGCTGATAGCCCGAGTCGACATATGGCTGACTCATCAATTCTAAGTCATCGTCATAGGCGCCTGTATTGAGGAACCGAAGAGGGTCCTCGTCCATCTCATCATCCATTCTTTGTTCTACGGGGGCGATTACATCAGCCACTATTGGACCCCCTTCCTCGTGTCGTCCGCCGCTCTCACCCGGCACTACAGGCGCTGGTAATTGCGTAGGCGGGGTGGTGGTGTTCATACCTGCTTGCTGATGTGTGGTTATTGGTGTGCTCTCGGCCGGCTCCAGACGAAGAAGATTCTTCGGCCATAGCAGCACCCAACCCTTGTAGTTTCCAAGCCGCGGCGGGGTCTCGTCGTCCTCTCCCCCTAGCCATACTGGAGGAGGCAAATCCTCGTGCCCCGATTTCACACTCGACAAGGTAACCCTGAAGTGCCCACCGGGCATCGGCTGGCCGTGAAACGTGAGTTCCAAGGGCTTCGTTATCACCGCCTTTCCCACGTCCACCTTCTGGCCTTTGATCAAGTAGAGTATGGGCACGGGGTTTCGTCGGCCTGCAAAGACATGTCTGCGGCGTAAAACATCCGAAAGGAAACGAAAACGGAATATTCTAGATATATGTTGGTGTGGCATGTAATTACCGTGAGGGCGTCGAGCTCAGCCAAAGACGAAGGCCCGCCTAGCGTGCTAGAGACTGAGGACGGGATACTATGAGCGGGTGCGGGTGCGGGAGCAGGCGCGGTTGCGTGAGCAGGTGATGGTGCGGTTGTGTTGTTCACCGAGTTGCTCCCGACGAAGCTAGGCATGGGGAAATCATCTACCGTCTTGTCTGGATTTTCCTTCAGCCAGTTGATGATAGCCGGGATCAAGTTAGTAGCGAAATCATTTCTGCAGGCATCTACAGCTGCAGCGACTGCATGCTGTAGCAACTCATTTTTTCCCTCGGCTGCTTTTTTCGCGTCCTCAGCTGCTTTTTTCTCGAACGCAAGCTTCACCTTCTCGTCGATGTCCGCCTGACTGAACTTCTTTTTCTGCTTCTTGGCCTCCAGGCCCTCGTGGTAAAAGACCATCCACATGGAGCCGTCTCCGGCGCCGTGCACACGTACATATTGCGGCCGCTGGTCCAAAGGGATTCCCTTAAGTTCATTCAAGGCCCGGTTGAGAGGGTTGTCCCACTTGGGCCTCATCGATGAAGACTGGCTTTCGACTGCAAGCTTGTGTTGCTTGTCCTGCAGAAGGAACGTGAACCGTTTATGAATGTGTAGTCGACTTGATCAGAAGCTAAATGTAAGGTGGTAAAAGAATAATTACCAGTATTCTAATCAATTTCCTCGTGATCTTGTCCGTGTAAAAAACCTTCTTTTCCTTGTCCCACTTGTAGCGGGCCCTGATGAAGTCACGCTCCAAGGGGTTGGTGAACTTCCCGAAGGGGTCTGGGAGACCCGCGGCTTCACGTTTCGCGTCCTCCTTATCCCATATGGGCCTTTTGCCACGGTAGCCACGGCTTCCGAGGTGTTGGTTCCCCGTGTTCCTTTGCTGAAGGCTCTTGAATTTCGCAGCCTTAGCCTTGGTTGCCTCGGTAGCGCAAGTGTCCTTGAACTTTTTGAACTCCTCTTCCGTAAGTGTCGGATTTTCCTCCAGAATCTTGGACAGGGGTTCCTCAGCCTCAATAGCTCGTTTCACCCTCCCTTTCCAGGAGGCCAAATCATTGCTGAACATGCCCAGGGCGTGATTGTTAATCTTTTTCATCTTCTTATCATCCCACGGGTGTTCTATGGCGTCATCCCGGTCGGGGAACTTGAATCTCTTATGCAGCTTCGTCAGGAGCAACTGCATCAAATGTTCTTTACCCCTTATGTCATCGTCGTTGATGCTCGTGCATTCCCGTAGGATGCATCCGACTTGGTTCCCGTAGCACTTGCGAGGTTCTTCCGGCTCTAATGGCTCAAACTTGCCAGGGGCCATCTTTGTGATCACCAGTCGTCCGATGCCGAGTTTGTTAGGTTTTCGTATCCTCTGCTTCTTCTGCTTCTTCTTTTCGGTAGCGGCTTCGGCGCCGGTACCTTCCCCGCCGGTACCTTCCCCGCCGGTATCTTCCCCGTCGGTACCTTCCCCGCCGGTATCTTCCCCGCCGGTACCTTCCCCGCCGGTGTCGGTGCCGCCATCGGTGCCGGCGCCGTCGGTGTCGATGTCGGCGTCAGTACCATCATCGAGGCCGCCCTGCAAATCTTGACCGTGCTTAGCAGACAAAAAGTCAAGGTACTGTTGTTCACCCTCATAATCCATCTCGTCTGCATCGTGGTCAGAAGGCCCGGTTTCTTCGTTGTTCGACATGTTTCCTACGATTAAGTCTCCTTGTTTAATTCTTAAACTATAATAAAAATGAGTAATGACATAAAAAAAGGTCTATGGTTTGCCGGAATGCCGTTTCCCAGCAAATCCCGGCACTCGATATGCCTACTTTCTAGCACAAGTCATGCCCAAAATTCTCGGGAAATTTCGGCATGACCTTTGCTAAAAAGTGGACATATCGAGCGCCTGAAATTCACCGGAACGGAAATGAATCAACATTCCGGCGAAACATAGGCCACTCGGATCATTTACCCTGCACATAACCTTCATTTTCCTAACATCACATGTCCAAAATATCACATGTCCAAATTCCAAACATCACATGTCCAAACACATGTCCACATATCAGATGTCCACTTCAAATTTGCATATAACAGCAAGAAAAATATAGAACTTGAAGAAAATGCAATAAGTCATTTTTCTTCACAATATTTGAAACTAAATTTAGCCTACCTAAATTTCTGTCCTAATTTGAAACCTAGCTAAATTTCTGTCCTAATTGGAAAATGTAGTTAATTTCATACTAATTAACTAGGTTCATACTACCTAATCTGTCCTAGGGTTCATACTAATTAACTAGGTTCATACAAGGGGAGAGGACTTACAAGGGGCTAGGGAGACGTCGGCGGCGAGGTGGAGCTCTAGGGAGATGCCGGCGGCGAGGTGGAGCTCGGGGGAGACGGGTGCGGGTGGTGGACGGGGCGCGGGCAGGCGACGGAGGGCGGCGACGGACGGGGCGCGGGCAGGCGACAGAGGGCGGCAACGGACGGGGCGCGAGCGGGCAACGGCGGCGTCAGAGGAGAGGGATCGAATGGGGAATGGGATGTTGGAGGAAGCCCGCGCGGGGGTTATGTCAAGATAGCAGTAGCGCGTTTCTAAAAAACGCGCTATAGCTAAAGTAGCTATAGCGCGTTTTGCGAAAACGCGCTACTGCTATCTTGACATAGCTATAGCGCGTTTTAGTAAAACGCGCTACTGCTACCTGACATAGTTATAGCGCGTTTTGTAGAAAACGCGCTACTGCTATCACTCCTTTCCTATTTGTTTCTTCTATTTTCTTTTGCTTTTCTTTTCTTCTTTTTCTTTTTTTTCCGAGAGCAGGAACGAAGGAAAGGTGATACAATGTATATAACTAAGGCGATATATATTGCATCATTTGACGGTTAAGTGTGTATACAAAATAGGAACATATATATTACATCATTTGACCCATGCATAACGGTTAAGTGTGTACACAAAATAGGAACATATATATTACATCATTTGATCGATAATGGTTTCTCGATCACTTTCGACGTTTTCGTTTTTGAGTGAGCTTATTTCCCTTCTTGTTCATTGACGAAAAATTGAGCCCCTCGTTGTGACTTTTCCTTTTCCATGGAGTACGATCTTTCTTCGGTAATGTAGTATTGATTCTTCTTTTGACGTATACTTCATCGTCATCGTCATCTTCCCTCATCGGGTTGCCATACTGGTCGTAGTCTTCCTCGTTGGCGACTCCATCCATTCCTATGATGTTCCTTTTGCCTCTCCTCACGACAACACGGCTGGGATTGCTCGAGTCGGTTATGAAGAAGCATTGTGTCACGTGCTTAGCATGTACCCATGGCTCGTTTTTTGCGATGGTGTTCACGGTAGCGCTCTTGGCATCGGGTATAGTCATGGTAGTGAAATACCGGTTTTCTCTTTCGACATTCTTAGCCCATCTGACACGGAACATCGTCGCGCTGTGCAGTCCAGAGTAGTGAAGCTCCCAAATCTCCTCGACCCTTCCGTAAAATCTCTCAGTTGCGCCGTTGTCACTGCCGGTCATGCATTCCATCGTCACCCCTGAGTTCTGAAAATCACTGTTCATATCTTTGGCCTCCGTGTAGAACGTGTATCCGTTGATATCGTATGCCTGATAGGTCGCGAGGTTGGGCGAGGGGCCATGTGCTAAGGTGTATATGAGCAGTCCGTCCTTAGAGCCCTCTTCCGGGGGATTAGCAAGAATATGCTCTTTGAACCAATGCAAGAAAGTGGAGTTGTGCTCTCTAGTAACTTCGGCGTCCGTCCTGCATAGCCCCCGGTCACGATACTTCTTTGCGATGGTTTCTTTGTGCAGTGTAACAAAAGGATCTACCTCGTCTAGGTGTTGTAGCACTACTAAGTATGCTCTGTCAAAGTCGTTGCGTCGATCCGAGTAGGCCACATGCAGTTCCCTGCGACCGTTGGAGTGACCTTCTCCTTCGAGCCTCCCAAGGTGCTTCTTAACGGGCAAACCAACACCAGGCCGGTCTCCGCCATATAGATAATTCTCGCAGAAAGAGATGCACTCTTGCGTCAGATAGCCCTGGACGATGCTTCCATCCGGACGGGACATGTTACGAACAAATCCTTTGATGACCCCATTCATCCTCTCGAACGGCATCATGTTATGCAGGAATGACGGCCCCAGGTCTATTATGTCGTCCACAATATGGACTCACAGATGCACCATGACGTCAAAGAACGCGGGTGGGAAGTACATCTCAAGCTCATTTAGTATCACAACGATCTCTTCCTGTAGCCTTCGGAGCTGCTTCACACTGATCGACTTTTGAGAGATGACGTCGAAAAAGTTGCAGAGACCAATAAGCGTCTCACGTACGTGCTTGTCCATTATCCCTCTAAGGGTAACAGGTAGTATCTGCGTCATCATCACATGACAGTCATGGGACTTCATCGCACTGAACCTTTTCTTCTTCGTGTCTAGAAATCTGCTTATCTTCCCACAGTAACCGGAACTAACTTTGATTCCGGTAAGGCACTTGAAGAATTGATAGATCTCAGCCGGACTTAAGGTGAAGCAAGAAGGGGGGCAATAATCCTCTTCCTTCACTTTTTTTCCCTTCTTATCCCGCGCCTCCGTCTCCGTCTTTGTCTCCTCTAACTTTTTACGGGGCGGCATGTGCAGATCTGCCCTGATATTCAAATCTTGCAAGTCTCTTCTTGCCTTCAGCCCATCCTTGGTCTTATCCGGCATGTTCATCAGTGTCGCAAGAAAGCTCTCAAGGACATTCCTACAGATATGCATTTGATCAAGGCAATGTGGCGTGTCGAGTTTGTGCCAGTACTCCAAGTCCCAGAAAACAGACCTCGTCTTCCATACCTTCAGCAGCGGCTCCGACACCTTTTTCATCGTCTTTCCCGGCGCGGGGCACTATTCCCGGTTTTTCAAGAGCTCATCGATTTCGGTGCCGCTCCGCTTACGTGGAGGTCCTCGATGCTCAGCCTCACCATTGAATAGATCTCCACGGTCTCTCCACGGGTCGTCCTTCTCGATCCATCTTCGATGCCCCATGTACATGATTTTCCTAGACCCGCCATCTTTCGTTGACGTTAGCTGCTGAGACGTCGTATCATCCATGCACCGCGTGCATCCGCAATATCCGTGGCACACCTGGCCTGTGACATATCCGTAACCGAGATAGTCGTGCACCGTCGTGATCAGCGCGGCTCTCATATACTCCCTCCGTTCCTAAATATAAGTCTTTTTAGAGATTCCACTATTGAACTACATACGGATGTATATAGACATATTTTAGAGTGTAGATTCACTCATTTTGCTCCGTATGTAGTCCTCTATTGGAATGTCTAAAAAGACTTATATTTAAGAACGGGGGGAGTAGAAATACTCGCCTTTGCTGGCGTCCCATGTCTTGGCCGGTGTTTTCCATAACGTGTCTAACTCCTCTTGAAGTAGCCCTAGATACAGATTAATATTATTTCCCGGTTGTTTCGGCCCTTGAATCAGCATGCTCATGTGTATGTACTTCGACTTCATGCACAACCATGGGGGATGTTGTACATCCATACAAACACGGGCCATGTGCTATGGTTGGTGTTCTGGTTGCCAAACGGATTCATGCCATCGGTACACGCGCCAAGCATGATGTTCCTTGCATCACATGCGAAATATCGATATTCGCCGTTGAACGCTCTCCACTGGCTTCCATCCACGAGGTGTCTCAGCTTCGGATCATCTCCATCGTTGGGCTTTGTCCTCTTCGCGTGCCAACGCGTGAGCTTTGCTTCCTTGGGATCTACAAAATAACGTTGCAGACGGGGATTGATTGGTAAGTACCATACAACTTTCTGGGGAGATTTCTTCCCGGCCTTCTTGTATCGAGAAGCATTGCACACCGGAAAGCTGGGTTTTCCCGTGTGCTCCTTCCGATAAATTATGCAATCGTTGATGCATGCATGGTATCTAACGTGCGGGAGATCAAGAGGGCACACGATTTCTTGGCCTCATCCACACTAGTAGGACATAGATTCCCCGCAGGAAGAACATCCTTTAGGTACTTGAGAACCTCGTCGAGGCTAGTGTCGGTCCATTTGTTTTTAGCCTTCGTCTTCAGAAGTTCGAGCGTGAATCTCAAGCGGGTCACCTTGGGATCGCAACCATCATACAATGGAGTGTTCGAGTCTACCAACAGTTGCTGCATCTTGGCCTCCTCTCTAGAAGCAGCTCTGTCAGTACTCGTCTCCTTGCGAAGCAGTTCTTGAACATGAGGGTCCCGCACGATTGAACTTAGTACCGACGAAGTGTGCGGCGTGGAGTCCACGTTTTCTCCGCCGCCATGTCCGGCCTCTTCTCCGCCTCCATGTCCGGCCTCTTCCCCACCGCCATGTTCGGCCCCTTCTCCGCCGCCATTATCGGTCATCTCTTCGTCTTGCCCCGTGTCGTCATTGCCTTCCCCGTCGGCGTCCTCCTCCTCATCATCATCATCTTCAATTATCCACCGAGTATAGCCATCCATGAAACCAGTCATGAGAAGGTGCGCCATCACACGACCATCCTCATAGGGGTCGAGCCAAACTCCTCCTTTGCATCTTCGACACGGACATATAATCTCTGTCCGGTTATTTTCATTCATGTCCTGCACCGTCGACCGCCACCACCTTTCCACCATCGTTCCACTGACCATCATGAACGCGCGCCTGCACGGTAATAATAAACAAATTGATTATAAAAATGCATGCATGCATCAAAGTCATACAAAAATTTGGCATGACCTTCCCTAAAAATAGGACATATAGAGTTTGCCAGAAATTCGCCGAAACGGAAATAAATCGACATTTCGGCAAAACATAGGCAACTCAAGCACACATCGGTGGCAACTCATGCCACACACACAATTTCCATCATATCGCCCGATTATGTCATATCGCACACATACACATATTTCCATTCTTGCAAAAGCACAAATTTTTAATCACTCTCTCGAGATCGAGCACGGTGATGATGATGTCGATCAGTGTCGTCACACACCTAGGGAATGATCAAAAGTGGACAAAGCTTACTTCTTGACATGGCTAGATCTAGTTAGGGAGGTACATAGGTCACTTCACTAAATGCTAGATCTACCTATCTAGTTTGGGAAGGAGATGAGTTCAACTACCTAGTGGAGGGGGAAGGAAAAAGAGAAAGGAGATGCATTAATGGAGGTGGTGTTGTTAGGTAGGACCAATAAAGAGAGAGAGAGGGAGGTAGAAGGAGAGTAATGAGGGGAGAAGTAGTGAGGAAGAAGCAAAGTGAGGGAGAGAGGAGGTGGGAGCTAGGGGAAGTGAAGGAAGAGAGGATGGGGGAGGGGGGAGGGAGGAGGAAAAAGGTGGTGGGTGCGGTTTTAGCAGTAGCGCTGGGTAGCAAACAGCGTTGCTACTAAAAAGCTAGCAGTAGCGCGCTCCTCAGAGATGCGCTACTGCTAAGTGGGGCCCGCCATGTGTCCAGGTTCAAACTTAGCCGTAGCGCCCTACCCAAAAAATGCGCTACTACTATTCTGTTAGCAGTAGCGCGGTTACCCTGGGCGCGCTACTACTAAACCTAGCCTGGCGGCAATGGTGGGGCAATATTAGTAGTAGCGCTTTTTTTTTGTGCCGCGCTACTGCTAACTACTAAGCAGTAGCGCTTGTCCTGGACGCGCGCTACGGCTATGTAGCAGTAGCGCCGCTTTTTATCCAGCGCTACTGCTAAGGTTCTGTGTATAAGGTTTTCCCTAGTAGTGAAAGTCTTTGGCGTAAAACACTCACTCTAATTTGAGGACTTGTAGTTCAAACCTCAACCCAGGGGTTTTTGAAAACCTCATTTGAATAAATGCTTTTTTGCCAAAATATTATTTTATAAAAATAGTTTTAGGTCCTATACACATGGCATGATCATTGGACAAAGAGTTTGGATCAAGTAGATGAGCTTTGAGAGAAGAAGAATCTTGTGTGAATTAAAACTCAAGCAAGCACTTAAGCAAATAGCACTCAAGTCAGTCATCACAAGCACTCAAATTTTTTTAAAAGGGTCCAAATTTTATAAACTCATAGCATAGCAAAGTGGTACAAACATAGGGTGTGACAGACCTACCTCCTTACAAGAATCTCGTCCCCGAGATTCCTAGACTAGGCGCTAAAAGGTAAGGAAACTCGGATCTAAGGTAGTCTTCAAGCTCCGATGTTGCTTCTGCTTCAGTGTGGTTGCTCCATTGGACCTTGAAATACTTGATGGTGCAGCTTCGGGTGCAACGCTCAGCTTCATCCAATATGCGAACTGGTCTCTCACGATAAGTGAGGTCTGGCTGAAGGTCGATGGCCTGATGGTCTATGTCCTTGTAGAGTTCGGGGTGGTTGGGAACTTGGAGACACTTCCGGAGTTGTGACACGTGGAAAACGTTGTGCACGTCGGATAACTCGGAAGGTAGCTCTAGCTTGTAAGCAACTTCTCCTTGTCTGTCGGTGATCTTGAAGGGGCCAATGTATCTTGGTGCGAGCTTTCCTTTGACGTGGAAGCGTTGGTTTCCCTTGAGAGGTGTGACTCAGAGATAGACATGGTCCCCAACACGAAAACTCATGTCTCGGCGGTGTGAGTCGGCGTAGCTCTTCTGTCTTGGCTTGGCGGTCTCTAGACGCTCTCTGACAAGTTGAACTTGCTCTTCTGCTTCGCGGAGGATATCCGGTCCAAAGACTAACCCTTCTTCGGTTTCTGACCAGTTGAGGGGAGTGCGGCACTTGTGTCCATACAACACCCCAAATGGTGCCATCTGTAGACTGGACTGATAGCTGTTGTTGTAGGAGAATTCGGCGAATGGTAGGTAATCTGCCCACTTGGCTCCATACGCCAGAATACAAGCACGAAGCATATCCTCGAGTATCTGGTTTACTCGCTCAGTTGTCCTCGGGTCTGGGGGTGAAAAGCAGTGTTGAATGATAACTTGGTTCCCAAGGCTTCTTGGAATCTATTCTAGAACCTCGAGGTGAATTGAGTACCTTGATCCGACACGATCTCCTTAGGAACTCCGTGGAGGCTCACGATCCGGTTGATGTAGAGGTTGGCCAGTTGGTTTCCATTGTAGGTGGTCTTGACGGGAATGAAGTGGGCCACCTTGGTCAGATGATCGACAATGACCCAAATGGAAGCATGTCCTTTCCTTGACCTGGGCAACCCGGTGATGAAGTCCATCCCGACTTTGTCCCACTTCCATTCAGGCACCTTGAGAGGTTGTAGCAATCCAGCGGGTCGCTGATGCTCAGCTTTGACTCTCTGGCATATGTCACACTTAGCGACAAAATTGGCTATCTCTCTTTTCATGTCATGCCACCAGAATCTTGCTTTGAGGTCTTGGTACATCTTGGTTCCTCCAGGGTGGATGGAGTACAGAGTGTCATGAGCTTCTTGCAAGTCAAGTTCTTGACCTCAACTTTTTTGGGCACGCAAATGCGGTTCGCAAACCATACGACTCCTTGTTCATTCACTGAGAATCCTGGGGCCTTGCCTGCCTTGATCTTCCTCTTGATGCCTTCAATGCTGTCATGACCCTTCTGAGCTTCCTTAATATCATCCATCAAGGTAGGTTTTTCTTCGAGGTTGGTGAGGAATGCAGATGCAACTAGTTCTAAGCCAAAGCTTTCGAGCTCTTCATACAGGGCGGGTAGCCTTTCCTTAATCATAGCATTCAAGGAACACGCTTTTCTGCTTAAGGCATCTGCTACCACGTTAGCCCTTCTAGGGTGGTAATGAACACTGAGATCATAATCCTTGATTATCTCCAATCATCTTCGTTGCCTCATGCTCAATTCCTTTTGAGTGAAAATATACTTCAAACTCTTCTGGTCTGTGTATATCTCACATCGCTTCCCTAGAAGGTAATATCACCATGTCTTCAAGGCATTAACTACTGCTGCCAACTCAAGATCATGAGTAGCGTACTTCGCTTCGTGGGGGCATAGCTATCTGGAAAGATATGCCACGACCCCGCCTTCTTGCATTAGAACACTTCCAAGCACGGTTCTCGATGCATCACAATATATCACAAACTCCTTGTGAATATCCGGAGTGGCCAAAACAGGGGTTGTAGTCAATCTCTTCTTGAGCTCTTGGCAATTTTCCTCGCACTTCAGCGTCCATTCGAAGTTCTTGTCCTCCTTCAAGAGTCGATTCATGGGTCTAGCAATGCTCGAGAATCCTTCGATGAATTTTCTGTAATATCTCGCGAGCCCGAGGAAGCTCCTGACTTCCTTCACATTGCTTGGGGATTGCCACTCAGTCACAGCTTCAATCTTGGCAGGATCTACCGACAATCCTTTTGTAGTCAACACTTGACCCAAAAATCCAACTTCGTGCAGCCAAAATTCACACTTGCTGAATTTGGCATTAAGCTGGTGCTCTCGAAGCTTATCCAGGACCAATCTCAAGTGTTGCGCATGCTCTTCTTCAGACTTGGCAAAGATGAGTATGTCATCGATGAAGACAACAACAAACTTGTCCAAGTACTCAATGAAAACTTTGTTCATGAGGTACGTGAAGTAGGCAGGGGCATTAGTTAACCCAAATGACATGACCGTGTACTCATACAGGCCATACCGGATTACGAACGCCGTCTTCGGAATGTCTTGGGGTCTCATCTTCAATTGATAGTACCCAAACCTGAGGTCAATCTTGGAGAACACCTTGGCTCCATTCAGCCGATCGAACAGGTCTTCAATCTTGGGGAGGGGGTACTTTTTCTTGATTGTGACTTCATTGAGAGATCGATAATCGACACAAAGTCAAATAGTACCGTCCCTCTTTTCCACAAACAGAACAGGTGATCTCCAAGGAGAGGCACTAGGGCAGATAAATCCTTTCCTGAGCTGCTCTGCTAGTTGCTTCTTCAGTTCAACCAACTCTTCGGATCCCATTCTATAGGGCTTCTTATAGATGGGTCCTGCTCCGGGCATTAGCTCAATGATGAACTTAATGTCATGGTTAGGAGGCATTCCGAACAGCTCATTAGGGAAGACATCTGGGTATTCACATACCACTGGCACTTGGTCCAACTCAATTCCCGACAGACAATTGACCTGAAGGGCTTGAGTGGAGGACGGGTTGGGAACATACTTGACTTCAACTCCCTGGCTATTGGTCATGGTAATAGTTCGCTTGGCACAGTCTAGCAAGCCTTGGTGCTTGGTTAACCAATTCATGCCAAGGATCACATCTAAGCCTTGTGAATCCAAAACTATCAGGTCCGCTAGGAATTCTACCCCATTGATGTTAATCTCGACTCCTTCACATCCTATCTTGGTCCTCAAAACTGCATCCGGGGTTTGTACCATCATCTGACTACTCAGAAGTGTAGGTTTCATACCACTCTCTAGTGCAAAATTTTGGGTAACAAAAGAATGCAAAGCTCCACAATCAAAGAGTACGGTTGCTGGGGTTGAGTTGACAAGGAACGTACCCAGTATGACGTTCGGGTCTTCCTAGGCTTCCTCAGCGGTGACGTGATTCACACGACCCTTGTCATTGTTTGGTTGGTGGCAGGGAGGTTGGTTCCTTGGTGGTGCTAGAGGGCCTTGACCTTGGTTTGGAGCATTGGGGCATGGTGCATCTGTCTTCTTGTTGGGGCACTGCCTAGAGATGTGCCCTGGTTGACCACATCCAAAGCAAGTGACATGGCCTGAGTTCATGTTGTCGCCACCATTGTTGTTGGGGTTGTTGTAAGCTGGCCTGGGATTGGCGTACTACTGAGGCTGGTAGCTCGGACGAGGTGTAGGAGCACTGGCTTGCTGAAGCTAATAGGTCAGCCTGGCGGGGGCTGGCTACCAGGGGCGAGGCTTCTAGTTGCTGGAACTACCCTTGATCATCTTGCGCTTGCGAGTGTCATCCATGGTACTACGCTTGTCTAGAAGCATGAGCACCTTGTTCACCAGGTCGAATCCGGCAGTCACAGACAACAAGCTGATACTGCAGGGCTTGCTGGAGTCCTCCCAGAAGCGTTCCATCTTAGCCGCCTCAGTGTTCACGTCTTCAGGGGCTTACCTTGACAGGAGGTTGAACTTCTGCATGTACTCCTTGACAGAGCCACTTCCTTGCTTCAGCGCTCGAACTCACGCTTCTTGATAGCCATAATCCCAGAAGGAATGTGGGCTTTGCGAAACCCATCCTTGAAATCAGCCCAAGTGATCACATGGTCGCCTTGCATGACCTTGAATCCATCCCACCAAGCTCTGGTGGTACCTCCAAGGTAGTGAGAGGCATAAAGAACCTTCTCACGATCCTCACTGCAATTGACCATTGCAAGGAGGTCCTCGATGGTGCGGATCCAGTCATCGACATCCAGAGGTTCAGTAGTCTCGGTGAAGGTTGGGGTTGAATTCCTCATGAACTCTGACAGAGTGGAGCGGCCATTGCCATTTCTTCCTTGCTGATGGTTGTACACAAGGGCCTGAGTCATCTGCTGAATAGTAGCAGAGTTGCCTTGGCGTTCCTCTCAGAGAACTTGGAGAAACTGAGCTATGGTCATGTTCTCGAGTGGAGGTGGTTGTCGGTGTCAAAACTGGCGGATCTCGGGTAGGGGGTCCCGAGCTGTGAGTTTAGGATCGATGGGTAACAAGGGACGAAGGAGACGATGTTTACCCAGGTTCGGGCCCTCCTATGGAGGTAAAACCTTACGTCCTCCTTGGTTGTATTGATGTGTATGAAGATTACAGAGTCGATCTACCTCAAGATCAAGTATCCAAAACCCTAGATGAGTTTTTCTGCCCTCTACGATCTAAACCCCCCGGTTTATATAGACACCGGGGGACCTAGGGTTTACACATGATAAGTCTCCAGCCGGAAGTAAAGACGCTGATCCCCTCATCTTGACTTGGAGTGCACGCCGTGTCTTCGGAGGTTTCCTTCTAGAATACGGGGTCGTCGCATATCCCGGCCCTTCCTGCGATAATCAGAGAGCGGCCCACCAAGTCGGCCTATGAGAGATAGGCCGGCGGCCCGAGGACCCCTTAGTCCAGGACTCCCTCAATAGCCCCCGAACTAGCCCCCAACGCCAGGGGTCATGACACTAGCAGCTTCGCGTGATCAGAGTTTCCGGCTTGCGGGGTGAGTTCTTTTTCCCCTTTATGATCGGCTGGCTCTAGTCCGGACGCCAATGACATGTAGTTATCCGAACATGTAGTTATTCGGACGCCATACGAAGGCCGAACATCAAAGTGTGAACAATATTTCCTGACAACCTTTCTGACGAAGGGTCATGTCCTATCATGACCGCTGAGCCGGTTACAAAAACTCAATTCGCGGTTCGAGGCCGTTTCTCCATTGGCAGGTCTTATCAACGTGTAGATCGTGTCCCGTTTCTTACGGGATATGATTAGTGCACTGGGTTATCCCACGCGCGCATAACGGCATGATTGTTTCGGGAAGTGGCGAGGCTTGTGGCGCAGTAAAAGGGAGGCTCTTGGTATTACGGTACCCCATAAAAGGGAGAAAACCCCGAAGGCCTATTCGCGCTCCAAATTCACATCCTTTGCCTCCTCAACCTTCCCAAGCTCCGAGAGCCTACATCCAGTTCTTCCTCAATGTTCCCTCCGAGTTCGGCCATGGCTGGTTCAGGCTCCATGGGCAAGTGGGAGGCCTCCTCCGTCACCGACAAAGACATTCGGGAGCTAAAGCGTGCCGGCTACCTCTCCGCCAACATCGCCCACCGCGCTCCAAAGGCGAATCAGGTGCTTCCCACACCGAAGCCGGGCGAGAGGGTGGTGTTCATCCCCCATTTCATCCGGGGACTAGGCTTTCCGCTCCACCCCTTCGTCAGGGGCCTCATGTTCTTTTACGGGTTAGATTTCCATGACCTCCCCCCGAACTCCTTCATGCACATCTCGGCGTTCATCATCTTCTGCGAAGCCTTCCTGCGGGTACAACCACACTTCGGCCTGTGGCTCAAAGTGTTCAACGTCAAGCCGAAGACAGTTGCGGGCGCGCATGCGGATTGTGGAGGGGCGGTAATCAGCAAGCTCCCCCGTGTCGAGTGGCCGGACGGCACCTTTGTCGACACGATCAAGATCGGCAAAAGGAATGGTTCTACATCACCGAACCAAGGAGCGCGGACTGGGTGGCACCTGTCGAGTTCAGATCCGGACCCCCCACGAGGCTAACCTCCTGGCTCAAGAAAGGCCTTGACTGGGGGTCGGCTGCAGAGTTAAAATCGCTGTAGAAGTGCATCTTCGCGATGATTGAGCCCAAAATCGAGCTGGTCAACGTGATCCAGGTCATGCTCCACCGCCGTCTCCTCCCCTGCCAGCACCGGGCCTCCCCAATGTGGGCTTACCAGCTCGAGGACCCGGCCACCGTGCATCAATTCTTCCGCACTACCCACGAGAAATTGTGGAAAGTGCTATTCAAGCCCCAGAAGAGCTGGTCGGCCGAGGAGGAGGACACCGGTCTTGACGCCGAAACCCCTCCTACCAAGGTATGATAAAACTTCAATTCTCCGGCTCTGTTTTTTGACAAAGAGCTGAACCCCTTCTCCCTCATCTTGACAGAAATGGCTTAGCAAGGTCGTGCAAATTGACTGTCCGGCCCCGCAGCCCGAAGACCCTCGGTCGGATCTGTTGACGGAGATGCTGGTCGTGGCGCTGTATTCGGCGCCAGAGAAGAAGGAGAAGAAGAAGAACGGGGAGAAGAAGGAGGCCCGAGAGGGTCTTCGTCTAAGGGGTCTTTCGGACACTAAGTCCGAGGAGACCCATGCCTCTTCCACTCACGAGGAAGAGCACGAGGACAAAGGGGAGTGCGACTCCCCCCTCACAAGGAAAAGGGCGGCGTCAGCATACGCCGCGGAGAACCTACCTCCTCCTGCCCCGAAGAGGACATGCCGGACAAAGGCAGTCCTGGCCGACGATAACTCGGACTCCGATAAGGAGTCTGAGGCTTTTGAAAAGGTTCCCCGAAGGAACCCAAGGGTTAAGCCCCCAGCCCAGAGGTATGAATCCGAAGACCCTCTGGGTCACTTATATAGAGCTTTTAATGCTAAATGGGCGAACGTATTTCAATTTGTAGCCCACCACGCGATCTCCCCACCGACAAAATCTCAGACGGGGAGTCTTTGCCCGCCGACCTGGCGGAAAGTGGGACTGCGTCACATCCTATGCCTCCTGAGGTCTCGAAGGAGGCCGCGGAGGTGTTATCGCGTCAGGCTCCTTCTGAGCCGAACACCGGCGGCGGGGGTGACGACGTTATGGCTGAGGTTAATACCTCGGCCGCCGAAGACCAGTAGGAGGAACATCTCCTGGCAACTAAAGAGGGGGGACGAAGTCCGGTCCAGTCCCCTCCGAGGACATCTCCGGAGCGCTCTATGCCTCCGGAGCTGCCAGCCCAATCCCCCACCGGAGGGAGGGTTGGCAAGTCACCACCAGTGCCGCCCATGACTGGGTGGCCGGCCGTGATGGAGGAAGCTTTATCCGGCTCCTCCATCACCGAAGATCACCGCGCCCTTATGGGTGCGGTTTTGCAAGGCATTCAGTCCGTTGATAGCAGACTGAAAGAGGCCTTCAATGGTCTCTTGACGGGCTTCAAGGTGAGCCACGTAATACTCTTTTTTCCAGAAAAAGTTAATTTACCAAGTTTATGCAATCCTTATAAGTGTAGTAGCCCCCGAGCCCTGGGTGAGTTTGAAAAACCCACCCGGGGGTCAAATGTCCGAAAATTAGTAATGATGCTCAAGGCACCCTTTGTCCCTCATTATTCTTAGAGCTCCGGAGAGTACTTAGCAGAGGGTCTGAATCCGACAGCTCGGGAGTTTTAATGCACATAAGTTGTTTTGTAGGCCTCGTCATCGGTGGCGGCCGCTAACGCAGTGGAGCTTGCCGAGCTAAACCAGAAGCTCAAGAGCTCCGATGAGGAGCTCGATCGCCTGAACAAGAGATTTGACGAGACGCAAGGTGAGTCCGAATTGTATCATTCTGGCTATTGTCTATCCTCATTGATTGAGATATCCGGATTGTTATCCCTAAGTGTTATTTACTCATTGTTACTACAGCTATGGCCGCGGAGGTCGAGAACCTCAAGGCCGAGTTGGAAAAGCTGAGGCAGGAGGCCGCGGATGAGAAGGAGGCGGCCGAACAAGTAGCAGACGAACTGTCGGCATTAAAAGCCGTGAGCGACAAGCATCAGGCCCGGGTGGTAGAGGTGCAACTGGAGCTCCAGGATGCCAGCACGAAGTGCGAGGCCCTTGAGCAAAAGAAAGAAGACCAGGCCACCGAACTATCCACGGTGAAATCCAAGCTCAAAGCGGAGCGAGTTGATAGGCGGTTCTTTGAAGAAGAACTCCGCCAAGTCAAGGCGATCGCGGATGGTAAGCCGTACTTACTGCAATGTGCCTTTGGTGGTAACATGTTTGCATTGCTCACCCGGGTGTGGCGTTCCTCATGCGCCTTTACGGACCTCCCGAGGAGTGCAGCGGACGCGAACAAATACTTCGCCTCTCGGGATGGGGATGTTGAGCCTCGGCTGTTCTGGGCGCAATTTCAAGCCCCCGAGCATCCTCCCCTCCCGAGCAAGCAGATGAAACAATTGATGGAGCTGCACAGGATGGCGGAGCTGGCCATGAAGGACCTCTGCATCCGGCTGTGGCCTGCGGAGCCGCTACCGAGCAGTTACTTCGGCTTGGTGCAGAAACTATGCGACGCTGCGCCTCGGATTGACGCTCTAAGGCGTTCTACGTGCATCGAGGGAGCTCGGATGGCCTTTGCAAGGACCATGATGCACTGGCCGAGGCTCAAGCCGACCGAGATGGCCACCGCGCCTCCACCCCCTAGGAAGGAGCATACGCGCCCCGAGCAATACTTTTCCACCATGATGGATGGTGCTCGGGCGATAGAAGCCCAATGCCCTAAGGATGTAATTTATGAATGAGTGTTTTGTCATGTATCCGATGACTGTTCCGCTTTATAATGCGGTTGCATGGTTTATCATGTCTTTAAGCTTTGTATTATTTTGACTCCTATGTGGCCGTTTTATCTGAAAGTTGCGAGTCGTCGGCTTCAGCCCCCATGTAGATACTACACGAGGTGTTTCTACCTCCACACTGTGACCCTTAGCCGACGTATCGGTGGCCGAAGGCGGTAGTGCGAGGGTAACAAGGCAATCAGACTATGATGCTTTAGTGCTTTCACTTAGCCGTAAGAGCTTGACTGCGGGGGCTGATGACTAGCCCCCGGTGTTTTGTGATATTCGGATACACCGAGGTTGAAACCAGCAACACATGGTTTGTAATAGTACAAACCCCTCGTATAACACGGAATAACCTCTATCGATTTTTAGTTTGACACTTATGCTCGGATTGCAGACTAGTTCTCTCTTATTATGACAGTCAGTTTTTAGCTTTCTCCACTGAGGTACTTGACCAGGCGAGCTGGAAGCACAATCGCAGTGGTTCTCCCTTTACCCTTTTAGCCGAATGAACGGAACGTAAGAGGGCAAACACAAGAGCCGGGCAACCCAACCATTGACCCAAGACATAATTCGGAACCGATTCATATAATGCAACATCCGAGACGCCGAACACATAAACAATAGTGCCGGGGTGATGCTTGGGGTGATTTTTATAGTCAAGCCCCCGGTCTATTAGCCGAACAGCTTTGCTATCGGCGTCGGTGAGTAGAGAACAGAGTATGTGACATAAAATACAGCGAGGAGGCCGTAAAGGATGGTCTTTATTTCTGATGAATTCTTATAACTCCAACTGCCGAAGCAACTATTACAGGTATTTTGAAATGAAAAATAAAGTTTAAAAAGGAGAGGTTTTACCCGGGGTCTTCGATGTGTGGCTTGACGTCCTCAATGTGCCATGTCGCATGCCTGCTCCTTTGCTCCCGAGGGGGTTGCGTTCCTTTAAAGGTGATTGGTATCGGCGAACAGACCTTGGGAAGAAGATCTTGAGAAGTCGCCGCAGTGTGGATGAGCTTTACGCTTGGAACGTCCGAGATGGTACCTGTGATTTGTCCGAAGACATGTGTTGGCAGTAGTTCGGTCCAGCCGAACACTTTCCCTTTGATAGTGGGTCCCCACAGCTGCCCATGGTATTTTGAGTGCGAAGTCGTGCCTTCTTGGCACATATTTTACGGGAACTAGGGCTGTGCTGTGGGGGCGTATCCCTGTTTTTGTTGGGCGGAAGATGATTCTGGGAGTTCGGGTTGAGACCGAGCTCGTTTACTAACCTGACATGCCTTTATGGCTAATTTGGGCGTCGGACTATCGTCGCCGTACTGGAATTCGGCTGCCAGGGCCGCTGTGTGTTCCTCAGTTCGGAGAGAGCGCTCTGTGTTGCCGTTGACAGTAATGACCCCCTTGGGCCCGGGCATCTTGAGCTTCAGGTACGCGTAGTGGGGGACGGCGTTAAAGCGAGCGAATGATGTGCGGCCGAGTAGGGCGTGATAACCGCTGCGAAAAGGGACAATGTCGAAGATCAAGTCTTCGCTGCGGAAGTTGTTGGGCGAGCCGAACACTACTTCCAGATTCACGGTGCCCGAGCAGCGGGCTTCGACGCCTGGGATCACTCCTTTAAAGGTAGTGTTGCTAGGTTTGATCCTTGACGGATCTATACCCATCTTTTTCACCGTGTCTGAGTAAATTAGATTAAGGCTACATCCTTCGTCCATTAGGACTCTAGTGAGGTGATACCCATCGATAATGTGGTCTAGGATGAGGGCTGCCGAACCTCCGTGACGGATACTGGTCGGATGGTCCCGTCGGTCGAAGGTGATCGGGCAAGCCGACCATGGGTTATACTTCGGGGCTACGGGCTCTACGGCGTAGACCTCCCGAAGGGCGCGCTTCCTCTCATTTTTTGTATGTGAGTGGCATATATCATGTTCACAGTTTTTACCTCTGGAGGGAACTGCTTTTGTCCTCCATTGCTTGGACCGCGGGGCTCGTCATCGTCCTCGCTGCGTGGGCCCTTGCCTTGCTCCTCGGCTGCGAGTTTGCCAGCTTGTTTGAATACCCAACAATTACGGTTGGTGTGGGTAGCGGGCTTGTCTTGGGTGCCGTGGATCTGGCAGGGCCTATCCATGATTTTGTCCAGCGTGGTAGGTCCGTCTCGATTTCCTTTATTAGGTTTCTTCCGCTGTCCGGATTTTGGGTTGCGGAAACCGGCATTAACGGCCGTGTCCTCAGCATCGCCGTTGTTGTGCCCGCGTTTGTTCTTGTTACGTCGTGGTTTCCCATTTCCATCCCGGACTTCGGAGGTGCCGGGGTCTTCGGGGTTATGGCCTCGTCGAGATAGCTAGTTATCCTCACCCGTGCAAAAGCGGGTCATAAGTGAGGTAAGGGCGGACATTGTCCTCGGCTTGTCTTGGCCGAGCTGACGAGCTAGCCACTCGTCCCGGATATTATGTCTGAAGGAGGCTATTGCCTCGGTGTCCGGGAAGTCAACGATCTGGTTTTTCTTGGTCAGGAACCGATTCCAGAATTGCCGAGCCGATTCACCTGCTTTTTGGACAACATTGCTCAGGTCGAAGGAGTCCGGTGGCCGGACATAAGTGCCCTAGAAGTTAGATCGGAAGGCATCCTCGAGCTCTTCCCAGCTCCCGATGGAATTCTCTGGGAGACTGTTTAACCAGTGTTGAGCTGGCCCCTTAACTTTTAGGGGCAGATACTTGATGGCATGGAGATCATCTCCTCGTGCCATATGAATGTGGAGGAGGAAATCCTCAATCCACACGGCTGGGTCTGTTGTCCCGTCGTATTGCTCTATGTTAACGGGTTTAAACCCTTCAGGGAACTGATGTTGCATCACCTCGTCTGTGAAGCACAGTGGGTGGGCAGCGCCTCTGACCAGAGCTATGTCATGCCTGCGATCGGCGGTCGATCGGGCCCGGTTTTGTTCCCGACCTCTATTGTTGCTGTCGAGCCAAGACTGGTACCCGTTCCGTCTAGCGGGGGAGTACCCTCTAGATCCGTAGATGGATCTTGTGTGGCCTGCTCTATAATCCAAGTCCCGTCGTAAGTCATACATGTCCTCAGGCTCTGCTGGCTCTTTTCCTCTCCTGCGGGGTACCGCAGGTCTGTAGTCGGCCTCGCCGGCCGTCCTATCCCGTCCTCGGGGAGGGCGGCCCGGCTGGTCGTATGGAGTATGCGTGGGAGACGATGTTTCAAGGGCCTCGTCATCGAACTGCGGCAGTAGCCGCCGGCGTGGGTAGCCATTGGGTTGGTCCGATAGATTGGTACCATACCCTTCTTCGGCTGCCAAGACCCTCGTCCATCTATCATTGAGGGTGTCTTGTTCGGCTTTGAGTTGCTGTTGTTTTGCCTTCAGGCTTCGGGCGGTGGCTAAAAGCTGCCGCCTAAACCGTTCCTGATCCACAGGGCTTTCGGGGACGGTGAAGTTTTCGGCTTCCAGGCTGTCCTCCTCCTCGACAGGGGGAAGGTAGTTGTCGTCCTCGGAATCATTAAGATCCTAGATGTCGCGCCGATCTTCGGGCCTTTCCTGGTCCTCCAGTGGCTGTTCGGGGACTTCAGGGCCGCCGAGGTCTTCCGGGGTGTCATTTTCCCCGGTGCCTGCAATGGCTTCCCTTCCCTTGTTTGCCTTAGATCGTTTGCGCTGTTTCCGGCGCCTTGACGGCGCCTCACTAGATTTATCGCCATTCTTCTTAGGGGTGCGATCGCCCTTATCGTCGGGGGTGTCTACCATGTAGACGTCATAGGTGGAGGTGGCAGTCCATCGCCCAATGTTGACAGGGGCGGGGGCGCCGTCCTCTTCATCCATGTCTTCTGCCTCCTCGGAGGCGTAGTCCAGCATATCGGTGAAGTCTTCGATATTGTCTACCAAGTGGGTGGTGGGTGGGTCGAAAAATTCCCCATGACCCGCCTTCAGACCGATCTGAGCATGGGTCGAGGTCGGGTCGTCTGTGATTTTTATTGATGGGATCCGATCCAGCGCCTCGTTGATCGTCGAGAGCTCGACCGGATCGATCTGCCTAGGACTTTCAGAGTTAACCTCGAACGTGTCCGTACAAAGAGTGTGTTCGGCAGGGGCCGACCCCTGGCCCTCAGGTACTGTAACCGGATCCGGACTAAGAGCCAGATCATCGGCAGGGATAGACCGGAGGGCGGAGTCGAGAAGGAGATCCGAAGTTAAGGCTTCGGAGACTTCGGGCTCGTCAGTTGAAATCGCGAGCCCAGCGAATGAAAGATCGCCCCGGGAGTCTACGGAGAACTCTAGGTTCCCGAACCTGATCTCTTGATCGGGGGCGAGACTCTCGATCCGACCAAGGTGGCCGGTCGGGTCGGCGTGTAGCACGATGCTACCGAAAGCGAAAATCTGTCCGGGGGCGAAGGAGTCCCCGTTACGGACTTCATCACTAATGATTAGGTGAGCCATCAATTCCTCTTGCAATCCCACAACAGAACTCTCAATGAAAGCACCAATGTTGGTGTTAAAACCGGTGGATCTCGGGTAGGGGGTCCTAAGCTGTGAGTTTAAGATCGATGGGTAACAAGGGACGAAGGAGACGATGTTTACCCAGGTTCGGGCCCTCCTATGGAGGTAAAACCCTACGTCCTGCTTGGTTGTATTGATGTGTATGAAGATTACAGAGTCGATCTACCTCGAGATCAAGTAGCCAAAACGCTAGATGAGTTTTTCTGCCCTCTACGATCTAAACCCCCCGGTTTATATAGACACCGGGGGACCTAGGGTTTACACATGATAAGTCTCGAGCCGGAAGTAAAGACGTTGATCCCCTCATCTTGACTTGGAGTGCACGCCGCGTCTTCGGAGGTTTCCTTCTACAATACAGGGTCGTCGCATATCCCGGCCCTTCCTGCGATAATCAAAGAGCGGCCCACCAAGCCGGCCTATGAGAGATAGGCCGGCGGCCCGAGGACCCCTTAGTCCAGGACTCCCTCAGTGGTGGCGGGGGAATGTTTCCATGTGGCTGCTCCTGGTGAGCCCCAGTTTCAGCAGATTCGCCAGCCGCTTGCTGCTGGCTGGAGGCGGGAGCGTTGGGGTTGGGGAAGGTGCTGGTGCGGGTAGCGGTCACCATCCTGTTTGGAGCAGCCAAGTCAAATGACTAGGATAGACATTATAAAAGCAAGGATAGAGGAGATGCGCCTAAGGGGGCTGGTACAGTGCAAGTGTGATTAAACAGGGGTCGAAAGACCAAACACATAATATTAAGATAAGGTAGGCGATATAGCCGCTTACATGTTGCCTAAGGCAAAATCGCGACTTGCATCGAGACACAAACAACAAGCACACATGGTTTCATATAAACCATTACACGGACTCGACTTCGCATAGGGGATACATGACTTGTCCTACCCTAGGGGTTCTCGGACTCAAGTGGTGGAGTGCTCGGTCTCGTACTCATGCTCCTCCGGGTCTTCTTCCTTGTCGTCATCTGTGCGTGTGTCGTCTCCGATCGAAGGGGTCGGAGAGAGGGGAGGTCCACTCTGACGATGCTTTGCCGGTGGTGCGGTGAAGAGCTCACGGTACTCCTTCGCACTCATGCGATGACGAGGAGTGGGCGCGTCTCTAGCTAGGGGTACTCCTCCTCTGTAAGCGATAGCTGGTCATCCCTTGAGGGCTCCATCCTTCTTGATCTTGTCTGGCTTCATCTTGGCCTGACGAAGTAGCTCTCGGGTGTGGTGAAGTTCCTTGCGGAGCTTCACGAACTCCTTAATCAGGTTGTGAGCCAGGCTGTCGGCGGAGAGGCTGAAGTAGGTCTGGAACCTGAGTGGTGTGCCATCCTCCTTGGATGGGACCAACGTCCAACCTTCCTGCAAGGTAGGTGGCGAGTAGCTAGCTCTTCAGCCATCTCGGGGATGATGTATCGAAGGTGGATAAGTGCATTCCGTGCAGCTATCTCGACTGTGATCACCAGGGACTCCATCTGTGGTCCTTTAAAGAACCAACTCGTCGGGGAGTCGTTTGCCTTCACGACCACATCAACGTGGTACTCCTTCATGGTGGCATAGACCCAGTGCTCGTGGTAAAGGAAAATGGGAGGGCGGCGAAACTGGCACTTCTCCATGCTGTCCTCAAAGAGTAGGGGAAAGCCGGATGCTAGGAGGTCCTCGGGTACGACGGCCATCTACAAAGGTTTAAGGGGAGGGGAGTCAGTAAAGTTCGAAATGAGACAAGAAGAGATTAGAGGTGCAGAAACTCCTAGGTATAGGTACTAGGTATAATTTTTGAAAATGGTTTTATCCTAACTAACGTCCATGCTAACTAAGGCTTCCTACAGTCAGGATGGCTTTGGTACCAGTACTGTGGGGACCCCGACTCATAAGTCGTGATCACTGAATGCACGTGTACAGTGATCCCAGAGATTAGTGCTCATTGAACACACAAAAGGTGAATAACAAGAGTCTTACATCCATACATACCGTCTTACACAAATAATGACCATCATGGTCATGTCTTACATAGAAAGGGCCATGAAGGCCAAACAACAAACATAAACTCGTAGTGGAAATCTTGAAAAATAGCGTAGACCCATGCCATCTGCCTTAACCTGATACGTCCATTTTGCATCATAATTTCCTATTCATATTTACGTTATCCATGTCCATTATTCCCTATTATCATACAATTCTTATGCCCTTTCTCTCTGAATATGCAAGGTACATCACAAAGAGGGAATTATCTGGAAACTGGAATTCTGGATCGGAAAACCGAGAAAAAGGCAGAAAAATCACCAAACTCCAAATGACCTGAAACTTCACGAGGAATGTTTACTGAATATATGTGAATTTATGGGCGAAAGATATATGAGAGGGGGCCACCAGCCAGCCACAAGCCAACAGGGCGCGCCCTCCCCCCAGGCCGCGCCCTGATAGCTTGTGGGCCCCTGGTTGGCCTCCCGACGCCCATCTTCTCCTATATGGTGTATTTTACCCTAGAAAAAATAATAAGAAACCTTTCGGGACGAAGCGCTGCTGTCTCGAGGCGGAAACCTGGGCAGAGCCCCTTTTGCACTCCAGCAGTCAGATTCTGCCGGGGAAATCCCTCTCCGGGAGGGGGAGATCGAAGCCATCGTCATCACCAACGCTTCCTCCTTCGTGGGAGGACCAATCTTCATCAACATGTTCACCAGCACCATGTCATCTCCAACCCTAGTTCATCTCTTGTATTCAATCTTTATCCCAAAACCTCATATTTGTACATGTGGGTTACTAGTTGTGTTGATTACATCTTGTAGTTGATGCTTGTTGGATTACTTGGTGGAAGAAATTATGTTCAGATCCTTAATTAGTATTATTGTACCTCTGATCTTGAACATGTTGATGAGGTGTGAGTAGTTCCTGTTGTTCCTGAGGACATGGGAGAAGTCCGGTTATAAGTTATCATGTGAAGTTGGTATTCGTTCGATATTTTGATGTTATGTATGTTGTTACTTCTCTTAGTGGTGTCATGTGAACGTCAACTACATGACACTTCACCATGCTATGGGCCTAAGGGTAACAAGTAGATGATGAGTTGCAAGAGTGACAGAAGCTTAAACCCCAGTTTATGTGTTGCTTCATAAGGGGCTGATTAGGATCCACATGTTTCATGCTATGGTTAGATTTATCTTAATTCTTCTTTCGTAGTTGCGGATGCTTGCGAGAGGGGTAATCATAAGTAGGTTGTTAGTTCAAGTAAGAACAACACCTTAGCACCGGTCCACCCACATATCAAATTATCAAAGTATCGAACGTGAATCAACTCAACATGATGAACATGACTAGACATAATTCCCATGTGTCTCGAGAGCGCTTGCTTAATATAAGAGTACTTTCAGGCCTGTCCTTTTGCTACAAAAAGGATTGGGCTACCTTGCTGCACCTTCGCTACTATTGTTACTTGTCACTTGTTATGATTTATCTTGTTACAAAACTATCTACTATCGTTACTTACACCACTTGCAAAGAATACCTTACTGAAAACTGCTTACCATTTCCTTCTGCTCCTCGTTGGGTTCGACACTCTTACTTATCGAAAGGACTACGATTGATCCCCTATACTTGTGGGTCATCATTACCCTACAGGCACTCTGATTGGGAAGCGTCCTAATTCGCATGTTCGTCACCAAGGTCATCTTCACAATATCCCTGCTCTTCCATGCCTGGCCAATTAAATAACCAGTGGCAAGGCAATGAGTACTTTGAATGTACTCGCAAGCAACCCATGTTTTGGAACAAGGTATAAAAAAACATGATATAGCACAAAATGGGTAATTTTGCAGAAAGCTAATTTGAGTGCAATGGTATGTCCTATCAACAAGTAAAAGCATGCATCATGAGGTTCCGAGTAACCATATGAAGAGGTTACAGATATCAATATGAATAGAGGTTGAACACCTCATGTTCGATCATCACGTCAAGTCATCCTGACTCAACCCAAGTATCTTCCTTTTGCCACACACACACACAGTTTTCTAAACAATGGACGTTGCCCAAGAGCGGTTAGCCAACTGTCCTTGACCATGGACATGACTATTCGAATAGTTTTACACTCTACAGAGGTTGCACACTTTACCCACAAGACTCGGGAAACTTTCGTGTCAAGCCACGACTCGCGGTATATTGCATACCCGAGGTAAGTACCCGAATAATGCCTTTCCCCTGGTGATACGAACAAAGAGTCCACTCATTGGTACCCAGCCCGCATGATGTACATCACAAGTACCATCCATGAGAGGACCAACGGTGTGCCCAGTGTCTGTAAAAATAGCACATGGTCGTCCTTTCCGGCACAACCCCGTATCGAGAGTGACCATGTCACTCCCGCCACTAGTAATGCGCCCCCCCTGCTAGCATCGACCAAAGTAATCAACAAATCCCCATCCCATGAGGGGTATCGCGGTTGTACATGTAAGGTTGGAATAAAGAGTCGCAACTTACACCAATCCATTTTCGAAAACAACACACTCACTCGCCTCGGTAAACCACTTCTTTGTCAAGTGGTTACCTAGCTCAACATCTCGCTCGGGCATTAGTGGCACCCAACGAGGTTTTCAAAAAGTCTTTGAAAACACTTTTGTTTCCATTGCCATGCGAATTCCCGTCCCACGTTGCGTAGCAACTACCTAACAACCTATCTACTTCCCACCCACCCAACTCTAAGAAGGAAGTAGAGTCGTGTCATGCAAGTATCAATGAGGAAAGTAATGGAGGCAACCCATAAAGGTGGTCACCATAATCATCATGATTCCGATGCTTCAATAACAAGTGCTATATGACATGCATAAAAAGGTTTGTTAGACATGGTCAAAGGGAAGCTTGCTTGGATCAACAAAGTCTTCGAGGTCTTTGAAATCTTCTGATCCAACTCCTTCGTCAATAACGCAATCTATCGTCGCAATAATAACGGGCAAAAATAAGACTATGGTAAAAAGAGAAAATAAACTACTCCTAAAAATGTCAAACCACTTCTGTAAAATTCCAGGTTAAAAACTAAAAATTCTAAAATTACTAGTTTCTGGTTTTGAAGTGTCAAAAGTGGTGAAAGTCATTTTAGCAGTGGGTTTCAATATTCAAAACAAGGTTTTAATGCAAATAGTACATAAATTATTTTCAAAAAGCTGCCCAAGTGGCATCATTTAATAGGTTGTAATATTACAAGATTTTAGAAATTGGAATTGTTGAATTTGGACATTTATTTTATCCGGAGGAATTTTTGGAAATAATGCCAGAAAAGAAAAAGAAAAAAGGGGCATTGTGCCCTGGTCCAGATCGACCCGTAGCTGGGCCGGCCTAGAGGCTAGCCAGACCAGGCGAGCCAGGCGCGTGAGCCTGCTTTGGTTCAAACACGACAGGCGGGCCTTGACTGTCATAGAGAGAGAGGGGGAGCGAGAGAGGTGGGAGGCTGACGTGCTGGCCCCACCAGGTCATCGTCAACCTCCCGGCCAGAGGGGCGGCGAGCTCACCGGCGGCGATTCCGGCAAAGGCGAGGAAAGCTGGTGGCGGGAATGGAACCAGGGCGTTGTCACCGTTCGGGAGGAGGTGGAGGCAGTCGCCGGAGTGGCCCTGGTCGCCGACGACGAGGAGGCCCCGGCGGAGAGCTATGAGAGGTGGTCGCCGTCGACGACTCCGACTGCAAAACACGAGGGAGATACAGGGCAATGCATCAGCGGGGTGAGGGGAGTCCAGAGGAGGTGAAAGGAACGCCGGAGGGGGGCTATACCAGGAGATCACCGGAGTCCCGATGCGGCGGGGCTCGGGCTCGATCTCGAGCTCGGGTGGCTTAGGGGAGAAACTGCTGGTGCAGGGGCTCGATTAGGAGAGGGAGAGAGCCAGCAGAGGGGGGAGAGGGCCTCGAGGTGGCTATTTGTAGCCGGGGTGCGGTGCACCATGGGCTGGTGCGCCGGCACGGTCGCAGTCAAGGAGAGAGGCCACGGGAGGGCTTGGTTTCGAGTCAGTGGAGTTGCTGGGGTTGGTCCATGACCAGAGGAAGGAAGAGGGGAAGCACTCTGGCTCTCGCGCATGTGAGACAGGGATTGGTCGAGAGGGGCGGCAATGGCGTGCCTGTGGAGAGCCGTTGGAGGGAGAGAGAGAAGGGGGCTGTCAGGGAGGCCTGCCCCGGATGTCGATGCGCATCGACTGGCGTGAGGGGGAGGCCCGAGGTGGCCAGGAGAGATAGGTCAACCCCTTGGAGCGCGGCAACACGCTCCAGAGCGCGACTTTGTCCGGCATGATGACGCTTTTGGCGTGCTCTGGCGCGTCCACTAGTGTCCATGCACTGCAGGAGGGAATAAACAACTGAAAAGGAGCTTTGGATGCTCTGGAATGGCCATGAGTGAGAGAGAGAGAGAGAGAAGAGAGAGAAGAGAGAAATGGGGCTGTCCAATGGAGTAAAAGTGGGTTTTCACCCTCCATGATTGATCTGGTGCCATGGGATTCTTATTGGGGGTAAAAGAGACATGGTAGGCACTATGGTAAAAAGTTGAGAGCAGGGCGAACAGTGGAAGGGGTCAAAATATGGTTTTTACCAAATCACCAGAAGGTGTTTGATGCTAGATAAATTTTCCCCCTTGATGTGATACTTAACAGGATTGAATGGTGGGCAAAAATAGGAGTGATCATAAGGTTTGAGTCCATTTGAGAAAAGTTGCCAATGTAAACTTTATAAACCCTAGAAATCAACAGAAGCAAGTTTCCATAGATCTAGGCATGCAAATCAATTCTCCTTATTGCACCACTTGGTGTGGTGACATAATTAGTGGATTAGAGCATGTCCACAAAGTTTGAGATCAATAGGAGACAGTTGGCAATGTAGAGTTGATCAAATTTGGATCTGGACAGGAATGGTTTTGGGGCACCTTTGTGAACCAAAACAATTTGGATAGGAATGAAACTTTGCAAGATCATCACATTTGGCATGTGTGACTTGCTAGAATTATTCTGGATTTATTTGAGAATATTTCTTATAGATATATTTCAAATGCTTGAAATATGCAGAAAGGGTTTGGAGGGTTTTGTCCAATATCTTAAGCATGACCATGTGTTGAAACTCTTATGTATGGAAGATTTATGTCCACTGAGTTTCCCTAATTTTTCTCAAATATTTTGAAAGCATAAAAATAATTTTTCCCTATAAAAGACCATTTCTGGCCTTAAGAAAAAGCCTTTAAGTAAAATATGAAAACAATCTGTAAAAATAATATTTGGTGGTTTTGGGAAGTCTTATGTATTGTAGGTTCCAAATAAAGTCTTTGGTGTAAAATATTCACCCTAATTAGAGGACTTGTAGTTCAAACCTCAACCCAGGGGTTTTTGAAAACCTAATTTGAATAAATGCTTTTTGGCCAAAATAATATTTTATAAAATAGTTTTAGGTCCTATACACATGGCATGATCATTGGCAGAGAGTTTGTATCAAGTAGATGAGCTTTGAGAGAAGAAGAATCTTTTGCAAATTAAAACTCAAGCAAGCACTTAAGCAAATAGCACTCAAGTCAATCATTACAAGCACTCAAATAGTTTTAAATGGGTCCAAATTTTATAAACTCATAGCATAGCAAAGTGGTACAAACACAAGGTGTGACACAGGGCCATCACACATACACACTACCTTGCCACGCACACCAGCCAGACCCTTGGCCGAACCTTGTTCATCGAGCTATTGACCACTAGCCAAACCTAACTTATTGCAAGAAACCCATTCACATCTCATACGAAGTCAAACGATGCAATCGAAGCCATATAATCAAGCACTTCAAGATCCAGAAGGGCAACCACACAGAAGAAGGAGCAACATGGGAATGTGAAGACTTCCCCAGACCCGAATTTTTGCATCTCTTTACCACCTAGCTTAGGAATCTCGGGGATGATATTCTTGTAGGGGGGTAGGTCTGTCACACCCTGTGTTTTGCCTCACATCACTAAGATAATGGAGCTCAAAATTTTGGACCAACAAAACTTTTTGTGTGCTTGTGATGCTTGACTTGATTGTAATTGCTTGTTTATTTGCTTGTGTTTTAATCCATATAATTCATCCTACTCTCCAGACCCATCTCCTTGATCCAAATGTTTGCCCAAAGTTCATGCCATGTGGATAGGACCTAAAACAATTTTTCTATAAAATTATTTTGGCTAAAAAGCATTTATTCAATTTAGGTTTTCAAAACCCCCTTACTTGAGACTTAAGCTACAAGTCCTTAAATTAGGATTTTTTAAATTATTTCAAAAACTATATTTGAAACCTATTATATATAAGACTTCCCAAAGCAAGAAAGCATTATTTTTAAAGGTTATTTTAATTTTTATTTAAAGGCTTTTTCTTAAGGCCAGAAATGGACTTTTATAGATAAAATTTATTTTTATGTTTTAAAAATATTTGAGAAAATTTAGGAAAACTCAGTGGACATATATTTTGCATATATATATGAGTTTCAACACATGGTCATGCTGAAAATATTGGACAAAACCCTCCAAAACCCTTTCTGTATATTTCAAGCATGTGAAATATTTCTATAAGAAATATTGTCAAATAAATCCTGGAAAATTCTAGCAAGTCACACATGCCTAATGTGATGATCTTGCAAAGTTTCATCCCAATCCCAATAGTTTTGTTTACCAAAATGCCCCAAAACCCTCTCTGTCCAGATCCAAATCTGAGCAACTTTACATTGTCAAAATCTCCAATTACTCTCAAACTTTGTGGGCATGATATAATTCCTAAATGATGCCACTAAAGCAAGTGGTACATTAAGGAGAATAGATTAACCTAACTAGATCTAGGGAAATCTGATTCTTTTGATTTCTAGGGTTTATAAAGTTTTCATTGGCAACTTTCTTCAAATGAGTTCAAACTTGGTGATCAACCTCATTTCTAACTACCATTTACTCCTGTTAAATTTCATAGCTAGGAGAATTTGTTTCCTTGCCCAAACCAGCATCAAACACCTTCTGTTGATTTCCAAAAGTTACTATTTTGCACACTTCCCTAGTTCTCCTTGACCCCAAACTTTTACCACATCACCTACTAGTGCTCTTATACCTCCAGTAAGAATTTCAAGCCAATGCTCAATCATGGAGTAGGGTAAAAACCCCCATTTACCCCTCTGGAAAGCTATGGCAGCACAGATTCTACCTCTCCCTCTCTCCATTTCTTCACCCCTGCTTCTACCTTAGCTCTCAAGCACGCTTGGGCATTTCCAGAACCTCCAAGACACTTATGGGCATGCATGTGCGCTTTGTTTATGCCTATGCCAGCCATGGTCGCGCTCTGGAGCATGCTACGTTACGCTCCTGCACTGTAGCCGCCCCCATCCCGAGGCTCCGACCACCTAGGGCATCGGGGAAGGTGTACCCCGCGACTGTCTTGGTGTCTGCAGCAAGCTGGATGGTCGGCCCCCTCCTCCATTGCCACTCCCTCACCCTGCTCGCGCATGCCCGACACCGCTGTGCTCCGCCACTCTGTGCTCGCAGGGGTCCCGCAAAGAGCACGCCCCCGCTCTTCCTCTCTTCTCGCCTGCACCAGAACCACGCCCACGAGGCCCCTAGGCACGAACCGGAGCGCCAGTTTGGCCTCTGGCGCTGCCCGGACCATAGTCGTGGATGCCGTCCACGGGACTTCATCGCCTGGCTATAAATAGGCCACCCCCGGTGTCATAGCAGGCTTGCCCTACCACCTGCTCCTCCCAATCGAGCTCCTGGAGCACCCCACCCCCCTCCTGACCTCTCCTTCCTCGACTCCGGCCGAGAGCTTCCGCATCGGCCACGAGCTCGATTCGCTCCCTCCGGTAAGCCCCCGGCCTATATCTCGCGGCTATGTTCCTCGGGGACTTCCTTGCCCCCCCCCCCTCAACCTTCTAGCTGTGGTAGGAAAGCCTCACCGGACCGCATCGTCGTCTCCTCCATCAGCCACCCACGGCTCCGCCACCGCCGACAACTCCGAGCCACCCTTCGGCCATGTAGCACACCATTCGGATCCTCGTCGAGCCACACGTGCATCCCCGACCATCTCCGGACATCTCTAGCCACTCCTCCATCGCTAGTGACCACCGATGTCGCCTCCCCGCTCTGCCTCTTATTTCGCCGGGGAAGAACGGTTCGAGCAGGCAGGCGGGCCCCGCCTGTCACAGGCTCAGCTATCCGCTTACTCGCTAACGGGTGGGACCTGCCTGTCAGGTTTAAAACCCGCCCGAAGCGGTAATTGGAGGCGTACTTCACCTGTACGCCTTTGGCGTGGCCTTGTCTCGCCGCGCCGCACGCCTGGGCCGGCCCGACCAGTCTGTTTTGGCCCAGGGCACACATTGCCACTTGTTCTTTTCTTTTTCCAGTTAACTTGCAAAAATTCCACAAAAATAAATATATGTCCAAATGTCATGATTCCAACTCCTATAATTTTCTAAAATACAAAGTATGTAATGGTGCAACTGTTGGAAATATGCCTTAGAGGCAATAATAAATTGGTTATTATCATATTTCTCTGTTCATGGTAAACGTCTATTATCCATGCTAGAATTGTATTGATCGGAAACTCAGGTACATGTGTGGATACATAGACAACACCGTGTCCCTAATGAGCCTCTACTAGACGAGCTCGTTGATCAAAGATGGTTAAGGTTTCCTAACCATAGACATGAATTGTCATTTGACAACGGGATCACATCATTAGGAGAATGATGTGATGGACATGACTCAACCATAATCATAGCATCTGATCGTATCACTTAGTTTATTGCTACTTCTTTCTTCATGTCAAGTATCTGTTCCTAAGACCATGAGATTATGCAACTCCCTGACACCGGAGGTATGCCTTGTGTGTACCTAACATCACTTCGTAACTGGGTGATCATAAAAGTACTCTACAGGTATCTCCGAGGGAGTCTGTTGGGTTGGCATGGATCGTGACTGGGATTTGTCACTCCGTTTGACGGAAAGGTATCTCTAGGCCCTCTCGATAATACAACATCACAAGAAGCTTGCAAGAAATGTGACTAAGGAGTTAGTCACGGGATCTTGTATTACGGAACGAGTAAAGAGACTTGCCGGTAACGAGATTGAACTAGTTATGGAGATACCGACGATCGAATCTCGGGCAAGTAACATACCGCTGGACAAAGGGAACTGCATACGGGATTGACTGAATCCTTGACATCGTTGTTCGGCAGATAAAGATCTTCGTGGAATATGTAGGAACCAATATGGGAATCATGGTCCCGCTATTGGTTATTAACCGGAGAGGTGTCTCGGTCATGTCTACATGATTCTCGAACCCATAGGGTCCGCACGCTTAACGTTTGGTGACGCTAGAGTAGTATTGGGATATGAACGTTGGTGACCGAATGTTGTTCGGAGTCCCGGATGAGATCCCGGACGTCACGAGGAGCTCCGGAATGGTCCAGAGGTAAATATTTATATATGGGAAGTCATATTCAGGGTTCCGGAAAATGTTCGTGATTTTTCGGTATTGTACCGAGAAGGTTCTAGAAGGTTCCGAAGTGGGGCCCACCTGCATGGGGACCCACATGGACGTGGGTTGTTGGGAAAGTCCCCACACCCCTTGTCTAGGCTCAACAAGAGCCCCCCTTAAAAGGAATAAGATCAAGATCCCTAAAAGGGGGGGGATAGTGATCGGTGGGGAAGGAAAGGAGGGTTTCCTTCCTCCCCCCTTGACTAACGACCCTAGGGGCTTGGAGGGCAAGCCACCAGCCCCTCCCACACCTATATAAAGGTGGGGAGGCGCAAGGAGCAGCACACCCTCCCATGGCCGTGGCCCTCCTCCCGTCTCTCTCGTTTCTTCCTCGTACGTCGTTCCAGAGGCGCTTGGCGAAGCCCTGCCGGCATTGCGACACCACCATCTCCACCACACCGTCGTGTTGGTCGAGATCTTAGCTAGTACTCCTCCCTCGCTCGATGGATGGAGGAGGCAGATACGTCATCGAGTTGCATGTGTGCACAACGTGGAGGTGTTGTCCGTTCGGCGCTTAATCAGGACGGATCGCGATTGGATCGTGAAGACGTACGACTACATCAACCGCGTTTCTAAACGCCTCCGCTTAGGGAGCTACAAGGGTATGTAGATACACTCCCACTCTCGTAGCTATGCATTTCCATGGATAGATCTTGCATGTGCGTAGGAATTTTTTTTGTTTCCGATGCAACGTTCCCCAACAGTGGTATCAGAGCTAGGTCTATGCGTAGATGATATGCACAAGTAGAACACGAAGAAGTTGTGGGCATTGATGTTCAGATTGCTTACCTCCTTCGACTTATTTTGATTCGACGGTATTGTGGGATGAAGTGGCTCAGACCAACCTTACTTGTCCTCGCACAAGAGACTGGTTCCACCGACTGACATGCAACTTGTTTGCATAAAGGTGGATGGCGGGTGTCTATCTTTCCCAATTTTGTTGAATCAGATTCGACGAAGGCGGTCTTTGTAGAAGGTTAAAAGGAAATTTTAATATCACCATTGTGGCTTTGCATAGGTAAGAATGGTTCTTACTAGTTACCCTTAGCAGCCACGTAAAACTTGCAACAACAAAGTAGAGGACGTCTAACTTGTTTTTGCAGGGCATGTTGTGATGTGATATCGCCAAGACGTGATTTGATATATGTGATGTATGAGATGATCATGTTTTGTAATAGTTATCACGGCTTGCATGTCGATGAGTACGGCAATCGGTAGGAGCCATAGGGTTGTCTTTAAATTTATTTTGTGCCATTTGCTTTACTTTATCGCTCTGAGTTAGCAATGGTTGTAGAAGCAATAGTTGGCGCAACAACCACATGACGACACGATGATGGAGATCATGATGATGGAGATCATGGTGTCATGCCGGTGACGATGGAGATCATGCCGGTGCTTTGGAGATGGAGATCAAATGCACAAGATGATGATGGCCATATCATGTCACTTATATGATTTGCATGTGATGTTTATCCTTTTATGCATCTTATTTTGCTTAGGACAACGGTAGCATTATAAGATGATCCCTCACTAAATTTCAAGATAAAATTGTGTTCTCCCCAAGTATGCACCGTTGCGAAAATTCATCGTTTCGAAGCTCCTCGTGATGATCGGGTGTGATATACTCTTTGTTCGCATACAACGGGTGTAAGCCAGTTTTACACATGCGGAATACTTGGGTTAAACTTGACGAGCCTAGCATGTAAAGACATGGCCTTGGAACACAGGAGACCCAAAGGTAGAACATGAGTCATATAGTAGATATGATCAACATGGAGATGTTCACCATTGAAACCAACTCATCTCACGTGATGATCGAACTTGGGTTGGTGTATTTGGATCATGTCACACTTAGACAACCTGAGGGATGTTGATTTGAGTGGGAGTTCTTTAGTAATATGATTAATTGAACTCATTATCATGAACATAGTCTAAAGTTGTCTTTGCAAATTATGTTGTAGATCAATGGCTCGCGCAGTTGCTCCCCTAAATGTTTAATACGTTCCTAGAGAAAGGCTAAGTTGAAAGATAGTGTAAGCAATTGTGTGGACTGGGTCCGTAATATGAGGATTGTCCCCACTGCTACACATAAGGCTTATGTCCTCGATGCACCGCTTGGTGTGCCAACCCCTCTAGCGTCGTCTGTGGATGTTATGAACGTCTGGCAGACACGTTGTGATGACTACTCGATAGTTTAGTGCACCATGCTTTACTACTTAGAATCGGGGCTCCAAAGACGTTTTGAACGCCATGGAGCATATGAGATGTTCCAAGAGCTGAAGTTGGTATTTCAGGATCATGACCGTGTTAAGAAGTATGAGACCTCTGACAAGTTTTTTGCCTACAAGATGGAGGAGAATAACTCAGTCAGTGAGCATGTGCTCAGAATGTCTGGGTGCTACACTCGCTTGAATCAAGTGGGAGTTAATCTTCCAGATAAGATAGTGATTGACAGAGTTCTCCAGTCACCGTCACCAAGCTACTAGAGCTTTGTGATGAACTATAACATGCAAGGGATGGAGAAGATGATCCCTGAGCTATTAGTGATGTTTTACACCGCGGAGGTAGAAATCAAGAAGGAGCATGAAATATTGATGGTTAATAAGACCATTAGCTTCAAGAAGGGCAAGGGAAGAACGGAAACTTCAAGAATGGCAAGCCAGTTGTCGCTCTAGTGAAGAAACCCAAGGTTGAACCCAAACCCGAGACTGAGTGCTTCTATTGTGAGCGGAACGGTCACTGGAAGCGGAACTGCCCCAAATATTTGGCAGATAAGAAGGCTGGCAATGTCAACAAAAGTATATTTGATATACATGCTAATGATCTGTACCTTACTAGCGCTCGTAGTATCCCCTGGGTATTTGATACCGGTTCAGTTGCTAATATTGGTAAGTCAAAACAAAAGCTGCGGAATAAACGGAGACTAGCTAAGGACGAGGTGGCGATGTGTGTTGGAAGTGTCTCCAAGGCTGATGTGATCACCATCGCACGCTCCCTCTACCTTTGGGATTAGTGTTAAACCTAAATAAATGTTATTTGGTGCCTGTGTTGAGCATGAACAATGTATCTGGATCTTGTTTATTGCGAGCCGATTATTCATTAAAGAGAATAATGGTTGCTCTGTTTAAATGAATAATATCTTTTATGATCATGCACCCAATGTGAATGGTCTATTGAATCTCGATCATAGTGATACACATGTTCATAGTATTGATGCCAAAAGATGCAAAGTTAATGATGATAGTACCACTTACTTGTGGCACTGCCACTTAGGTCATATTGGTGTAAAACGCATGAAGAAACTCCATGGTGATGGACTTTTGGAATCACTCGATTTTGAATCGCTTGAGACATGCGAACCATGCCTCATGGGCAAGATGACTAAGACCCCGTTTTCCTGTACGATGGAACGGGCAAGTGAGTTATTGGAAATAATACATGCTGATGTATGCGGTCCAATGAGTGTTCAAGCACGAGGTGGATATCGTTATTTTCTTACCTTCACGGATGACTTGAGTAGATATTGGGATATTTACTTAATGAAACACAAGTCTAAAACCTTTGAAGAGTTCATACAATTTCAGAGTGAAGTTGAAAATCATTGTAATAAGAAGATAAAATGTCTACGATGTGATTGTGGTGGTGAATATCTGAGTTACGATTTTGGTATGCATTTAAGACAGTGTGGAATTTTTTCACAGCTCATGCCACCTGGAGCACCACAGTGTAATGGTGTGTCCGAACATCATAATCGTACTCTATTGGATATGGTGCGTTCTATGATGTCTCTTGTCATTTTGCCACTATTGTTTTGGGGTTATGCATTAGAGACAACTACATTCACTTTAAATAGGGAACCATCTAAATCCGTTGAGATGACACCGTGTGAATTATGGTTTGGCAAGAAACCTAAGTTGTCATTTCTTAAAGTTTGGGGATATGACACTTGTGTCTGATAAGCTTGAACCCAAAGCGGAAAAGTGCATCTTCGTAAGATACCCTAGAGCAACAATTGGGTATACCTTCTATCACAGATCCGAAGGCAAGGTCTTTGTTGCCAAGAATGGATCCTTTCCAGAGAAGGACGTTCTCTCGAAAGAAGTGAGTGGGAGGAAGGTAGAACTTGATAAGGTTGTCGAACCTTCACTTGAATTGGAAAGTTGCGCAATGCAGAAAAGTGTTCCTGTGATGCGTTCACCAATTAAAGAGGAAGCTAATGATGATGATCATGAAACTTCAGATCAAGTTACTAATGAGTCTCGTAGGTCAACAAGGACACGTAGTGACCAGAGTGGTGCGGTAATCCTGTCTTGAAAGTCATGTTGTTAGACAATGATGAGCCAACGGACAATGAAGAAGCGATGGTGGGCCTGGATTCTAACAAATGGCTAGAGGCCATAAAATCCTAGATAGGATCCATGTATGAAAACCAAGTATGGACTTTGGTAGACTTGCCCGATGACCGGCAGGCCGTTAAGTACAAATGGATCTTTAAGAAGAACACAGACGATGATAGTGATGTCACTGTTTATAAAGCTCGACTTGTCGCAAAGAGGTTTCCGAAAAGTTCAAAGAGTTGACTATGATGTGACTGTCTCACCCGTAGCGATGCTAAAGTCTGTTGGGATTATGTTAGCAGTTGCTGCATTTTTCGATTACGAAATCTAGCAGATGGATGTCAAAACAGCATTTCCTTAACGATTTTTGTGAGGAAAGGTTGTATGTGATACAACCGGAAGGTTTTTTCGATCCTAAGAATGCTAAAAGGTATGCAAACTCTAGCGATCCTTCTATGGACTGGTGCAAGCATCTCGGAGTTGGAATATACACTTTGATGGGGTGATCCAAGTTTTTTGGTTTAAACAAAGTTTATGAAGAAACTTGTATTTACAAGAAAGTGAGTGGGAGCACTATAGCATTTCAGATAAGTATATGTGGATGACATATACTTGATGAGAAATGATGTAGAATTTCTGGAAAGCATAAAAGGGTTGTTTGAAAGGAGTTTTTCAAAGGAAGACCTGGGTAAAGCTACTTACATATTGGGTTTCAAGATCTATAGATATAGATCAAGACGCCTGATAAGACTTTCACAGAGCACATGCCTTGACAAGATTTTGAAGGAGTTCAAAATGGATCGGTCAAAGAAGGAGTTCTTTCCTGAGTTGTAAGGTGTGAAATTGAGTAAGACTCAAAGCTCGACCTCGGCACAAGAAAGAGAAAGGATGAAGGTCGTCCCTATGCCTCCGCTATAGGCTCTATACTGTATGCCATGTTGTGTACCACACCTGATTTGTGCCTTGCCATGAGTCTGGCAAGGGGGTACAAGAGTGATCCAGGAGTGGAACACTGGACAACGGTCAAAATTATCCTTAGAGGACTAAGGAAATGTTTCTCTATTATGAAGGTGATAAAGAGTTCGTCGTAAAGAGTTACGTCGATGCAAGCTTTCACACCGATCCGGATACGTATAGTGGAGTATTCATTTGGAATAGCTCCAAGTGGGCGTAGTAGCAGCATCTACAATATGACACACTGATCTGAATGTTGCAGACCCGTTGACTAAAACCTCTCTCACAAGCAAAACATGATCAAACCCCAGAACTCATTGGGTGTGAATCACATGGCGATTTCAACTAGATTATTGATTCTAGTGCAAGTGGGAGACTGTTGGAAATATGCCCTAGAGAAAATAATAAATTGTTTATTATCATATTTCTCTATTCATGATAAACGTCTATTATCCATGCTAGAATTGTATTGATCGGAAACTCAGATACATGTGTGGATACATAGACAACACCGTGTCCCTAATGAGCCTTTACTGCTGGACACTTGCCGGTAACGAGATTGAACTAGTTATGGAGATACCGACGATCGAATCTCGGGCAAGTAACATACTGCTGGACAAAGAGAACTGCATACGGGATTGACTGAATCCTTGACATCGTGGTTCGACAGATAAAGATCTTCGTGGAATATGTAGGAACCAATATGGGAATCAAGGTCCCGCTATTGGTTATTAACCGGAGAGGTGTCTCAGTCAAGTCTATATGATTCTCGAACCCATAGGGTCCGCACGCTTAATGTTTGGTGACGCTAGAGTAGTATTGGGATATGAACGTTGGTGACCGAATGTTGTTCGGAGTCCCGGACGAGGTCCCGGACGTCACGAGTAGCTCTGGAATGGTCTAGAGGTAAATATTTATATATGGGAAGTCATATTTCAGGAATTTTCGGTATTGTACCGAGAAGGTTCTAGAAGGTTCTGGAGTGGGGCCAGCCTGCATGGGGACCCAAATGGACGTGGGTAGTGGGGAAAGTCCCCACACCCTTGGTCTAGGTGCAGCAAGATCCCCCCTTAAAAGGAATAAGATCAAGATCCCTAAAAAGGGGGGATAGTGATCGGTGGGGAAGGAAAGGAGGGATTTCCTTCCTCCCCCCTTTACCAACGATCCTAGGGGCTTGGAGGGCAAGCCACCAGCCCCTTCCACGCCTATATAAAGGTGGGGAGGCTCAAGGGGGCAGAACACCCTCCCACGGCCGCGGCCCTCCTCCCGTTTCTTCCTCGTACGTAATTCCAAAGGCGCTTGGCGAAGTCTTGCCGGCACTGCGACACCACCATCACCACCACGCTGTCGTGTTGGTCGAGATCACATCTACTACTTCACCCACGCTCACTGGATCAAGGAGGTGGATACGTCATCGAGTTGCACATGTGCAGAACGTAGAGGTATCATCCGTTCGGCACTTGATCGGGACGGATCACGATTGGATCGTGAAGACGTACGACTACTTCAACCGCGTTTCTAAACGCTTCCGCTTAGCGATCTACAATGGTATGTAGATACACTCCCCCTCTCGTAGCGATGCATCTCCATGGATAGATCTTGCGTGTGCGTAGGAAAATTTATGTTTCCCATGCAACCTTCACCAACAACAACTTCCATATTTTTTCCACCACAAGTTTCTGCACTGTTCAAATTTAAATTCAAATTTGAACTATTAAAAACCCTACTTTGCAAATTCCTAGAACATCCATTTCTAATCCAAATTTGATGATTCAAATTTCTAGAGACTCCAAAAATCTTGCTCTATTTATCTAGCCATGGTGCACATTTTTCCCATGCACTATTTTTGTTAAGTCTAATAAATAGTTTTCTTTTCCATTTATTCATCTTAGAAAACCTCTGGAAAATTCACCTCAACTCCAAATCCAGTGAAACCACTTTCTAAATTCTACTAAAATCATGCCCTATTTAACGGGTGCATTCACTCATTTTTAGAAAAAATGTATTCTATGAAATTCTTATGGGTCATTAATCCCTCCATTTCCACCTTTCAAAAATCTTCATTGATCCAGATCTAGGAGAAGCTCTTTGGTTATTTTTCTTATAGCCAGAGGTGTCCAATAAAAATAAACTTCCTATTTTAGAACACTTTTATTTTCCTTCTTGTTGTGATTCTTATTATGGTTGTTTTTTACAGTAGTGGACAAAGTAGACGGAGTGCTCGGAGTTGGACCAGAAGCTTGTGAAGACCTCGAAGACTTTGCTGAGCCAGACAAGCAGCCCTTTGACCATGTCTATGAAACTACTTCTTGCATGGCATTATAGTACTTTGATTGTTGCATGAAAGAGCATGTCGATGACGTGGTGACAACCTTACTGGGTTGGTCTCCGATGCATTTCTTGTTGCTACTTGCATTGTGCATGGCCCTACCATCCAATGAGGGTTATGCAGGTGGGAAGTAGTAGGATGCTAAGTAGTTGCTACGCAAGTGGGACAGGGATATGCATGAGATGGAAAACAAATGTTTACCAAAGACCTTTTTGAAAACCCCATCGGGTACCACTAATGTCCGAGGGAGATGTTGAGCTAAGTAACCACTTGATAAAGAAGTTGTGTACCGAGGCAAGTTGCATGTGTGTTTTCGAAAATGGATTAGATTTAAGATATACTGATCATCCCAACCATACATGTACAACCACTCTACCCCTATATGGGAAGGGGCTTTGTCGATTACTTTGGTCGATGCTAGCAGAGAGCCCGCATTACTAGTGGCGGGAGTGATGTGGTCACTCTCGATACGGGGTCGTGCCTGAAAGGACGACCATGCGTTGTTTTCATAGACACCGGGCACGCCGTTGGTCCCTTCATGGATGATACTTGTGATGTACATCATGCGGGCTGTGTGCCAACGAGTGGACTCTTTGTTTAGTGTTGTCAAGGGAAAGGCAATGTTCGGGTGCTTACCTTGGGTATGAAGAATACCGCGAGTCGTGGCTTGACACGGAAGTTCCCCGAGTCTTGTGGGTAAAGTGTGCAACGTCTGCAAAGTGTAAAACTGTTCGAATAGTCGTGTCCACCGTCAAGGAGAGTTGGGTGGTCCTGCTTAAACTACGTCCTGAAGTTTTCACAAAACTTGGTGTGTGCGTGACAAAAAGATACTTGAGATAAGTCGGATGACTTGTTGAGATGATTCAACTTAAGTTGTTCCAACTCTGCTTATATTGATATTTGTATCCTGTTCATATGGATATCTACAACCTGTTGATGCATGATTTTATAAATGGTAGGACATGATACTACATTCAAAACTAGCTTTCCGCAAAAGTACCTACCTAGTGCTATACCCTGCATTGTTTACCTTGTTCCAAACATGGGTTGCTTGCGAGTACATTCAAAGTAATCATTGGCTTGCCACTGGTTATTTTATTGGCCAGGCATGAAAAACAGGATATAATGAAGAGTACCTTGGTTATGAACATACGAGCTAGGACGCTTCCCAGTCAGAATGCATGTAGGCTTAAGGCAGATGGCATGGGTCCATGCAATCGTTGAAGATTTCTACTGCGAGTTTATGAAGACTTGGCCATAAAGGTCATATCTGAGTAAAATGTTATGTACTGGATGTAAGACTCTTGTTATTCAGTTTCTGTGTGTTCAGTGAGCATTGACCTCTGGGATCACTATACACGTGCATTCGGTGATCACGACTTATGACTCGGGGTCCCCACATAGGAACGCGGTGACAAGACATGATAGAGGAGGAAGAAATGATAAGTACACAAATGATTAATAATAAGTTGTTTGAGTTTTCTTACATAGCAAATGGCCGTTCTTTATGCACCGTTGCGAACTGCTCTACGCTTGAGGTTGCTCACGGTTGAGGCGGCCGTATCGTGCTCTGCTCGCGTCCCTGCGCGTGCCCTACCAGCCTCCATCCACGCGCGAATGGTCATTTATGTTTAGGGCGCCATATGCATGCGGTTGCGCCGTGCCTTGCGCCACCATGGAGTTACGTGCGCCATGATGCAGTTAAGCGCTGCAAAAACTTCGATACGGGCATGCCGAAATTCCTGGACATCCGACGCCCACCATTTTATTCCCGCAGCCATTAAACTTCATTTCTTCATCATTTTGATCGTGCCACACAACCTAAGAAGCACACCCGCGATGACAGATGCAGAGAGGATGCACATCTCTTCATCTCTTCAACCTTCCTGCGCGGATCCAATGGTGGCGATCCCAGCGGCTGTCAGCTCCGAGCGGCAGTTGACCATTTTTGCCAAAGTGGGCACCAACATCAGGAAGACGGGCCTTTCGGTGGTGTACACCGATGACCCCATCACGATGGAGAATTCCATCAACATTATTGAGCAGCTGCTTGATGAGGATGACAAGTACAAAGTGGTCGGCTTCGACCTCGAGTACACCAACGGTCGTGCCATGTATGATCAGAAGGTTGTCGTCGCCCAGTTGTGCATGATCCGTCGCGTCCTCGTCTACCACTACTGCCTGGCACAAGGCCTTGCGAGCATTTCGCTAGGTTTGTCAACAGCCCGACTACAGGTTCGCAACGGTGGACACCACCAATGATCTAAAGGTGCTCAATACTTCGGGCTTGGCTTGCCAAAAGCTTGTCGACATCCAACGGTAGTACAAGGTCTGGGGCAGCAAGAAGGAGAAGGACTCCCTGGTTGATCTCGTTGTGGCCATCATCGACCCCTACTATGAAGACATGAAGGCTGAGTGCAACAAGGACAAGCATGTCTGGCACAGGCCTTAGTGAACAAATTGGATGAAGAACGTGTCAAGTACGTGAACAAGGATGCGTACACCAGCTACGGTATGTACAGGTGGATCGTTCACATGAGGAAATGCCTCCTTCATGCAAACGGCGAGGGATAGCCACAAGCAGAAAAGTGGCGGCAACCGACACCACAAGAAGTACATGATTTGATGATCGTCCACTTCTTGTAATTTTTTACTCGGGAATGTACATGTGTTGTGTAGTCACTTATGTAATAAGATGTTCAATATGGTTATGCAACTATGTTGTTGTTCTGTCGACAGAGCTTAGATGTTGTGCAAACAGAGCAAATCACATCTCATACGATTAAACTAAGGAACACGTCGGTGATGATTTCATCAATCGCCGACAATTGTTCACCGGCAACCGGTTGCTCACAACGCACACAACTTGTGAGGAGCAATCACCTATGTTATTATCTGTCTTCCCAGACGATTCTGATTACTGACCTGTTTGCCGGATATCACACACACACCTTCTTACGCTAGATCGTTTGTGTTCTGCTCGATCAACGCAAACAGTTTATCCAAGTGAACTGTATGTCGTACATCGCACACATCTGTATTTTTTAATCGTTTGTGTTATTTTGGCTAATCGCAAATAGTTCATGAGGACCAACGGTATGCCATGTATTGCACACACAAATCTTATCTAAATCATGTTTGATGGACCAGCCATTGCACACAGTTAGTTTGATTGGCGACGGATCTATACCGTTTGCGATTCATGCATCGCACACAGTTTGGTCAAAGTGTCTCTGATTGATGTGTCGTCATAGGACCTTCCTGTTGTAGTGTACTTCTGTTTCTAAGTACAAGATGTTTTTTTAGTTTAAATTGAACTGCCAAAACATCTTATATTAAGGGACAAAGGTTTTAGAATGCTTCAAATTATGCTGCCATAGCTAGTCAAGCCTTTGTTAAAATTAATGTTCATTATGTTATCAGAGGAGGTCTGTATTTTTCTCTTTGGTGCATGTATTTTCCATACCTCACTTTATGATGTAATGATAAGTCAGTTCTTTTGTACAGTGTCACCGAAATGTTAAGGCGGTGATGGCATTTTATTTTAGTTAAAATGCACAAAAAATTATGAAGAGAAGGGGAAAGGGAGGAGTTAGCATCTTCTCCTACTACTATTGACTGTATTCGTTCAATCAATTTTTTATGTTTGATCAATTGTGTATCAAGGTTGGGATAGCAATTTTTAAGATCCCCATGAGTTCGGAACGATCTTTACCTTGAAGGTACATGGTTTGCTACTATAGTAATGTTACTCTCCTTAGACCAATCATGAAACTAGTTACCTTCATACTTCGGTATTGCTAATGCTTATGTATGTTAAGGCTTAAGAGTTGAGTTGGACAATCTAAATAGTGTTGGACTGACCTAAAACACTTACAAAAAAGGACTCGCCAAGTTTTCCAGCTATGTGTTGAAAAATAACTAAAAAATATATTGTTATGTTGCCATCGCTAGCCACACCCTTGTTATTGAAATTTAATGTTTGTGATGCCACTTTTAAGTAATGTCGATGTCAGTCTGTTGCCACCGATTAATTGAAGCAAAGCCAAGTAATGTCACTGGATTATTGCAGGATTAGTTGTTGGTTGTAGATCTATTATCGATTTTGAGCTAAAGAAAACTATTCTAATGATGTTGTATAGCCAGTGTACCAAGCTTGTTACCTTTAGATTTTGTATAGTTAATGCTTACAAAAATCTTCTAATGTTCCTTATAGAAATATGTTATGTCACACTATTCTACTGTTGCGCTAGCAACTGGATTAGTGTATAAAAAAACTATTTGAATGGTGTTGCACTAGCCTATGGACATATAGAAGTTGTGGCTATCTTTCCTAACTATTTTCTCAAGAATAACTACTACCTCTGTTTCTAAATACAAGATGTTTTGGTAGTTTAAATTGAACTGGCAAAATGTCTTATATGAAGAAATAGAGGGTGTAGATTTCTTCAAATTATGCTACCAGAGCTAGTCTCACCGTTGTTAAAATTAATGTTCATTATGTTATTGGAGGAGGTCTGTATTTTTTATCTTTATTTCCTGTAGTTCACATACCTCACTTCATGATGTAATGATAAGTCACTTTTTTTGTACAGTGTCACCAAAATGTTAAGGCGGTGATGGCATTTTATTTTAGTTAAACTGCACACAAAAATTATGAAGAGAAGTGGAAAGGTCGGGAGTGGACTGATGAGGACATCAATGCCATTGTTACACCCACAAACCTTGCTGCTATACATGCTGGAGCAATTACTAAAGCTCGCGCACGCCAATCCTTCCAATGTTCATGAACATATGATGCTGCCTAAATTAGATACTTCTGTTTTAGTTATGAAGGAAGGACCTAGCATGGACAAGAAGGATGGCCATTGGAGCGGGAACAAGCATGGAGAGGAAGGTGCGCGCGTGGGAGAGAACAATGGACATTCCAGTGGTGATTTTCGCACTTTGAAGCCACCATAATGAGAGCATGAAGGCTTGGACGAAATATTCAAGATGTAACTTTATAAATTTCGTCCATAGGCTATTATAGGTGTGCGCCGCCTTATTTTTGGGCCAGGCCCATGTAATTTCGGAATACTACATTATAGGCTGTTTTTAGAGTCCGTATGTGTGGGGAAACTGAGTTAGGGTTTGTTTCGGATGCCTCCTCCAAAGGGTCACGAAATTACCCTCTATTCCCTCATATATACAGCCCTTAGGGTGCTGTTTAGACTTGGGTTTTGTTTAGATTAAAAGTTCGCCATAGCAGCAACTTCGCGTTCTTCGTTTGTGTTCCACGACCAAACCAAGGCGTCACAGAAGCCCACTTTCATCAATAAAGCATTCCTCTTATATTCGCAATATCCAAATTGCAATTTCAATTTATTGCTTGTTCTTTGTTTGCGTGCAGGAAAAGACCCTCGTGATCAGGTTGATCGTGCTCTGGCGTGGTCAATAACCTCTCGGAGTTGGTCTACCGATTGCTAAGGCGCGACGTCCTCGCATGTTCGTAGTAGGATCGTCATTGTCTACTCCACTAAAAACGATAGTCACATCTCATGGAAAGACAGGGACAACTTCGCCTCTATCAAGTGGTATCAGATTTCTAGGTTCCTTGGTGAGATTTTCCAGTTTTTCATAGTCTAGATCGCTTATGTTCTTCATACCTATAGTCCGTGCAAAAGCCAAAACAATTAGGGTTAGATCATCATATCCAAACCAATCTGAGCCTTTGCAATTTTCTTTTCGGTGTTTGCTTTGTTGAATTTCCGGTTGCATCATCATGTCAAGTTGCTGGTCTTAGTGTCTAGTCCTTTAGAGTTTTGAGTTCTGTTCATAAATTGTCACGTCGCCATACCCACCATCATCCTCACCGCTGCCATACCCACCATCATCGCCACCGCTGCCATATATCACCACAACATATCCGCCATTACACAAATCCGAGTCCACCTCCATCATAGATTCGCCACCAGTCCGTGTTCCAATGCCTCTACATATCTCCACCACTAGTTCGAGTTCCACCAAATTCATCTCCGCCACCAGTCAGAGTCTAATATTTCCTTCTCTGTTTTCGATTTCTAGATCTTTCCCTAGTACGTGTATTGGGCAAGGCAGACTCCCCAACTTCCGTGATACCTGCAGAAGAGAAATAGGTCCAGTTTAAAAAAAACTTAGTCTGGAAAATTCTGGCTAGACAGTTTTTAGATCATTCTAAGACTTTTTCGAAAATAAATTGTTGCTGAGCAAAAAAAAGGAGCACAAAAAAACAAGGCCAAAAAAGAGAAAAAAATTAGAGTGTGCTTTTCCTTTGATACGTGTCGTGTGGTTATTTTGGTAGTGTTCTAGGCTCGCGTCTCTAGCACGGTCTAGCCTAGGACCAGCATAGTACCGTCGTTAAGCGTTTATTCAACTTTGCATATCTAATTGATCATTGCTAACCCTTTTTGCTACCATATTATAAGACATCCCAGCTCCACATACATCTACGTCGTGTGTCTGACACCACCTGGCAATCGCTCTATCCAAGCTTTGAGAGTTTTGACTACAACGATTGTCGATCACCACTTGTTGATGGGTAAGAACTGGTAAGAATTTGAGATTTGCTTGATGGATTTGTGACACACCACCACCACCACAACCACTTCCTTGTAGTGTATAGGTTCATATTTTTGTGTGTTCCTATTGTTGCTAACCATGACAAGATCACAAGCCGACGATATCGACTATGAGAACATGATGAACAAGGAGCTCCATGATAAATTTCAACAAATGATGGGTGAACAGGTCCAAGACTTGGTGACCAGCCTTGGACAGGCCATCAAGAAGCTCGATGGTTTGGAGAAGACGTTGGACACCAAGATGGACGCTAAGTTCAGTGAGGTGCTTGCACGTCTACCACTACATGTTGCACCTGTCATACCTCGGCAACAACAACAACAAAAACAACAACAACAACATCGGCTGAATTTCATGGGACGAGCGCAATGTGTGCCTATCAAGAACGGCCAAAATTCTGGTGTCATTGCTACTTCTGCTACTGTTGCAGCTTCTGTGGCTGTTGCTGCTCCTGTGGTTGAACAGAATGAGGACTACGATGGTGATTACAATGATGAGGGAGAGGTTGCTCCCAATAAGCACCAGGGGCAACCACCAGCACAAGCACGAGGTCGTCCACATCCATACAATCGCAATGGTAGGGCTGCACCACCCCCTCAGGTACGGGATCATGACCATCTCCCTAAACTTAAATTGAATATTCCTACATTTGAGGGTAGATATGTTCCTGACATATATCTTACTTGGGAGTTAGAAACAGAACAACGTTTTACATGCTTACAATTTCCTGAGGATAGACGTGTTGTTGCTGCTGTTTGTGCATTCACTAGTTTTGCTTGTGTTTGCTGGTCTGAACATTGTAGAATGCATCATGATAATATCGATACTACTTGGGCTGCTTTGAAAAATGCTATGCGTAATCATTGGTTTCCACCATATTATTAACGTGTATTGCTTCAAAATTTGCAGTGTTTGAGACAAGGAAAAAAATTCTGTACAGGAATATTATCAGGAATTACAAACTGGCATGATTAGATGTGGTATTGTTGAGGAGAATGAAGCTATGCTTGCACATTTTATGGGTGGATTAAATAGAGAGATTCATACTATTCTAGAGTATAAGGAGTATAACAATATCACTTGTTTATTCCATCTTGCTTGCAAAGTTGAACGTGAAGTGCAGGATCAACAAGCAATGGCGAGAACTGATTTTTCTGCAGGTCGAGCTTCATCATGGACACCATGTACATCATCTACTTCCACACGTCCTACTACAACACCACTTACTTCAGCCGCTACCTCCAACCAAGATACAAGAAATAAGGCACCGCCACCAGCCTCCAGCAAGGGCACATCTTCGGGGCCAGCACAGAGCTCTTCTTCATCCATGGTATCTACAAGGAAAACACATGAGGTTATATGTCGTCATTGCTAGGGTAGAGGTCATTTTGCGAGAGAATGCACATCCAGGCGTGTGATGATTGTTACTGAGTATGGTGGATATGCCTCCGCTAGTGATTATGATGAGGAGACTTTGGCTCTTATTGCAAGTGAAGAGCAGGGTGCCGAGGATATTGAACAAGAGACACACTACATGGCTGCTGACTACACGGACAGGTATGACAGTTTAGTTGCTCAACGTTGCATGGGAAACAAAAATTTTCCTACGCACACATAAGATCTATCCATGGTGATGAGCATCTACGAGAGGGAGAGTGAATCTACATACCCTTGTAGATCGCTAAGCGGAAGCGTTAATAAACGCGGTTGATGTAGTCGAACGTCTTCGCGATCCAAATCGCCGAGCGTCCCGCGATCCAATCACGATCCTTCCGATCTAGTGCCGAACGGACGGCACCTCCGCGTTCAACACACGTACGGCTTGATGACGCCTTCACCTCCTCGATCCAGCGAGCGATGGTGAAGTAGTGGTTGAGTTCCAGCAGCACGACGGTGTGGTGATGGTGGTGAGGAACAATCTCGGCAGGGCTTCGCCAAGCACTTCGGAGATTATGACGGAGGAACTAGAGGGCTAGGGTTGCCGGCACACGGCTTGGGAAATCCTGATGTGTCCCGTGTGCTAGCCCTGCCCCTCTATTTATATGTTGAGCCTTGGGGTCTAAACTTGGAGTAAAAGCCTCCTCCGGGTCGGTTTTGCCCGCACAAGGTCGGTTTGGCCCGCAGGAAAAGAGTCCAATTCGGACCCTGCCGAATCGTGCACAGCCGCGCACAAGCGGTAGTACCGCTTCACACAAGCGGTAGTACCGCTTGGGCGGTAGTACCGCTTCACACAAGCGGTAGTACCGCTCGGGCGGTAGTACCGCTTCACCAAGCGGTAGTACCGCTTACGCGGCAGCAAAACTACTTTTTGCACTTTCCAATACCTCGTGGGCTTTATCCCTTTGGCTCATATAAAGTGTTTCTGCACCCGAACACTTCGGTAAACATCCGGAACCCCTTCCGGTGAACTCCGGAACTCTTCCGGAGATCAAAACACTATTATCACATATATCAATCTTTACCTTCGGACTATTCCGGAGATCCTCGTCATGTCCGGGATCTTATCCGGGACTCCGAACAACTTTCGGTCACCAACATAATAACTCAATTATACTAATCGTCACCAAACGTTAAGTGTGTAGACCCTGCGGGTTCGAGAACTATGTAGACATGACCGAGACACCTCTACGGCCAATAACCAATAGCGGGACCTGGATGCCCATATTGGCTCCTACATATTCTACGAAGATCTTTATCGGTCGAACCTCTATGTCAAGGATTCAGTTAATCCCGTATGCTGTTCCCTTTGTTCTTCGGTATGTTACTTGCCCGAGATTCGATCGTCGGTATCTCTATACCTAGTTCAATCTCGTTACCGGCAAGTCTCTTTACTCGTTCCGTAATACAAGATCTCGTGGCTAACACTTTAGTCACATTGCTTGCAAGGCTCATTGTGATGTTGTATTACCGAGTGGGCCCTGAGATACCTCTCCGTCATACGGAGTAACAAATCCCAGTCTTGATCCATGCCAACCCAACAGACACCCTCGGAGATACCTGTAGAGCACCTTTATAGTCACCCAGTTACGTTGCGACGTTTGATACACACAAGGTATTCCTCCGGTGTCAGTGAGTTGCATGATCTCATGGTCAAAGGAACAGATACTTGACATGCAGAAAACAATAGCAATAAACTGACACGATCAAATGCTACGTTTACAGTTTGGGTCTTGTCCATCACATCATTCTCCTAATGATGTGATCCCGTTATCAAATGACATCTCATGTCCATGGCTAGGAAACCTTAACCATCTTTGATCAACAAGCTAGTCAACTAGAGGCTTACTAGGGACACAGTGTTGTCTATGTACCCACACATGTATTTGAGTTTCCAATCAATACAATTATAGCATGGATAATAAACGATTATCATGAACAAGGAAATATAATAATAACCAATTTATTATTGCCTCTAGGGCATATTTCCAACAGTCTCCCACTTGCACTAGAGTCAATAATCTAGTTCACATCACTATGTGATTTACATTGTAATGAATCGAACACCCATGCAGTTCTGGTGTTGTTCATGTTTAGCCCTTGGAAGAGGTTTAGTCATCGGATCTGCAACATTTAGATCCGTGTGTACTTTGCAAATATTTATGTCGTCCTCCTTGATGTAATCGCGGATGGAATTGAAACGTCGCTTTATGTGTCTGGTCCTCTTGTGAAATCTTGGTTCCTTGGCTAGAGCAATGGCACCAGTGTTATCACAAAACAGAGTCATTGGGTTAAGCGCACTAGGCACTACTCCAAGATCTGTCATGAACTCCTTCATCCAGACACCTTCCTTCGCCGCCTCCGAGGCAGCGATGTACTCCGCTTCGCATGTAGAATCTGCTACCACGCTTTGCTTGGAACTGCACCAGCTAACCGCACCCCCATTAAGAATAAATACGTATCCGGTTTGCGACTTAGAGTCATCCGGATCAGTGTCAAAGCTTTCATCGACGTAACCCTTTACGACGAGCTCTTGATCACCTCCATAAACGAGAAACATGTCCTTAGTCCTTTTCAGGTACTTCAGGATATTCTTGACCGCCGTCCAGTGTTCCATTCCTGGATCACCTTGAAACCTTCCGACCATACTTATGGCAAGGCTGACATCGGGTCTTGTGCACAGCATTGCATACATGATAGAGCCTATGGCTGAAGCATAGGGGATGACACTCATCTTTTCTCTATCTTCTGCAGTCACTGGGCATTGAGTCTTACTCAACTTCACACCTTGCAAAACAGGCAAGAACCCCTTCTTGGACTGATCCATTTTGAACTTCTTCAAAATCTTATCAAGGTATGTGCTTTGTGAAAGTCCTATTAAGCGTCTCGATCTATCTCTATAGATCTTGATGCCTAATATGAAAGCAGCTTCTCCTAGGTCCTTCATTGAAAAACTCTTGTTCAAATATTCCTTTACGCTTTCCAGCATTTCTATATTGTTTCCAATCAGCAATATGTCATCCACATATAATATTAGAAACGCTATAGAGCTCCCACTCACTTTCTTGTAAATACAAGCTTCTCCGTAAACTTGTATAAACTCGAACGCTTTGATCACCTCATCAAAACGAAGATTCCAACTCCGAGATGCTTGCACCAGTCCATAAATGGATCGCTGGAGTTTGCAACTTTGTCAGCATTCTCTGGATCGACAAAACCTTCTGGTTGCATCATATACAACTCTTCCTTAAGGAAACCGTTAAGGAACGCTGTTTTGACATCCATCTGCCAAATTTCATAATCGAAAAAGGCAGCTATTGCTAACATGATTCTGACGGACTTAAGCATCGCTACGGGTGAGAAGGTCTCATCGTAGTCAACTCCTTGAACTTGTGAAAAACCCTTTGCCACAAGTCGAGCTTTATAGACGGTGACATTACCGTCCGCGTCCGTCTTCCTCTTAAAGATCCATTTGTTCTGAATGGCCTTACGCCCTTCAGGTAATACTTCCAAAGTCCATACTTTGTTTTCATACATGGATCCCATCTCGGATTTCATGGCCTCTAACCACTTCTCGGAATCCGGGCTCATCATCGCTTCTCCATAGCTCGTAGGTTCATCGTTGTCTAACAACATGATGTCTAAGACAGGGTTGCCGTACCACTCGGGAGCAGTACGCGTCCTTGTCGACCTACGAGGTTCGATAGCAACTTGATCCAAAGCTTCATGATCATCATCATTAACTTCCTCTTCAGCTAATGTAGGCTCCACAGAAACAATTTTCTGCGCTGCGCTACTCTCAGGTTGAAGTAAAGGTTCAACAACCTCATCAAGTTCTATCTTCCTCCCACTCAATTCTTTCGAGAGAAACTCTTTCTCAAGAAATGTTCCGTTTTTAGCGACAAACACTTTGCCTTCGGATCTGAGGTAGAAGGTATACCCAACTGTCTCTTTTGGGTATCCTATGAAGACGCATTTCTCCGCTTTGGGTTCCAGCTTTTCAGGCTGAAGCTTTTTGACATAAGCATCACATCCCCAAACTTTAAGAAACGACAGCTTTGGCTTCTTGCCAAACCAAAGTTCATATGGCGTCGTCTCAACGGATTTCGATGGTGCCCTATTTAAAGTGAATGCAGCTGTCTCTAATGCATAACCCCAAAACGATAGTGGCAAATCGGCAAGAGACATCATAGATCGCACCATATCCAATAAGGTTCGATTATGACGTTCGGACACACCATTACGCTGTGGTGTTCCAGGCGGTGTCAATTGTGAAACAATTCCACACTGTTTTAAGTGACTGCCAAACTCATAACTCAGATATTCTCCCCTTCGATCAGATCGTAGGAATTTAATCTTCTTGTTACGATGATTCTCAACTTCACTCTGAAATTGTTTGAACTTTTCAAATGTTTCAGACTTGTGTTTCATTAAGTAAATATACCCATATCTACTTAAGTCATCAGTGAAGGTGAGAAAGTAACGATAACCACCGCGCGCCTCAATACTCATCGGACCGCACACATCAGTATGTATGATTTCCAATAAGTCACTTGCCCGTTCCATTGTTCCAGAGAACGGCGTTTTAGTCATCTTGCCCATGAGGCATGGCTCACATGTGTCAAGTGATTCAAAATCAAGTGACTCCAAAAGTCCATCAGCATGGAGCTTCTTCATGCGTTTTACGCCAATATGACCTAAACGGCAGTGCCACAAGAAAGTGGTATTATCATTATCAATTCTACATCTTTTGGCATCAATGTTATGAACATGTGTATCATTACTATCGAGATTCAATAAGAATAAACCCCTTACATTGGGTGCATGACCATAAAAGATATTACTCATATAAATAGAACAACCATTATTCTCTGATTTAAATGAGTAACCGTCTCGCAATAAACAAGATCCAGATATAATGTTCATGCTTAACGCAGGCACCAAATAACACTTATTTAGGTTCATCACTAATCCCGACGGTAATCGAAGAGCGAGCGTGCCGACGGCGATCACATCAACCTTGGAACCATTTCCCACGCGCATCGTCACTTCGTCCTTTGCCAGCCTCCGTCTATTCCGCAGTTCCTGTTTTGAGTTGCAAATATGAGCAACCGCACCGGTATCAAATACCCAGGCACTACAACGAGAGTTGGTAAGGTACACATCAATAACATGTATATCATATATACCTTGTTTGTTGTTGGCCGCCTTCTTGTCAGCCAAATACTTGGGGCAGTTCCGCTTCCAGTGTCCAGTTCCCTTGCAATGAAAACACTCAGTTTCTGGTTTGGGTCCAGCCTTGGGTTTCTTCACGAGAGGAGCAACTGCTTTGCCACTCTTCTTAGAGTTACCCTTCTTACCCTTGCCATTTTTCTTGAAACTAGTGGTTTTATTGACCATCAACACTTGATGCTCCTTCTGAATTTCAGACTCAGCGACTTTCAGCATCGCAAACAGCTCGGTGACTGACTTGTTCATCCCGTGCATGTTATAGTTCAACACGAAGCTCTTGTAGCTAGGCGGCAATGATTGAAGAACTCTGTCAGTGATAGCCTCTGGCGGAAGGGGCATCCCTAACTCAGCCAGACGGGTGGAGTACCCAGACATTCTGAGCACGTGATCACTGATAGACCTGTTCTCCTCCATCTTGCAAGCATAGAATTTGTCGGAGATCTCATATCTCTCGATCCGGGCATTCTTCTGAAAGATAAACTTCAACTCCTGGAACATCTCATATGCTCCATGACGTTCAAAACGTCTTTGAAGTCCCGGTTCTAAGCCATACAACATTGCACATTGAACTATTGAGTAATCATCAGAACGAGCCTGCCAGGCGTTCACAACGTCTAGAGACTCAACTGGAGCGGGTGGATCACCAAGCGGTGCATCAAGGACATAAGCCTTCTGGGAAGCCGTAAGGATAATCCTTAGATTACGGGCCCAGTCCACAAAGTTACTTCCATCATCTTTCAACTTAGCTTTCTCTAGGAACGCATTAAAATTCAGGGGTGCTACTGCGCGAGCCATGATCTACAACATGAATATTGCAAAGACAACTTAGACTATTGTTCTTTAGATAATGAGTTTAGTTAATCATATTACTTAAAAAACTCCCACTCAAATTGACATCCCTCCGGTCATTCGAGTGTAACATGATCCAAATCCACCAACTCAAGTCCGATCATCACGTGAGTTGAGGTGGTTTCAATGGTGAACATCTTCATGTTGATCATATCTACTATATGACTCATGTTCGACCTTTCGGTCTCTTGTGTTCCGAGGCCATGTCTGTACATGCTAGGCTCGTCAAGTTTAACCCGAGTGTTCCGCACGTGTAACATGGCTTACACCCGTTGTATGCGAACGTAGAGTCTATCACACCCGATCATCACGGCGTGTCTCGAAACGACGAACTTTCGCAACGGTGCACACTTGGGGAGAACACAATTTATCTTGAAATTTAAGTGAGGGATCACCTTATAATGCTACCGTCGTCCTAAGCAAAATAAGATGCATAAAAGGATTAACATCACATGCAAATCATAAGTGACATGATATGGCCATGAACTTGTGCTTTTGATCTCCATCTCCAAAGCACCGGCATGATCTCCATCGTCACCGGCATGACACCATGATCTCCATCATCTTGATCTCCATCAACGTGTCGCCATAAGGTTGTCGCGCCGACTGTTGCTTCCACGACTATAGCTAACGTTTAGCGATAAAGTAAAGCATTACATAGCGCTTAATGATTGACACGCAGGTCATACAATAATTAAAGACAACTCTATGGCTCCTGCCAGTTGCCGTACTCATCGACATGCAAGTCGTGATATTCTATACAATACATGATCATCTCATACATCACATATATCTCATCATGTAATTGGCCATATCACATCACAACATACCCTGCAAAAACAAGTTAGACGTCCTCTAATTGTTGTTGCAAATTTTACGTGGCTGCTACGGGTATCTAGCAAGAACGATTCTTACCTACGCAAAACCACAACGTGGTGTAGTGATTGCTTTTTGATCTTCTAAAAGAACCCTCTTCATTGAACCGATTCAACTAAAGTGAGAGAGACAGACACCCGCCAGTCACCTTTATGCAACAAGTGCACGCAGCGGTGAAACCAGTCTCGCGTAAGCGTACGCGTAATGTCGGTCCGGGCCGCTTCATCTCACAATACCGCGGAATCAAGTATCAACTAGTAACGGCAAGCAATATGTATACACCCACGCCCACAACTCGTTTGTGTTCTACTCGAGATCTCATCTACGCATAGACCTAGCTCTGATGCCACTGTTGGGGAACGTTGCATGGGAAACAAAAATTTTCCTACGCACACATAAGATCTATCCATGGTGATGAGCATCTACGAGAGGGAGAGTGAATCTACATACCCTTGTAGATCGCTAAGCGGAAGCGTTAATAAACGCGGTTGATGTAGTCGAACGTCTTCGCGATCCAAATCGCCGAGCGTCCCGCGATCCAATCACGATCCTTCCGATCTAGTGCCGAACGGACGGCACCTCCGCGTTCAACACACGTACGGCTTGATGACGCCTTCACCTCCTCGATCCAGCGAGCGATGGTGAAGTAGTGGTTGAGTTCCAGCAGCACGACGGTGTGGTGATGGTGGTGAGGAACAATCTCGGCAGGGCTTCGCCAAGCACTTCGGAGATTATGACGGAGGAACTAGAGGGCTAGGGTTGCCGGCACACGGCTTGGGAAATCCTGATGTGTCCCGTGTGCTAGCCCTGCCCCTCTATTTATATGTTGAGCCTTGGGGTCTAAACTTGGAGTAAAAGCCTCCTCCGGGTCGGTTTTGCCCGCACAAGGTCGGTTTGGCCCGCAGGAAAAGAGTCCAATTCGGACCCTGCCGAATCGTGCACAGCCGCGCACAAGCGGTAGTACCGCTTCACACAAGCGGTAGTACCGCTTGGGCGGTAGTACCGCTTCACACAAGCGGTAGTACCGCTCGGGCGGTAGTACCGCTTCACCAAGCGGTAGTACCGCTTACGCGGCAGCAAAACTACTTTTTGCACTTTCCAATACCTCGTGGGCTTTATCCCTTTGGCTCATATAAAGTGTTTCTGCACCCGAACACTTCGGTAAACATCCGGAACCCCTTCCGGTGAACTCCGGAACTCTTCCGGAGATCAAAACACTATTATCACATATATCAATCTTTACCTTCGGACTATTCCGGAGATCCTCGTCATGTCCGGGATCTTATCCGGGACTCCGAACAACTTTCGGTCACCAACATAATAACTCAATTATACTAATCGTCACCAAACGTTAAGTGTGTAGACCCTGCGGGTTCGAGAACTATGTAGACATGACCGAGACACCTCTACGGCCAATAACCAATAGCGGGACCTGGATGCCCATATTGGCTCCTACATATTCTACGAAGATCTTTATCGGTCGAACCTCTATGTCAAGGATTCAGTTAATCCCGTATGCTGTTCCCTTTGTTCTTCGGTATGTTACTTGCCCGAGATTCGATCGTCGGTATCTCTATACCTAGTTCAATCTCGTTACCGGCAAGTCTCTTTACTCGTTCCGTAATACAAGATCTCGTGGCTAACACTTTAGTCACATTGCTTGCAAGGCTCATTGTGATGTTGTATTACCGAGTGGGCCCTGAGATACCTCTCCGTCATACGGAGTAACAAATCCCAGTCTTGATCCATGCCAACCCAACAGACACCCTCGGAGATACCTGTAGAGCACCTTTATAGTCACCCAGTTACGTTGCGACGTTTGATACACACAAGGTATTCCTCCGGTGTCAGTGAGTTGCATGATCTCATGGTCAAAGGAACAGATACTTGACATGCAGAAAACAATAGCAATAAACTGACACGATCAAATGCTACGTTTACAGTTTGGGTCTTGTCCATCACATCATTCTCCTAATGATGTGATCCCGTTATCAAATGACATCTCATGTCCATGGCTAGGAAACCTTAACCATCTTTGATCAACAAGCTAGTCAACTAGAGGCTTACTAGGGACACAGTGTTGTCTATGTACCCACACATGTATTTGAGTTTCCAATCAATACAATTATAGCATGGATAATAAACGATTATCATGAACAAGGAAATATAATAATAACCAATTTATTATTGCCTCTAGGGCATATTTCCAACAAAGGTAACATGTATTGTTCGTGTGCACTTTAGGATTGCTACATATTCCGATTATGTTGATTGTGATGTGGTACCCATGGAAGCATGCTCTGTTTTACTTGGTAGACCATGGCAATTTGATAAAACAATTGTACACCATAGTAGGATAAATTAGTATATTATTGTTCATAAGGATAAAAATATAACTTTGCTTCCTATGTCTCTTGAACATATTATGAAAGATGACATTGCTAGAGCAAGTAAAGCAAAACAGGAGCAAAGTAAGAGTGAAAAATCAGATTGTGGCAAAGGACTTTGAGCAACAGAATAAGACTAATAAACCATCATCTAGTGTTGCATCTGAAATAAAATTGAAGAGTGGATGTTTACTTGCCACTAAATCTGATGTTACTGATTTGGATGTTACTATGTCTGTTTGCTATGCTTTTGCGTGCAAAGAGGTATTGTTTTCATTTGAGGACGTGCCTCCCTCTTTGACTCCTTCTGTCACTAACATCTTGCAGGATTTCGTTGACGTCTTTCCACAAGACGTGCCACCAGGATTACCACCTATTAGATGGATTGAGCATCAGATTGACTTAATTCCCGATGCATTGCTACCTAACTGTGTGCCATACCGTGCCAATCCAGAGGATACGAAGGAGATTATGCGTCAAGTACTGGAGCTGCTCGACAAAGGTTATATACGCGGATCACTTAGTCCTTATGTTGTTCCTATTATTCTAGTGCCGAAAAAGGATGGTAAATCGCGTATGTGTGTTGATTTTGAGGCATTAATAATATTAATATTCGCTATCGTCATCCTATTCCTAGGCTAGATGATTTGCTTGATGAATTAAGTGGCTCTACAATTTTCTCCAAAGTTGATTAGCGTAGTGGATAGCATCAAATTAATATGAAATTGTGAGATGAATGGAAGACAACATTTAACACTAAATTTGGATTATATGAGTGGGTAGTCATGCCTTTTGGGTTAACTAATGCACCTAGCACTTTCATCAGATTAATGAACGAGGTTTTACGTGCTTTCATTGGACGATTTGTGGTAGTCTATTTTGATGATATGCTGATTTATAGTAGATCTTCGGAGGAACACTTGGAACATTTACGTGTTGTTTTTATTGCTCTATGTGATGCACATTTGGTTGGTAACCTTGGGAAGTGCACCTTTTGAACCGATCGAGTATCTTTTCTTGGCTATGTTGTTACTCCACAGGGAATTGAAGTTGATAAAGCCAAGATTGAAGCTATTGAGAGTTGGCCGCAGCCCAAAACGGTCACACAAGTGAGAAGTTTTCTTGGACTCGCTGGTTTTGATAGGCGTTTTGTGAGGGATTTCACCACCATTGCTACACCTCTAAATGAGCTTACAAAGAAGGATGTGCCTTTTGTTTGGGGTACCGCACAGGAAGAAGCCTTCACGGTATTGAAAGATAAGTTAACACATGCTCCATTACTCCAACTTCCTGATTTTAATAAGACTTTTAAGCTTGAATGTGATACTAGTGGAATTGGATTAGGAGGTGTGTTATTACAAGATGGTAAACCTGTTGCATACTTTTCTGAAAAATTGAGTGGGCCTAGTCTGAATTATTCTACTTATGATAAGGAATTATATGATCTTGTTCGGACTTTGGAAACATGGCAACATTATTTATGGCCCAAAGAATTTGTTATACATTCTGATCATGAATCTTTGAAACATATTAAAAGTCAAGCAAAACTGAACCGTAGACATGCTAAATGGGTTGAATTCATTGAGACTTTCCCTTATGTCATTAAACACAAGAAGGGTAAATAAAATGTTATTGCGGATGCATTGTCTCGTCGTTATACTATGCTTTCACAACTTGACTTTAAAATATTTGGTTTGGAGACCATCAAAGATCAATATGTGCATGATGCTGAATTTAAAGATGTGTTGGAGAATTGTAAAGAAGGGAGAACATGGAACAAGTTCATCATTAATGATGGATTTGTGTTCCATGCTAACAAGCTATGCATTCCAGCTAGCTCCGTCCTTCTTTTGTTGTTACAGGAGGCGCATGGAGGAGGATTAATGGGACACTTTGGCGTGAAGAAGACAAAGGACGTACTTGCTACACATTTCTTTTGGCCAAAGATGAGACGGGATGTTGAGCATTTTGTTGCTCACTGCAGTACATGTCAAAAAGCTAAGTCATGACTCAATCCTCATGGTTTATATATGCCTTAGCCTGTACCTAGTGTTCCTTGGGAGCATATATCTATGGACTTTGTGTTAGGTTTACCTCGAACAAAGAAGGGGAGGGATAGCATATTTGTTGTCGTTGATAGATTTTAAAAAATGGCACACTTTATACCATGTCATAAAAGTGATGATGCGGCTAATGTTGATGATTTGTTCTTTGGTGAAATTATTCGCTTGCATGGTGTGCCAAATACAATTATTTCAAATCGTGATGCTAAATTTCTTAGCCACTTTTGGAGATGTTTATGGGCTAAGTTGGGGACTAAACTGCTCTTTAGTACTACATGTCAACCCAAAACTGATGGACAAACTGAAGTAGTCAATAGATTATTGTCTACTATGCTTAGGGCTGTTTTGAAGAATAACTTGAAAATGTGGGAAGAATGCTTGCCTCATATTGAATTTGCTTATAATCGTTCATTGCATTCTACTACTAGGATGTGCCCTTTTGACATTGTGTATGGTTTCATACCTCGTGCGTCTATTGATTTGTTGCCTCTTCCATCTTCGGAGAAGTTGAATTTTGATGCTAAACAACGTGCTGAATTGATCTTAAAAATGCATGAGGTAACTAAGGGAAATATTGCGCGTATGAATGCTAAATACAAACTTGCTAGAGATAAGGGTAGAAAACATGTTGTCTTTCCATGTGGAGATCTTGTTTGGTTACATTTGCGTAAGGATAGATTTCCTGATTTGCGCAAGTCAAAGCTAATGCCATGTGCTAATGGTCCTTTTAAGGTGTTAGAGAAAATAAATGATAATGCATATAAACTTGAGCTGCCTGCGGAATTTGGGGTTAGTACCACTTTTATCATTGCAGATTTGAAGCCTTATTTTGATGAGGAAGATGAGCTTCCGTCGAGCATGACTTCATTTCAAGAAGGGGAGAATGATGCGGACATCAATGCCATTGTTACACTCACAACCCCTGCTGCTATACTTACTGGGGAAATTACTAGAGCTCGCGCACGCCAATTGAATTACCAGGTACTTTCGTTTCTTGGAAATCCTTCCAATGTTCATGAACATATGATGCAGTCTAAATTAGATACTTTTGTTTTAGTTATGAATGAAGGGCCTAGCATGGACAAGCAGGATGGCCATTGGAGCGGGAAAAAGCATGAAGATGAAGGTGAGCACATGGGAGAGAACAATGGACATTCTAGTGGTGATTTTCGCACTTTGAAGCCACCATAATGAGAGCATGAAGGCTTGGACGAAATATTCAAGATGTCACTTTGTAAATTTCTTCCATAGGATATTATAGGTGTTGCGCCACCTTATTTTTGGGTCTGGTCCATGTAATTTCGAAATACTACATTATAGGCTGTTTTTAGAGTCCGTATGTGTGGGGAAACTGAGTTAGGGTTGGTTTCGGATCCCTCCTCTAAAGGGTCATGAAATTCCCCTCTACTCCCCCATATATACAGCCCTTACACTGGTGCAGCGACGTGCTATACAAATGGTTTTTAACCCCTTTCTGCGACGTAGTTGTAAACTGTCGCCTTGCATGTGTGGGCGATAGGGGGGTCCATCCCACACGACACGGAAAATCCGTCGGCGACGGTGACCAACGAGCGCAAACGATCTACCAAACGTAATCATGTGCGGTACAGGAATATATCGCACACGCTATATTTTGGGCGTACGTGTGGGATTTAGGATCAATCAGACACGTCTATCACAAGTTAAACGAGTCTAATTGCTCATGGAAAACAAACGGTATTTGACCTTTTATCGTTTGTGAAACATTACCTAATCCACACGGACCATGGTATAAACTGTGTGTGATATCTTCATCATCGCACACGAGATTTCCCGGGAAACTGTCTGCCATGCATGATATCATCGCACACGTTTCACGAAAAATTTATGCGTGAGATCATCTTTGCATCAGGCACTATTTCCTGTTGGCTCATGTGTGAGATAAGGTGCTATCTCAAATGATTGAGGTGCTCCTAAGCACGCGTACAAGTGCTGCAAATCATTTGCGATTTCTTATGTATCACCAACATTTCAGTGTATATCTCGTGTGCTTTTCCTATACGTCACAGGCGGTTGCGCTATGAGTTGTCTGTGCTTTTACTGTTGATCACAGGTGGTTCCTCTATGAGTTACGTGTGATTTTCCTGTAGATCACAGGCGGTTGCGCTATGAGTTGCGTGTGCTTTCTGTTTTGTATCATAGACGCTTAGTTGCTTGAACCGTGTGCGCTGAAAAAGCCAGCTTATTGTAAAATATCACATTTGAATCACCCTGCAAATAGCAAATTCGCCACAATATGCAATCGACAAATAGTGTCCACATGAAGAACATTCATCGTAATTCGGCACAATATGCAATTGAACGAATAGTGTCCACGGGAAGAACATTCAACATAATTCGCGACAATATGCAATTGGGCAAATGTTAGCTAAATTCCACATATCTAAGACCGAAGACATGATCACATGGAAAACAATGCATCCATGTGTATATGTTTAGTTGATAACAGTATATGAATGTGTAGTTATTATTGGGGGATACGAATCCTTAAATCTTCGACGTCTTTAGAGGGCTTGATATAGTGTTTCACAAACAAGGTGCTGATAAATTTCCTAACAGACAGCAATTCATCTACGGCGAGCGGTTTAGAAGTCATCAGTCCAAAGATCAACTGCAGGACTTTTAGATCAGAATGTGACATACGTGTGGAGTAGAAGATAGTAATTAAGAAGCAGACTTAGTGGTTCTATTTTGTCAGCATCGGTACCACATTCAACATGTCTGCATGGGCTAATCATGTGTGAGCAAACATAGTATCCACATAGGTTGGTCCCTTGTTGTTGCTGAGGACACTACAATTTTTTGTAGAGTATTAGTCATGTATTTTCCCTATTAGGAACAACCTAACCGGTGTATGTTGCTTCTTTTTTTCTTTGGAGAGAAATAGAAAGAGGTTTACTTAGAAACTTGAACTATGACTAGCATTTTCTGAAAATAATGATTTCGTTGTCTTACCGGAGAAACGATCACATGCTGCAGAGGTAGTTGGGCGTCGAACCGTGTCCCTACTAAAGTTATGGTCTTACACAATACACTGCGAATGAAGATGAATTTTCACATACTCAATTATTGAACCAGATATGAACACAACATATTAACATCAAAGAATTCAATACCTATCCATGAAATCCTGAAGATGACTCAGATCCTGAGGCGTATTTGACTCTCTGAGAGAATCCAGGTAGTAAATTGCATTCCGTTTTGGAACAATGACCACCAAGATCCAGTGATCTCTACAGTTTAAGAAAACCTTGAACTTACGAACTATGTCGAAAACTGAAAGACGATCAATGTATGCGTGGTTGTATATTTAATTTACCCTTCATGATATGGCCACATGAAGAATTCTCCTATCTGTAACTCCCACAAGATCGTGGCGACATGACCGATGGAAGCCTCGTGTGTGTCATTTTTACTTAACAAAATGCTGTTTGCTAAATCATGATCTATGAAATGCGCATGCACCCTTATTGATCTCTGCGTCGTCAATCCCCTGAGAGGAATAAAATACAGTTAGCTTTTTTTCATGTACAGCCTTGTATGGAGAAGTTGATCAGAGTTTGTGAAGTACTTACAACATCAAGCATTTGACAAGAGTGGCAGCAAGCTTATCGAAGTTGAAGAAGAGATGAAAGACCTCCAATTCCACACTGATGGTACCTACATCATGAGACAAATTATGACGGTCGTAGTGCAATTCCACAATGTTATGATCTTCTCCTTTTGGCATTATATCCATGCAATATTTATGTAACTTGCAACAACTGGAACTGCACTCCTCAAAGTATTCGCCAACAAGAAATAGCTGGCCATGCTTATACTTGCGTGCTTCAAATGGGTCTACTTTTTGACTAGAAACTAGCTTTTCAACTTCGGCTTCAGACATTTCGTCAGAACCGGGATTACCCATCCCTTCGAAAAACTTGTTGTTAATTTGGTTAAGGGCGATGACTCTTTCTAGTAGGGCTCTTGGTCTCGTCCCTCCTCGGTTTTGGGGGGGCCATCTTCCTTTGTGCAACCGTGCCCGCTTTCCTCTTGTTAGCTGAAGAACTTCTTGTTTGATGTCCGGTTTCATGAACGACGTGTTGCTGAGAAGCCTGTGAAGGTACAATGGACTGCTGAACAGATGATGTCGTTGTGACAGACTGTTGAGCTGTAGTACAAGAGGCGGCGGACAGCTGACCAGCAGTTGAAGCTATGTCGGGGTTCTGAGCAGCTGGTGCCAATGTGTTGGTGTGTTCATGCGGCTGTGACAATGCGTTGGTTTGCTGATCAGGCAGTGCCAACACATCGGTATGCTTATCTGGCGGCTATGAACCGTTGGACTGTTGAGCAGGTGGTTCCTTACTTTCGGACTGCTTAGCAGGCAGTTCCGGACTTTCGGACTACTTAGAAAGCGGTTCCAGACTTTCAGACAGCTTAGCAGGTGGTTCGACCGGGTTTGTCTGCTGAGCATGCAGTGTCGATGTGTCTGCACTATCTGCTTCACTGGCCGGCATCTGAACCGATGATACGTCTTCATCAGTTGTAGGCCTTGCCACATGCTGCTCAGGAGCGGTTGATGACCTGGCCTGTACGGCAAGAAGTCGGGTGGGCTAATCATAGGTTGATGCATCGGGCATCGGATTCCCAAGAGTATGTTCATCGGGGGAGTCATACAAGATCTACTGTGGCGAGACGAGAGTCACCGGTTCAACAGCGACATTGGTTGCTTTTGGGGGGGCTGGAGGGATCTCAACTAGGAAGTCTATTTCTTTTCGTGGCCACTGGATATGATTTAACTGTGTTTATTCCAAGGTCCTTTGCTCATCAGGGTCCCCAAGGATATTCTTCAGGGCAAATTTACTGAATCCAGGCTTTATTTCAGTCACGTAGCACTTCACACAACCAGGCTTCAATGGCACATTGTCCAACAAGAGTCCCCCGTCAAAGTCAGGGTTGTAAACCCATGCTGTTACACATTTTAAAGTACCTTCATAATGTGTAAGCATGGCCTTCACTCTCCCCCATGTCCATATAGATCAGATATAGCACCATCATGTCCAGCTGCAGCATCATTGTCGCTGGGGCTAGCTTATGCACAGCTACTCTTGTGCGGTGTTTCCATACAATAAGTGGCATCATCCATGCCAACATCCCCTTACATCTCCTGGCTATCTCTCAGCATTAGTGTCTTCTCCTGCATATATGACTCCTTAACTTCCTTTCGAACTCTAGGATACATGTCCTCTTAATCGTTTCGTACGTTGCTCTCCGCTTACCATCACTCCTAGCTTTTTTCATGCTGAGCCTCTCTTCTTTGCTTAGTGATAAAGCCCTCTTGTGTGGGACATTGACCCCAATACCCCTTGCATGGCCAAGGGGCTCTTTGCTAGTCAAAGCCTCGGACAGAATGTCACATGGCCCTGAGTTCCTGTAGAACCTTCCAGTGTTTTGGGAAGCCTTTGCCATCACATTATACAGTTCTTGGTCTGTTGAGTTTTCAAAGTAATAAGAACCGTCTCCATGCCTCTTTGCACATGCCCGCAAGTAGTCCCTAGCGCAAGTGCCCCTAATTTCACTAAAGGACAGTTTTCCACCCGTAGCTACTGCTTCTTTGTCCTCCTGCTCCCATATCGGTTTCATGTCGTAGTATCTTGCCACACCCATACGGTGGGGGTGTGTGTTCTTCTTCTGAAGTTCCGATTGCATGGCACTCTTCTTAATAAACTCTCACTGGCCCTGACCCTTTTGAATTCTATCCAGTCTTCCTTTGTAATTTGGGGGTATGAGGGGATTGGGTCCTTGCCTTGAAGCAAGAACTTCTTGTATAACACATGCTTCCAGTTTCTCCAAGCATCCCTGGCCTTCTTCAGTGCAGCGTGTTGCACCTGCTCTCGCCACTCCTCAGGAACGTTGAAGTGCGCCATGATCTCCCGGACTATCCTCTGCCGTGTTTCTGTACCAGCCTTCCGAAACCCCGACATATAAATGTTGAGCCTTGCCCTGCCAAGTGCCAACAAATCCACACACACTCCTGAACCTCGTGCGTGCTTTATCTGGTTTAGTTGGAGCCCAAGACTTCAAATTGATATCAGTTACTTTGTATACACCTTTAGGCTGGTGTGTGGGCTCTCATGGAGCACTCTTCCGGCTCTTCACCGAAAGGGTGATTGTGGCAGCTCTATCCCGTTCATCATTTCTTGATACACGATCATCCGTTGCAGACATGTTGGCTTCGGACTCAGATGAAGATACATCGACATAAGTATGCTGTCGTCGCTGCTAATAGACATCTACACAGGACACATGCGAAATTCAGAAAAGGGGGATAATCATAAATAAAATGTAACAGCTTGGCAGCTAGCTGTCTAAACATGGCATGTGACCATTTGGAAATGTACGGCTAATCTGTTCATTTTGTGTGACTCGTGCGCACATGATATGTAACTCGACAATAACTAATTGGAACAAATACATCTTATATGTTAGAAGGTAGATGATGAACATAAATAAGATCTCACTTATTTTATAATCATTTTGGGGACAAACCGAACCAAATAGGAAAAGGGATCGCGAGATAATAGACCTCACCGCGATGGAGGGCAGCAAATGACCGGTTTTTTTGTGCAAATCCGGCAGGAGAGATGAGGGTACAGGATTGATATGCTCGAGGGCAGCTGGCGAGCAAATGACGACGGCGAGGCGTGGGCAGCCATGTGTTCGGAGCGGCAGTGAAGGGTAGCGTTGATGCCCGGAAGTGGGTACACGGCCGGGTTGAGCACGACGTCGCCGGAAAGGGTTCTGGTGTGGATCTGGGGGACGGGAGGGGGAGGGAGCAAGCTGTCGATGGAGTTTGGGTAGAATACGCGGACAATTGAGCGAAACGGGGGAGGGCGCGGGTTTGGGGGGAGGGGAGGGGGCATGTTGGCGGCTTCAATGAAAAGGGTGAAAAAATATCGCCGTGAGCCCCGCGGAAAGGCCTATGCAAACGGTTTCATATAGTAACCCGTGTGCACAAGCAGCATAAATTTGTTCGAAATGAAAACCTGACAACTTTGAAATGTAGAGGTGACCTCATCGTTTTGTCTCGAAATTTTTCCCAAGGTACGCAGCTATCGTTGTACCCTAGTATTGATTTTGTGGCGCATTTCTGGGCTCGCTTGATATTTTTCAGCATTATTTATCATTTACGGGGAATTTAGTGCATATAAATCAAATCCCAACTTCAACAATGTGTGTTGACGAGAGGTATAAGAACTGCCGTTCGATCTAGGTGAATCCTACGGTGCAGACGTACGACCCGTGCGGTTTGGGTTTTGGCCAATCAAAACGCACGACTCACTTTGCGCGCATTAGGTGTCATCGGCCGCGGTTTTAGTGAATGAACCGTGTCCTATTTGTTTATGCACAACAATCATATTTTCATTTCAAATGAATTTGTTACTTCATCATTTCGCCTCGAATTATTTTCATCGGCAGACAATCACCTATTAACCCATGTATTGATTTTCGGCCGCATTTCATGACTTGTTTGCTAATTTTAAGACATTTTTTCCACCAACATTGGGCTTGTTAGTAATTGAATTGGAGGAAATGCAGATGTATTCCGAAAATCATGAAAATGGGTGTGTCACCGTGGCATGATGTGAATACCCCGTGGAAAAAAAATTGGTAATGTCTGGCGGAAGTTGTGATGTACGGCCCTTTGAAAACCAAGGCATCTCACACGAAGGGATCATTGTTTCCAAATGTAGAGTTGGCATTTCGGACTCTCCAATCGATGTCAACCTCATCCTTTCGCCTCGATATTTCCCATGGTACGCAAACATCATTGTACTCCTATTATTAATCTTCTGGTGGATTACATGGCTCGTTTGCTATATCTAAGGCATTTTTGCATTTACCATGCATGCATTAGTGCATAAATAAAATCCCAACATGAATTACGTGCGGATGCTGGCAAAGATTCTCTTACAAATCACTTGAGTGTCACTTTTGCATGATTTTCGTCATTGTGCAAGGAATGAGAAGAAATTTCAAACATTTTGGATGGGAGATGCGTAAATGTCGGTAATTTAATTACACGAAATGCAAATGGACTCAGAAAATCACAAAAATCGTTGTGTCATCATGGTGTGATCTCGAGACGCCGTGAATTTTTTTTGGTAAATTTTGGCACAAGTTACGATGCTCGCTACTTGGAAACCGTAGCATCTCACTAGAAGGATCATAGTTCCTAAGGGAGAAGTTGCAAATCGATCTCCAATCGACAGTGTCTTCATCGCCTCTCCCCCAATTTTTATCCCACGGTAGTCAATCATCATTATAAGTCGGGTTTGATATTCAGGCGCATTTCTGGGCTCGCTTGATATTTTTTCAGCATTTTTTTATCATTTACGGGGCATTTAGTGCTTATAAATCTAATCCGAACTTCAACAACGTGTGTTGACGAGAGGTATAAGGACTGCCGTTCGACCTGGATGAATCCTACGGTGCAGACGTACGATCCGTGTGGTTTGGGTTTTGGCAATCAGAACGCATGACTCACTTTGCGCGCATTAGGTGTCATCGGCCACGGTTTTATTGAATGAACCATGTGTTGTTTGTTTATGCACAACAATCATATTTTTATTTCAAATGAATTTGTGACTTCATCATTTCGCCTCGAATTATTTTCATCGACAGACAATCACCTATTAACCCTTGTATTGATTTTCGGCCGCATTTCATGACTTGTTTGCTAATTTTAAGACATTTTTTCACCAACATTGGGCTTGTTAGTAATTGAATTGGAGGAAATGCAGATGTATTCCGAAAATCACGAAAATAGGTGTATCAACATGGCATGATGTGAATACCCCGTGGAAAAAAATTGGTAATGTCTAGCGGAAGTTGTGATGTACGGCCCTTTGAAAACCAAGGCATCTCACACGAAGGGATCATAGTTTCCAAATGTAGAGTTGGCATTTCGGACTCTCCAATCGATGTCAACCTCATCCTTTCGCCTCGATTTTTCCCATGGTACGCAAACATCATTGTACTCCTATTATTGATCTTCTGGTGGATTACATGGCTCGTTTGCCATATCTAAGGCATTTTTTGCATTTACCACGCATTAGTGCATAAATAAAATCCCAACATGAATTACGTGTGGATGCTGGCAAAGAATCTCTTACAAATCATTTGTGTGTCACTTTTGTGTGATTTTCGTCATTGTGCAAGGAATGATAAGAATTGTCAAGCATTTCGTATGGGAGATGCGTAAATGTCGGTAATTTAATTACAGGAAATGCAAATGAACTTAGAAAATCACAAAAATCGGTGTGTCATCATGGTGTGATCTCGAGACACCGTGGAATTTTTTTGTAAATTTTGGCACAAGTTACGATGATCGCTCCTTGGAAACCGTAGCATCTCACTAGAAGGATCATAGTTCCTAAGGAAGAAGTGGCAAATTGAACTCCAATTGACGGTGTCTTCATCGCCTCTCCTCCAATTTTTATCGCATGGTAGTCAATCATCATTATATGCCAGGTTTGATATTCTGGCTCACTTATGGGCTCGTTTGATATTTTTCAGCATTTTTTATCATTTACGGGGCATTTAGTGCATATACATCAAATCCCAACTTCAACAACGTGTGTTGATGAGAGGTATAAGGACTGTCGTTCGATCTGGGTGAATACTACGGTGCAAACGTACGATCCATGTGGTTTGGGTTTTGGCCAATCAAAACGCACGACTCACTTTACGCGCATTAGGTTTCATCGGCCATGGTTTAGAAAGCACACGGTTTTAGTGAATGAACCATCTGCTATTTGTTTATGCACAACAATCATATTTTCATTTCAAATGAATTTGTGACTTCATCATTTCGCCTCGAATTATTTTCATCGGCAGACAATCACCTATTAACCCCTGTATTGATTTTCGACTGCATTTCATGACTTGTTTGCTAATTTTAAGACCTTTTTCACCAACATTGGGCTTGTTAGTAATTGAATTGGAGGAAATGCAGATGTATTACGAAAATCACGAAAATGGGTGTGTCATCGTGGAATGATGTGAATACCCCATGAAAAAAAATCGGTAATGTCTGGCGGAAGTTGTTATGTACGGCCCATTGAAAACCAATGCATCTCACACGAAGGGATCATAGTTTCCAAATGTAGAGTTGGCATTTCGGACTATCCAATTGGTGTCAACCTCATCCTTTCGCCTCGATTTTTCCCATGGTACGCAAACATCATTGTACTCCTATTATTGATCTTCTAGGGGATTACATGGCTTGTTTGCTATATCTAAGGCGTTTTTTGCATTTACCATGCATTAGTGCATAAATAAATCCCAACATGAATTACATGTGGATGCTGGCAAAGAATCTCTTACAAATCATTTGTGTGTCACTTTTGCGTGATTTTCGTCATTGTGCAAGGAATGAGAAGAATTATCAAGCATTTCGGATGGGAGATGTGTCCACCTAAATAAATGTCAGTAATTTAATTATAGGAAATGTAGATGGACTCAGAAAATCATGAAAATCGGTGTGTCATCATGGCGTGATCTCCAGACACCGTGGGAATTTTTTGGTAAAATTTGGCACAAGCTACGGTGATCGCTATTTGGAAACCATGGCATCTCAGTAGAAGGATCATAGTTCTAAAGGGAGAAGTGGCAAATCGAACTCCAATCGACGGTGTCTTCATCGCCTCTCCTCCAAATTTTTCCCACGGTAGTCAATAATCATTATACGCCAGGTTTGATTTTCTGGCACATTTCTTGGCTCGCTTGCTATATTTAAGCCATTTTTTGTATTTACTGGTCATTTAGTGCATATAAATCGAATCCCAACTTCAACAACGTGTGTTGGCGAGAGGGATAAAGGTTGTTGTTTGATCTGGGTGCATCCTACGGTGCAGACGTATGATCCGTGTGGTTTGGGTTTTGGCCAATAAAAATGCACGACTCACGTTGCGCGCATTAGGTGTCATCAGCCACGGTTTACGAAGCAAACGGCTTTAGTGAATGAATCGTGTGCGATTGGTAAACCAAACTGCACATGTTCAGTTCATACATACCGGAGTGAGATCAACTGAGCATTCTAGCTATAGGGTAAATTATCATAACTATTTAAAATTCATTGCTACGGTTGACAACATATTAATCTAGATCAACACAAGGCTGGGCATACCTCGCAATACAGTACATGTGAAACTTCTATGTGTTGTTTGCAATGATCATTAGGGGTTTCGTTTGATTATTAATGGCTACATCAATAAGCAGAGCTCATCTATTTCTTACCAACTGTCCTATGTTAAATGCTTGTTTCACACCCGTTGTGTTTCATATAAGCGTGTGGGTAGCTAAACAATGCATCTAGCAAACCGTGTGAACTGCTAAAATGTACACATGTGAAACAGTTGGCATATTGCACACATTTGGACGGTCCAATCCGTGCGCGTAATTATCTTTTTTCGGGAATACGCAAAGCTTGCATATCCTTCATTGATAGATAGAAGATAGAACGAGTACATGAGGTGGTACAACACATGATACGAACGCAAAGGGCGTGACCATGGTGCCCAAAGTGGAGAGGCAAGAGATGCTCGACCCAAAACAAAGAACACAGCTAAACTCGCCGACTAGAGAAGCTATGTGACCAACAACAACCAAACGACCAAAAATCTCCAACCCAGCACCGAGGACGCCGCGAGAAAATCAAGACAACGCCTTCATGAAGGGAAACGACACAGGGGCGGCGGCGTCGTCCTATCCGAGAGAATGGACCTAGGGTTTCCCCTGATGCTCGAAGAGGGGCAATTATCAAATTGAGAACTGCACAATAGCGGGACTTTAGAGTGACGGGTCGGGTACACACAATTGCGGTTGATTATATCAGAATTCTAACCGCCTGCCAAGGCGCCAATAGAATCCGTCAATCCCCCGCTTCAATTGCCACTCCTCTTTTATTCACACCATGCTTCAGTTGCCACCATCTTCATTGTCCCGGTCGGCCACGCTACACTTCCACACACTCTGCAATCACGCTTTCTTGCCGGTTCTTTAGGTAGCGCAGCAATGTCGAGCGAAAGCGAGGACGACAGTTCCGCCAGTCTAGTCCCCGATCTGGAGTCAACCTCAGAATCATCGCGCTTGTCTTCCAGCATGAGTCCGGTGTCGAGCCCTGGCATGCATTTTATCCAGCTCATGGAAGGGACGCCGCCGCCCGAGTCATCGGACAATGACCAGACGGACAAGAAGCCCCCGAAGGATGAAGAAGACGACAACGATGATGAGGAGGAGGTATGGTCGAACAAGGAGGACGATGACGAGGAGCCGTCGAAGGACGAAGAAGACGACGTCAATGAGGAGGAGGAGGAATGGTCGAACAAGGAGGAGGACGACAAGGAGCCGCTGAAGGACGAAGAAGACGATGACGATGAGAAGGAGGAGGAATGGTCGAACAAGGAAGACGATGATGAGAACGCCAACGAGGATATCAACGACTATGGTGACGACGATGGCGATGAAAAGTCAGTGGCAAGAAGTGTCCACGTCAAGACGATGATGCGGGGCCATCCAACAACAACAAGAAGAAGTAAAACAGACTGTACTCCATAACTCTGTTGTCGTTTGCTCATATTTATTCCTTAAATCTGTCTACACTGTCGATATCCTCGCAAACGGTTAAGAATACAGATTCGACAGTGATCATTCCCAAAATCGCACACAGTTGGTTTCTTGAATTGTGTGCCCTGTCGAGCACACAATTCAGAACAACAAATCGTATGTGTTGTCCAGAATTATAGCACACAATTATGATTATCGAACTGTTTGCAGCATATCACACATACCTTGTTACACCAAACCATTTGTGTTCTTCCATACCATCGCAAACAGTTCATCTAAGGGACACGTATGTCGTACAACGCACAGATCTGGATCTGCGTAACCGTTTGCGTTATATTATGTCTTCACAAACAGTTCTACACTTTGAACTGTATGCCGTACATCACACACATCTCTGTTTGATTAACCGTTTGTGTCATTTCGCCTCATCACAAAAAGTTCGTAAAAGTCAAATATCTATCATAGATCGCACACCTAACTATTTTCTAAATCGTATTTGATGGATCCACCATCGCACACAGTTCGTGTCATTGGCGACGGAGCTTGAACTATACCGTTTGCGATTCATGCATCGCACAAAGTTTCGTCGAAGGGTCTCTGATTGTTGTGTCGTCTTTGGACCTTCCCGCGGTAGTGTTAGGGCACCGTTTAGACTTGGGTTTTGTTTAGATTAAAAGTTTGCCATAGCAACAACTTCGCGTTCTTCCTTTGTGTTCCACGACCAGACCAATGCGTCACAGAACCCCACTTTCATCAATAAAGCTTTCCCCTTATATTCGCAATTTCAGTTTCTTGCTTGTTCTTTATTTGCGTTCAGGAAAAGACCCTCCTGGTCAGGTTGATCGTGCTCCGGCGTGGACAATAACCTCTCGGATGTGGTTTAGCGATTGCTAAGGTGAGACGTCCTCGCATGTTCTTAGTCGGATCATCAAAGTCTACTCCACCCAAAACGATAGCCACATCTCATCGAAAGACAGGGACAGCTTCGCATCTATCATGGGCACATCATCCTACTGTTGTTACATGTATTTGTTGAAGCATTTTTTTTGTTTGATCGATTGTGTGTCAAGATTGGGATAGCAATTTTTTAGATCCCCTCGAGTTCAAAAGGATCTTTACCTTGACGGTACATGGTTTGCTACTATTTTGTATTATCATTAGTTTGTAATGTTACTCTCCTTAGACCAATGATGAAACTAGTTACATTCAGACTTTGGTATTGCTAATGCTTATGGATGTTAAGGCTTAAGAGTTGAGTTGCACAATTCAAATAGTGTTGCACTGGCCTCAACACTTATAAAAAATGTCTCGCTAGGTTTTCCAGCTATGTGTTGAACAATAACTAAAATACTTCTTGTTATGTTGTTAGGGCTAGCAACACCTTTGTTATTGAAATTGAATGTTTGTGATGCCACTTTTAAATAATGTCGTTGTCAATCTATTGGCACCGATTAATTGAAGCAATGCCAAGTATATTGCAGGGTTAGCTGTTGGTTATAGATCTATTATAGATTTTGAGCTAAGGCAAACTATTCTAATGTTGTTCCACAACCAGTATACCAATGATGAAAGTCGTTACCTTTAGATTTTGTATAGTCAATGCTTATAAAAATATTGTAATATTGATTATAGACATCTCTTAAGTCAAACTATTGTATTGTTGCACTAACCACTGGATAAGTGTATAGCGGAACTATTCGAATGGTGTTGCACTAGCCTTTGGACATATAAAAGTTGTGCCTAGCTTTCCCAGCTATTTACACAAGCATAACTACTACCTATATTTCTAAATACAAGACGTTTTGGTAGTTTAAATTTAACTGCCAAAACATCTTATATGAAGGAAGAGAGGGTGTTGAATTATTCATACTATGCTACGAAAGCTAGTCACACATTTGTTAAAATTAATGTTCATTATGTTTCGGATGTGGCATGTATTTTTGTGTCTATTGCTTGTTGATTACGTACGTCACATCATGATGTAATGATAAGTTAATTTTTTGGCACAGTGTCACCAAAATGTCAAAAGCAGTGATGGCATTTTATTTTAGGTAAACTGCACAAAAAAAATCTGAAGAGAAGAGTAAAGATCAGGAGTGGGTGCCTCCTACTATTAGATTTTCCTTAGGGACTTATCTCTATGACTGTTATCTTCTTGATTCTTTCGATTAGATTTTTATGTTTGATCGATTGAGCATCAAGATTTGGATAGTAATTTTTAAGGTCCCCTCGAGTTTGAAATGATCTTTGCCTTGAATGTACATTGGTTGCTACTATTTTTGTACTGTCGTGAGTTAGTAATGTTACTCTCATTAGACTAATGATGAAACTAGTTAGCTTTAGACTTCTATATTACTAATGCTTATGGATGTTAAGGCTAAAGAGTTGAGTTGAAAATTCAAATGGTGTTGCACTAGCATATGCACTTATAAAAAAGGTGTGGCTAGCTATCCCTACTATATGTTGAACAATAACTAAAATTCCTCTTGTTATGCTGTCAGTGCTAGCCACACCTTTATTATTTAAATTTGATGTTCGTTATGTTGTCGGAGAAGTTCTATATTTTTCTCTCTATTGCCTCTATATTACATACCTCAATTCATGTAGTATGGACAAGGCAATCTTGTTCTGCATGGTGTCACAGAAATGTCAACGAGGCCATGGCATTTTATTTATGTTGAACTGCATAATTTTCAGTGGAGAACACAACGGTTAGGAGTGGGCAAATCTTTCACAAACTACTATATATGCCTTTATGACATCTATCTAGGGTTGTTGCCTTCTTTATTCCTTTAAATAGGTGGTTAGAAACAGTATTGATATCTTTTCCCATTAAGATAATTAGGATGCATATAATTGTTAGTCTATGATTCATGAAGTAGTGCCACTATTATAGTAATCACACTTTCAATATCTGTGCAAATAGGGGGATGCTCGATTTTAGTGGAACTGCACAAAAAGTCCAGGTGGTTCAACATTATGAGCAATGTTTTCGGCAAACTGTTATATCCATTTGGTGGCAATTCAAGCTATGCATTACCAAGGTACATGGTTTTCTACTATCTTGCTACAGTTTTGGTAGTTATTAGATAGGAATATTGGTGGTTTGCATGTCAATTTTTTGCCAGGATGGACCTCCATTGGTGGTGCAAGACATGATTCAATGATTGGATGCTCACTTTTGGTTGTATCGATTTCACCTCTTCCATCCCTGCAAACTGGATATCCATTTTAGTGGAACTGCACATAAAATATTTGCAAGTATATCCGATTGTAGTTGCAAGATCTACGCTCAAAGTTCTTGGATTATAATCAACATGAGATCCCAGACATATGGGAACCTATGTTCAGAAATCTGTTATGGCAACCTTGATCCCTCTATGCATTATTCGATTCACAGGCCAGTGATAACCCCTTTTATGAGACCCCTATGTTCAGCGAACGATCCTTGGTGTGATGAAGAATAGGCGCTATATTTGACACTATACCAGCAAATCAAGTCATTATCAAATGTCAAGTGCAAAACATGACATACACCAAGTGCAAATGACTAGCAGAGGCATGTTTAAACTGAATATACAAGGTGGATTATATGTGAACTAGCTTCTTGATATTTTTGCAAACAGATGTCAGCTCGTTGCTATTTGGAAAACAAACACAGGGACCTCAATTTTTGTGGAACTGCATAAAAGAATTAGATAGTCACTCCATGTAGTGCCATTTGAAAATAGACACAAAAGATTGGATTGTCACTTCATGCACTGCACGAAAGTAGTATTGTACTATTTATTGGCCAACACTAGGTGCTTCGTTTCTCTGGTTTGATTGTCCAATGGGCGTCCTCTTGCCAAACCTAAAGTTGTATTCCAAAAATAATCTGGCCGTGTGATCGAGACATGACCAACACATAATTGAGTGGATTTTATGTCATCATGTGTGGTTGAATCTCATGGTTGCATCTTTTCCTGAAGCCACTTATGTTTGCAAGAGGAAATGGTAGGGTTTACAAATTTGTCTTTCACTATGAACAGAATGTTGGCCCAGAGAAGCATCGATGTTAGTAGCAAGAATTATTTTTCTTGATTTGTATGCCTCGGAACTTTCTCTTTAGCTATGAACTAAATATTATCTATGATATGTGAATCATTGAGAAGCATAAACATGTTGATCTTATGTATGGAAATCTTACTAGTTGGATATGAATTTTGGCACTTCTTCTAGGTGCTTCTCCTGAAGAAGTGTTTTTGAGTTAAGGGATCCTTGATATTTCTCCCCCTTTATCCTTGTTAAATGTACACTTCTTCTTTTCATGATTATCTCTCCTCCTGAAGCATTGTATCTCCCCCTTTGGTATGAATATCTCCCCCTTCTGTATGAATAAAAGCTATTGAAGCTTTGATATTTCTCCCCCTTTGGCATTAATTTCCAAAAAGGGTCACACAAAGGGTCAGATAACTGGGATCATTGAGTGGGAAGGGATCCTAGAGATTGAGGGTCATTGAGAGCATTTGAGACAAGGGTTCCTTGAAAGCAATTTTCTCCCTTAAGATCAGAACAGAATGTTGGCCCAGAGAAGTATCGATGTTAGTAGCAAGAATTATTTTTCTTGATTTGTACGCCTCGGAACTTTCTCTTTAGCTATGAACTGAATATTATCTATGATATGTGAATCATTGAGAAGCATAAACATGTTGATCTTATGTATGTAAATCTTACTAGTTGGATATGAATTTTGGCTATAAATGTGAACATATTATAATGCTAGGTATGTGAGTTCCGTTTGAACGTTTACAAGTTACTGATCGAGCACAAGCTAGCCTACTGTTACACTCCTGGCAGTTAAAGTTGTGACGCAGGCTCCAACGGTGGCAGTTTTTACAATAAAAATGCCTTCCTCTGAAGAAAGATACATGCTGTTTGAAGAAAAGGTCATGCGAATCTGAAGAAACTGCCAGCAAAAACGTTCGCAAATGCCTTCTCTCCTAGCAAACGTTCACCAGCTATTGTGATGGACGATCCTACATGAATAACGAAGAGATCACGCACACACTTCATCTTGTTGAATCGAGGGCACTCCTTCGACCGTCATGCCAATGTGCGACCCAGCATGGACGGAACGCACCATTGACGGAACAGGATGACACAGTCATAATTTCAAGTTTGCGTGCTTTCCACGGCAAGCTGGCGCACTTAGCCATGCCTACTTATGCATTGAATTTCATGGACCATCACGTTTTCCATGACACACCGGTCTACCAACCAGCCGCCTATAATTACTGGTTCCTGGCATGCTCCGGTGGCACCTTCGCCCGATGCACCCTATTCTCACAAGCCCCCACCCGGCCCGATGTTGCTCACCACTTGACCTCACTCTCGCCACGTCTGCCATGCCCCCGCATGACTGCTATAGGCGACGCCAGAGGCGCTCGGTGATACATCTCCGACGTATCTATAATTTTTTGATTGTTGGTGGTGACACTAGACCATCTGATGTTCATGTAGACAATTTCTATTCAAACTTGCTGTGAATTTGCACCACCTACACCTTTTTTATTTAAAACTTATTAATATTAACGTGTTGAAGGAGAACATGTGTAAAGTCGTCAAACTTCAAGAAGAAATTATACACATCACGGTTGATGGACATAGGTGATGGCGAGAAAGATGTAGAGGGTTGCACGAGAGTCATCAAGGAGGCGAACGGAGGAGCAAGTGGAAATATGTTGATGTTTATGGAATAATTAAAGATAAAATGGTTGTTGAACCACTTTGATATGTATATTCCCATTGCAACGCGTATGCAGTAATGTTGTGAAATAAGGCACTGATAAACTTGGCCACTATGGTTGCCTTAGATTCTCCGCATCATTTCTAACTACAGTTTATGTCCTTCGTTAGTGCACATATCATTTATTTTGACTCGTTTTTATATTACAGGACATCATAAGCACAAATAGGAGTTGAAGGAAAGCATGTTCCAGCTGATGTTTGATGGAAATATTTTTTTTATGAAATGCAAATATCTTACATCACATCATAAGTGAAAATTATAGCAAGTTCTTATTTTTATTATGAAATGTTTGATGGAAATATATTTTTTACTTCGTTGGAAGCACTTTATAGATATGTTTAGAATAATTCTCAAATTGCACGAAACATATTTTTGACACCAGTTCTAACTAAGGACTAAATCAACCTCAATTTTGTTTTGTGACAAATCGAAGAAATCTCCTACGCTACCAGAAAATAAAATATATATACTACATTGAAGGGATTGCCTATTGCATGGAAGCATTTTCTATGGTCAATCTAAACAAATAAAATTTAACCATATGGAAGCAATATTTAGTTGACATAGAAGCAATTTGACCGAAAAAGGTATTTTTACAATCCAAAAAAAGGATGTGAAAAAACCTAGGCAGAAAACTATAGTTCCTGAAGCAAGGATTATCAAGATTCGGAACAAAATATATTTTCGTACAGAAGTAATTTACATCTATGTTAGCAAATTGTATGATATCTCTATTCTTAAAGGAGAGTTTAATGAGGATATGACTACCTTGGATACGACCAAAAATATTGCATACGTGCATATTTGTGAGGTGATTTATTATAAGAATTATGCAATAATTTATTTATGTTATCCGGAACAAAAATACTTCACCTATTTTTATTTTATGCCTAAATGCAGAATGACCGAACACTTGTATGAACCACGTGTGATGACAAAGGAAGAGGAAATGGTTGGGTGCTATTCAAGAGGTCCTCTCACGTCAAAGGAAATAATTAGGTGTTGTTCAAGAAGTTCTCTCGCGTCACTTTTAGCCCAAGAGAAGATAGAGTCCAAGTCTCTCACGTTCTAGACTCAGATTCGGACTGCACCGACACACCTCTCTCAAAACGCATAGAACTTTTTCATCCAGACTCCAAATTGTGTGATTCTTTTTTTTGCAAAGTAGATTTCATATGCGTTCCAGCCCAATTGGAATCACCTTAAAATTCGTCCGGAGTGTGGAGATATTGACAAAACAATCTGACGTTGCAGCCGGATCCGAGTCAAACTACAAGTCCAAAGGTGTTGCATCACCTCCACTTGGGCCCATGGGCCTTGTACGACCTAGGGTTAGTTTTAGGCTGCCTTGGGACGTCCTCCCACCTCCTTGGCCGCCACTCCTTGCTCCTATATAAGTAGATCAATCTAGTAGCTTTTTCTTTGGGTTTTGTTTAGTTAAAAGTTAGCCATTGCAACTTCGTGTACTTCGTTTGTGTCCAACGACCAGACCAAGACCGCTTTCGGAACCCCACCCTTATCAATACTTCATCTATATTCGCAATATTCAGATTGCATTATCATATTCTTGCTTGTTCTTCGATTGCTTGCAGGAATAGACCTTCGTGGTCAGGTTGATCATGCTTCGGCGTGGTCAATAACCTCTTGGAGATTGGTTTAGCGATTGCTAAGGCGCAACGTCATCCACGTTTGTAGTCGGATCGTCAAAGTCGTCTCCACCAAATCGATAGTTATCATCTCATCGAAAGATCAGGACCCTCGCCTTTATCAGAGTTGGTTCTGTCGCCTCCCCTCATTCTCGGTTTTTCCCTCCCCACGTTCCCCTCCCCTCTTTGGTTTCCCGTTGGTTTTTGGTATCCCCAACCGATGTCGCACAAACTAAAAACCAACATAAATATAGTAACTTGGAATATTCTAAATGAAATTGATACTTTTCCAAAACCATGTGTTGCATTAAATCAATCAAATCAAATCAATTTTACCAAATTTTCACTCAATCAAATCTTTCTTGCCTTCTCTTATCCTAATAAAATCAAATTAAATGTTACCAAAATCTAGAATAGGGTGGATGTAATGTACATGTCAGAAAATATTGATGTTTAACCAGTAGAATTTGTATGTCCTCGTTGTAACACACGGGCTCTAGGCACGACATATCGCTAGCATTGCAGCTGCCTTTCCTCCAAACTCCCCGAAGGAGGAGAGGGAGGAGCAGGAGGCGGCGTCGGAGTAGGAGGTGCAACATAGGTGTGTTGGATACATTTTTGTGGCCACCCGGGGTTTGCCTCGTGCAAGTGGAGGCACCATAGCCCTCACCCGTCATCGGAGAAGATGCCAGTGGATGGATGGTGGTAGAGGACAAAGTCGGGGGAAGATGCAATGAGAGAGAGAGACGGAGGTGGGGGAGAGGAAAAAATGGTGACAATTACATGAGGTAAGGGGGGCAATGATTCGAATGACTAGGGTGCAGGTAATAGACACTGAATTTGTATTGGAATAAATTTCCTAAACACATATTTTTTGTGGTTGTCAACTTGATGGTCTAGGAACATGTGCATGCCCCATGCACCCGTCGAGAGGGAGTAGTTATCTTTTCCTCTTGTGATTGTTAATTCAGGGATTCCCTTTAATATACGCACGATAGACTTATTTTTTCAAACACAACAATGTAGCTACTCAATTGAATAACTTATCATGTGTTGGTATTCATCATTATAAATAACCCCTAGAAATTCTTGTTCATCACTAATCTATATCAATATGTTTTGTGTTCTCTTTCAGAGAAGTGAACTCTGAAAACCCTCCTCATTCCGAACAATGAAAATTCCAAGTCTGAAAGTACAAACTTGGTACGACAAATTGACAGACTTGGTGAAAAAAAATGGGTGTATTTGGAGCCGGATGGAAACATAGGAAGATTTGGGGTAGGGTGGCGACGGAGCAGATTGTTATCACAATGACCAAAAAAGCTAAAGTGGAAGAAGAGATGGAATGACAATGAGGCAACCTTGTTGTGTGATGTTGTATGTATATTTGAGGTTAGTAAAAAAAGTATTATTGAGATAAAGTGATAGAGACGCATCTTAGTTGGAGGTGGAAGCAGAGCCCAGAGACAAACATAGCATTATTAGTTTATGAATGAACATGCGATGGAAAGAATGTTTTCGTATTCATATGCCCCCTTTTCTTATTATTAGTACTAAGGTGAGGTGCCTTGTATCTCATCATTTGTTGACGATGTTCCACATTGCACGACATACGTATTAGAGCGATACAACAAAACAACGACATAGAATCTTAATGCAGAGTCAAGGGGCAATAGATTGAGAGGATGATTGATTTATGAACAAATAAGGCAGAGGTGGACAAGTTCAACTGGGAAGAGAAGCTAGAGGAATGCATGGCATTTGTTGAAACAGACAGAAGATACTTGTGTTTGTGTTGTGATTGGACATTGCGTCTAATGTACTCGTTCATGGGAAGTAAATTGAGCATTGTTTATAAATTTATTTGTTCGTCCGTGGCAACGCACGGACAGTCTACTAGTATCATTAGAAGGGCAAAGCCATAATATATATGATGTACATAAGGATGTCACAAGGTAAGAATATGAAAGGACAAAGGTCATCATCAATATAACTCTAAGAGCATAAATACTCAGATTCATCCTGAAAAGCTGCTGAAGTGCTGATTCATTCATCTATCTATGTGCCTCTCAGTTTTACTTATGAACACGTCCCACGCCAATCCTTTTCAACCGCATGATGTAATCTCACAGAATACATGCTTATGCGGTCGTCGTAGTCATGTGTAGCTGCACTTTAGAGCATTTGGGATAAACATACAAATATAATGAGGAGGCCTGTTCACGTAGAAAACCGAGCACGTACATCGTTTTTAACATATAAACTCAGCTTGAAGGGCAGCCATACAAGAAAGGCAAAGCCGACTCGAAACAAACTGAAACTTGCCTCCCAAAACGTGTTGCACAATTTGTAACCAAATGCGAGTTAGGATTTACATAAAACAGTAACCCTACTCATCCTTAAGAGTAAACCGACATTCGGACAGGAGCTCACCGGGCATGCTAATATAGCCAATAAGGCTCTCATCTCCAAAACATCAGCGAATGTGCCTGCTAACTGCAGACTCGCACATCAATATCAGTAAACTTCATTTCTTGGTTGGACTTGTATCACCAAACTTTGGTAGTGTCAAAAGCGTGTTCAACCGGGTGAAGCCCTCCAATGACCTCTCATCTCCACTTATATTTGGGTCACATTCATCATCGGCATCCTCTGGAATTACCCTTTTACTGAAGTGCTGGGGGGTCCTTAATCGCGTTGGCATCCTTGGACTAGATCCAATTCCCTTGCTAGCAACAGACAGCCCTGATAGCCCACCTGCAGCCGCATCTTTGCTCAGGAAAAGGCAGATCACTGCACAATCATCCGTTTTGGAGGTTGGGTACTTGAATTTCCAGGTCTGATTTGCTAAATCAACAACAGCACGGGCTGCACCAGAACGGCCAGAGCATGAGGCGACAACTTCTACCACTTCCTGGTTGGACAGAACATCCCACACCTGTAACCAGAGTGCAATTGGGTATTAGAGTATATTAACAGATGGGCGGTGCATTTATTGAATCAGAAGAAACTATTGTTTCCCCATCGAGAACAAGTCACGCAGAAAGCAACAAGTTATTTATTTATTTATTTTTGTTTGGTTACCCCGTCAGTGGCAAGGACAATGAACTGATCCTTCTCCATGATTCGCCTATAGGTGACCTCAGGTACAGAGATCAGCCCAAAATCCTTTAGACAAAAATCACCAAAAGCTCGTGCCATTGCTAGGCCAGGAGAGTTGCAGTTAGGAAGCCAAAGGCGAGCCACATCTGGTTCATCCTGGTGAGCAAAGACCCGTCCATTACATCGCTTGATCCTCCTAGCCTCTCCTGTTAAGAAATTAGTATTTCGTTATGGCTCAAATAACATTCATCACGGCAGTAGGAACAGATTTTTTTGGAGAGAGGCTCAGAAGGGAACTAGTTTTTAGTTTGAACAGACATTAAGACTAACCAACTAGAGAAAATGGTGCGTTCACCTAGCTACATGTCCCACACTGACATAAATAAAACAACTTTCATAAATGCAGCTAGAGAGGACCAGCGATTGTCCCAAGGGAAACTGTTTTCCGCGTAATGAATCCGCACGGCACATTAGTAGATCAAAAACCATATGGCACAAAGGTCAAACCATATCGGTAAAAAGCAAACTGACAGAAGTGCGTATATACACACCATGGCGCCTGTAATTCTAATTAGGAAGCATATAATTTCCATGATTAGGAAAGCTTGTGGACATGATCAGAAAGGCACTTGCTCAACTTACTAAGACAAGTGACCACTACTCCAGTAATTGCTTGCACACATCTTGATGCAAACCAGGGGCTACTAGCTATAGTGTATATATAAAATGATTCTATAATTCTGGGAGTACCACTCCTCACATATCACATAGATGAATCGATTATATCTCTTTATATCTTTCATATACTTCATTAACAATTACTGGATGCTCCAAAGTTACAAGAAAATTTCCATTTGAGACCATATATTTCATATTATTTGCACATAAACTGTTTTTAACGTAAAAATGGTATATTATTCAAACTAAGGGCTGCGATGAAATATTTTTGTAAAACTTGTATTGAGGATCTTAGAATAATTAATAAGGTACATTAAGAATGATAAAGAGGTATAATAGATTTGTTTGGGAGGTATATTGAATATGGGTACATACTTTGTTTGGGAGGTATATTGAATATGGGTACATACTGCCAGGAGTCAAAAATTAGTTCAGAGATATGTGTGCGTGTGTGTGTGTGTGTGTCTGAGTCTCTGTGTTAATTATATTTACATATATAGGACTGTTTTTTTTTGTACTCCTAGGGTTATGTACTCCCACATTCAAATATACCTCTTAAACAAGCATATTATACCTCTTTATTATTCTCAATATACCTCAATGCAAGTTTCGCGAAAAAATATCACCGAAGCCCTTAATTTATGCGGCATGCCTCTTTTACGTACAAAAAATGCAATTTACTTGTAAATAAAATAAAATATGTGGTCTGAAATGTAATTTTCCATGAAACAGTTTATGATCGACTTTATCTATATTTTTAGGACAACCATCTACATAAAAGCATTCCAGCAAAGCCCCTATCCCATCCCCTATTCTAGATTTTAGAAATAGTGGTAGAAAAACTCCACCTATGTTGTCTCAACATAGCTGGTGCCAAGCCCGGGTAAAGGAGGAGGGTTGTGATAGGCTTGGCAAGCCAACGTCAAAACTCAGTGACACTTATGGAGATGGAACCCAAAAGAAAATGGGCAAGGGTCAGGCCGTCACCCCCTTGGTGGTGCGCCGTATCTTCATCTGGATACGGTGATAAGTGAGCAGGGATCGGGTCGTCGCATCCTTAGTGGTGCGCTACATCAACGGCCGGGTGTAGTGAAAAATGAGCAAGGGTCTTCGCATTTGACTCGATGTGTGTGAAGGGTAAGGAAGCTAGCCAAGCCTAGTAGGATCCGCTTAGGTAGCTGGAACATCGGGCCCTAACAGGTAAGTTACGAGAGCTAGTTGATACAACAGTGAAGAGAGGTGTTGATATCCTTCGCATCCAAGAAACCAAATGGAGGGGACAGAAGGCAAAGGAGGTGGAGGTGGAGGATAACGGCTTCAAGTTGTAGTACACGGACTATTGGCGAGAAGCTCTTCATAGGAGGAGACCTCAATGGGACACGTGAGTACATCTAACACGGGTTTTGAAGGGGTGCATGGGGGCTTTGGCTATGACATCAGGAATCAAGAAGGAGAAGATGTCTTAAGCTTTGCTCTAGCCTACGACTTGATAGTAGCTAACATCTTTAAAAGGAGAAAATTGCATCTTGTGACTTTTAGTAGTGGTCCACACTCTAGCCTGATTGATCGTGTCCTCTCGAGAAGAGAAGACAAGCGTGCTTGCCTAGATTGTCAGGTGATACCTACAGAGAGTGTTGTCCATTAACACAAGTTTGTGGTGGCTGACTTCCGCTTTGGGATTCGAGTCCAGCGGGATAAGCATGCCAAAGTCGCTAGAACGAAGTGGTGGAAGCTTAAGGGGAAGGCAGCTCAAGCTTTCAAGGTGAGGGTCATTAAGGAGGGCCGCTGGGAGGAGGAGGTGATGCAAACAATAGGGGGATGAAGATGGCAACTTGCAATCGTAAGGTGGCTTCAGAGGAGTTTGGAGTGAACCGGGGAGGTAGAAGCGAAACTAAAGATACCTAGTGGTGGTGCGATGATGTCCAGAAGGCTATTAAGGAGAAGAAAGATTGTTTCAGACGCCTACACCTTGATAGGAGTGCACACTACATAGAGAAGTACAAGGTGGCAAAGAAGGCCGGAAAGCGAGTTGTGAGTGAAGCAAGGGATCGAGCATACGAAGACCTCTACCAATGCTTAGACACGAATGAAGGCGAAAGGGACATCTATAAGAAGATGGCCAAGATTCGAGAGAGGAAGACAAGGGATGTCAACCAAGTCAAATGCATCAAGGAAAAAGCAAATCAGCCCAGTGAAGGACGAGGAGATTAAGCATATATGACGGTAGTACTTCGACAAGCTATTCAATGGAGAGAATAAGAGCTCTACCATTGAGCTGGATAACCCCTTTGATGATACCAGCAAGAGTTTTGTGCGACGAATCCAGGAGTCTGAGGTCAGGGGGGCTTTAAAAAGGATGAGAGGCAAGGCGATGGGCCCTGATAGTATCCCCATTGAGGCATGGAGAGGCCTCGAAGACATAGCGATAGTATGGCTAACTAAGCTTTTCAACCTCATTTTTCGAGCAAACAAGGTGCCAGAAGAATGGGGGCAGAGTATATTAGTACCAATCTTCAAGAATAAGGGGGAAGTTCAAAATTGTATTAGTTACCGTGCAACTAAGCTGATGAGCCATGCAATGAAGCTATGGGAGAGAGTCACTGAGCACCGCTTAAGAAGAATGACAAGCGTGACAAAAAATCAGTTCGGTTTCATGCTTTGGAGGTCGGCCATGGAAGCCATTTTCTTGGTACGACAACTTGTGGAGAGATACAAGGAGCAAAAGGACATGCGTATGGTGTTCATTGACTTGGAGAAGGCCTACGATAAGATACCGTGGAATGTCATGTGGTGGGCCTTGGAGAAACACAAAGTGTAGCTGCGAACTGGGGTCTCTGGATGGTAAACCATAGATGGGAATGAGCACAATCTAAAGGCCTCCCAAGTGTAGCTGTGAATCAAATGTTCATCATTTGCATACAAGTAAAGATGATTGTACCATATCCATCATGTCAAACATAATATACAAGTTTTCCACAACTGAAAAAAAAAACTGCTTTATTTCCAACTTTTGTTTCTGCAGTAAAAAAAATGTAGTGAAGTTACTTACCATGGTTATCAGCATGAACAAGGTGAAAATTCTAAGTCGTCACCCTTCAAATCTTAGAAATATAAACATATAGAAAATGATTGGAGACAAGGAACATACATTCTTGCTCTGAGAAAATGGGCAAGAATGTACCAACTCAGCAGCAACAGAAAAAGAATCATTCAATTAATGGCATCACATAAACAGTCATAAGTAGTAGGATTAAGCAAACACATTAAACAGAAGAGATATAATACAGAAGATTCATTAATTTAAATTTGAGAGTGAAAGATATTTACTTGGATGATCAGGTTTCAGGTCAACTGTCAATTGATGGGCAACCAAATGACCGTTCTGATCTCTAGTGCCTAATACAGCTCTAGAGTCACCTAGATTCCCGACAATAAGATCCTGACCCTGATGGTATAGAGAGAAAAAATCAATTGCTCATACCTGGTATTTTTGAGTAATTAAAGCCATTCAAAGAATAGGTTCCACTGTATACCTGTTTAATTAAAGTAACTGCGGTAGTTCCACTGCAAATGCTATCTATGTTCCGATGTAATTTAAGCTCCTTATCCATAACTCTAAAAGCTTTTCGGAAAGACTCTTTCATCGAGTCAAAGAATTCTAGATGTTCTTCTTTCTGTGCGGTGAATGTGGGAGACTTGTCCTCTGCATCTGGGTATGGAGATAAACTCTCTTCTAAAACTGATCCATCTGAATTGCTGGTTGGGCTCTCTCCATAGTCATCATATATCAAATCACACAGCTTCAAAGGGAGAGTATCTCTTACTTTCCGCGCGACGAGATGGCCATGTGGACCATGACCATCAAAAACTCCACAAAATACAGTGTCTGATCTCCCATTGAAGTTCTGTACATCATGCCCCAAGGCATCCAAGAGCAAGAAAACAAGGAGGCAGACATCAATATGTATTTGTCAAGTATCTATATTATTTAATGGAGAATGCTACAGCACCAATGCAACGGCAACATTGACATCCACCTGATGTCAATGCATGCTCACCCATCACACTTGCGGAGTTGGTCGTGCCACAAGACCAGGCTCCACACAAGGAATGTCGAAAGTGGAATGAGTTAGAAGAAAAGGTCACTATTCTGTTACTCTTTCGATGTGCACGCAACTGTTGGATTCAAATAAATGGTTCACACAAGGGGGTACTCTTTGACTGGGCGAGTCATTTATCTGATCCTGCATTTGCAAGCATGCCTCCTTCAAGCATGGACAGTTTCATCTAGAACATAACCTCATGTCCTAAAACGCATAATAACCAATGACCACCTTAACTAAGAGACGGCATATGCGTAAGCAAGATGGTTGCCATATCCAACAAATAAGTCTTTTTTACACACAAAAAAAAGTATTCATAGTTCATATGAAAGTATGGAAGTGGGAAAGATGGTGGCCAATACTAAGAGCATGTTCGGAGTCCCTCCGCTCCACAACTCTGCTACTGGAGCAGGCGCAGTCGACCCGAACACTATTAACTCCGTGGAATCGGCGGAGCAGAGCGAGCTGCAGTTAAAATTTGCGGAGCGGGGAAAGAGGTGCTCCGCAGATCTGAGGATTTCGTGGAGCTGGTGGATTACCGAACAGGGTCAAAATCCTCCATCAGTTAGAGCTAGAAACATCTTCCATGAACAACATTCATAGCCATCGAGTTGTTTCTTTTCAAATATCAAGCCGACATGCAGTCTCGTGTTGGCTAATACGAGTTGGATCATTATGCCTTGTTTATCCTGTGAAAGCCCCTCAAGTTGTTGGCACTTCATATTTTGATATTTGGCGCATCATTTTAACTTGAGTACTTATTCTGTTACTCTTTCGATGTGCACGCAACTGTTGGATTCAAATAAACGGTTCACACAAGGGGGTACTCTTTGACTGGGCGAGTCATTTATCTGATCCTGCATTTGCAAGCATGCCTCCTTCAAGCATGGACAGTTTCATCTAGAACATAACCTCATGTCCTAAAACGCATAATAACCAATGACCACCTTAACTAAGAGACGGCATATGCGTAAGCAAGATGGTTGCCATATCCAACAAATAAGTCTTTTTTACGCAAAAAAAAAAAGTATTCATAGTTCATATGAAAGTATGGAAGTGGGAAAGATGGTGGCCAATACTAAGAGCATGTTCGGAGTCCCTCCGCTCCACAACTCTGCTACTGGAGCAGGCGCAGTCGACCCGAACACTATTAACTCCGTGGAATCGGCGGAGCAGAGCGAGCTGCAGTTAAAATTTGCGGAGCGGGGAAAGAGGTGCTCCGCAGATCTGAGGATTTCGTGGAGCTGGTGGATTACCGAACAGGGTCTAAATCCTCCATCAGTTAGAGCTAGAAACATCTTCCATGAGCAACATTCATAGCCATCGAGTTGTTTCTTTTCAAATATCAAGCCGACATGCAGTCTCGTGTTGGCTAATACGAGTTGGATCATTATGCCTTGTTTATCCTGTGAAAGCCCCTCAAGTTGTTGGCACTTCATATTTTGATATTTGGCGCATCATTTTAACTTGAGTACTTATTCTGTTACTCTTTCGATGTGCACGCAACTGTTGGATTCAAATAAATGGTTCACACAAGGGGGTACTCTTTGACTGGGCGAGTCATTTATCTGATCCTGCATTTGCAAGCATGGCTCCTTCAAGCATGGACAGTTTCATCTAGAACATAACCTCATGTCCTAAAACGCATAATAACCAATGACCACCTTAACTAAGAGACAGCATATGCGTAAGCAAGATGGTTGCCATATCCAACAAATAAGTCTTTTTTACGCAAAAAAAAAGTATTCATAGTTCATATGAAAGTATGGAAGTGGGAAAGATGGTGGCCAATACTAAGAGCCTGTTCGGAGTCCCTCCGCTCCACAACTCTGCTACTGGAGCAGGCGGAGTCGACCCGAACACTATTAACTCCATGGACTCGGCGGAGCAGAGCGAGCTGCAGTTAAAATTTGCGGAGCGGGAAAAGAGGTGCTCCGCAGATCTGAGGATTTCGTGGAGCTGGTGGATTACCGAACAGGCTCTAAATCCTCCATCAGTTAGAGCTAGAAACATCTTCCATGAGCAACATTCATAGCCATCGAGTTGTTTCTTTTCAAATATCAAGCCGACATGCAGTCTCGTGTTGGCTAATACGAGTTGGATCATTATGCCTTGTTTATCCTGTGAAAGCCCCTCAAGTTGTTGGCACTTCATATTTTGATATTTGGCGCATCATTTTAACTTGAGTACTTGACGTTGCCCGGCACGATAAATAAATAACCCCTAATTGTTCACGATACTTCAACTCCGAGAAAACTATTTTACTAGGAAAGTTCATTACTCAAATAAAGAAGAAATGAACATTCAAAGCACAAAAAGTGTAAACGCAATATACTCCAGTAAATAAAGGGATCTTGTCGTGCAGATACCTCCCACGCGACCATGGCGTCTTGGTTGGTGCCCTTCTTCCCCTGCCGCGTGAAGAGGCAAGCCACATTGCCAGTCCCAATCCCAGCAATCCTCGGCGCCTCCTCCCCCCTCCTCCTGCCTCCTCCCACCTTCCCGGGTAGTGCCGCCACCTCCATCGGCCGCTGGTCTGCTGGCAGGCACGACCCCATCGCCAACGCCCTCACCACATCCTGCAGGCAATCCAGGCACCCGCCTCCACCGCCCCCTCCCCCACCACCCGACGACGGCGCCGCCGTCGCCACCGCTGCCGCCGTTATCGCCGCCGTCTTGCTCCGTTGGTCACAGCTCAAGCCACCCTCAAAGATTCAACCTCTGCGCAACGCAACGCAACGCTGCCAAGATTTCGATCTTTGCGAGAGGGGCGGTGGAGTTCTTTGATGGCGTCGTGGGCGGGCCAACCAGCGCCAACGGGGACACGTCACGAGCTAACCAGAAAAGTAGAAAAGGGAGGGCGGGATCGGACAAGAATAGGGAATCCAACAGCGAAAATGGGGACAAAGAAAAATAGCAAGGGCGCGGGGAGGAACAAGTGGCTCGGCGTGGTTTGGTGCAAGGGGATGGGCGGCCGGATCGGTCGGCTTCTTATGTGGACCGGAAAAAAAAAACTTTTAGGCCTCTTTTCCCTCATACCAATATACCATAGGAATATCACAGGAATAAAAAAATAATTACATGATTTGTATCTCAAATTCTATGGATATGAATATTTAAAATTGTCCTTTAGTTCACGTCATATAATGTTTTTCATTGAGTCTAGGCTAATATTTATTTTTCTTTGAAACAAGGAGGATATGAATAATAATTACTTTATAGGAATATAATTCTCCTACAAACCAAAGGTCTCTAGATGAATTTGTCCTATACAAATTCTATCCTACAAAATTTCTCCAAACAAAGGAAGCCTTATGGCTCTTTGAGCCATGGGACTTTAAAAAGATTAAAAAACATAAAAGAATATAATAATATTAAATGTATAAAACATAAGATTGTGAAACACAAAAAATAGGATAAATTGTATGTTTAATTTGTGAAAAAACATAGTAAAATATACCCCTATATTATGGGCACCAAGCTAACGCGATTCTAGGATCTCGGGCGCTCGATCGATAGTTTTCACGTCTTCATGCGCGTACCCTTTCTGGTTTGGACTTTGTTTTACTGCTAGCTGGGATTTATTGCTAAAGGCTCGAAGCCATCGAAACATCTTGAGTTGAGGCCCGTTCCTCAGCCTCAAATCGCTCACCCCTATTGTGATATAGCACAACAAAAGAAAGAATTCTTTTAATTAAGAACCAAGGTTTAATCGAACCAGTAGAAGTATACAAGCTAGCAAGATAAAAAAATGCTCGCATCCAACTTGTCAAGGGGGGTGTCAATCCCCTCGTTTTGCTAGTTGCAAGGTTAAAAGCCAATGGTGATAGATAGTGATATGACAGACAACAAAATAGTAAAGAGAGCAATAAAGCAACACAAATAATAATATAGAATGGACCCGAGGGGCATAGGTTCACTAGGACTTCTCTCTCTAAAGCGGGTAATGACATGGTAAACAAATTATTGTTGGGCAATTGACAGATAATCAGCATACATAACTATGATCATTCATGGCATAATCTTGTATAGGAATCACGTTCGTGGCAAAGTATACCTTAATCCAACTGCATCTACTACTATTACTCCACCTCAAGACTACTATCCAACATGATCAAAGTACCAAGGTTGAAAGAAATAGAGGAACGCAATAAGCAAGATGACATGATGTATACATAAAGAAACTGTCACGACCCGGTCCCTGGTAGGGCCCCGAATCTCTAAGCTTATTGTGTCAGTCCCTGGATCAATAGCTGACACGCACAGTCGACGTTGAAATACCAAGAATACAACACATGTCATAGTGTTTACATCGAAGATCCAGTGCTTTACTATAAGCACCTGCTGAAAGCAGAATATGCTCCCTTGGTGGTTTTGATAATTCATAACAACATACATTGTCTCTTGGACTAATATGTTTATCTAGTGTATTTCAGATAAAGTCCACAGAGAAGGTTGGCTAAGGATTGTGAAGAGCATCCCCAAGAAGAAGAAGAAGGAGAAGGAATAGCATTGGCAAAGCTTCAAGCAAGAGGACTCTACATTTTACTTTGTGAGAAATCACCTTGAGTCCATAGGAAAGCCAATACTATTAAAAGGGGGCAAGGTATTGTTGGTGAACAATATGCTCCACGTGCACAAGTGATAGTCACCAAAAACACCCACAAGCTCTTCCACAAAAGTCTGTCCAAGCCTATCATTAAAATCGGTGTTACCAATATTTCCCACTCGGTCCCACCGATTCCCTTCTCAGACAGACCCATGCCAAACCCTAGATCTTCGGTACAACCGATTCCGCTTCGGTGCCACCGAGTTCAGCTTGCCAACTTTCTGTTACCTCGATTCTTAAAATCGGAATTTCCGAGATTTTGGATCGGCGTCACCGAGTTGTGGAAACTGACCGTTGGTCACCTTATCGGTACTACCGAGATCTTTGTATCGGTCTCACTGAGATTCAAAAGTTGCTACCTTTGGAGCAACTCGGTACCACCGAGTTTTATACTTCGATGTCACCGAGTTGGTCACTTTAGGTGTAACGGTTGGATTTTTGGAGATGCCTATATATACCCCTCCACTGTTGGGGAACGTTGCATGGGAAACAAAAATTTCCTACGCACACACAAGATCTATCCATGGAGATGAGCATCTACGAGAGGGGAGATCGGATCCACATACCCTTGTAGATCGCTAAGCGGGAAGCGTTAAGAAACGCGGTTGATGTAGTCGAACGTCTTCGCGATCCAAATCGCAAGCCGTCCCGCGATCCAATCACGATCTAGCGCCGAACGGACGGCACCTCCGCGTTCAGCACACGTACAGCTCGATGACGATCTCCGCCTCCTTGATCCAGCAAGGGAGAGCGGAGAGGTATATGAGTTCTCCGGCAACACGACGGCGTGGTGGAGGTGGTGGTGGTGCTATCCCGGCAGGGCTACGCTTAGCGCTACCGAAACCGCGAACGGAGGAGAAAACGATCTAGGGAGAGAGGGGGGCGCCAAGGGCTTCGTGTGTGCTCTTGGGGCGCCCCCTCCCCTCTATATATAGGTGGAGGGGAATGGAGATCGGCCCCTCCAAGCCCTAGGGCGCAGCCAAGGGGGAGGAGTTGGACTCCTAGTCCAATTCCCTCCCTTTCCATAAACAGGTGGACTTTCCACCTCTCCCAAGCCACATGGGCCTTGAGGGACTTGTGCGCCTGGCCCAATAAGGCCAGGGCGCCTCCCCTCAGCCCATGCAAACCCTTGGGACGTGGTGGAACCCTTGGTGGACTTCCGGACTCCTCCGGAAGTTTCCGGAACCTTCTAGAAGCTTCTCGGTACAATACCAAAAAACCCAAAACTTTTTCGGTCACCAAAATATGACTTCCCATATATAAATCTTTACCTCCGGACCATTCCGGAGCTCCTCGTGACGTCCGGGATCTCATCCGGGACTCCGAACAACCTTCGGTCACCAACACATATATCTCAATACTACCAAAACGTCACCGAACGTTAAGTGTGCAGACCCTGCGGGTTCGAGAACTATGTAGACATGACCGAGACACCTTTACGGTCAATAACCAATAGCGGGACCTGGATGTCCATATTGGTTCCTACATATTCTACGAAGATCTTTATCGGTTGAACCTCTATGTCAAGGATTCAGTTAATCCCGTATGATGTTCCCTTTGTTTATCGGTATGTTACTTGCCCGAGATTCGATCGTCGGTATCTCTATACCTAGTTCAATCTCGTTACCGACAAGTCTCTTTACTCGTTCCATAATACAAGATCCCGTGGCTAACTCTTTAGTCACTTTGCTTGCAAGGCTTATTGTGATGTTGTATTACCGAGTGGACCCTGAGATACCTCTCCGTCACACGGAGTAACAAATCCCAGTCTTGATCCATGCCCACTCAACAGACACCCTCGGAGATACCTGTAGAGCATCTTTATAGTCACCCAGTTACGTTGCAACGTTTGATACACACAAGGTATTCCTCCAGTGTCAGTGAGTTGCATGATCTCATGGTCATAGGAACAGATACTTTGACATGCAGAAACAATAGCAATAAACTGACACGATCATATGCTACGTTCATAGTTTGGGTCTTGTCCATCACATCATTCTCCTAATGATGTGATCCCGTTTATCAAATGACATCTCATGTCTATGGCTAGGAAACCTTGACCATCTTTGATCAACGAGCTAGTCTATTAGAGGCATACTAGGGACACAGTGTTGTCTATGTACCCACACATGTATTTGAGTTTCCAATCAATACAATTATAGCATGGATAATAAACGATTATCATGAACAAGGAAATATAATAATAACCATTTTATTATTGCCTCTAGGGCATATTTCCAACAGACTCCCACTTGCACTAGAGTCAATAATCTAGCTCACATCGCTATGTGATTTACATTGTTATGAATCTAACACCCAATGAGTTCTGGGGTTCGATCATGTTTTGCATGTGAGAGAGGTTTTAGTCAACGGTCTGCGACATTCAGATCCGTGTGTTCTTTGCAAATCTATATGTCATACTGCAGATGCTACCACGCTCCACTTGGAGCTATTCCAAATGGCTGCTCCCTTATACGTATCCGGATTGCTACTCAGAGTCATCTGGATTGGTGTCAAAGCTTGCATCGACGTAACCCTTTACGGCGAACTCTTTATCACCTCCATAATCGAGAAACATTTCCTTAGTCCTCTAGTTACTAAGAATAATTTTGACCGCTGTCCAGTGATCCACTCCTGGACCACTCTTGTACCCCTTGACAGACTCATGGCAAGGCACACACCAGGTGCGGTACACAACATGGCATACTATACAGAGCCTATGGATAAGGCATAGGGGACGACCTTCGTCCTTTCTCTTTCTTCTGCCGTGGTCGAGCTTTGAGTCTCACTCAACTCCACACCTTACAAATCAGGCAAGAACTCTTTCTTTGACTGATCCATTTTGAACTCTTTCAAAATCTTGTCAAGGTATGTACTCATTGAAAGTCTTATCAGACGTCTTGATCTATCTCTATAGATCCTGATGCCCAATATTTAAGTAGCTTCATTCCAGGTTTTCCTTTGAAAAACTCCTTTCAAACAACCCTTTATGCTTTCCAGAAATTCTACATCATTTCCGATCAACAATATGTCATCCACATATACTTATCAGAAATTCTATAGTGCCCCCACTCACTTTATTGTAAATACAAGTTTCTCATAAACTTTGTATAGACCCAAAAACTTTGATCACCTCATCAAAGCGTATATTCCAACTCCGAGATGCTTGCCCCAGTCCATAGAAGGATCACTGGAGTTTGCACACTTTTTAGCATCCTTAGGATCGACAAAACCTTCCGGTTGTATCACATACAACCTTTCCTCAAGGAAACCGTTAAGGAAACGATGTTTTGACATCCATCTGCCAGATTTCATAATTGAAAAATGCAGCAACTGCTAACATAATTCCAACAGACTTTTAGCATCGCTACGGGTGAGAAAGTCTCATCGTAGTCAACTCCTTGAACTTGTCTGAAACTTCTTTGCGACAAGTCGAGCTTTATAAATGGTGACATTTACCATCAGCGTATGTCTTCTTCTTAAAGGTCCATTTGTACTCAATGGCCTGCCGTTTAACGGGCAAGTCTACCAATGTCCATACTTGGTTTTCATACATGTATCCTTTCTCGGATTTCATGGCTCCTAGCCATTTATTGGAATCCGGGCCCACCATCGCTTCTTCATAGCTCGTAGGTTCACTGTTGTCTAACAACATGACCTCCAAGATAGGATTGACGTACCACTCAGGGGTGGTACGAGTTCTTGTCAACCTACAAGGTTCGGTAGTAACTTGATCCGAAGCTTCATGATCATCATCATTTGCTTCCTCTTTACTTGGTGTAAGCGTCATAGAAACATCTTTCTGCGTCGTGCTACTATCCAACTGAAGTGACTGTTCAACAACCTCATCAAGTTCTACTTTCCTCCCACTCAATTCTTTCGCGAGAAACTTTTTCTCCAGAAAGGACCCGTTTTAAGCAACAAACACTTTGCCCTTGGATCTGAGATAGAAGGTATACCCAACTGTTTCCTTAGGGTATCTTATGAAGATGCACTTTTCCGCTTTGGGTTCGAGCTTATCAGACATAAGCGTCGTATTCCCAAACTCTGAGAAATGACAGCTTAGGTTTCTGCCAAACCAAAATTCATATGGTGTCATCTCAACGGACTTAGATGGTGCCCTAATTTAAAGTGAATGTAGTTGTCTCTAATGCATAACCCCAAAACGATAGTGGCAAAACGATAAGAGACATCATAGTACGCATCATATCCAATAGAGCACGACTACGACATTCGGACACACCATCACACTATGGTGTTCCAGGTGGCGTGAGTTGTGAAACAATTTCCACATTGTCTTGAGTTGTATACCAAACTCGTAACTCAGATATTTACCTCCACGATCATATCGTAGACATTTTATCTTCTTGTCACGATGATCTCAAACTTCACTCTGAATTTGTTTGAACTTTTCAAACGTTTCAGACTTATGTTTCATTAAGTAAATATCCCCATATCTACTCAAATCATCGGTGAAGGTAAGAAAATAGCGATATCCACCGCACGCTTCAACACTCATTGGACCGCATACATCAACATGTATCATTTCCAATAAGTCACTTGCCCGCTCCATCATATCGAAAAACGGGGTCTTAGTCATCTTGCCCAAGAGGCATGGTCCGCATGTCTCAACCGATTCAAAATCGAGTGAGTCAAAAGATCCATCAACATGGAGTTTCTTCATGCGCTTTACACCAATATGACCTTGGCGGCGGTGCCACAAGTATGTGGTACTATCATTATTAACTTTGCATCTTTTGGCATCAATGAACATGTGTATTACTACGATCGAGATTCAATGATCCATTCACCTTGGGTGCATGACCATTAAAGGTATTATTCATGTAAACAGAATAACCATTATTCTCTAACTTAAATGAATAACCGTATTGCAATAAACACGATCTAATCACGTTCATGCTCAACGCAAACACCAAATAACATTTATTTAGGTTCATCACTAATCCCGAAGAGAGAGCGTGCGATGGTGATCACATCAACCTTGGAAATACTTCCAACACACATCGTCACCTCGCCCTTAGCTAGTCTCCGTTTATTCCGTAGCTTTTATTTCGAGTTACCAACATTTAGCAACTGAACTGGTATCTAATACCCAGGTGCTACTAGGAGTACTAGCAAGGTACACATGAATAAAATGTATATCAAATATACTTCTGTTGACGTTGCCAGCCTTCTTATCTACCAAGTATCTAGGGCAGTTCCGCTTCAGTGACCGTTCTCCTCATAATAGAAGCACTCAGTCTCGGGTTTGGGATCAACCTTGGGTTTCTTTACTAGAGCAGCAACTGGCTTGCCATCCATGAAGTTTCCCTCCTTGCCCTTGCCCTTCTCAAAACTAGTGGTTTTACTAACCATCAACACTTGATGCTCCTTCTCGATTTCAAACTTCGCGGTGTCAAACATCGCGAATAGCTCGGGGATCATTATTTCCATCCCTGGCATTTCATAGTTCATCACGAAGCTCTAGTAGCTTTGTGGCAGTGACTTGGAGAACTATATCAACCACTATCTTATCTGGAAGATCAACTCCCACTCGATTCAAGCGATTGTAGCACCCAGACAATCTGAGCACATGCTCACCGATTGAGCTATTCTCCTTCATCTTGCAGACAAAGAATCTTGTTGGAGGTCTCATACCTCTCAACACGGGCACGAGCCTGAGATCCCAATTTCAGCTCTTAGAGCATCTCATATGTTCCGTGACGTTCAAAACGTTTTGGAGCCTCAATTCTAAGCCATAATGCATGACGCACTGAACTATCAAGTAGTCATCAGAACGTGCCTGTCAGATGTTCACAACATCTACAAACGACGTTTGAGGGGGTGGCGCACCGAGCGGTGCATTAAGGACATAAGCCTTCTGTGCAGCAATGAGGACAATCCTCAGATCACAGACCCAGTCCACATTATTGCTACCATCATCTTTCAATTATATTTTCTCTAGGAACGTATAAAAAAACAGGGGAGCTACAGTGCGAGCTATTGATCTACAACATAATTTGCAAAGTTACTTTGACTATGTTCATGATAATGAGTTCAATTAATCATATTACTTAAGAACTCCCACTCAAATTGACATCCCTCAGGTCATTCGAGTGTCACATGATCCAAATTCACCAACCCAAGTCCGATCATCACGTGAGATGAGGTGGTTTCAATGGTGAACATCTTCATGTTGATCATATCTACTATATGACTCATGTTCGACCTTTCGGTCTCTTGTATTCCGAGGCCATGTCTGTACATGCTAGGCTCGTCAAGTTTAACCCGAGTGTTCCGCACGTGCAACACTGGCTTGCACCCGTTGTATGTGAACATAGAGTCTATCACACCCGATCATCACGTGGTGTCTCGAAACGACGAACTTTCGCAACGGTGCACACTCGGGGAGAACACAATTTTATCTTGAAATTTTAGTGAGGGATCACCTTATAATGCTATCGTCGTCCTAAGCAAAATAAGATGCATACAAGGATTAACATCACATGCAAATCATAAGTGACATGATATGGCCATGAACCTGTGCTTTTGATCTCCATCTCCAAAGCACCGGCATGATCTCCATCGTCACCGGCATGACACCATGATCTCCATCATCTTGATCTCCATCAACGTGTCACCATGAGGTTGTCGCGCCAACTGTTGCTTCTACGACTATTGCTAACTCATAGCGATAAAGTAAAGCAAAAACGGCGAAAATAAATTAAAGACAACCCTATGGCTCCTGCCGGTTGCCGTACTCATCGACATGCAAGTCGTGATATTCTATACAAAACATGATCATCTCATACATCACATATATCTCATCATGTAATTGGCCATATCACATCACATCACAACATACCCTGCAAAAACAAGTTAGACGTCCTCTAATTGTTGTTGCATGTTTTACGTGGCTGCTATGGGTATCTAGCAAGAACGATTCTTACCTACACAAAACCACAACGGTAATACACAAATTGCTATTCAACCTTCTCAAGGACCACCTTTGTCGAATCTGATCCAACTAAAGTGGGAGAGACAGACACCCGCCAGCCATCTTTATGCAACAAAGTCACATGTCAGTTGATGGAACCGGTCTCTCGTAAGCGTACGAGTAAGGTTGGTCCGGGCCGCTTCATCCCACAATACCGCTGAATCAAGAAAAGACCAAGGGAGGAAGCAATCTGAGCATCAACGCCCACAAACTTCTTTGTGTTCTACTCATGATCTCATCTACGCATAGACCTAGCTCATGATGCCACTGTTGGGGAACGTTGCATGGGAAACAAAAATTTCCTACGCACACACAAGATCTATCCATGGAGATGAGCATCTACGAGAGGGGAGATCGGGTCCACATACCCTTGTAGATCGCTAAGCGGGAAGCGTTAAGAAACGCGGTTGATGTAGTCGAACGTCTTCGCGATCCAAATCGCAAGCCGTCCCGCTATCCAATCACGATCTAGCGCCGAACGGACGGCACCTCCGCGTTCAGCACACGTACAGCTCGATAACGATCTTCGCCTCCTTGATCCAGCAAGGGAGAGCGAAGAGGTAGATGAGTTCTCCGGCAACACGACGGCGTGGTGGAGGTGGTGGTGGTGCTATCCCGGCAGGGCTACGCTTAGCGCTACCGAAACCGCGAACGGAGGAGAAAACAATCTAGGGAGAGAGAGGGGCGCCAAGGGCTTCGTGTGTGCTCTTGGGGCACCCCCTCCCCACTATATATAGGTGGAGGGGCATGGAGATCAGCCCCTCCAAGCCCTAGGGCGCAGCCAAGGGGGAGGAGTTGGACTCCTAGTCCAATTCCCTCCCTTTCCATAAACAGGTGGACTTTCCACCTCTCCCAAGCCACATGGGCCTTGAGGGACTTGTGCGCCTGGCCCAATAAGGCCAGGGCGCCTCCCCTCAGCCCATGCAAACCCTTGGGACGTGGTGGAACCCTTGGTGGACTTCCGGACTCCTCCGGAAGTTTCCGGAACCTTCTAGAAGCTTCCCGGTACAATACCGGAAAAACCCGAAACTTTTCCGGTCGCCAAAATATGACTTCCCATATATAAATCTTTACCTCCGGACCATTCCGGAGCTCCTCGTGACGTCCAGGATCTCATCCGGGACTCCGAACAACCTTCGGTCACCAACACATATATCTCAATACTACCAAAACGTCACCGAACGTTAAGTGTGCAGACCCTGCGGGTTCGAGAACTATGTAGACATGACCGAGACACCTCTACGGTCAATAACCAATAGCGGGACCTGGATGTCCATATTGGTTCCTACATATTCTACGAAGATCTTTATCGGTTGAACCTCTATGTCAAGGATTCAGTTAGTCCCGTATGATGTTCCCTTTGTTTATCGGTATGTTACCTGCCCGAGATTCGATCATCGGTATCTCCATACCTAGTTCAATCTCGTTACCGGCAAGTCTCTTTACTCGTTCCGTAATACAAGATCCCGTGGCTAACTCTTTAGTCACTTTGCTTGCAAGGCTTATTGTGATGTTGTATTACCGAGTGGGCCCTGAGATACCTCTCCGTCACATGGAGTAACAAATCCCAGTCTTGATCCATGCCCACTCAACAGACACCCTCGGAGATACCTGTAGAGCATCTGTATAGTCACCCAGTTACGTTGCGACGTTTGATACACACAAGGTATTCCTCTGGTGTCAGTGAGTTGCATGATCTCATGGTCATAGGAACAGATACTTTGACATGCAGAAACAATAGCAATAAACTGACACGATCATATGCTACGTTCATAGTTTGGGTCTTGTCCATCACATCATTCTCCTAATGATGTGATCCCATTTATCAAATGACATCTCATGTCTATGGCTAGGAAACCTTGACCATCTTTGATCAACGAGCTAGTCTATTAGAGGCATACTAAGGACACAGTGTTGTCTATGTACCCACACATGTATTTGAGTTTCCAATCAATACAATTATAGCATGGATAATAAACGATTATCATGAACAAGGAAATATAATAATAACCATTTTATTATTGCCTCTAGGGCATATTTCCAACATCCACCACCACTCACTCGTAAGAGAAGCACTCAGAACAGATCCCCACTTATCCCATCAGATTTTCTGAGAGAGAGCCACCTACTCATGTGTTGAGATCAAGCCATTCCACTCCATCCATATGAATCTTGATCTCTAGCCTCCCCAAGTTGCTTTCCACCCAATCAATCTCTTTCACCAAAGCCAAATCTGTGAGAGAGTGATTGTGTGTTGAGGAGTCTATCATCTTGAAGCACAAGAGCAAGGAGTTCATCGACATTATCGAGCCTATTACCTTTTGGAGGGTGGTGCCTCCTAGATTGGTTAGGTGTCGCTTGGGAGCCTCCTACTTCGTGTTGTGGAGTGAACCAAGGAGTTTGTACGGGCAAGGAGATCGCCTACTTCGTGAAGATCTACCCATAGTGAGGCTAGTCCTTCGTGGATGGAAGCCGTTATGGAATAGTCAAGGTTGCTACTTCGTGGACCCTTATGGGTGGAGCCCTCCGTGGACTCTCGCGACTGTTACCCTCCGTGGGTTGAAGACTCCATAAACGTGGATGTACGATAGCGCCACCTATCGGAACCACGGGAAAAATACTTGCGTCTCCAAATTGCGTTTGATCTTCCCATCCCTACTCTCTCTTACATGTGCTTGTCTTATTTTCCGCTGCCATACTTGTTGACTAGCATGTGTAGGGTGCATTAGACTTGTTATAATTGCTAAAACTGCCCACTAATTAACTTGGGAAAATGTTAGGTTTTAATTCTTGCAAGTAGTCTATTCACCCCCCTCTAGACACACACTTCTAGTGATCCAACAAGTGGTATCAGAGCGTTGGTCTCCATTGCATGGGTGTCATCACCGTGGAGGAAGATGGATGTGTCTAGTTTGGAGAGTTTGAGTTGTAGAGTGCCTATTCTTGATGGGGAGTACTATAGTCAATGGAAATATAAGATGCTTGAGCTATTCAATGAATTTCATTTGAGCAAGCATGTTAAGAACCCCTATGTACCTCCCATTGATCCTTTACATCCCACACACAAAGAGGAAATTGATATGCTATGCAATCTTAGAACTGTTAATATTATCATTAGAGGATTGCCTAGAATTGTGCTTAATCAAATGAAGAATTTTGAATGTGCTTATACTTTGTGGAATGACTTGGAGAAACGATAGCCAAGTCATTCATTAAGTAATCTTTATGAAGTTCTTCATAAAAGTATTGTCTTTCAAAAAATGATGCCTAGTGATCCCAAGTTTGATGACTATCTATTTGAGCTTAGAGACCTCATGCGTGCTAAAGGAGATGTCATAACTATCAACAACATCATTGTAGAAGCCATTCGCATTCATAATCTTGAACATTGTCATGATCACAACCCTAACAAATCTCTTGTTCCTTGTGACGAGGATTTCCCACTTGATGATGACAATGTGGAACATGGCTACTATGATGAAGATGAATTGTTCGACATCGAGCATGAGAAGATCATGAAGAATCTAAGTCTCATGGCAAATTTCAAGGATTACATGTCCGGAGGAAAAGAGTGGATTCTCGACAGTGGATGCACCGATCATATGACCGGAGATAGAGACATGTTTGAAGAGATCACACCAAACCATGGACCGCGAAGGTATGTAACTTTTGGAGACAACTCCAAAGGTAAGGTACTTGGTCTTGGTAAGGTGGCCATATCCCATGATAGCTCTATTCAAAACGTCATGCTTGTTGAATCCCTTGGCTACAATCTTCTTTCCGTATCTAGACTTGCCGACTTTGGTTTTAATGTGCTATTCACGAAACTAGATTGCCAAGTGTTTCGTCAAGATAATCATAACATGGTCTTTACCGGTTTCCGTAGAGGTGATCTATATATTGTCGATTTCACTAAGAGATCCAAACCTCGTACTTGTCTTATTGCAAAATCTTCTAAAGGTTGGCTTTGGCATAGAAGACTAGGACATGTTGGCATGCGTAATCTGGACAAGCTTATCAAAGGTGATCATATACTTGGTGTTAAAGATGTTATCTTTGACAAAGATAGACTTTGTAGTGCTTGTCAAGCTGGAAAGCAAGTAGGTGGAAGTCATCCCGTAAAGAATATCATGACTACTAGGAGACCACTCGAGTTACTTCACATGGATCCTTTTGGTCCCAATGCTTACAAAAGCCTCGGTGGAAATTCCTATGGTCTAGTCATAGTTGATGATTTTTCCAGATTTACGTGGGTATTCTTTCTTGATGATAAGTCGCATGTACAAAAGATCTTCAAGAACTTCGCTCGCAAAGCGCAGAATCAGTTTGAGGTGAAGATCAAGAATGTTCGGAGCAATAACGGATCGGAGTTCAAGAACACCCATGTAGATACCTTTCTTGACGAAGAAGGTGTCTCACATGAGTTCTCGGCTACGTACACGCCTCAACAAAATGGAGTTGTTAAGAGGAAGAACCGGACTCTTATTGAGATGGCAAGAACGATGCTTGACGAATACAATACGCCAAGACACTTTTGGGCAGAAGCCGTGGAAATGGCATGTCATGCCACAAACCGACTCTACTTGCACAAGCTTCTCGGTAAAACGACATACGAGCTACTCACCGGTAACAAACCCCAAGTTGGATACTTTGGGGTATTCGGCTCAAAGTGCTACATTCTTGATAAGCATCGTCGTACTAAATTTTCTCCTAAATCTCATGAAGGATTCCTACTTGGTTAGGGATCGAACTCTCATACTTACCGTGTCTACAACAACTTCACTCAAAAAGTTGAAGAGACGGTAGATGTGAAGTTTGATGAATCTAATGGTTCGGAAGTCGAACAATTGCCAAATGATGTAGGAGATAAGGATCCTTCGGAAGCTATCCAAGACTTGTCCATCGGCAAGATTCGTCCCATGGAGGTGAAGGAAAGTACTTCGTCAACTCAAGTGGAAGCCCCTACTTCACGTCAAGGTGATCCTCAACACAACATGGAGGCATCCACAAGCGGTACACGACAAGATGAAGAGGAGGAAGTACATCATGACGATCCACCACAACCTCCTTCACCACCACCTCAAGGAAATGACACCTTCAACAACAACGAAGATGAAGGAGATGATGATTATGAAGAAGCTCCACCATCCAACAAGCCGAAGCTACCCCGAGTTCGAGCAAGAGTGACCAAGAACCATCCTCTAAACCAAATCTTCGGTGACATACAAACCGGGAGAATCACTCGCTCTAAAACTCGCTTAGCTAATTTTTGTGAGCATTATTCTTTCATCTCTAGCATTGAACCCTTGAAGGTTGAACAAGCTCTTGAAGACCCGGATTGGGTGAACGCCATGCATGAAGAGCTTCACAACTTCGAGAGGAACGAAGTGTGGACACTCGTGGAGAAGCCCAAGGACGAGCACAACATCATCGGTACCAAATGGGTGTTTCGGAACAAGCAATATGAAGACGGTCAAGTTGTACGCAACAAGGCGCGTCTCGTAGCCCAAGGATATACGCAAGTCGAAGGTATGGACTACGGTGAGACCTATGCCCCCGTCGCTAGACTTGAAGCCATTCACATTCTTCTTGCTTATGCTAATCACCATGATATCACGCTTTATCAAATGGACATTAAAAGTGCTTTCTTAAATGGTGATATTGAAGAAGAGGTCTATGTTAAGCAACCCCCTGGTTTTGTGAATACTAAGAAACCTAATCATGTCTACAAGCTTCGTAAAGCTCTTTATGGTCTTAAGCAAGCCCCACGTGCTTGGTATAAATGCTTAATGAAGTTTCTCATTGAAAAGGGTTTTGAAATTGGTAAAATTGACGCAACCTTATTCACTAAGAGAGTTAATGGTGAATTATTTGTGTGCCAAATCTATGTGGATGATATTATCTTTGGATCTACTAACCCAAAATTTAGTGAAAGATTTGGAAGGTTGATGTCCGAGAAGTATGAGATGTCCATGATGTGTGAGCTAAAAAATTTCCTTGGTTTGCAAATCAAGCAAACGAGAGAAGGAACTTTCATCTCTCAAACCAAGTATACCAAGGACTTGATCAAGAAGTTCAACATGCAAGAGTGTAAAGGTATGAAAACTCCTATGCCTACTAGTGGACATGTTGATCTTACCAAGGAGGATGAACTGGTTGATCAAAAGGTTTATCGATCTATAATTGGTTCATTGTTATATCTATGTGCCTCCCGTCCCGATATTATGCTTAGTGTTTGCTTGTGCGCTAGATATCAAGCTGCACCTAAAGAGTGTCATCTTTTGGACGTGAAACGTATTGTGAGATATCTGATACAAACACCAAACTTTGGCATTTGGTATCCCAAGGGATCTTCTTTTAACCTTGTTGGCTATTCCGATTCGGACTATGCCGGTGACAAGGTTGATAGAAAATACACCTCGGGTACATGTCAATTTCTTGGGAGATCGCTTGTGTCTTGGTCCTCCAAGAAACAAAACTCGGTATTTCTATCTACCGCCGAAGCTGAGTATATTGCCGCCGGATCGTGTTGTGCACAATTACTATGGATGACACAAACACTTAAGGATTATGGGATCCATGTGAAAAATGTTCCATTACTTTGTGACAATGAAAGTGCTATTAAGATTGGACATAATCCTGTGCAACATTCTCGAACTAAGCATATTCAAGTTCGACATCATTTCATTCGTGATCATGTTGCCCAAGGAGATATTAATCTTAAGCATGTTCGTACCAACAAGCAATTGGCCGATATCTTTACTAAGCCACTTGATGTGAAAGTGTTTTGTTATTTGAGGAGTGAGTTGAACACCATTGATGCTTCAAACTTGAGCTAAGCTCACTCGGATGCATGCAAGGGGATGATCTTACTTAACCATTCCATGCTATCATTACCATGAATCTCATATAACTTGGAATTCTATGCTCCCTTTTATTGCATCTAACCCTTTTGTAGGTACTTGGAAGAACAACATTCCACAAGATTGCCAACAACTCAAATCTTAAGCAATCTTGTCATGGCCAAGTATCCACAACCCCTCTTGATGATGGAAGGAAGAGGATAACAAGAACATATCCTTGACACATATTTTAATTTCACAATTGGTATCATGTCATATCATGTTCTTCCTTGCATGACTAACCTATGTAGGTGATAAGTGAACCAAAACAAGAAGGATTCCTCCCAACTCAAGATGAACTTCATCAACCTCGAGCATCCTCATCAAGTTCACCTACAAGCCACGTCATCAACATCACTCAAAGGTATGTACTCATATCCTTGATATAGCTTTACTCCAAGTCATGAGATAAAGCAACTCAAGTGATATGAAAACATCAAAATGCTTAATCGAAAAATGGAAATCCCATTTCGAGCTTAACGATGAGTATGACCTATGATCAAGTATTCTTGCTTGACTCCTTAAGTCAATATACTCTAACATAGGTGACCTAGTCACCGCCCATCATCTAGTTATAAGAATTGAATGGAGAATCTTTTGTTTTGTTGATCATTGACATTTCCATTCAACTCCAACCTAGATGAATATTCATTGCAAATTCTTCTAAAAAATTCATTACAAATCTTTCTGAGAATTCATTGAAAATCTTTGTGATCTGTTTAAGACTTTCTGAAAAACTGCATTTGACAAAATAGCCAAAAACAATTTTGCCAAGTTTTTGTTTCACAACTCGGAGCCTCCGATCAATGAATCTCGGTCTCACCGGTGAAGCAGTTACGCTGCACAACCACTCATCGGTGCTACCGACACCTTTTGCCTCGGAGCCACCAACCCTATGCATTTTGTCTGTTTTGGTCTTATGATCAGATCAATGATTCCAATGATGTAGGGGGAGAAACATCAAGAGGTATAATCAAAATATTCAAGGATCCCTACATCAGAGGAGGAGAAATCTTGAAGATTTTTAGATCTTAAGGGGGAGAAAATTGCTTTCAAGGAACCCTTGTCACAAATGCTCTCGATGACCCTCAATCTCTAGGATCCCTTCCCACTCAATGATCCCAGTTATCTGACCATTTTTGGAAATTAATGCCAAAGGGGGAGAAATATCAAAGCTTCAATAGCTTTTATTCATACAGAAGGGGGAGATATTCATACCAAAGGGGGAGATACAATGCTTCAGGAGGAGAGATAATCATGAAAAGAAGAAGTGTACATTTAACAAGGATAAAGGGGGAGAAATATCAAGGATCCCTTAACTCAAAAACACTTCTTCAGGAGAAGAGAGCAGAATAAATCTGGTTGAATTTAATTCCTATCTATTTTAGACTTTTCTCAGCCTTACCTACTCCCAATATCAAAATGCTAAGATTCAGGGAGAGGATGACCTACAATTTCACATCTAAGGGAGATAGTTCTAAATGTTCTTGGATACATATCAATCTTAAGGAGCACTATCCTCATATGTTCTCCACATCTTGTTACTATTGACCTCTATTGCCTTTTGGATTGGTAGAATACTCTTGTGTTTCCTAACATTGTTTTCTCAAGTGTGTTTCTACTACTATATGATCTCTTGCTTCTTGCACATATTGTTTGCAAGAGTGAAGTCTTGAACAAGGATGTAACTCATTCATATATATTTGATGCGTATAGCTAAGGTACACATGACTCATTTTATCCTCTCTACTATATGTGCGTCTATGCATTCCAAGGCAACTATCCTTTAAAGGGATTGCACACATTTAGGGGGAGCAAGTCTTTGTCATGTGTCTCTCAAAGTCTTCATTATATCTATGCATATCTTTATTTGAAGCTTTGATTGTATGTTGTCATCAATTACCAAAAAGGGGGAGATTGAAAGCACAATATGCTCCCTTGGTGGTTTTGATAATTCATGACAACATACATTGTCTCTTGGACTGATACGTTTATCTAGTGTATTTCAGATAAAGTCCACAGAGAAGGTTGGATAAGGATTATGAAGAGCATCCCCAAGAAGAAGAAGGAGAAGGAATAGCATTGGCAAATCTTTAAGCAAGAGGAATCTACATTTTACTTTGTGAGAAATCACCTTGAGTCCATAGGAAAGCCAATACTATTAAAAGGGGGTAAGGTACTGTTGGTGAACAATATGCTCCACGTGCACAAGTGATAGTCACCAAAAACACCCACAACCTCTTCCACAAAAGTCTGTCCAAGCCTATCATGAAAATCGGTGCTACCAATATTTCCCACTCGGTCCCACCGATTCCCTCCTCAGACAGACCCATGTCATACCCTAGATCTTCGGTACAACCGATTCCGCTTCGGTGCCACCGAGTTCAGCTTGCCAACTTTCTGTTACCTCGATTCTTAAAATTGGAATTTCCGAGATTTTGGATCGGCATCACCGAGTTGTGGAAACTGACCGTTGGTCACCTTATCGGTACTGCCGAGATCTTTGTATCGGTCTCACCGAGATTCAAAAGTTGCTACCTTTGGAGCAACTCGGTACCACCGAGTTTTATTCTTCGGTGTCACCGAGTTGGTCACTTTAGGTGTAACGGTTGGATTTTTGGAGATGCCTATATATACCCCTCCACCACCACTCACTCGTAAGAGAAGCACTCAGAACAGATCCCCACTTATCCCATCAGATTTTCTGAGAAAGAGCCACCTACTCATGTGTTGAGATCAAGCCATTCCACTCCATCCATATGAATCTTGATCTCTAGCCTCCCCAAGTTGCTTTCCACCCAATCAATCTCTTCCACCAAAGCCAAATCTGTGAGAGAGTGATTGTGTGTTGAGGAGTCTATCATCTTGAAGCACAAGAGCAAGGAGTTCATCGACATTATCGAGCCTATTACCTTTTGGAGGGTGGTGCCTCCTAGATTGGTTAGGTGTCGCTTGGGAGCCTCCTACTTCGTGTTGTGGAGTGAACCAAGGAGTTTGTACGGGCAAGGAGATCGCCTACTTCATGAAGATCTACCCATAGTGAGGCTAGTCCTTCGTGGACGGAAGCCGTTATGGAATAGTCAAGGTTGCTACTTCGTGGACCCTTATGGGTGGAGCCCTCCGTGGACTCTCACGACCGTTACCCTCCGTGGGTTGAAGACTCCATAAACGTGGATGTACGATAACGCCACCTATCGGAACCACGGGATAAATCCTTGCGTCTCCAAATTGCGTTTGATCTTCCTATCTCTACTCTCTCTTACATGTGCTTGTCTTACTTTCCGCTGCCATACTTGTTGACTAGCATGTGTAGGGTGCATTGGACATGTTATAATTGCTAAAACTGTCCACTAATTAACTTGGGAAAAGGTTAGGTTTTAATTCTTGCAAGTCTATTCACCCCCCTCTAGACACACACTTCTAGTGATCCAACACCTGCTTAGCTCGTGGGCTAGCTTACAATACAATCAAGCAGCGGAGATAATATTCTAGTCTTGTGGCATCCCTCAACTCACATGCAAGAGTTGAGTATAGCATTGTAACCCTACTTCGTACCTTCTCTTCGATATGGTAAACCTGTAACATGATACGTTGCAACCACTAGGGTCAGTACATTGAATGTATTGGCAAGTCCATGACTAATGGAAACCGGTTCACCTACATGCAGTTTGGCTGGTGGGGTTCAAGGTTCTTTGCAGAAAACATAGTTTTTCTCTATTGGCAAGTCCACAACTAATGGAAACCGGTTCACCTACATGCACTTTGGCTCGTGGGGTTCAAGGCTCTTTGCAGAAAACATAGTTTTTCCCTATTATTCTTATAGTGGTCTACTCTAATAGCAATATGACACTTCCGTTAAACCCCGGTCATAGTCTAGTGGCACTCGTGGTAAACCCCAGTCATAACCTAGAGGCACTCCCGGTAAACCCCGGTCGTAACCCCAATGCAGTCTGAGCATGTGGACTCCTTGGTAAACCCCGGTTATCCCAAGCTTCTCTCCAAAGACCCCAGTAAACCCCAGTCCTCTGAGATCAGCACCATAACTCGCCATTGGTTCAACCCATAAATTTTAATTGGAAGAGGTGAATGAGATCAAGCTGGCAATTCTCAGATGAGTTGCTCAAAGTTGTCCGTAACCGAGGACACGGCCAATCATGATCGGTTTTATACACTCTGCAGAGGTTTGTGTACTTTGCCCGTGACTCCCGATAACACCCTCCTGCTACTGAACTTCACTTGGGAAGTAGCTAGGTAGATCAAGACAAGACTTTTGTGAAGTAGTCGCCCTCTCATAAACGACAAACCCAGTCCAACCTACACACCTACATCTGCTGGTCTGCCACAGGAGGGTTCCCACAACTTACTCGATCCCGACAGAGCCCATATTGTCTCATAATCACACATGGAAGCTACTCAACTTTTGAACTTGTACAATCTCAGGTACCTGTGTGGCATTCCCCACCAAAGACTACACTACGATGACCCAATCAAGGCCAATCCACCCAGATCGATTCATTAATTAAGTATTAGTTAAGTAGTCAACTATGCGGTTGTATGGTGGAATAATAATTGGTGATTCCCAATTATAGCAACGAAGCAACTACTCGATGGTTACAAGGTCAGGGTAAGTTTGGACCTAAGTTGTCAACTACTGGGTTGTACAAAATTTAGAATCCTATTCTCTCACACCTATCATGGCAAAACTATAATGCAATAATATACTGGGTAAAATGATCAAGTGGAACTTTCTTGGTATTGACGATTATTCAGACTCACAACCTTCATCAAATTACTCTTCGCTCTCCGTACAATCTATCGTAATTAAAGAGAAATCATAAACAATCATACAATTCAATCAAACATGCAACAAGTGTTGTGGATGGTGTTGGTGTCATCGTGCTATGAGATCATGTGTGAGAGTTAACTCATAAGAGCTTGGAAACAACATAGTGGTTGTTAATTGGAATACATGTGACATAAAGTTCTACATGCAAGTCTCAATAAGGGTTCATAATATAAGGAGTATGTGATGACAAGTTGTGGTTATCAGATCCAATCAAAAGAATCTTAACAACAGAGTCATGGTCTATGAATCATGGATAACCAAGTTCATGTTAAAGTTTGAATGACAATTCAAACTTGTTGGCCTTTCATGAGCTTGAATACACTGAGATTTGAAAATAATAACTTGATCTGGCTTTCAATTCACTTTGGATTTGAGTTAGGGTTCATCTCATTTGAATTCAAATTGAATTGATGTCACCATTTAATTTTGTTCAACAAAGTTAAATCGAATTCTGAATTATTTCAAAATTAACTAAGTTGGTTCAATTTATATTTACTCTTCCCTAAAGTCAAATACAAATCCAATAAAATACTAAGTATATTATTAAATAAGTTTTTAACTAAAGTCAAATATAAACCCAATGTAATTGCTATAGTTCATTTATTTTATTTTTAAGTTAACTAAAGTCAAATAGAAATCCAAGAATAATTACTATGGTTCAAATAGTTTTCAACTAGTTTTGGTTTGAACTGAATTTAATTTGAGTTCATCTTTTCCTAAAGTTAAATATTAACTCCAAGAAAAATACTTGGTATAATTCAAATTATTAAACCACATTAAAATAGTTTTATTCAAACTGAACCTAGGGTTTCAAAGATATCTTCTAACTAGGTTTGAATTTAAATCCAAATGTTATTTCAATTTTCTTAAATTCAAATAATAATCCAAAATATTTACTAAGGTCCATATTATAGTTTCTGAATTTATTTTATTTCATAACTTTTTTATGAAAAAATGTTAATTCAAATTAAACCTAATTTGGTTTAAGTTTTATTTGAATTCTGGCCTCTTTTGTATTCTGTTTAAATTATATTTTTAAATTATTTAAATTTTAACTAATGTGTCCTAGACAAAAACTATATTTCACTAATTTCAATTTGCAAAAAGAATTAATTAATTTGGATTTCTAAATTGCAAGTTATGACCTATTCAAATGAAATTCATTTTGTTTGAATTTGCATTTTAAATTACCCAAATTCCAAATTTCTTTTGGGGTAATAGTATATTTCATAAGGATCATTTTGGAAAAAGAATCACTCAAATTGGAGTTACAGGTAAAAAGTCGTGATGGTTTTAGTATCCAGAGGCTTTTCGACAAATTTCCCATTTAATTGAAGTAACAGAAAAGATGTGGATAATGTGGGTGACGTGTCAGCTTCTGGTTGGCCGGTACTATTTCGAATAAGTGTGTGTGTGGAGTGTCAGATCTGGATCCGATGGTTGTGATTAGATCACGGGTTAGGGTTTTGAGTTCTCACCAGAGTTGACAGCCGAAGGGTCGCGGAAAATGCATTCGCGGTGGCGGTGGCTTTGGACCTCGTCGGATTCGATGTTCCAGAGGGCGTCAGAGACGATGGAGGGCACGAACGGATGCGGCTCGTCATCGCGGTCCTCCTAGTGGTCGTCGCCGGCCTCGGGGACGACGCGAATGGGCGACGCGATCTCGCTGGAGTTTGAACGGGCGGCGGAGCTCTCGGGTGAGGTTGCGGTCATTGATTCGGTGCGGCCGGGGACAAGGAGATGGGGTCAATGGGTGTGTGCGATCATCATGGGGATGATGGACATGGCAAGAGGGTTCGAGGCTCACGAGGCTCGTCGGTGATGAGGACGGGGTGCGGTCGGGCTCGGTCGTCAATGAGGTTGGCGTTCCAGGAAGCGGATCTTGTCAGGAAGATGTGCCATGGAGCGATGGATCTAGTGGTGGTAACGTCGCGACACGGGGTGGGCTAGCCTCGCCGGAATCAGCCGGACGAGAACTAGGTCAGTGGCAGAGCTCGGGGGTCTCTACGGCGGCAGCCCGACGACGAGGATGGCTGCGGGCTGGAGCAGAACGAAGAGGAGCTCGGGGGCTTCTTATAGGGCATGGCGGCAGGGGATGGCTTGGCCGGAGAGCGCGCGGAGTGGAGTTCATGCGCGTCGTGGGCGTCGGTGATACGTCCATATTGCATCATGTTTTTCATATTTGTTATGTTTTGAGTCATTATTTCACTTTATGATGCAATCCTAATGCTTTTTCTCTCTTATTTTGCAAGTTCCATACAAAGAGATTGTCGACAACTGGAAATCTGGACCGAAAAAGACCACCGAAGAGCTGGATATTCTGTGGAACTCCAAATGAGCTGAAAATTTACGTAGAATTATTTTGGAATATATAAAAATTATTGGCAAAAGAATTACTAGAAGGGGACCCACCAGGTGGCCACGAGCCTGGGGGACGCGCCCTACCCTCCAGGGCGTGCCCCCCGAGCTCATGGGCCCTTTGGCAGGCCTCCGGTGCCCATCTTCTCCTATATGATGTCATTTATCCTAGAAAAAAAATGATAATAAGACTTTTGGGATGAAGCGCTGTCGTTTTGAGGCGGAATCTGGGCAGGAGCCCTTTTGCCCTCCGGCGAAGCGATTCCGTCGGTGAAACTCCCCCCCCGGAAGGGGGAAATCAAAGCCATTGTCATCACCAACGCTTCCTCCATCGTTTGGATGACCAATCTTCATTAACATCTTCACTAGTACCATCTCATCTCAAACCCTAGTTCATCTCATGTATTCAATCTTTGTCTCAAAACCTCAGATTGGTACGTGTGGGTTGCTAGTAGTGTTGATTACATCTCGTAGTTGATGCTAGTTGTTAATTCGTGGAAGATTATATGTTTAGATCCTTAAGAACATTCATTACACCTCTGATCTTGAACATGATGATGATTTGTGAGTAGTTACTTTCGTTCTTGAGGACATGGGAGAAGTCTTGTCATAAATAATCATGTGATGTTGGTATTCGTTCGATATTTTGATGATGTGTATGTTGCTCTTCCTTTAGTGGTGTCATGTGAGCGTTAATTACATGACACTTCACCATGTTTGGGCCTAAGGGGAAGCATTGGGGAGTAATAAGTAGAGATGGGTTGCGAGAGTGACAGAAGCTTAAACCCTAGTTTATGAGTTATTCTGTAAGGGGCTGATTTGGATCCATATGTTTCATGCTATGGTTAGATTTATCTTAATTCTTCTTTCATAGTTGCGGATGCTTGCGTGAGGGGGTAATCATAAGTGGGTTGTTTGTTCAAGTAAGAACAACACCCTAGCGTCGGTCCACCCACATATCAAATTATCAAAGTAACAAACGTGAATTAACTAAACACGATGAATCGTGACTAGACAAGATTCCATGTGTCCTCGAGAGAGCTTTACTTCATATAAGAGTACGTTCCGGCTTGTCCTTTTCTACAAAAAGGATTGGGCTACCTTGCTGCACCATTATTACAATTGTTACTTGTTACCTATTACACTACTAGAAAAAAGCACATTAGTGGCGCACCACTTTTGGGTATTAATGGCGCACCATAGGTGCGCCACTATTACCACGCCACTAATAAGAAATACTAATGGTGCACCTCTGGTGCACCATTAGTATTGCAGGTAACAGTGGCGCACCTCTGGTGCGCCATTACTATTGCTACAGGTGCGCCACTGGTAACTTTTTTTTTTTTTTTTTTTGATATTTTTGAATTTTGAAGGCGGGAAAATAGTAGTGGCGCACCGTCTAACCCCCACCGTGCGCCATTGCTATTTTTGAATTTTGAATTTGGATCTGGCTCATTTTTTGCGTTTTTTTTCCTTTTTTCCAATTATTTTTGTTCTTGAGCGGTTCTTGGGGTGGTCACCGGCGGCAGGCGAGCTTGAGCTCGAGTAGCCACGCCGCCTCGCAGGTCGCCTCCTCCCATGTCGTGCCTCTCTCCTCTCTCTTCTTCCTCCCTTTCCTAATCCTCTCATCTCTCTCTCTCTCTGTTGCAAGGTCAACACCATGGATGCTCGCTGCCCGAGCTCGTCGTCACCGCGCCGTTCCGAACGTTCCTGTCGCTGGATCCGGTGGCCATGGCCAACCCTCCGTTCCCCGCCCCGCCTCGCCGTGGCAATGGCCGCCGCCTGCCTCCTCGTGCAGGATCAGGAGGAGGACGAAGCCTCCGTGCCCGCTCGCACGCAGCCATGGAGGAAGTGGAGGAGGAGGAGCCATGGAGGAAGGGGAGGAGGAGGCATGGATGAAGGGGAGGAGGAGGAGCCATGGAGGAAGGGGAGGAGGGGGCATGGATGAAGGGGAGGAGGAGGAGGAGGAGGAGGAGGAGGCATGGAGGAAGTGGAAGAGGAGGGCATGAGGAGGGGGGAGGAGGAAGAAGAGGTAGGGAGCAGAAAGGGGAGAAAGGGCAGAAGACAGAGCTAGGGGTTAATAAGCTGTGTCGAAACTAGTAATGGCGCACCATGGGGTGGTGCGCCATTACTAGTTTTGAAATTTCAAAACTAGTAATGGCGCACCACCCCATGGTGCGCCATTGCTAACTTGTTTTTTATTTTTTAATTTTTTGAATTTGGAAGGCGGGAAAGTTAGCAGTGGCGCACTATGCACTGGTGCGCCACTGTTAAATTTTTTTAATTTTTTAATTTTTTTACCTCCAGATCTTAAAATGGCTGTAACTTTTTTTCTGTTAGGTTTTTGAGGATTCTAAAAAATCGATAACGGGCATAGCCCATTGAATTCGGATGTATCTTTTTGAGTAGATGCTTTTTCATATAAAAAACTTTTTCATCGGAGGTCGTATGCAAAAGTTACGGCCATTTTACCGAAACACGGCGGCTTTTTGCAAAAAAATTCAAAATTCATGTTTATTAATTTTCCTAACAACTAGAACACATACCACATGGGCATCTATTTTTTTGAATTTTTTTGAATCTTTTATCATTTTCTTTTATTTTATTTTAAGCTGAAAAGGCGATCCACCGGGGGGGGGGGTGTTTGTGTGTGTGTGGTGGGGTGTGTCTGTGTGTGTGAGCAATAGTAATGGCGCACCCTCCCTGGTGCGCCATTGCTAACCTTAGCAATGGCGCACCAGGGAGGGTGCGCCATTACTATTGCTCACACACACAGACACACCCCACCACACACACATAGCAATGGCGCACCACACCAAGGTGCGCCATTACTATGTAGCATAGTAATGGCGCACCTAGGTGTGGTGCGCCATTGCTATGTCTGGTGAGGTGGGGGGGTGGGCAAAAAAATAACAATGGCGCACTGCTCAGGTGGTGCGCCACTACTAAAAAAATAACAATGGCGCACCTGTTTCTGGTGCGCCATTGCTATATAGCAGTGGCGCACCACCACCATGGTGCGCCACTAATAGGGATATTGGCTATAGCCAGTTTTCTAGTAGTGTTAGGAATTGCCTTGCTACAAAACTATCTATTACCGCTACTTTCAGTGCTTGCAGAAACTTCCGTGCTGAAAACCACTTGTCATTTCCTGCTGCTCCTTGTTGGGTTCGACGCTCATAATTATCGAAAGGACTACGATTGATCCCCTACACTTGTGGGTCATCACCGTGTGCGTGTGCGTCGTGGGTAGGGCAGCGGTTGTCGGAGGAAGACAACCCTGACATGTGGGGTGCTGCATGTTAGCGGCTCAGGGTGAGGGAGAGAGAGGGGCGAAGTTGGGATGGCTAGGTTGGCCGTTAGCTCGGCCGGTCTGGCTGGCTGGGCGGCTGGCCTTTTTTTTTGTTCTTTCTCTTTTTTTTCTATATCTGTTTTCTTTCCAATTTAAATTCTATTTCGAATTTGAATATTCTTTCAACGGAGAATAGTTTCTAAATTCAAAATGGGATATTTCTGAATTGTTACACATTTTGTTTGGGCATTTTTGGCATACTTTTTCGGCACTTATTTTTATCATTTGAATTTTAATTTGGCTTCAAAACCAATTTTGTTTCAAATTCATTTTAGGAAATTACAGGGGGTCTAGGTCATTATTTGGACTTATGAATTTCACTTCATTTCCAAATAATTGCAACGCCATTTATTTAAATAATTTCCCTTTGATTTATTGAATTGATTCTAGTGGATCCAATTCAAATTCTTTTTAGGGAAACTTTCTTTAGTGCTTTGTATATTATTTCAAATGGTTTGGTTTCACTATTGGCTAGCTAGGGTTTCAACTAGTGGCAGTGGGATTGCATTCCTTCTAGGCAAACAATCAACAAGTTATTCAAGTGACAAGCAATCAAACAAGGGTTTTGATGGAAAAGTTTTAATTCCCCGTGGAATTTTTAACATACCATATTTGGGAAAGTCTGGGATGTGACAGAAACCTAGCAATAAGTTCAATCCCCGTCATTTTATCCTTAGTAGCAACAACACATCACGTGCTTTCGCCCCAATCTGTCACTAGAATATAGATCAGTGTGAGGTTGAACCCACTACTATGCACCACTCCCTATGAAGAATTACCCTTTTATCTTGGCCAGAGAAGACAAATAACTTGGAAAGCATACATAGCTACCCAATCATACAACAAAGAAAATTCAAAAGATTCAATTATATTCAATCAACAATCAGATCACAAAATCCACAAATCATCGGATCCCAACAAACACACCATAAGAATTACACCAGATTGATCTCAGAGGAGATCATTGTATTGAAGATCCAAAAGAGGGAGAGAGAGAGAGAAGAAGCCATCTAGCTACTACTATTGACCCATAGGTCCTGATAGAACTACTCACACATTATCATGGAGGCAGCAAGGTTGATGAAGAGGCCTCCCGTGGTGGCTTCCCCTCTCCGGTAAACCACCAGAACAGGGCTCTCGATGGGATCCTTTCAGAACAAAGGCTTGCGGTTGGCGAAAAATTCTATCGTCGGTCTCTCTGAGGGTTTCCAGAATTATGGAATTTATAGGCGAAGAAATTAGGTCAAACGGAGCAGCAGGGGGCCCACAAGCCCATGTTGTGCGACCACCCCTGGTCGTGCCACCTGCCCTTGTGGCTGGCTAGTGGGTCCTCTCATGGTCTCTCGAAGCTTCTAGGGTCTCTTATACTCTAGAAAAAATCGTCAAATATTGGCATCGTATTTGGACCTTCTTAGATACGGTTTTTCTGCGAAAACCAAAAACACGCAAAAAAATAGAAACTGACATTGGGCACTAAGTTAATTAGTTAGTCCAAAAAAAGTAATATAAAATGATATAAAAAGAATACAAAAGTGATAACATAATAGCATTTAACAAAAAAAAATTAGATACATTTGAGACGTGTCAAGCGGCAACATCAGTTAACTCACTTGCCCCAAACATAGATCCTGGCGGCTGGAGCGCAGCGTTGAGGCCAAGCATCAGGCGTAGGTAGAGGCCAGCGACTGCAAGGCATGCTGGAGGCCCGCGAAGAAGAGCGCGCCATGACTCTTGGCGGCATGAATGAAGACCGCACGGGTGCTTGCTGAGGGAGTCCTGGTTTAAGGGGTCCTCGGGAGGCCGACCTATTTCTTATGGGCCGGACTATATGGGCCGTTTGCCGAGCATTGGATTGATCGAAGACCCTGTCTCCAGGGAGGAAGCTTCGGGAATCGTGGCATATCCTCCACGTTTGGAGTAGTGAATAGGCATGTTTATCCCTTCGACGTGTAACCGACCATGTGTAAACCCTAGGTACCCTCGGCGTCTATATAAGTCGGAGGGTTTTAGGTTGTAGGACAAGAAAACTCATCTAGGGTTTTAGCTATTCGATCTCGAGGTAGATCAACTCTGTAACCCTTATACCATCAATATAATCAAGCAGGACGTAGGGTATTACCTCCATAGGAGGGCCCGAACCTAGGTAAACATCGTCTCCCTCGTCTCCTGTTACCATCGATTCTAGTCTCACAGCTCGGGACCCCCTACCCGAGATCCGCCGGTTTTGACACCGACATTGGTGCTTTCATTGAGAGTTCCGCTTTGATCGCCAAAGGAATCGATGGCTCGCCTCGTCATCAACGAAGAGGTCCGCAATACGGACACTTTCGTCCCCGGACAGATCTTCGCTTTCGGCAGCATTGTGCTGCATGCCGACCCGACCGGCCATCTAGGCCATGTCGGAAGTTTCGCCCCTAATCAAGAGGTCAGATTCGGGAACCTAGAGTTCTACGTAGACTCTGGGGGCGACCTGTCACTAACCGGGATCGCGGTCTCGCCTGCCACGCCCGAAGACTCTGAGGCTTTAACCTCAGATCCATCTTTCGGTCCCGCCCACGGGATCTACCCCGGCGAGGACCCGACTTTCGGTCCGGACCCGGTCATAGTGCTAGACGTCCGGACACCTGTTCTTGCCAGACACTCCCCCCGCGCGGACGCATCGGAGGTTAACTCCGGAAGTTCTGAGCAGGCCGACCCGATCGAGCTCTCAATACTCAACGAGGCCCTAGATCGGATCTCGTCGATGAAGATTACCGACGACCCAACCCCGATCTGTGCTCAGATCGGGCTCAAGGCGGGTCAGGACGAATTTTTCGTCCCACCCACCACCCACTTGGTAGCCACTGTCGAGGATTTAACCAACATGTTGGACTATGCCTCTGAGGAGGCAGAATACATGGATGAGGAGGATCGCACCCTCACCCCCGTTAACATCGGGCGGTGGACTGCCACCTCCACATACGACGTCTACATGGTGGACACTCCAAAAAACGATGGCGACAAATCTGGTGAAGCGCCGTCAAGACGCCAAAAGCCACATAAACGGTCAAAAGGAAAAAAGGGAAGAAAAGCTATCGATGGCACCAGGGACGGAGACACCCCGGAAGACTTCGGCGATCCCGAAACCCCCGAACACCCGTTAGAGGGTCAGGAGAGGCCGGAAGACCGGCGCAACCCCAACGATCTAAATGATTCCGAGGACGACAATTACCTCCCCCCTGTCGAGGAGGAGGACATCCCGGAAGCCGATGACTTCGCCATCCCCGATAATCTTGAAGATCAGGAACTGTTCAGGCAACAGCTTATAGCCACGGCCCGCAGCCTGAAAGCAAAAGAACGGCAGCTTAAAGCCGAACAAGACAACCTCAACGATCGATGGACGAGAGTCCTCTCAGCTGAGGAAGGATACGGTACCGGTCTATCGGATCAACCTAAGAGCTATCCACGCAAAAGGCTACTGCCACAATTCAATGACGAGCTCACTGATACGCCGTCTCCCAAACATACCCCATACGACAAGCCAGACCGCCCTCCTCGAGGACGAGACAGGACGGCTGATGACACCGGCTATAGGCCGACGATACCCCGTAGACGGGGAAAGGAGCCACTAGAGCCCGATGACAGATTCGACCTGCGACACGACCTGGACTACAGAGCAGGTCGTATGCGATCCATCTATGGATCCAGAGGATACTCACCCGATAGACGGGAAGGGCAACAATAAAGGTCGGGAACTAAACCGGGCTAGGACAGACGCCGATCACCGGCGCGACATAGCTCGGGTCAGAGGCGCTGCCCACCCACTGTGCTTCACGGACGAGGTGATGCAGCATCAGTTCCCGGAAGGGTTTAAACCCGTAAACATAGAACAATACGATGGGACAACTGACCCAACCGTATGGATCGAGGATTTCCTCCTCCACATCCACATGGCGCGAGGAGATGACCTCCACGCCATCAAGTACCTACCCCTGAAGCTTAAGGGGCCAGCTCGGCACTGGTTAAATAGCCTCCCCGAAAAGTCCATTGGGTGCTGGGAGGATCTAGAAGATGCATTCCGATCTAACTTCCAGGGCACTTATGTTCGGCCGCCGGACTCTTCCGACCTAAGCAACGTCGTCCAGAAGCCAGGAGAATTTGCGCGGCTATTCTGGAATCCGTTCTTGACCAAGAAAAACCAGATCGTTGACTGCCCGGACGCCGAAGCAATAGCCTCTTTCAAGCACAATATTCGGGGTGAGTGGCTGGCTCGTCAGCTCGGCCAGGATAAACCAAGGACAATGTCTGCCCTTACATCACTCATGACTCGCTTTTGCGCGGGCGAGGATAATTGGCTAGCAAGACGTAGCCACAACCCCGAAGACCCCGAAACCTCCGAAGTTCGGGATGGAAACGGGAAACCAAAGCACAACAAGAATAAGCGTCGGCATAACAATAGTGATGCCGATGACACGACCGTTAACGCCGGCTTCCGCAACTCCCGGCCTGGGCAGCGGAAGAAGCCTCCTAAAGGCAATCGCGACGGACCCACCCCGCTGGACAAGATCATGGAGAGTCCTTGCCAGATCCATGTCACTCAAGAGAAGCCCGCCAACCACACCAACCGTAACTGTTGGGTATTCAAACAGGCCGGCAAGCTCGCATCCGAGGACCAAGGCAAGAGCCGACGCAGCGAGGACAATGATGAGCCCCGCGGTCCGATCGGTGGCGGACAAAAGAAATTCCCTCCAGAGGTAAAAACAGTAAATATGATATACGCCACTCATATACCCAAAAAGGAGAGGAAGCGCGCCCTTCGAGAGGTCTACGCCGTAGAGCCTGTAGCCCCGAAGTATAACCCATGGTCGGCATACCCGATCACCTTCGATCGACGTGATCACACGACCAGTATCCGTCATGGGGGTTCGGCCGCCCTCGTCCTAGACCCCATCATAGACGGGTATCACCTCACTAAAGTCCTAATGGACGGAGGAAGTAGCCTCAATCTGATTTACTCAGACACGGTGAAAAAGATGGGCATAGATCCGTCAAGGATCAAACCCAGCAACACTACCTTTAAAGGAGTGATCCCAGGCGTCGAAGCCCGGTGCATGGCCTCTGTAAGCCTGGAAGTAGTGTTCGGCTCGCCCGATAACTTTCGAAGCGAGGACTTGATCTTCGACATCGTACCTTTCCGCAGCGGCTATCACGCCCTGCTCGGCCGTACAGCGTTTGCTCGCTTTAATGCCGTCCCACACTACGCATACCTCAAGCTCAAAATGCCCGGCCCCAAGGGGGTAATTACTGTCAATGGCAACAAAGAGCACTCCCTCCGAACTGAGGAACATGCGTTGGCCCTAGCGGCCGAATTCCATTACACTGATGATCGGCAAACGCCGACATCTGCCGTAAAAGCACGTAAGGCTGGGAAGCGAGCTCGGTTTCAACCTGAAGTACTGGAACCTTCTTCTCCCCATAAATAGGGACTCGCCCCCCATCGCACAGCCCTAGAACCAGCAAAGTACGTGCCGAGGAGGCACAACTTCGCGCTCAAAATTCCATGCGCAGCGGTGGGGAAAAACTATCAAAGGGTAAGTGTTCGGCTTGACCGAACTATCACCATCTAAACGTCCTCGGACACACTACAGGTACCATAAAGTACCTGCTAAGGCGTAAAGCTCATTCACACTTCGGCGACTTCTCAAGATTTTTCTCCAAAAGTCCGCTCGCCGAACAGCAAAACCCGTAGCGGTATACAACTCCTTAGGAGACGCAGGAGCGGACAAACGACATGGCACATCGAGGACGTCAGATCACCCATCGAAGACCCCTGACACAACCCCTCCTGCAAGGTTTATATTTCATTTTTAAATACCTGTAAACAGTTGCATTGGCAATTTGAATAATAAGAGTTGTTGAGTAAAATACAGATATATCATCCATGATCGCTTCGCTGTCTTTTTTGGCACACTCTCTATTTTCCCCCTCTTCTTGCGAACAAGTTTGGTATACTTTACGATGCAACCGGCTAATAGACCGGGGGCTCGAACTTAAAAAATCGCCCTAGGCACAACTGATTTTGCGTTCGGCGTCTTGGAATTCCGCTTTATATGCATTGGTTCCGAACTATGTCTTGGGTCAATAGTTGGGTTGCCCGGCTCCTGTGCTTGCCCCTTTATGTTCCGCTCGTTCAGCTAAAAGGACAAAGGGAGAACCACTGCGATTGTGCTTCTGGCTAGCCTGGTCAAGCACCTCAGCGGAGAAAGCCGAAAACTGACTGTCATAGTATGCGAGAACCGGTCTGCGAATCCGAGCTTAAATAAACCTCGTTAGAGGTTATTCCGTGTCATGCGATGGGTTTGGTATTCGTACAAACCATGTGATATCGGCTTTGGCCGCGGTTCATCCGAACATCACAAACCCCTGGGGGATAGTCATCAGCCCCCCGCACTCCTTTCTCGCGCCCCTACGGCTAAGTGAAAGCAATAAAGCATTATGGTCCGATTGCCTTGTCCGCCCCACACTACCGCCTTTGGGTACCGATAGCTCGGCTAAGGGTCACAGTGCGTTGGCAGAGACACCCCGCGTAGTATCTACATGGGGGCTGAAGCCGACGACTCGCAACTTTCAGTTTCAATGGCCACACAGGAGTTATAAAGGATGCAAAACACGAAAGACATGATAAACCATGCATCTTAAATATAAACGCGCCAAAAGGTCTTCGGACATATTACAACGCATTTACTCATAAACGTTTTCTCTCGAACATTGAGCCTCTATTGCCCGAGCACCCTCCATAACTACGGAGAAGTATCGCTCAGGGCACCTATGCTCCTTTCCAGGGGGCGGCGGAGCAGTGGCTATCTTCGTCGGATCAAGACCCGGCCAGTGCACCTTGGCCCTTGCGAAGGCCATCCAAGCTCCCTCGATACAGGAGGACCGCCTTAGTGCGTCGATCCGAGGCGAGGCGTTGCTCAGCTTCTGCACCAGGCCGAAGTAGCTACTCGGCAACGGCTCGTCGGGCCATAGCCGGATGCAGAGATCCTTTATTGCCGGCTCCGTCATCCGGTGTAGCTCCATCAGCTGCTTCAGCCGCTCAACGAGGAGAGGAGAGCACTCGGAGGCTTCAAATTGCGCCCAAAACAGCCGAGCTTCATCTCCCTCTCCCCGCGAAGCATAGAACTGGTTCGCGTCCACTGTGCTCTTCTGGAGGTCCGAGCAGGCGCCTGAGGAACGCCACACTTGGGTAAGCAATGCGAACTTGCTATCCCCGAAGACACACTACAGTAAATACGGCTTACCATCCGTGATAGCCTTGACCTGGCTGACTTGCTCTTCAAAGAACCGCCTCTCCACCCGCTCCTTCTAGAGATCGGATTTCAGAGTGGATAGTTCGGCTGCCTGCTCCTTGCCTTTCTGCTTGAGGTCCTCGCACTTTTGACCGGCGTCTTTGAGCTCCTGCTGGATTTCCTCCACCCGAGCCTCATGTTTGGCACCGGTGGCTTTTAAATCGGAAAGCGCGGCAGCCGCTCGTTCGACCGCCGCCTTCTCGCTCGCGGCCTCCTATTTCGCCTTCTGAAGCTCGGCCTTGAGCTTCTCAATTTCCTTCGCCGAGGCTGCGTAAGCATCAAACATATAAAAATACTGCGTCGACTGTACGGTGATGAAGAATTCGGATATTATAATCCGGCTTACCTTGCGCCTCGTCGAATCTCTTATTCAGAGCGTCGAGCTCATCTTCGGAGCTCTTGAGCTTCCGATTTAGCTCGGCGGCATTAACAGCCGACGCCGATGACGAAGCCTACACATAACAAACCACTATCAGGTTACATGGATTCAAACCTCCGAACTATCATAAACATGATAACAAGTTCGGTCCTCTTAAGGGCTATTGGAACATTCCGAACAAATATTGTCTCATGCATTGTCTGGTTAATGGTCTATGATTGACTCCCGGGTGAGTTTTTCCAAACTCACCTAGGGCTCGGGGGCTGCTATATATATATAACGATAGCACAAAAAATAGTAAATTAACAAAACATTACGTGGCTTACCTGTAAGCCCATCAGGAGACCCTTGAAGGCCTCCTTCAGTCCGCTATCAACGGACTGAATGCTTTGTAAAACCGCACCCATAAGGGTGCGATGCTCCTCGGAGATGGAGGCGCTTGACAGAGCCTCCCCCATAGCCGGCCACCCATTGGTCGGTGGCGCCGGTGGAGATCGGTTAACCCGATCTCCAACCGGGGATTGAACCGGTGCCTCCGGAGGCATGGTGCGCTCCAGAGACGACCTCGAAAGGGACTGGACATCCCCTCGTCCGGTCTCCTCAGTATCCGGGAGGGGCTTTTCCCCCCGGTCTTCGGCGGCCGAGGCGGTAGCCTCGACCATGACGTCGTCGCCCCCACCGCTGGTATCCGGCTCCAAAGGAGCCTGTTGGGATGACACCTCCACGGCATCCTTTGTGGCGCCCGGAGGAGAGGGGTGCGACGCGGTCCCGCTCTCCGCTAGCTCGGCGGGCGGGGTCTCCCCGTCCGAGACTTGATCGGTGGGGAGAACACGTGGTGGGCTGCAAGTCAATAGGCGCTCACATGTCAATAACATTCAAACTTAGCACTAATAGCTCAGGAAGTCTTCGGATCTTTACCTTCGAGCTGGGAGCTTGACCCTGAGGTTCCTTCCTGGAACCTTCTCGAAGTCCTTGGACTCGGTATCCGAGCCTGAACTGTCGTCGGACAGAATTAACTGTATCCGACGCACTTTCTTCAGGGCGGGAGGAGGCACATCCTCTGTGGCGTCTGATGACGCCGCCCTCTTTCTTGCGAGGGGGGAATCGCCTTCCCCCTCGCCCTCATGCTCCTCCTCTTGATTCGAGGAGGCATGGGTTTCCTCGAACACAGCCTCCGGCTGGTCCCTGATGCGCAGGCCTTTTCGGCCTAGTTTCTTCTCCTTCTTCTCTGGCGCCTTGTAAGGCGCCACGACAAGCATCTCCGACAGCAGCTGGGACCTAGGGTCTTCGGGCTGTGGAGCCGGGCATTTGATGCCCGTGGCCTTGCTCAACCATTCCTGCGGTAGTGATCAGAAAGTGCTTAGATTTTCTTCAGGAAAACGAAGCCGATCAAGCGAAACTATGTTATACCTGGGAAGGGGGTTTATCGGTGCACAGGCCCCGGTCCTCCTTCTCGGCTGGCCAGTTCTCCTGCGCCTTGAACAGCGCCTTCCACCGCTTCTCCCGAGTGGTGCGGAAGAGCCGACGAATTGTAGGCTCATCGTCAAGCCGATAAGTCCACATAGGAGAGTACCGGCGCTGGCAGGGGAGGATGCGCCGCCGAAGCATAATCTGGACCACGTTGGCCAGCTCGATTTTGTCCTTGATCATGGAGGCGATGCACCTCTGCAAGTCGTCCACCTCTGTATCCGACCCCCAGTCGAGGCCCTTTCGGACCCATGAGGTCAATCTGGTCGGGGGACCGGATCTGAATTCGGCAGGAATAGTTCCGCCCTCCTCCCTTGGCTCGGTGATGTAAAACCACTCTTTTTGCCAAGTCTTGATGGTGTTGATGGAGGTGCCGGATGGCCATCCTACGCGGGGAAGCTTGCTGATGACCGCCCCGCCGCAGTCTGCGTGTTCGCCTGCGACACACTTCGGCTTGATATTGAATATCTTGAGCCATAGTTCGAAGTGTGGTTCGACCCTCAAGAAGGCCTCGCAGACGATGATAAAGGCCGATATGTGCATGAAGGAATTCAGCGGGAGGTCGTGGAAGTCGAGTCCGTAGAAGAACATGAGGCCCCTAACGAAGGGATGGAGCGGGAAGCTCAGTCCTCGGATGAAGTGAGGAATGAAAACCACCCTCTCGCCTGGTTTGGGGGTGGGGATCACCTGGCCCTCCTCCGGGGCGCGGTGGAAGATGTTGGCGGGGAGGTAGCCGGCGTCCTTGAGGTCCCGGATGTCCTGGTCTGTGACCGTGGAAGCCTCCCACTTGCCGTTGGAGCCTGAGCCGGCCATGGCTGAGCTCGGAGGAGGAAGGGTGGAAAACCTAGATCTGAGCTCTGGAGGCTCAGGAGATTGGGGAAGCAGGGATGCGAATGGGAAGCGCGGTTAAGCCTTGGGGTTTTCTTTCCCTTTTATTGGGCTTGTCGCCGGTTAGCCTCCTTTCACTGCGCCGTGAATCCCTCCGCTTCCCAAGACGTGTGTGCCGTTATACACGCATGATTAAACATATCCCGTGTGAAATGGAGCACGATCTGTGCATTGATGGATCGTGCTGATGAAAACGGCCTCGAACCGCGAATCGAGTTTTTACGACTGGTTCAGCGGTCGTGGTGGGCCGTGACCTTTCATCTGAAAGGTTGTCAGGGAGCACTATTTACTCCTTGACGTTTGGCCTTCAGGGCTGAGTTATTCATGGTGTTCGGATGATCCATGATCGGGAAAACTACACGTCGTCGGAGGCCGAACTAAACTCGTCCGATCACTATTTGGAGAAAGGAACTCGCCTCGCAAGCCGAAGACTCTGATCATATGAAGCAGCTGGAGCTAGGACCCTTGGCGTTGGAGGCTAGTTCGGGGGCTACTGAGGGAGTCCTGGTTTAAGGGGTCCTCGGGAGGCCGACCTATTTCTTATGGGCCGGACTATATGGGCCGTTTGCCGAGCATTGGATTGATCGAAGACCCTGTCTCCAGGGAGGAAGCTTCGGGAATCGTGGCGTATCCTCCACGTTTGGAGTAGTGAATAGGCATGTTTATCCCTTCGACGTGTAACCGACCATGTGTAAACCCTAGGTACCCTCGGCGTCTATATAAGCCGGAGGGTTTTAGGTTGTAGGACAAGAAAACTCATCTAGGGTTTTAGCTATTCGATCTCGAGGTAGATCAACTCTGTAACCCTTATACCATCAATATAATCAAGCAAGACGTAGGGTATTACCTCCATAGGAGGGCCCGAACCTGGGTAAACATCGTCTCCCTCGTCTCCTGTTACCATCGATTCTAGTCTCACAGCTCGGGACCCCCTACCCGAGATCCGCCGGTTTTGACACCGACACTTGCGTCGGCCACGTCCAGGTGTCTAATCATTATGTCTGAGAGGCCTCCTAAACTAGTTTGGTAAATTCAGCATCACAACTCAAATATATCATACCCCATTGATTTTTGTTTGATTTGACTAATTTTTTCTGGAAAATCCCATGGTTAATGCATCGGATATGGGCAAAGGAGAGCTATAAGGGGTTTGGTCTGAATCTCTTCATGTTGTAGTATGTTATCTCTGTAATAGTTTTTGTTAGAGTATATATTATGGTAGGCTAGGATTTGATAACATTGATTGTATTCTTTCCTATATGATTACTACCTTATCTCTTGGAGAGGTTTCTTGCCCTCAAGTCTTGTACTCTATATATACTTGCTCTCGAGGCTCAATAACATATCCACCGCATTACGCCAATTCTCTCCCCTCTAATCCTCTTACAGTTGCTATAGGGACAAATCAAACATGGACAAGCTAATTCACTTTGAACTTTATAGATGGCTTTCAGATGTTGTATATGTAGATGTGCGAACAAGATAGAATGGATGTGACTTCGATAGTTATCGTGGTTTTGTCACGGCAGATGTTCTCTTGGGAGAACTTAAGTGTGAGGCCATCGCCGCTAGGTGGCGACTCAAAGGGGTTAAACGGGAATTTGAGACGGGTTTACCCAGGTTCGGCCCCTCCAATGGTGGTAACAGCCTACGTCCTGCTTTGTGTCTATATTGCTGATGATCTCGATTACAAGGGTGCGGAATCGCTAACCTAGCTTTCGAGGGTGTCTAACTTAAGTCTTTCGGTATTAGGGGCTTGCCTTTATATACAGGTCAAGACCCTAGGTCTTACAAGAGTCCGAGCCGTGTCATGACTCGTGACCTACCATGCTTCTAACTCGCCTTGCATCTCAAGCAAGGAAACTTCTAGCGTCTTCTGTCTCTTGGGCCTTGAGTCGCCGTCCTCATGTGCTAGGCCGCCACACGGCTTACTTGGTAAGCCGCCTTGCTTGTCTTGTCTTTAACCTTACGGCCCACTTTGAGTTTGACACATGAGCCGCCAATATGTTGACTCGGCCTAATAGGGCGGGTTATACCGCGGGGTTATATCCCCGACATTAGGCCCCAGATTGATTTGAACTTGTTCATGTAAATCTTCACTATTTATCTTGGCGGCTTATCTTCGTCATTGTCCATTGTCTTCTCCGGGTCACAAAACACGGCTTTGTAATTTCCTTATCTTCCTGTGGATAACATCACTCGCCAGTAAATCTGTAATTTACTGATGACGTCACTCGCCAAAAATCCAGGGATTAAATGATGACATCACAATGGAACTTTGTGCATATCTGTTGGACCCGAAAATCGAGGCGCCATTTATCCCGAAAATCGAGGCGTCTCTTGCTCCAAATTTTTTACCGTGTCTCCTCTTTTCCCGCGACAGCCTTTATTTCCCTGCCTTATAAGTTACCGTAGAAGATCCTTAGATTCACTTTTCACCTCGCCTTTTCACTTCTTCTTCTTCCTCGAGCTTGAGCTTCACAACGCCGCCACTGTAGTCTACTCATCGCCGGTCGTCCTTTCCTAGGACTGCAGCACCTCTCCAGCTCCGTCAGGACCCGACAGGCCACCTTGGCCGTCTTCCGTAGCCGTCAGGTAAGTCATTCGCTTCCTCCAACATCTGCTTGAGCCCACCGTAGTTCGTCAGAGTTCGTCGGAGTTCATAGTTCCTCCATTATTACTGCTAGCTTAGGCATAGTTTTAATGAGCTTCCTCCATAAAAACATAGCGGCTTGATCCATGGCACCATTTAATACTTGACGAATAGATCTCTGTCTAGAAATCATGATCTAGGTCACCACTATTCCGGTACTCCATGGCTAGGTTTAGAAATTATTTCTCTTTTTTAACCTTTTGTAGATCTATAACCACAATTTCTCTAGTAGAAACTAGTTTGTTTTTGGACTTAGCAGAAAATCAAAGATCCCTGATCACCATAAGTCGCCCTTACATTTGCCGGCCCATTTGTGTAGCTGTAATTCGCCATGTGATTAACTGTTGTATTAAAATGCCGGCTCCTCATAAGGCGGCTTATCCATTGTAAATAATTAGGCCGTCTTATTTCTAACCATATGCTTAAGCCGCCCCTTTTACTTTATTCAGGCGACTCATTAGGTCGAAATCCACCACCTGCAATTGGGTGCCTTCCCAAGTTTCTGAATCTATACTTAAAGATTACCAAGATCAAGGTATTCTACCATCTAAGGAAGTAATCGGCTGGCGGGTTGCTCTAGGAGAAGAAATTCCAAACCCTGGTGAGAGAGAAGTAGTAGTGTTCTTGGACCATCTTCTCAGAGGCTTCTCTCCCCCCGGGTCAAAATTCTTTCGAGACGTTTTACACTTTTTCCATCTTCATCCTCAAGATCTTGGTCCCAACTCTATATCCAATCTTTGTCAGTTCCAAGTGCTCTGTGAGGTGTATCTGCAGATGGAGCCCTCTGTTTCACTCTTTAGGGAGTTTTTCTATTTGAATCGCCAAACTGAATGCGCTGATGGCCCCAGCCTAGAACTTGGCGGGGTCTCAATCCAGAGGCGAAGAGACGTTATCTTTCCTGCTGCCATTCTGCCAAGGCTCCCTAAAGGATGGAATAAAACTTGGTTCTATTGCCAGAACACGACTCCAGCTGATGAGAACCCTTTGCCGGGTTACAGACCAAGTCGTCTTCCCATGGATCTCGAACCTCCTGGCTGGGCTCCTCAAGAAGAATGTTCTCAACATGCTCCTATATATCCAAGGTTGAGGGCCTTAGTAGCCAACGGATTAACTGGAGTTGATTTGACCCGGTGCTGGGTATCTTGGTGTATTTTGCCGCTAAGCCGTCGTGACAGTCTAATGTGCACTTACTCTGATGACTTAGATGATGTCCAAAGATATAACAGTATAACTTTGGATGCTGATGAAATAAACCGGATCGTGAAGAAGTTATTGGGTGAAAGTCAAGCTGCTTGCAGCAAAGACGGATTGAAGCCCTTTTATGCTCTTAACCCTCCTCCTCCAGTAAGAATCTTTGACATCTCTTTATCCGACTTGTATAACTATCTTTTAAATTCCAAATCCTTACATGTTAGTTCTGATTGTCAACTTTTCAGGCTAAGTCTTCAGTTTGGGCCAAGAAGCGAGCAAAAACTCTAGCTTCCAAACCTAAGGCCACTTCTCGTGCAAAGAAAAATAAGGCGGTTGTAGAAGAGCCGTCACTTATGGGTGAATCACCAGCAACTGATATTCAATCAGAGGTAGAATTAGATCTCCCTTATCCATATTTAATTGAACTTGCCGACACGCTTTTTTCTTAGGGCGATGTCGAGACAAGCCGGGCTGACGATATTGAGGTAATTTCTATATCTTCCGGCTCAGAATATTTACCCTCAAGGAAAACAAGGCGGGTCATTCGGAAAGTACATTTTTCTCACCCAGATGCTCATTTGGATCTTGACTTTATTTTGAAGAAAACTCAGCATGAAGTAAGGTGCCACACTCGGAGTAATTCCGGTGGCCTTGTGGCGGCTTGCCTAAAAAATCAGTCGCCCGCAAGCGACAAAACGAGGTGCCTCATAGCCCAACCTTGTCTTACCCAAAAGCTAGCCTTATCCGGCAATGTATTAACCCTTCCGACTCAAATTATCAGGAATCGCCACCTTCGTCGGGCGACTCAACCGCCTCCAAGCTGCCACCCCGGGTTATCAACCAGGGGTAAGTTTCTTGTCTTTAGCCATATATTTGCTTTTCTAAATTTTAACCTTGAATATGCTTTATTCTGCTTGCTTATTTTGCAGGGCCCAAGCCAATGCTAAGAAGTGGAAAATTGGCGAGCCATCAGTAAATCCAGAGGTTGCTGACGAGGAAGATCTAGCTCTGGAGATTCCTGAAGCTCATGTCAAAAATCCTGAATGTCATCAGGATGATCAGGGTGAACCGTCTCATCATGTTGAAAACACTAACACCAAGACTGCCGATGCTGAGGCTGACCCGACAGATAAGCTTAAACCGCCCAGTCCTCCTGAAGCAGCTGAAGATGCCCCTCATGAGCAGGATGATGAGGACATTACTGTTACTGGGACGGGTTATTCAACTCCGAGGGTTTCCAACGTATTGACCAAGCATACTGCCAAGGAGGAAATGCCATTAAATGACAAAGGGAAAGCTAAACTTGAGCTTCCCAGTTATGAAGACCTCAACCCCGAAGAGTTACACGCTGGCTATCTTAACCGCCTCACTACCAGCCAGGAAATGGAAATCAACCTGGTTGGCATGATGACGAGAAAATATGAGATATGCCTGATATTGTTTTGCACTCTTATATACTGTTATGTAGCCCCCAAGGGCCGGCTCATCTTCACAAGATGACTCGGGTCTTTGACAATGTAAAGCACTCGAAGATTCATCCTGTAGCCCCCAAGGACCGGCTCATCTTTGTTAGATGAGTCGGGTCTTCTGAGTAATTTGAAGAAAATCGACCTGTGGCCCCAAGGGTCGGCTCATCTTCTTGAGATGAGTCGGGTCTTGTTAGTAATTTGAAGAAAATCAACCTGTAGCCCCCAAGGGCCAGCTCATCTTCTTGAGATGAGTCGGTTCTTCTTAGCAATTTGAAGAAAATCGACCTGTAGCCCTCAAGAGCCGGCTCATCTTCTTGAGATGAGTCGGGTCTTCTTCATATCTTTTCTTGGAAGAACTGGCATGCATTAGCCCGAAATGTCAAGTATATTGCTTGCAATCTGCTTGAGACTTGTTATAATTTTTCCGTGTTATGTCATGCTGCATCTTGCTACCGGCTTATGACCATTGAATATGATGACTCCTATTGTGCAGGAAGCTTTAAAGTCAGCCGAGTCAAATATGACCGGCTTGAAGAAAGATCTTGAAGTAGGGCAAAACGCCCGTGCGGCGGATGAGGAGAAGCTTCGACTTGCCTTGGAGGAATTGGAGAAAGCCAAGGCACAGTTTGAAAAATGGAATAAGTCCTTTGAAGTTGAAAAAGCCGCCTTGTTGAAGCGCGCAGAAAATGGTGAGGGCCAACTGAAGCCCATCACAGAAGAGCTTTCCGGGTTAAAGTGGCACATTGCCCACATGACCCAAGCTAGCTTTGGTAAGTACCTTTAGGAGTTCTTGCTAACCCGCGAAAATACTCATATATGCAGATAAACCGCCTGGCGACTTATGTGATTAATACTGCTTTGCAGGCCCTCGAACGTGTAACTTCCAAGATAACAGCTTGCTTATGCTTAAGGCTATGTATACATTGATTGAACAACTCTATGCTGGAAGCCATCTCGCAATCAAGGCCGTTATGGGGAACAAAGAGCCAGTGAAGCTCATCAAGGATGTGCTAAGGTTTCTCTCGACAATCCTAAAACAAGTTGAAGAGTTGAAAAGATCAGCCGCCCGAGCCGGTGCAACATCTTCTTTGAGCCGGGCTTTAGCTTACTTAGAGGAGCTTGATCCGACAGAAATGGCCAAAGGGTTTCCTGAGTTCAAGGATGATGGCTCGGCTTTCAGTGATGCTGACTATGTTAAGTGCGTCAAAACATCTCGAGTGTTGGCCACACAACTTGTCGCTGAAATGGAATTGATGAGTTATCAGGCGGCTTATGATGCTAACAACTCACGAGTTCGGCCGCCCTCCTTTGTGCCGGTGAATCTGACTCCTCAATATCGTAAGCACATTTTTGCCCCTGACGTTGACCCGTCCTCCATCCTGAATGAAGAAGATGTATTCCACTCTTTAACCCATTGCAACTGGGATGTGGACAACCTTCAGATCAAAGAACCAGAAGATCCAGTGGAGGATGACCCGGAGGCGGCTCAAGCAAGAGGTCGGCATGAGGTTAATCCGGACGGAACAGAAGGCGAATCACAGAAGTGATATGTAAAACAATTTAAGTAGCCCGGTGGTTCTAGCCCCCAAGTGTTGGGCAGAACATGAATATTTTGTGGCTCCTGAGATGAGTCTGTAATAGGAGTAGTTAAAAAACTTCTGAAAAGCTGTGTCATGCCTTCGCGCATGTTTGCATTTGTGAAGGTACTAAGAAACTTTGATCCTTTTGATCTGTTTCGACAATTGTTGATTGTGCTGCTCTTTTGCTTGTCTTTAAATATCTCAGCTGTGCTCGATGAGTCGTTTGATTGAAATAGAGAAGACAGGTAAAAAAATGAGCCGACAATGAAACTTGGCTTTCGAAGCTCAAGTCTTGATTGAATCTTTCTATAATAATATTGAAGAAGATAGTGATTGAACCGGTCATAATATGACTACGGTTGATAACCTGGACGCTCATTTATGAGCCGGTAATAAAAACAATGTTGTACCTACAAAATTTATGAGGTAGTAATCATAATTTTATGACAATATAAAGTACAGTTAATAAGCCGGCTCAGTGAGACTCGGCAAAAGAGACTGGCTTTTGAGGCTCAAGTCTTGCTTCAATGAAGCGGGTATGATAACCCATGGTTTATCCTAGCTTTCTGTAGGCCGTCTCTCACGTGACTCAAGCCGGTGTTTTAACCTTAATAAGTTCAGGGTCCAAAATGGATTGACTTGTCAAGAGTACATGGGGTCACCTGATCGGAGTCGCATCAAGCATACAGGCAGGTTTAACCATATATTGTGGCGTTTTTGCCTGGTCAAGAGGGTGAGAAAGCTAAACTCGATGAGTTGGAAGCCCCCAAGTGACCTATGTTTCAGAAAATAAAGACTCATGCTCAATATGTAGGCTGAAACGACAGAGACCCTGAGTTTCGGGGGTGCTGGCTTTATTATATTTGAAACATAAAGAAGTATGTACAAAATTTGTAGAGGGGGGGTTGCAAAAAGAAAAAGGAGCCAGTGGCTCTTAAGTATAATAAGGCCGCAGGTGAGCAATGTTCCAGGGCCGGGTTGTCTCTTCTTTAGAAGTGTATGATTCTGGCCTCAAGTTAATTAGGTAGTATGAACCGTTATTGAGGTTTTTGCTGATGACGAAAGGACCCTCCCAAGGTGGGGAAAGCTTATGCATCCTAGTTTGATCCTGAATCAAACGGAGCACTAAGTCGCCTTCTTGAAAAGTACGACTTCGGACTCTACGGCTGTGATAGCGACGTAGGTCTTGCTGATATATGGCGGATCTGGCTGCTGCTAAGTCACGTTCTTCTTCCAAGGCGTCCAAAGAATCTTGACGTGCTTGCTCATTATCTGCCTCAACGTAAGCAGTGACTCGAGGCGAGTCATGGCGAATATCGCTTGGTAAAACCGCCTCAGCTCCATATACCAGAAAGAAAGGTGTGTATCCAGTGGATCTGTTTGGAGTTGTTCTGATACTCCAAAGTACTGCAGGGAGCTCCTCAACCCAATAGCCTGGAGTACGTTGTAGTGGAACCATGAGCCGGGGTTTGATCCCTTTCAAAATCTCTTGATTAGCTCGCTCAGCTTGCCCATTGGACTGTGGATGTGCCACCGCTGCCAAGTCAAGCCGGATATGCTCACGCTGACAAAACTGTTCCATAGCTCCTTTGGATAGATTGGTACCATTGTCAGTAATAATGCTATGAGGGTAGCCAAAACGGAAGATCAACTTTTTCAAAAAAAATTCTGCTGTCTCCATATCACAATTGCTGACAGGCTCTGGTTCAACCCACTTGGTGAATTTATCAACCGCCACCAAGAGGTGGCTCTTCTTGTTAGAGGACGGCTTGAACGGGCCAACCATATCAAGCCCCCAGACCACAAACGACCAAGTGATCGGGATCATCCGCAATTCTTGAGCCAGCACATGAGCCTGTCGACCGAACTTTTGACACCGGTCGCACTTGCGTACAATGTCTTCTGCATCCGCGTGAGCCGTCAACCAGTAAAACCCGTGATGAAAAGCCTTGGCCACCAGGGACCGTGAGCCGGCGTGGTGTCCACAATCACCAACGTGGATTTCATTGAGAATCTCCTGGCCCTCCTCTGGGGAAACACAGCGCAGAAACACGCCAGTGCTGCTTCGCCGATGTAACTCGCCATGTATGATAGTCATTGATTTGGACCGCCTAACTATCTGTCGAGTGATGATTTCCTCAGCTGGGATCTCGTCTCGAGTCAGATAAGCCAAATATGGTATGGTCCAGTCAGGAATAGCATGGAGAGCCTCCACTAAGTGTGCCTCCGGGTCAGGAATAGCCAAGTCCTCCTCTGATGGCAACTTGACTGAAGGATTGTGAAGGTCGTCTAAAAAGACGTTAGGGGGAACCGGCTTCCATTGAGAGCCAAGTTGTGACAGGGCATCAGCCGCCTCATTGAGCCGGCGATCAATATGATCGGCTTGATAGCCTTGGAAATAACCCGCCACGTCAGAGACTGCCCGCCGGTAAGCCGCCATCAAGGGGTCCTTTGAATCCCTAGTCCCTGAAACTTGGTGAGCCACCAAATCTGAGTCGCCAAGACACCTGACCCAGCTAAGATTCATCTCTTTAGCAATTCTGAGTCCATGTAGGAGGGCCTCGTACTCAGCTGCATTGTTAGTGCAAGGGAACATGAGCCGTAAAACATAACAAAATTTGTCACCTCGTGGAGAAGACAAGATAACTCCAGCCCCCGAACCTTCCAATTGCCTAGACCCATCAAAGTGTATAGTCCAATACGTGTTATCTGTCCTATCCTCTGGAATTTGCATTTCTTTCCAATCATTAATGAAATCCACCAATGCTTGATATTTGATGGCGGTTCTTTCCAACAAATTACCGTTGGGCAATTGATAGAAAATCGAATAGTCATGACGATATCCAGTAATTTGTTGACCCACCGTGCGCTATACTCATGAGAGAAACCACTAGTGAACCCTATGGCCCCCGGGCCTACTTTTCCATCATATTGCTTTCCGATCTACATTTTTGCAATCTTTGTTTTCAGATCTACAAAACCAAAAACCCAAAAATATATTGCTGCATATTTACTCTTTTTATTTGTGTTCTTGAGAGATCTATCTCTCCTATCTATCACTACCTAATCTATCTTATTAACGTAGAGAGATTGACAACCTCTCTTTCGCGTCGGGTTGCAAGTATTTGTTGTTTGTGTGCAGGTGCTGTTTATTGGGTGTTGGTGATCCTCCTACTGGTTCGATAACCTTGGTTTCATAACCGAGGGAAATACTTACCGTCGCTCTGCAGCATCATCCCTTCCTCTTTGGGGAAATACCGACGCAGTCTCAAGCCACGTCAATTGCCCATTGCTCAATTGCTTGGGATTGCTCTAAAAACTAGTCTGATTGTTATGCTGCTGATTGCCTTGGCCGGAGCATTGCCCATTGCCGTTGTTCCCTGGATGCTGAAAACCAGTTCCCGAGCCGCCTTGGCCTGGAAAAACGGATCCCGTTAATCCGCAGGAAGAGCCGCCATGTGAGCCGCCTTGGCCAAGCTGATCCGGATGTCCCCCACCATTTCCTCCTTGGTGCTTCTGGAAAGCCTGGTTGCGGAACTCCTGCATGATATAACAGTTTTCCCATGAGTGCGTGGACGGCTTATCCGAGGTACTGTGTTTGCGACAAGGCGCCTTGAGATCCTCCTCATAGTTGCGCGGCTTATTCCTGTTGTAAGCCCCTCCTAGGCGGTTGTTGCGATGCTGGTTCTTGAACCGGTGTTGGTATTAGCGATGAACTCTGACCCGCCATCGTGCTGCTTTCGCTTACTGTTATTGCCTTTCCCCCTGGGTTCCCACTATTCTCATGGTTTTGCTGACCCTTGCCGCCGTCGCCTTTCTTGTTCATGCCAGTTTTGTCCTCGTCTGAGCCGGGATCTTTCATACTGTCTGACTCAGCGTACCTGGTAAGAACATCCATCAAGTCGCCCATATCCTGCACCTTCCGCTTAAGATGGCCAAGCTTTTGAACCAGTGGTTGAAAGTGGCAGTTTTTCTCCAAGATAAGGATGGCTTGAGCCACCGTGATGCTATCTGATGAGTGGATGATTTCGGCGACTCGGCGAGTCCAATGATGAGCCGACTCGTCGTTGCGCTGGACAGAATGCTGAAGATCCATGATCATCATTGGTCGCTTGCAAGTTCCGTGGAAGTCCTTGATAAATCGCTTCTTCAGCTCTGTCCAAGTGTTGATGGAATTGGGCGGCAAGTTCTTTAGCCATGTTCGAGCCGGTCCTTCCAGCATCATGGCCAGGTACTTTGCGCACACGGCATAACTGACATCAAGCATGTCCATGGCCAACTCGTAAATCTCGATCATGCCGCCGGCTCAAGGTCTATTGTGTAGTTTGGCACCTTACGGGGCACATTGAAGTCTTTGGGCATACGCTCTGCACGGAGAGCTGAGGATAAGCAAGGGATTCCAATCGTCCTACTGTTTACCCCGCCCCCTGTAGTCGCCAGCGGGGGATGAAACTGCTGAGTCGCCCGGGCAGCCGCCGCTTCTGCCTCTGCCTGCCGTGCAACTCTGGCCGCATCGACAACCGCCTGGGCGTCTAACGGCACATGCCGGATTGGGGAGGCCTGAGGCTGCTGCCTGCATCCACTGCTAGAAATAGCTGGAGATTCTACGTGGCGACTCTTGCTGTAGCTGGCATATGGGGTGGAGTGCATCCGATCACGGCTATAAGAGTATTGTGTTTGCTGTACCACCGTTGTTTTCAACATCTCTATGGTATTCCTAGCCTCGATCTTGACGGGGGTGTTCCCATGGATGGGAAGTGCCTCCAGATTGCGAGTCGCCGCCAGCACATTATCAACGGGGTTGGAGAAGTGACCTTGCGGCGCCTGGAACCGCGGTGGCGAAGGCTGAGCCGGCGATGGTTGAGCCGGACCCGTTTGCAGGGCCGTCTGACGGGGAGGATCCTCACGCACTCGTTCGGCCCCTGGCGTCTGATGCGGAGTGGGAAACAGACGGACTGGCATGAGATTCAACGCCAGGCGGCTCTGGTGTCTCCTCTGGTAAACTGCCTCAGAAGCGTTTTGACGAAGCCCTAACTACCAAGCCTCGGCCTTCAGGCGCTCCGACCCGTTATGGATACGAGCTTGTATTTCTGCCATCCAGGCGTTTTTGGCGTCAATTTCCCTCTGCACCTGAGTCATCTGCTCGCGGAGCTTCACTAACTCCGTGTTGCGTTCCTCTTGGTTTTCCGCAGTGACGGGTGTTTCTACCAGCTACGCCATCTTGGCCATTAGATTTATCATGGCTTGAGCCGGAGTTTTGACCGGTCCGCCAAAGCCTCCAGCCGCACCTGCTGACATATGGTCTTGAGCCGCCGTTGTTCCTGTCATGTAGACAATGATCTGATGAGGCGGCTCATGTGATTCCCTAGGTGCTTCTGCCTCCACAAGGCCCCCTAGTCTGCCATCGTAGAGAGGACAGATTGATTCGGTATCTCTCATGGAAGACTCGCCATCAGAGTTGACGGGGGTGTCCCTGCTTCCCGCCGGCTCATCCAAGAGGCTAACTCCTTGGGTGAAGCCGACGAAGACGCGACGCCGGCCGGCTTGGTGCCGGACGGGTTGGGCGCACCGAGCCAGCTCAACGAGGTTTGTACAGATGTCCAACTCGGGCACTGACGCGCCAATTTCGCCGATGAAGACATGGATCTTGCCGAAGGGGACCCGGTACCCGTACTCGATTGAGTCGGCCTCGGGGCCCCAGTTGTTGGGGAACGTTGCATGGGAAACAAAAAAATTCCTACGCTCACCAAGATCGTTCTAGGAGATGAACATCTACGAGAGGAGAGATTGCTTCTACATACCCTTGTAGATCGCTAAGCGGAAGCGTTAAGAAATGCGGTTGATGTAGTCGAACGTCTTTGCGATCCAATCATGATCCGTCCTGCGAACTCCCGATCAAGTGCAGAACGGACGGCACCTCCACGTTCAACACACGTACGGCTTAATGATGCCTTCACCTCCTCAATCTAGCGAGCAATGGTGAAGTAGCAGCTCGAGTCCTCCGGCAGCACAACGGCGTGGTGGCGGTTGTGGTGGAGCTGATCCGGCAGGGCTTCGCCAAGCACTGTCGAACCAATCTAGTGGAGAGGAGAGCTACGAGGGAGAGGAGGGGCAGCGCCATAGCACGTTGTGGTGCAGCTGCCCTCTCTCTCCCTCTCTATATATAGGGGGAAGGGAGGAGGGGGGCACCCTAGGGTTTCCCCTAGGGGCCGGCGGTAAAGGGGTGCGGCTAGGGCTTGGGGTGGCCCCCCCAAGGCGCCTTGCCTCCCAAGTAAAGGGGGCCGGCGGCCCTAGGGGGTGCGCCCCACCTCTAGGCCGACTCGGACTGGGGTTTGGGCGGCACCCCGGAACACCCCGGAACACTTCCGGACTCCAATACCATTCGTCCTATATATCAATCTTCACCTCCGGACCATTCTGGAGTTCCTCGTCACGTCCGGGATCTCATTCGGGACTCCGAACAACCTTCGGTCACCAACATAATAACTCGACTATACTTAGATCGTCACCAAACGTTAAGTGTGTAGACCCTATGGGTTCGAGAACTATGTAGACATGACCGAGACACCTCCACGGTCAATAACCAATAGCGGTACCTAGATGTCCATATTGGTTCCCACATATTCTACGAAGATCTTTATCGGTTGAACCTCGATGTCAAGGATTCAGTCAATCCTGTATGCAGTTCCCTTTGTTCATCGGTATTTTACTTGCCCGAGATTCGATCGTCGGTATCTCCATACCTAGTTCAATCTCATTACCGGCAAGTCTCTTTACTCATTCCGTAATACAAGATCCCATGGCAAACTTCTTAGTCACATTGCTTGCAAGTTCATTATGATGTTGTATTACCGAGTGGGCCCTGAGATACCTCTCCGTCATACGGAGTGACAAATCCCAGTCTTGATCCATGCCAACTCAACACACACCCTCGGAGATACCTGTAGAGCATCTTTATAGTCACCCAGTTACGTTGTGACGTATGATACACACAAGGTACTCCTCCGATGTCAGTGTGTTGCATGATCTCATGGTCATAGGAACAGATACTTGACATGCAGAAAACGATAGCAATAAACTTGATACGATCATATGCTACGTTCATAGTTTTTGGTCTTGTCCATCACATCATTCTCCTAATGATGTGATCCCGTTATCAAATGACAATTCATGTCTATGACCAGGAAACCATGGTCATCTTTGATCAACGAGCTAGTCCTGGTAGAGGATCACTAGGGACATGTTGTTTGTCTATGTGCCCACACATGTATTTGAGTTTCCAATAAATACAATTATAGCATGGATAACAAATGATTATCACGAATAAGGAAATATAATAATAACCACTTTATTATTGCATCTAGGGCATATTTCCAACAGTCTCCAACTTGCACTAGAGTCAATAATCTAGTATTACATGGTAATGAATCTAACACCCATAGAGTTCTGGAGTTGATCATGTTTTGCCCGTGGAAGAGGTTTAGTCAACAGATCTGCAACATTCAGATCCGTGTGCACTTTGCAAATATTTATGTCCTCCTCCTTGATCGCATCGCAGATGGAATTGAAGCGTCGCTTTATGTGTCTGGTCCTCTTGTGAAACCTTGGTTCCTTGGCCAGATTAATGGCACCAGTGTTGTCACAGAAGAGTCATTGGGTCCAGTGCACTGGGCACAACTCCAAAATCTGTCATGAACTGCTTCATCCAGACACCTTCCTTTGCCGCCTCCGAGGTAGCTATGTACTCCACTTCGCATGTAGAATCAGCTACCAGGCTTTGCTTGGAACTGCACCAGCTTACCGCTCCCCCATTTAGAATATATACGTATCCGGTTTGAGACTTAGAGTCATCCGCATCAGTGTCAAAGCTTGCATTGACGTAATCCTTTACGACGAGCTCTTGATCACCACCATAAACAAGAAACATTTCCTTAGTCCTTTTCAGGTACTTAAGGATATTCTTGACCGCCGTCCAGTGTTCCACTCCTGGATCACTTTGAAACCTTCCGGCCATACTTATGGCAAGGCTGACATCTGGTCTTGTGCACATCATTGCATACATGATAGAGCCTACGGCAGAAGCATAGGGGATGACACTCATCTTTTCTCTATCCTCTGCAGTCACTGGGCATTGAGTCTTACTCAACTTCACACCTTGCAATACAGGCAAGAATCCCTTCTTGGACTGATCCATTTTGAACTTCTTCAAAACTTTATCAAGGTATGTGCTCTGTGAAAATCCTGTTAAGCGTCTCGATCTATCTCTATAGATCTTGATGCCTAATATGAAAGCAGCTTCTCCTAGGTCCTTCATTGAAAAACTCTTGTTCAAATATTCCTTCACGCTCTCCAAAAGTTCTATATTGTTTCCAATCAGCAATATGTCATCCACATATAATATTAGAAATGCTATAGAGCTCCCACTCACTTTCTTGTAAATACAAGCTTCTCCGTAAACTTGTATAAACCCAAATGCTTTGATCACCTCATCAAAGCGAAGATTCCAACTCCGAGACGCTTGCACCAGCCCATAAATGGATCGCTGGAGTTTGCAAACTTTGTCAGCATTCTCTGGATCGACAAAACCTTCTGGTTGCATCATATACAACTCTTCCTTAAGGAAACCGTTAAGGAATGCTATTTTGACATCCATCTGCCAAATTTCATAATCGAAAAATGCAGCTATTGCTAACATGATTCTGACGGACTTAAGTATCGCTACGGGTGAGAAAGTATCATCGTAGTCAACTCCTTGAACTTGTGAAATACCCTTTGCCACAAGTCGAGCTTTATAGACGGTGATATTACCGTCCGCGTCCGTCTTCTTCTTAAAGATCCATTTATTCTAAATGGCCTTTCGCCCTTCAGGTAATACTTCCAAAGTCCATACTTTGTTTTCATACATGGATCCCATCTCAGATTTCATGGCCTCTAACCATTTGTCGGAATCTGGGCCCACCATCACTTCTCCATAGCTCGTAGGTTCATCGTTGTCCAACAACATGACCTCTCAGACAAGGTTACCGTACCATTCAGGAGCAGTATGTGTCCTTGTCGACCTACGAGGTTTGATAGTAACTTGATCCGAATCTTCATGATCACCATCATTAGCTTCCTCTTCAACCGATGTAGGCTCCACATAAACATCTTTCCGCGCTGCGCTACTCTCTGTTTGAAGTAAAGGCTCAACAACCTCATCAAGTTCTATCTTCCTCCCACTCAATTCTTTCGAGAGAAACTCTTTCTCGAGAAATGATCCGTTCTTAGCGACAAACACTTTGCCTTCGGATCTGAGATAGAAGGTATACCCAACCGTATCTTTTGGGTATCCTATGAAGACGCATTTGTCCGCTTTGGGTTCGAGCTTTTCTAGCTGAAGCCTTTTGACATAAGCATCGCATCCCCAAACTTTAAGAAATGACAACTTTGGTTTCTTGCCAAACCATAGTTCATACGGTGTCGTCTCAACGGATTTAGATGGTGCCCTATTTAAAGTGAATGTAGATGTCTCTAATGCATATCCCCAAAATGATAGTGGCAGATCGGCAAGAGACATCATAGAATGCACCATATCCAATAAGGTTCGATTACGACGTTCGGACACACCATTACGCTGTGGTGTTCCAGGCGGCGTCAACTGTGAAACAATTCCACATTGTCTTAAGTGATTGCCAGACTCATAACTCATATATTCTTCCCCTCGATCAGATCGTAGGAATTTAATCTTCTTGTTGCGATGATTCTCAACTTCACTCTGAAATTGCTTGAACTTTTCAAACGTTTCAGACTTGTGTTTCATTAAGTAAATATACCCATATCTACTTAAGTCATCGGTGAAGGTGAGAAAGTAACGATATCCACCGCGCGCCTCAATGCTCATCAGACCGCACACATTAATATGTATGATTTCCAACAAGTCACTTGCCCGTTCCATTGTTCCGGAGAACGGGGTCTTGGTCATCTTGCCCATGAGGCATGTTTCACATGTGTCTAGTGATTCAAAATCAAGTGACTCCAAAAGTCCATCAGCATGGAGTTTCTTCATGCGTTTTACACCAATATAACCTAAGTGGCAGTGCCACAAGAAAGTGGCACTATCATTATCAACTCTACATCTTTTGGCATCAATGTTATGAACATGTGTATCATCACTATCGAGATTCAATAAGAATAAACCCATCACAATGGGTGCATGACCATAAAAGATATTACCCATATAAATAGAACAACCATTATTCTCTGTTTTAAATGAGTAACCGTCTCGCATTAAACAAGATCCAGATATAATGTTCATGCTCAACGCAGGCACTAAATAACAATTATTCAGGTTCATCACTAATCCCGATGGTAATCAAAGAGCGAGCGTGCCGACGGCAATCACATCAACCTTGGAACCATTTCCCACGCGCATCGTCACTTCGTCCTTTGCCAGCCTCCGTCTATTCCATAGTTCCTGTTTTGAGTTGCAAATGTGAGCAACCGAACCGGTATCAAATACCAAGGTACTACAACGAGAGTTGGTAAGGTACACATCAATAACATGTATATCATATATACCTTGTTTGGCGTTGGCCGCCTTCTTGTCGGCCAGATACTTGGGGCAATTCCGCTTCTAGTGGCCAGTTCCCTTGCAATAGAAGCACTCAGTTTCCGGCTTGGGTCCAACCTTGGGTTTCTTCACGGGAGGGGCAACTGCTTTGCCACTCTTCTTGGATTTACCCTTCTTTCCCTTGCCATTCTTCTTGAAACTAGTGGTTTTATTGACCATCAACACTTGATGCTTCTTCTGGATGTCTGACTCAGCGACTTTCAGCATCACAAATAGCTCGGCGACTAATTTTTTCATCCCTTGCATGTTATAGTTCAGCACAAAGCTTTTGTAGCTAGGTGGTAGTGATTGAAGAACTCTGTCAGTGATCGCCTCTGGCGGGAGCACAACTCCCAACTCAGCCAGACGGTTGTAATACCCAGACATTCTGAGTATGTGCTCACCGACAGACCCGTTCTCCTCCATCTTCCAAGCATAGAACTTATCGAAGGTCTCATACCTCTCGATCCGGGCATTCTTCTCAAAAATAAACTTCAACTCCTGGAACATCTCATATGCTCCATGACGTTCAAAACGTCTTTAAAGTCCCGGTTCTAAGCCATACACCATAGCACACTAAACTATTGAGTAGTCATCAACACGCGTCTGCCAGGCGTTCATAACGTCCACACACAATGGAGCGGGTTGGACACCGATCGGTGCATCAAGGACATAAGCCTTTTGGGCAGTCGTGAGGATAATCCTCAGATTACGGGCCCAGTCTACAAAGTTACTTCCATCATCTTTCAGCTTGGCTTTCTCTAGGAACGCATTAAAATTCAGGGGAGCTACTGCGCGAGCCATTGATCTACAACATATATTTTCAAAGACATCTTAGACTATTGTTAAAGATAATGAGTTTAGTTAATCATATTACTTAAAACTCCCACTCAAATTGACATCCCTCCGGTCATCCGAGTGTTACATGATCCAAATTCACCTACCCAAGTCCGATCATCACGTGAGATGAGGTGGTTTCAATGGTGAACATCTCCATGTTGATCATATCTACTATATGACTCATGTTCGACATTTCGGTCTCTTGTGTTCCGAGGCCATGTCTGTACATGCTAGGCTCGTCAAGTTTAACCCGAGTGTTCCGCATGTGCAAAACTGGCTTGCACCTGTTGTATGTGAACGTAGAGTCTATCACACCCGATCATCATGTGGTGCTTCGAAACGACGAACTTTCACAAATGTGTACACTTGGGGAGAACACAATTTTATCTTGAAATCTTAGTGAGGGATCACCTTATAATGCTACCGTCGTCCTAAGAAAAATAAGATGCATAAAAAGGATTAACATCACATGCAAATCATAAGTGACATGATATGGCCATCAACTTGTGCTTTTGATCTCCATCTCCAAAGCACCGGCATGATCTCCATCGTCACCGGCATGACATCATGATCTCCATCATCATGATCTCCATCATCGTGTTGCCATCGGGGTTGTCACGCCAACCATGCTTCTACTACTATTGCTACCGTCCAGCGATAAAGTAAAGCATTGCGTAGCGCTTAAAGATTGACACGCAGGTCATAAAATAATTAAAGACAACCCTATGGCTCCTGCCAGTTGCCGTATGCATCGACATGCAAGTCGATATAAACTATTACAGAACATTATAATCTCATACATCAAATATATTTCATCATGTGTTTGGCCATATCATACCACAACATATCCTGCAAAAACAAGTTAGACGTCCTCTAATTTGTTGTTGCATGTTTTACGTGGCTGCTGTGGGTATCTAGCAAGAACGATTCTTACCTACGCAAAACCACAACAGTGATATACAAGTTGCTATTTAACCTTCTACAAGGACCACCTTCGTCGAATCCGATTCAACTAAGGTGGGAGAGACAGACACCCGCTAGCCATCTTATGCAACAAAGTCACATGTCAGTCGATGGAACCGGTTTCATGTACGTGGACATGCAAAGTTGGTCTGGGCCACTTCATCCCACAATACCGCTGAATCAAGAAAAGACCAAGGAAGGAAGCAATCTGAATATCAACGCCCACAAACTCCTTTGTGTTCTACTCATGATGTCATCTACGCAAAGACCTAGCTCATGATGCCACTGTTGGGGAATGTTGCATGGGAAACAAATTTTTTCCTACGCTCACCAAGATCGATCTAGGAGATGAACATCTACGAGAGGAGAGATTGCATCTACATACCCTTGTAGATCGCTAAGCGGAAGCATTAAGAAATGCGGTTGATGTAGTCGAACGTTTTCGCGATCCAATCATGATCCGTCCCGCGAACTCCTGATCAAGTGCCGAACGGACGGCACCTCCGCGTTCAACACACGTACGGCTTGATGACGCCTTCAGCTCCTCGATCCAGCGAGCAATGGTGAAGTAGTAGCTTGAGTCCTCCGGCAGCACAACGGCATGGTGGCGGTGGTGGTGGAGCTGATCTGGCAGGGCTTCGCCAAGCACTGCCGAACCAATCTAGTGGAGAGGAGAGCTACGAGGGAGGGGAGGGGCAGCGCCGTAGCACATTGTGGTGCGGCTGCCCTCTCTCTCCCTCTCTATATATAGGGGGAAGGGAGGACTGGGGCGCCCTAGGGTTTCCCCTAGGGGCCGGCGGCCAAGGGGTGCGGCTAGGGTTTGGGGTGCCCCCCCAAGGTGCCTTGCCTCCCAAGTAAAGGGGGCTGGCGGCCCTAGAGGGTGCACCCCACCTCTAGGCTAACTTGGGCTGGGGTTTGAGGGGGGGGGGGCACCCAGCCCCTAGTGGGCTGGCGCGCCCCCTCTCCTTGGTCCATGAGGCCCCCAACACTTGCCGGGCCCCCCCGAAACCCCTTTCGGTACTCCGTCGAATCCCCGGTACACCCCGAAACACTTTCGGACTCCAATAGCATTCGTCCTATATATCAATATTCACCTCCGGACCATTCCGGAGTTCCTCGTCACGTCCAGGATCTCATCTGGGACTCCGAACAACCTTCGGTCACCAACATAATAACTCGACTATACTTAGATTGTCACCAAACGTTAAGTGTGTAGACCCTACGGGTTCGAGAACTATGTAGACATGACCGAGACACCTCCACGGTCAATAACCAATAGCGGGACCTCGATGTCCATATTGGTTCCCACATATTCTATGAAGATCTTTATCGGTTGAACCTCGATGTCAAGAATTCAGCCAATCCCGTATGCAGTTCCCTTTGTTCATCGGTATGTTACTTGCCCGAGATTCGATCTTCGGTATCTCCATACCTAGTTCAATCTCGTTACCGGCAAGTCTCGTTACTCGTTCCGTAATACAAGATCTCGTGGCTAACTTCTTAGTCACATTGCTTGCAAGCTCATTATGATGTTGTATTATCGAGTGGGCCCTGAGATACCTCTCTGTCATACGGAGTGACAAATCCCAGTCTTGATCCATGCCAACTCAACAGACACCCTCGGAGATACGTGTAGAACATCTTTATAGTCACCCAGTTATGTTGCGACGTTTGATACACACAAGGTACTCCTTCAGTGTTAGTGAGTTGCATGATCTCATGGTCATAGGAACAGATACTTGACATGCAGAAAACGATAGCAATAAACTTGACACGATCATATGCTAGGTTCATAGTTTTGGGTCTTGTCCATCACATCATTCTCCTAATGATGTGATCCTGTTATCAAATGACAACTCATGTCTATGACCAGGAAACCATGGTCATCTTTGATCAACGAGCTAGTCCTGATAGAGGATCACTAGGGACATGTTGTTTGTCTATGTACCCACACATGTATTTGAGTTTCCAATAAATACAATTATAGCATGGATAACAAACGATTATCACGAATAAGGAAATATAATAATAACCACTTTATTATTGCATCTAGGGCATATTTCCAACACCAGTTTGCATTGTCAATGTAGAGCTTGCCGCGGCGGATTTTGGTCATCTGACCAACCGAGAATCTCCCGAACCCTGGAAGGGCTCCCTTTGAGAACTCAACTCCATCGGGCGAGAGCCCCACGGTGGGCGCCAACTGTCGTGGTTTTGTCACGACAGATGTTCTCTTGGGAGAACTTAAGTGTGAGGCCATCGCCGCTAGGTGGCGACTCAAAGGGGTTAAACGGGAACTGGAGACGGGTTTACCCAGGTTCGGCCCCTCCAATGGAGGTAACAGCCTACGTCCTGCTTTGTGTCTATATTGATTATGATCTCGATTACAAGGGTGCGGAGTCGCTAACCTAGCTTTCGAGGGTGTCTAACTTAAGTCTTTCAGTCCTAGGGGCTTGCCTTTATATACAGGTCAAGACCCTAGGTCCTACAAGAGTCCGAGCCGTATCATGATCCGTGACCTACCATGCTTCTAACTCGCCTTGCCTCTCAAGCAAGGAAATTTCCTGCGTCTTTTGTCTCTTGGGCCTCGAGTCACCGTCCTCATGTGCTGGGCCGCCACGCGGCTTACTTGGTAAGCCGCCTTGCTTGTCTTGTCTTTAAACTTACGACCCACTTTGAGTTTGATACATGAGCCGCCAATATGTTGACCCGGCCCAATAGGGCGGGTTATACCGCGGGGTTATATCCCCGACAACAGTGCCATTTAATCCCTGATGTACTGTGAATGGCTATTGGTAATCTTTTCTGGTATGTACTTTGGTTGACACTCCTTGGGTTATAAATTTTTATCTGGGTAATACACATTTCTACTCAGCTACTATTCATAGTATACCAAGGGTTTATTTCTTCGAATTATAACTAAATTTTTTGTTTGTCTATACAAATTGTTGAGCGGAAAATTATCTTAGTCTTCCACTATATTTTCTTTGTTTTGTGATTCTATTTATTACACTTAGGTTTAAATATTTTGCAAAGTGATGTGCATCATGTGCTACCAGAGAAATTATTTCTTTGTTATTCGATGAGTTCGCCAGTTGTTTTATTTGACACAACATGTCTTAGTTACAGTTGATCAATTAAATCCGTGTAACCATTTGATACGTCTTCTTTTTAATTTTAAGAACTATTGAAACCCTTCAGAGAAGATATGATACTAGAGGCAAACCGTTTCACAATATGAAATAAGTTTACTATTTTTAATTATTGGATTGGTAATTTACCATCCAAGAAAAACTGATTCTTTCACACGTTAAAACTATCAAACGTGCAATGGTCATTTGAGTTTGCATGTGTTAAATGCACTTATCTGCTCTCTAAATGAATGATAAAGAGAGCCAGTCGACTAACTACTGCACACTAGTAGAACGAACATATGTTCGCTATCCAAAAGACACTTGAATCATGCTTGTGCCATGATTTCCAACTCCAACTCATCTAAGCAACATAATGGAAGCAAGAAGCTAGGGGTGGCAGCAATCGAGCCACTGCTAAATTATATGGCGTATTTGGTTCGGTCTAAGTGATGCTCGGGTAATGTAAGTCAACCCTTTACTTTTGAGTTATTCTTTCGTATCTAAGGCGAAGTCATGTAGCAGACACATATGCAAAACTTGAGGTATTCGAGATCTCCTTTCCATGGATTATTTGTGATTTGTTATCACGAAAAAGGTTTCACAATGTTCACTTTTTGAATGGCTTAGTTGTACTTGGTGGTTCGTACTAATGGCATGCGTACAATGGGGTTCAGTGCAGCCAAGATACAATATAGATGTCAGTATATACGGATGTACTTGGTGGTCAATATTTTGTTTATATTGAAGTGAAATTTAACTTTACAACAATGATTGTTGCTCCTAAATAAGTAATTAAATGTTGAATCATTTCGTGTTTCTATTAATATTTCCTTGGTGATAACTACATTGGTATTTCAATTCATAGGATGACAAAAACCCAACAAAAAGGAGGGTAGGACATGAATACCAACACATTATACACCTTAGCACCTCAAGAAAAACAATCCTAATTAGTATGTCTTGCGCCTGGTATCAATATGTACGATTTCTGATGTGGTAAGGGAAATTCATAAATTAGATATGATATTTTCACAAGTCAGCATCCTATTCAGGGTTAGTTTATTTTCCCAATTCGCCAAAAAATGTGCTTATAGTTATAAGGAAAGAGATCGATCCTACTGAATTGATGGTTCTGAACAGCTTGGGAAAATGTTGCACGGAGACCGACAACAAGGTGCGTGTAACAGCCCAAGTGCAATCTTTTCAGATATTGTAACCATCCCATGTATCCAACTTTGTATGTCTTGCATCATGTGGTTTGAGTTAATGATTTGTGGTTTGAGTAATGAATTTGTGCTCCATGTCATTCACTTGTGCATCATGGCATCATGGCATCCATTCCATTTTGTGGCATCATGTTATGTTGAGGGTGATGTGGTTATGTGCTTTGCATAATGTGGTGTGCTCTTGTTGGTGCCTTCAAATTATTTTCTTTGTTCAATACCTCCATCTCTCTTTAATTCAAAATATTATGAAATGTTGTGATTTTGCCTTGCCCAAGTCCTACCTAGAAATGTTGCTAAGTTTTTTAATAATCTGCTTGGGTTTTTAAAATATATCTTAGCCATGTGCAACCTCCCTGCCTTTTGTCATTAACATTTATGCTTGGTTTTATAAATAAGGGGCATTTTATTTTCTCCCTCTTACAAATGCCCAAACCAATCCTAATAATTAGTGCATGTTTTTGTGAGGTCAAAACTATTTTTACTTCAACTTTAGCCCCTTCCCTTCCTCTGGTTCAAATTGTTTTGAAACAATGTTTTATAAAAAAAAAATAGAAAACCTTCCTTCTCGCTGAGGCCCACTTACTTGGGCCTTCCCCTCCACAGCAGCCCAGCAGCAGCCAGCGAGCCGAGCCAAGGCCTCAGCCCACCTAACCACCAAGCGAGAGGAACGTCGTTCTCCAGGAGCTCCACGTCGACGTGCTCGTCGATTTGACGGTCGAAGCTCGTCCTAGAGCCCTATAAATCATGTCATATCCCTAGCCCCGACACACCTCGCTCCATTCCTTCCCTCTCCCTACCTCGCCGCCGACGGTAAGTCCCCGCCAAGCGCACGCCGTCGTCGTGCCCGCCATGCTCCGGCCGAGGGTGAGCTCGTGCTCGGGGTAGCCCTCTGTGCGTGTCTCTGACCTCCCTGTCGCCGTGGATTGAAGCCCCGAAGACCCCTCCGTCTCCTGCATCGACACACGCGACGCCGCAGACCCTGGACCGGCCTCCTCGACCGCGTTTTCTTCTCTTCTTCCCGGACCCGAAGACCGTCAAGTTCAGAGCTTCCTTGAGTCGTCTCCATCGCCCCTCCGGCCATATCTTCATGTCTTAGGTGAGATAGGTACCATTATCCTTCTCTTTGTCCTTTTATTCACGTAGATTTCGTCCCGAGCACGACGTAGTGTCCATGCCAAGATCGTGTCCTCCGTGCTCTGGCCATAGTTGCAGTGTATGCGTACTATTTTTTTCATTTTGTTCATGCTTCCCGCGCGTCATGTCGTTGTCCCAAGCGTATATGCCGCTCTCACGCAAACCTCGCAGTGCAGCAGCCATGCACGTGCTATCTGCCGACCTAGCCTCGCCGAGCCTCGCTTGCCCGAGACGAGCTTGAGCTCGAGCTCGAGCAACCCCACACGCGCACTCCCACAGCAGCTCCGCATGCACGCGCGCATCCACACACCCTAGCAGGTTTCCGCACACCCGCTGCACCCCCACGTACGCAAGCAAGCGCTAGCACGCCGCTGCGCCTGCCTAGCCATGAGAGCCGTCCCTGTTCTTTTCTTCGTGTAGTTTCAGTTTTGCTTAAGTACTTGTTCAGGTTCAGTTAAGTCTCATCTTTCCTCGCAAACAGCAGTGCAGCGCGGTGGCTGGCACCCCTTGCTGCTAGCCGGGCGACTAGGGATCAAATCCCAGTGGGCGCAATATTTTCTCGTTTCAGCGATTTTGCTTCTTCACAGGATTAGCTTTTGCCATTATGTAATATAGTGTCGGATGCCATTTCTAGACATGAACACGTTTCAGCGATTTTGCTTCTTCACAGGATTAGCTTTTGCCATTATGTAATATAGTGTCGGATGCCATTTCTAGACACGAACACGGAGCAGGCCGAGCTGGTCAGCCCCGCGCACATAGCCCAGGAGGTTTTGTGTTCGATCCCAGCCTCCTCCTCTTTTGTGTTTTTCTTTTTTTTTTTTTCAATTTTCGTCATGCGAAATCTGGCATATCCTAGGTTTTATGTTGGGCACTAAATTGTGTGATTTGGTTGTGACATGATTTCTTACTGCAACATATGCTTATGATATATGATTTTGGTGTAGAAAAATCCAATGAATCCAGTCGTGGCATTATTTTTGTCATTTGAGCAAGTTTGTGTGATAGCTATTTTGTGCTAAGATGTCATCTTGTTATTTTTGTGTGATTTAATCCTTGCACACTTTGGTAAACTTGTCAACATGAAAATTGTCCCTTGATATGTGTACTAGCCCCTGGTAATTTTTCATGCCATGAAAAACCATGTTTGGATGTGTATTTCTTACTGTCAACATGCTTTGGTGATGATGCTGTTTAATAGGGCCAAATAAATTCTATGTCCGGTCTCTGTGTTATTTTGTTGCTATGTTTCTAGGTTAATTGCCATGAATCTGTAGTTCCTTTGTGGTTGGTCCAATGGAATGAATTGTTGAGCATGTTATTCTCTATTAGAATGTGCCAATAGTTTTCAAGTAGAGGTTTTGCATCCTAGTTAGTTTTTCTGTCAAACATGTCCACATTTTGCATCCTAGTTAGTTTTTCTATCAAACATGTCCACCTGATAAAACTGCCCAGCCTTACACCTTGATAATTTTCGTAAGCCTGGTTAACTGCTTAGTTTAATATGCCATGTTGGGAGGATGCTAGCCATGAATCTATACATATTTTGATGTTGCTGCAATGGAGTTATTTGAAGTGCATCTTGTCCTCTATCATGCTGTTAAATTCCATGCCATGAAATTCACTGTAGCATTAGTGTTTTTTTGCTGTCAATATGCCAACATGATAACTCTGATTGTCAAAAACTGATATTTTTCACTAAGTCATAAACTGTTATTTCAATATGCCTTCTTGTGAACTCATTTTCTGTGGATCCATGCTTTCATTCAAGTTGCTGCCATGAGATGAATTGTTGTGCATCTTGTTGCCTACATCCCCATGTCCTTGTTGTGCATTTTAGTGTGCTGTACCTTGTTGATTTGTGGGTTGCAATATGCCATGTTGCTGTTTTTGGACATATTGCTAGTATACTTGTTTTGTGCCTTGTGGGAGTTGTACCCACTTGTTTCCCATGATGTTTAGGTCTATTTCTACTAGAATTTCATTTCCAATCTAGTGGCATACTTGGGACACCAATAAATTGCCCATGGTCTCGCTCAATCTCTGTTTTGTCTCCGTTACCGTTAGTACCTTGCCATGAGTGCTCCGAGAGTTCCGTAACTCCGTTTGCAACGTTCTTCATATGCATTTGCATCGTTTTCATGAGTTGCATTCATTTTTGACATGATCATTCATATAAAAACAACTCATGTTGATGTTATGACCCGAATACCAAATAACTAATAATTGCATGTGAAGTATCACTTGATCCATGTCTACATGGATCAAGACTTCACTTAATATGACTAGATAGGATAGTCATGTTAAACACATCAAATTGGTCATGCATAATTCTTGGTTGCGCATTGCACCTTGCTTGTATGTTTCTTTGGTGTTGTTTCTTCTATGGGTAGACCCGAGTGACGAGAACGAGTACGAGGAACCCATCGAGAACATGTCTGAAGAGCAAGAGTACCATCCCACTGAAGACCCTCCAGGCAAGATGATCGTTACCCGGTTCCCGATACTATTTTTGCTATGCTAGTTGTCTCGCTTCTACCATTATGTCTCGTTTCCTACCACTTAAATGCCAAGCCTCCCAAATTGCCATGAAAGCCTCTAACCCCTCCACTACCTAGCAAACCATTGATTGGCTAAGTTACCGCTTTCTCAGCCACTTCTTATGGCGTTGCTAGTTGCAGGTGCAGGTTGTTTCCATGTGGCAACATGGATATCTTGGGATATCACCTTATTTATTGTTGTTTAATTTAATGCTTGGCCTTTTGCTCGGTGATTTGTTCCACTTTTGCCGCCCTAGTTTCCGATTACTGGTGTTATGTTCTAGATTGAGCGCTCCTAACATGCTTGGGGTTGTTATGGGGACCCCCTTGATAATTAGTTTTGGGATAAAACTCGTCTGGCAATACCTAACATTGGTACTATATTTGCTTAACAACCTAATAAAAATGCATAGGGCTTAGCTATCCCGTGGATAATTAATCAACCCCGGGTCAGTGCTCCTCATGAGTGTTGGGCAGTGCGGGGCCACCCTAGGGCAACTTGGGTGATTTCTATCGGGCCACCGTACGCGGTGCTTATCCGTCGTGTCCTGAGAACGAGATACGCGGCTCCTATTGGGTTTGTCGGCACGTCGGGCGGTCTTGCTGGATTTGTTTTACCTTTCTCGAATGTCTTGTGCGCGGGATTCCGAGGATACTTTGGGCTATCTCGAGGTTGAGGTTTTCCACCGGAATTCCGAGGATACTACGAGCTATCTCGTGGTTGAGGTTTTCCATACAACTTGTGGTTAGCTTGTGATGGATGAGTTGGAGCACCCCTGCAGGGTTAAATCTTTCGGAAAGCCGTGCCCACGGTTATGTGGCAACTTGGAAATTGTTTAACATCCGATTATAGTAAAGTTGAAGTAAACTCAATTAAAATACACCAACTGTGTGCGTAACTGTGACCGTCTCTTTTTAGGGAACCGGGAAGAGAACACTGTGGGGTTATGTTTGACTCGTAAGTAGGTGTTCAGAATCACTTATTGATCATAACTAGTACTTATCCGACATGCGTAGTTTCTCACGTTACTATGGTACTCGTAAGTTAGCCACCCAAATAAATGCTTAGTGCTGCTGCAAACCTCACCACCTAACCATACCTTACCCATCAGCTTACAGAGTCTCGGTACCAGGGTTAATGAGATTGCTGAGTCCCCGTGGCTCAAAGATTACTACAACAATATAGGTACACGTACTGATGAGTTCGATCCAGTTGACGCTTCCCAGCTCCAGTGGGAGTTCGACGAGGAGCGTGGGCGTATGTATGTGACTTACCCGGACGAGTAGGGGAGCTACTTGGTCATCTTCCTGGGCTTAGCGAGATAGATATCAATTGCTTTTGTCGTTTGATTTCGTCCGTTGTCGGACCCTGCATTTCTGGATGATTGTCTGGATTTTTTACTTTAGCTTGATGCGAGTGTAAGCCAACTCATATACTCATCTCCTCTCATACATGTATTGCAATGATGTCTATACTTGTGAAACGACGAGATGCGCTTCTATCCCCATCGAGGCCCTCGAGCCAAAATAGGGATAGGACCGCATCTTGGGCGTTACAGTGCCTAGATGCGTTTTCGCTTCCCTGGTTTGCTTTTCTTCCTTTACAAAACATCACATATTTTTCTCTTACATAGCCTTTTCAAAACATCTTTCTCTTTCAGAAAGTTAAGACAAATATAGAATTTTGCAAAAATCAAGAGAATTAGACTAATTGGTACATGTCAGTTTTGTGTTTCCAAGGGGTTATTGGTCCTCCGGTATTACACGTCTCTTATTGAAATGTATTCCCATGAGTACATGACATTCTTTGTCCTACTCCTTTCCTTACGGCAATCATGCTGTAAAGTACATTTTTACTTGGCTAAACTAAGGTGCTATGGTTCTGGCCTTGCAACAATTGCAAACAAAGTTAGTTACCTATGGAGCACACGTGGATTCAATTTCTTTCAGTATTCGCTTAGTTTTTTCAATGACCGCCCACATCAAATATTGGTATTCAGATGGAAGGTGGAGGTGTCAACTAATAGATTCTTGACACATCGTTATCGTTCAAATTCCTTAGTACATCAGGACGCGGATGTTCGAAATTGCTTCAATACTATTCGTGGCGCGAAGAGTGTGGCGGCACCCAGTATTGGGGAGCGGGATCACATGTACTGCCATGTTCAGTATCGTTGTGATTACGAGGGTCTGAGGTAGACGAATTTCCGAGACCTCTGGTTGTGTGTTGACGGATGAGATACATTGGAGAGTAGTATTACTGCTAGGAGTTAAGTGATGGATATTACTCCGTGTATTCGTGGACCCGATTGCATAACCAAAGATTTCGGAAGTTCTTAGGTGGGAATTCCAGTTGTTACCTAGGATCACCTTCCGACATTTGTATGATGGTTTATACATTTGTTCCGAGCAACTCTTAGCTCAATACCTTGACGTGTTATTCAAGTGGCTTCATGATCAAATGATGTTATCGCGAAACTGCAGAAGGCGTTCTTGCTATGTAACAGCCCAAGTGCAATCCTTGCCATCTTGTAATATACATCTCATGTGGAACCTCCATGTTTTGCCATTTTGGTTTGAGTACCAATATTTTGCTTCATGTCAATTCTTGCATCATGGCATCATAGCATCATTCATGTTGTGCATCATGCTTTCCTCTTGTGGTGATGTTGATGTGAGTGTGTGTTTTTGTGGTGTGGTGTGAGAGAGGTTCTTGTGTTGTCTTGGTTAGGAAAACCCCCTCCTCAACTTCATATAAAACCTATGCCAAACCCCCTCTTTTCAAATATTTCCAACATGTGGATATTTTTACTTGCTTATTAATTTCTTTAAAAATGTTGATCTTCTCCAAAATATTCTGTTTCGTATTGTTAGTAAACCCTCAATATGTTTGCAGGTTGATTGTCTTTTGTAGCTTTGCAAACAGATTCTTATAGTATTAATAACTGAATTATTTTATTTTGCTCAATATTTCCCAATCTAATTTTATTAAATAGGGCATAAGTATGTGAGGCCAAAACATATTTTATTTCTCTCTAGCTCTTCTCCAAAACCTTCCTGACATTTCTTTTTGTTTGCTGTTTTAATAATAAAGGAAAGCATTTTTTTCCCTGAGGGAGAGAGCGCAGTAGCCCAGCTGGGCCTCCTTTGCGTCCGCGGCCCAGCTAGCCTCCCCGCAGACCCAGCAGCAGCAGCCAGCCCACGAGCACGCGCGCGTCATCTTCCTCCTATACGGCAGCACATCCAGGAGGTACACGTCGACTAGCTCGACGATTTGACGGCCGACGGCCGCCCTAGGCCCCCTATTTAGCGTGTCCCTAACCTAGCCCTAGCATCCCTCGCCCCATTCCCTCCTTCCCCTCACCTCGCTGCCGCCAGGTAAGGTAGCCACGTTCCTTGCCGTCGCCATGAACCCGGTGCTCCGGCCGAGCTTGAGCTCGCGCTCGGGATAGCCGCCCGCGTCCATCCCCGACCTCCCTGTCATCGTGTGTCGACGACCTGGAGTCCCCGCAGCCCCTGCATCGGCGCTAGCCTCTCCAAGCCGCGGGAACGTCGCCTCCCCGACCCGTCTTCTTCCCGCAGCTTCGGATCAGGAGCGTACCGGACATCCCCGCCTTGTCGTCGTCGCTTCTCTGCATCCTCGACCGCCGCATTGTGTCCAAGGTAGTGAAGGTAGTCTCCGCTCCCTCTCTGTGCCTTCCTAGCGTCGTTAGAGCCGCGTTCTGGCCATCGTTGTCATGCCATGCTCATGCTCCCCGCGTTCTCGCTCTTCTCTGAAGAAGTTCGTCAGAGAGAAAAGGCATCGCCTTTTCTTGCTCTGGCCGTGGTTCCTCGTCCCAGCGCGCACCCCCGTAGCTCCGCAGCCGCGTGCCTGCCTGCCTGCCTACCCCGCCCGCTGGCCTCTCTGCTGCGAGCTGCCTGTCGTCGTCGTCTTCTCTGGCCGAGAGCAGAGAGCTCCTGCGCCCCGCCTTGCTCCACTTAGGAACCGTGTTAGGCGCGGGAATGGACTCCCTTAGTAATCCCGCACCCCCGCCGGGGTTCGCCTTCGCCGGAGGCCGCCGATGGTTGCCGCCGGCGCCGCCGTTTCTTCTCCTGCTGGAGGTAGAAGAAAACCTGTATCCGTGGCATTTTAGCTCTAAGAGATCCGAGCCCCCCTTATGTCAGAGACACCCACCTAGCCCAGCGGTCGAGCCCCCACGCCTCCACTGGGGAGACCCGGGTTCGAGTCGGGCACCCCTTTTTTCCCTTATGTCCCCCGAGCTGACAGTGGGCCCCCGGACCCACCTGTCATACTCTTGGGGCCCTGGTGTCCATGCCATGTGCCCCCCCTTTTTTAAATATTTAGTTTTGTTGTTTTTCTCTGTTTTTCAGTGTTTTTTCCTTTTAAGGAGTAATTGCCAGATTTGGTTCTTTCCAAATCTGTCAGTTAATCTAGGACATGCCTTATTTGGCATATAAGTGACTATAAGTGGCTATGGCTTTTCTTGAGTATGCAATTGTGGGGTTTTATCAACAGTAAAATAGGCTTGTGATATATGAATTTGGGATAGAAAAATTCAGTGAGTCCAATGGTGTGGTTGGTTTTGTAATTTGGACATGTTTGCAGAAATGTTATTTTGTGATATTGTGCCATATTGTCTTTTTCACATGACTTAATTCTTGCACTATATGAAAAACTTGTCAACATGAAATATACTCATTTGTGTATGTGCTAGCCCTTGGTATTTTTGCATGCCATGATAGATCATCATATGGGTGGCATTCTTGATGTTAACATGCCACTAAAAATCTGTTTTCACCTGCCCAAATATTTCTTAGTGTTGAAATCTGTTATTTTGTTGCCATGTTCTCTAGATGATTCCCATGCATATATTGTTCCTTTGGAGATGGCACCATGGCATGAATTGTTGTGCTTGGCATCCTCTGTAGATGTGTGCCCAGGTCTTGTGGATTAGGCTATGGCATCCTATATAAAACCTGATGTCAACATGCTATCCTGTTAACAAGTGCCATGTTTGCCTCTTGTAATTTCACTAAGTCTGTGAATCTGCTAATTTCAATATGTCATCTTGTGAGGTTGGTAGCCATGGATACATGCATGTTTTGATGTTGCCATAAGTAATTAATTGAAGTACTTGTATCCCTCTACAACCCTGTTAATTTTCATGCCATGAAAGTTCCTGTAGCATGTATAAAAGTTGCTGTCAAATTGCTATCATGTTAACTCAGATTCTGTAAAACTGGAATTTTCACCAAGTCCCTAAAAACTGATTCAACATACAATCTTGTGAGCTTCATTGTCATTGATCCATGCTTCCTTTCATGTTGCTGTAGATAGATGAATTGTTGTGCATGCTGTATACTTCATGCCCATGCCATGGTTGTGATTCAAAACTTTCTGTAGCTCTGGATATGTGTGTTGCAAGATGTCATGTTGCTGTTTGGGGACAGATTGTGTGTTTGAATGTTTTGTGGCTTGTGGGAGCAATACTCCATTGTTTTGATTGTTCTTTAGCTCTATTCTTGCTAGATTTTCATTTCCTATCCAGTGGCATCCTTGGAATACCAAGGAATAGCCCATGGCCTCCGTCATCTTGTGTTTTGTCTCTGTTAACGTTCGTAACTTGCCATGAGTGTACCGTGAGCTACGTTACTCCGTTTGCAACATTCTACATATGCATTTGCATCGATTTTGCATGAAGCATTCATATTTGCCATGCTCATGCATGTTCAAATAACTAAACTTGAGGTTCTGTCCAGAATACTAAAGAACTTAATAATTGCATGAGAAACATGACTAGCGTAGGGTTGCCAAGTTAAATACATCAACTTGGTCATGCATCATCTTGTTTGTGCATTGCACCTTGTTTGTATGTTTATTTGGTGCTGTTTCTCTTTGGGTAGACGCGAGTGTCAAACCTGAGTACGAGGATCCAGGAGAGTACAACTACGAGGACCCAGGTCTTTGTCCCTCTGAAGACCCAACAGGCAAGATGATCATACCCGGATCCCGACACTATTTTTGCTATGCTAGATGTCTCGCTTCTACCGTTATGTTTCATTACCTACCACTTAAACTGCCAGCCTCCTAAATTGCCAAGAAAGCCTCTAACCCCTCCACTACCTAGCAAACATTGATTCGCTACGTTACCGCTGCTCAGCCCTTATCTTATAGCGTTGCTAGTTGGAGGTGCAAGCTTTTCATGTGTCAACAGGGATATCTGGAGATATCATCTTACTTATTGTTATTTAAATTAATGTACATATATATATCTGGCAACGGTGGAAGGCTTGGACCTTTGCCCGGTTTTTGTTCCGCTTTTGCTGCACTAGTTCCGAGTACCGGTGTTATGTTCCATATTTTGCGCTCCTACCATGCTTGGGGTTGTTATGGGGACCCCCTTGACCATTCGTTTTAGATTAAAGCTTGTCTGGCAAGACCCAACTTTGGTACTACATTTGCTAAACAACTTAATAAAAATTGCATAGGGCATAGCTACCCCGTGGATAATTAATCAACAACCCGGGCCAGTGCTCCTCATGAGTGTCGGTCCAAACTAGAGTCGTGTGCGGGGCCAACCCGGGGCAACTCGGGAGATGTCTATCAGGCCACTGTACGCTGTGCTCATCCGGTCGTGTCCTGAGAATGAGATACGCGACTCCTATCGGGTTCGTCGACACGTCGGGCGGTCTTGCTGGACTTGTTTTACCTTTCTCGAATGTCTTGCGCGAGGAATTCCGATAATACTTTGGGCTATCTCGAGGTTGAGGTTTTCCAATGGAATTGCCTAGGAAATCACAGGATTTGTGGTCGAGGTTATTCCCGCGGCATATGGTTAGTTTGTGATGGATGAGTTGGAGCACCCCTGCAGGGTTAAATCTTTCGGAAAGCCGTGTCCGCGGTTACGTGGCAACTTGGAAATTTGTTTAACACCCGGTTATAGTAAACTTGAAGTAAACTCCAATAAAATACACCAACTGTGTGCGTAACCGTGACTGTCTCTGCTCGTGAACATGAACCGAGAGAGAACACGGTGGGGTTATGATTGACGTAAGTAGGTGTTCAGGATCACTTAGTGATCATGCAAGATTACGACCGTCATGCGTAGGCCACCATATTTACATTCATGTTCTCGTAAGTTAGCCACCAAATACATGCTTAGTGCTTGCTGCAGCCTCACCACTTACCCAAATCCTCACCTAATGGCTTACATAGTTTCGGTACCCGGGTTATGAGATTGCTGAGTCCCTGTGGCTCACAGATTACAACAATACAGGTACATGCGTCGACGAGTACGTGCCAGATGACTTGTCGCAGCTCCAGTGGGAGTATGATGAAGAACATAGGCGTATGTATGTTACATATCCTGATGAGTAAGGAGCTTCGTGGTGGTGATCCTGGGATAGCAAGATAGTTTATCATTGCTTCTTTTATCGTTTGATTTCGTCCATAGCCAGACCCTGTCTTCTGGATGATGTATGAATAATTTGTGTGAATTTGTAAGATAGCTTGTGGCGAGTGTAAGCCAACTCATATACTCATCTCTTCCTACATGTATGCAATGTTTACTGTACTTGCGAAACGACTAGATGCGCTTCCATCCCCATCGAGGCCATCGTGCCTTAATAGGGATAGGACCGCATCTTGGGTGTTACAAGTTGGTAATCAGAGCCATATCGACCATAGGAGCCCCTTGCTTGATCGAAAATTGGCCGAGTCGAGTCTAGTAAAAAAACTATTTTGAGTCTAGTTATATCGGAGAGTAGGTTTGTTTTACTCCTCTTCTATACTCTGGTGAGGAATCATGACTTAGGAATTTTAATTCTACCCTCTTCCCAGTCAAATTTTTTTTAGGATCACGGGAGTATTTTGGAGCCTCAATGATACCGATGTGACGGGAATTCTGTTCTTGCTGCCTCCCGTACGTACGGATTGGACCCGGGGAGTAGAGCTCCAGGGGATTCTTGACACATCGTTATCGTTCAGTTTCCTTAGGACTTAAGAACGCGTGTTATGCCCAAGATGCGATCCTATCCTTATTTTTGGCACGAGGGCCTCGACAGGGATAGAAGCGCATCTCGTCATTTCGCAAGAATGGATATCATTACAAGTACATGTAAAGAAGAGATGAGTATATGGAATTGGCTTACACTCGCCACAAGCTACATCAACATCACATCAATACCACAACATAACAATCATCATACAGAAGAGCAGGGTCCGGCTACGGACGAAATCAAACGATAAAATGACATCCATCCTTGCTATCCCAGGCTGCCGCCTGGAACCCATCCTAGATCGATGAAGAAGAAGAAGAAGAACTCCCAATCAAACAAGCATCGCTCTCACGTCAATTCATCGCATTACCTGTACCTGCAACTGTTGTTGTAGTAATCTGTGAGCCACAGGGGACTCAGCAATCTCATTTCCAAGGGTATCAAGACTATTAAAGCTTAATGGGTGAGGTATGGTTATGTGGTGAGGCTGCAGCAAGCACTAAGCATTTATTTGAGTGGCTAACTTACGAGTACAAGAATAAAGGGGGATGATCGTCGAATAAACGGACGTGAACTAGTAATGATCTCTAAGAGATCCTGAACACCTACATACGTCAAACATAACCCCACCGTGTTCTCTCTCGGATAAGGACTCAGGAGAAGAGACAATCACGGTTACGCACACGGTTGGTGTATTTTATTTGAGTTTACTTCAAGTTTGCTCTGACCGGGTGTTAAACAAAGTTTCCAAGTTGCCACGTAACCGCGGGCATGGCTTTCCGAAAGATTTAACCCTGCAGGGGTGCTCCAACTCATCCATCACAAACTAACCACATGCCGCGGGAATAACCTCGACCAATAATCTCGTGATCTTCCTAGGCAATTCCACTGGAAAACCGCAACCTCGAGATAGCCCGAAGTATTATCGGAATTCCTCACACAAGACGTTCGAGAAAGGTAAAACAAATCCAGCAAGGCCACCTGGCGTGTCGACGAACCCGATAGGAGCCGCGTATCTCGTTCTCAGGACACGACCAGATGAGCGCAGCGTACGGTGGCCTGATAGACATCTCCCGAGTTGCCACGGGTTGGCCCCGCACACGACTCTAGTTTGGACCAACACTCATGAGGAGCACTGGCCCGGGTTGTTGATTAATTATCCACGGGGTTCGGAAAGTCCCTATGCAATTTTATTAGTTATTAGGCAAATGTAGTACCAATGTTGGACCTTGCCAGACAAGTTTTATCCTAAAACGAAAATCAAGGGGGTCCCCATAACAACCCCGAGCATGTTAGGAGCGCAAAATATGGAACATAACACCGGTACACAAGTAACTAGGGCGGCAAAAGTGGAACAAAACACCGAGCAAAAGGCCAAGCCTTCCACCTTTTACCAAGTATATATGTGCATTAAATTAAATAGCAATAAATATTGTGATATAACAAAAGGATATCCATGTTGACACATGGAAACAATTGCACCTGCAACTAGCAACACTATAAGAAGGGCTGAGCAAGCGGTAACATAGCCAAACAATGTTTTGCTGGGATGTGGAGGGGTTAGAGGCTTTTCATGGCATTTTGGGAGGCTAGACAACAAGTGGTAGGTAGCGAGACAGCGATAGAAACGAGACAACTAGCATGGCAATGATAGTAATGGTATCCACGGAAATGACCATCTTGCCCGAGATCCCGCTTGGAAGAAGATCGAGTCCATGAAGAAGACGAGCCAATCGTAGTCGAACGAATCCTCACACTTCGAACGATTTCGGAACTCTATCGAGAAGAAGCAACCGGAAACAACAATCAACACATGATAAACACCACAACATATGCATGACATGATGCGCAAACAAACATGATGCATGTCCGTTTTATTTATGCAAGGCATGGCAATCACAACAATCAAATACTACACATTATGTGAAGCTCAATATGCAACGAGTTCCATATTGACGAAATTCCACATTCGAATTATTTAGTTCACTCTTGTTTATTTACACATTAATATTAAATGTTGTTTAACATGGGTGGTCATGGCATAGGTTGAAGAAGGAATTACACAATTTTAAATGGAGAGGGAGAACATACTTATAACAAAATAATAACTCTCCATGTTAAGAGAAATGCGGTTAAAGTTGTTTAACTAAACAATCATTTTAAAAGTTGTATATCATGGCAAGAGGTGAAGCATGAACAACTACATCACCTAGGCATTTTAAGTGAGGCCGGAAACGACTTATAGTATTTCCAAAATGACCCCACATGCAAATTATTAATTTGGTCCAGATCTGACCTAAGCATATTTTATATTTATTAAACAGCAAAATAAAGGGTGCCATGAGATTCTACATGTTTTTCTAGTCAAGTTACATATGTGGATCATTTTTATCTGAGCTACGGTTAATTAGTTACGAGAGAAATCGTTTTACATGGCATTTACGCAATTTATGTGAAAACAGCAAGTTAAGAATTTTCATCTTGCATGAAAGTTGGATATTGTGAAACTAGACAAAATTCTACTCATTTTCTATATATAAAGCATTTGAATCCGACCCACGGTTCATGACTTATTGGCATTACAAATGCATGGCAGTTTTCTCTAATTATGCACTTAATGGATAAATGATAAATCGCAGGGAAGCAAAAAAACGTATACGGGCCAACTGCACCACAGCGCAGCGGCCCAGCAGTGGAACCGGCCCAAGCTTCTGAGTGTGTGTGCTTGTAAAATGAAAGAAAAACAGGGCAAAAGTTTGGGGTTCCTGGGACTCGAACCCACAACTTCTTGGATATAAACCAGCAAGCTATCCAAATGGTCTATGATAGAATAGTGATAACACAAGGGTTTGGGGCAATATGACTCATCCCATCGGTCTGATGACATTGAAAATCAAACAGAATAGCTCGCTTGCTAAAAAAACAGAGAACAAAAACTGTTGGAGGCGCCAGGGATTGAACCCAGGACCTCCTGGACAAGGAGTGGGATGCCAGCCACTCCAATACTATGGTTTTCATGGATCAAAATAGTGCCCAACCGATATAGCCTCTTCAAGCTAGAATAGATCTAGGAAATAAAACGAAGTTCAGTCACGAAGGGGCTACTCACAGCGGGGGAAACAGAGGCCGCGACCATGACGAGAAGATGCAGAGGAGCGCTGGGGTGAGCTCGAGGAGGCATGGACCCGGGGGTGGCGCTCGGTCGGGCTTGGTTCCCGACCGGAGACGAGGCCATGGGCGGTGGAACTCCTTGCTCCTGCACATCAACACGGGGAGAGAAAGAGGGAGTTACGGGAGAGAGATAGACAAAACGGGAGGAGAAGGATGAGCAGAGGCAAGGCAACCTGCTGCTGCAGCTGGTTGGGTCGCCGGTGGTGCTCCAGCCGGCGTCTCCGGCGAGCTCGAGGACGGAGGGAAGGAGGAGGCACACGGGAGAAGAACTTGGGGACGAGCTACGCTCTCGTCCGGCGCTCGATCTCCTAGCGACCAAGAACAACAGAAGAGCGGCGGCCAGGGCTCCCGTCCTTTCCTGAGAAGAAGAATGAGAGAGAGAGAGAGAGATGTTGAGAAAGACAGAGAGGGAGCAGCAAAGGAGAAAAAGAGGGCAGGGGAGAGAGGCGCGACCAGGACCTGCAGGCCGGTGCTGCTTCGGAAGGTGGCTCGGGGTCGGCGTCTCCTTGTGGCTGCTGCTGGTGCTTGGCACGACGCTGGAGAGGAGGCGGGTTACGGGAGGAGCACGAGGATGGAGGCGCGAGGAGCTGCAGTTGATGGACGCGTCCGTGAGGCACGGATGGAAGAGGCTGCAGTGGATCGAGGGAATCGGTAGCAGCGGAGATGGTTGGCTTGGTTTGCTAAACAAGGAGGTGGGTGGATCAGACAGATCCCGAGGAAGGGGGAGACCAGGTAGGTGGGTGGCGGCGCGGGCGATGGGAATGGATGGACGGGACAGGCTAGGAACTAGGGTTTGACTATTATATACCGTTGTGGGATTAGGCTACGGGCTATTTGGACCCTTCGATATAGATCGGACGGTTGACATAAAGAGGTTAGGGAGTCCAATTGAAAAATTGATGATGGTTTGGGGTATTACGGGGTTGATCCGGATCCAATGGTCACGACTCGACTATTCGGGTTCGGGGAAGCTATCGGGCGCGCGCGAGGGGTCTGTGCACTGTGCAGAGGGGCTAGGTATAGAAGAGAGGGAAAGCGGGCAGCCCGACAACATGTTTTATAAAACGAAAACGTCCGACGATTTGACCGGCTATAGTGCCGCTGTAGGTTTAACCGTTCGGGTATCAAACGACCTCTGATTGCGACGAAATTTGGCAGGCGGTCTAGCTACTATATATTAAGACCGCACGCCAACTTTCGACCCAATTCGAGAATAATTTTTTCACGCGCTTTAAAAACATTTCTTTTTGAACGATGCCGCGGGCGCATGTGTGTGTGGTTGGACTCGAAACGTTCGATGACACGAACGGAGAGAAACGGCAACTACGAACGGATGCAAGTTTTTCAAAAACGAGTGACGATGCTATGCAGATGATGCGAATGTTGCGACGATGATTGCGACAAACAAAAGAATCACACGACGAGAACAGAGTGAACGGAATAGAAGGGGAATCTTCTGGAGCGTCGGTCCCGGGCTGTTACAACTCTCCTCCACTTACAAGAGATCTCGCCCCGAGATCTTAGAATGAGAAGGGGAAGAGAAAGAGAAGAGGTAAAACTTAGTTGGTTCATTGACAAACGAGTGACCAAAAGAAGAAGGATGATATGAGAAACAAGCAATAATTCACAAGAAATTTCGATAGCACTTCGGTAGGATAGAGGGACAAAATATGATGAGATGGAAAGAACTTGAGAAAATGGCACAACACTCCGGTTAGATGGACAAGCGAGGAAGGAGCATGATCTTGAGAAAACACTATGATGGGCTAAGAGAGCAACATGACAATGCCTCCGGAATAGAAGAATAGAAGCTAGATCGATGGAAGGAAAAGAACGGAGAAGAAAATGATACTTCCACCACATGAATTTGAAAAGCATCTTTGCAAGAAGAGATTGAACGGAGTTGTTGGAAAATCAACAACGAAAAGATTTAGCTTGTTGTGGTCTTATGGAAAACATCCCAAAATTATGAGGTGACAACTGGCCACTAAACCAAACAATTGATAGATTGGGAGCAACACGAGAGGCAAAACTTCTTTCATCAAGAGGATATCTTGAGAACTCAGATGAATGATATGCACCATGATAGCAACAATCCTTAGAAAATGCTTTTGGTGAAATCTAATCCAAGATAACTGCAAGGAAGAAAATGATGGGTTAGATATCTTATTCTTGTCAACTACTCTTAGAGACTCCTCATGAATCAAGAATGCTATAACACCATCTCAAAGGATAAGAGAGAATGAATTGCACTTTGAAATGCAAGATAAGAATACTTGAGCTCCTCCAACAAGAATCTTGACGAATATTACCAGAAAGAATTACATCCTTGAAGAACCACCATGACGAACCTCCACATACAAAGAATGCACAAAAGAATTGAAGGTTGAAAAGAATAAGATTAAGACCTTGCAAGGTTTAGATGAAGCTTCGCGATGAGAAACCTGAGAACAACTTGGAACTCCGGAAAAGAAAAGATGAAACACTTAGAACCAAGAATTTGATATCCTGAACAAACTTTGGAAGAAGGATTGAAATCACCTTGAAGATCAAGAATAAGAATTATGTTATGCTTATCCTTCATCAAGTTAAATTGATGACAAGCAACGGATTGGCATACCACTTATTCTTCTTGAAAAGATTGAGGCCAGAAAAGAGCACAAACTTGAAGAAGTCTTGAACGAACCACCAGTGAGAATTGAAACGAATGGGAATACAAGATAATGAAGAGATCAAGATTTGCCTAATATAAACTTGAACAAGGCACCGGAATAATTGAGATACGAACGAAGAGACAACAATTGATAAGACTTGGAGAACGAAAGCTGAAAGCTGAGAACGAAGAAATCTTCTGAAATTATAGCCTTCGAAGGATCGAGAAATGAGACAACACTGAAAAGCTCCGGATACATATGGAAAGAATTACTCATGATCGAAAACAATTAGAGAGGATAGCAACAAGCTAAAACCAAGAACCTTCAAGAGAATGGACAAAGATTTAAAAGAAACACTCCTTCGGTCTTCAACGCTGAGAATGATGACGAGAAACAACATCATGAATTACCGAGACACTCCGGAATAATGAAAAGGAAAGGTTGAGCCAATGATGAAAATTAATTTGAAACGATCTTGGAGAAGGAATATGACTGATGGAATTCATTCTTACGTCATATTGAAAAGAACTTGAGGACATCTCCGAAAAGATTAGAAGAGCCAGGTAAGATCATGGGGAAAAAACTGTGGGATATGGGCCCACTCAAAGAGATCACCGTTAAAACAATTGCTTAGAAAGAAAGATTGCACTGGTACAAATAAGAACTCGATGAGGTGAGAACCCCGAAATAATTTGAAAGGATTTGAGTGAAAACACGAATCTTCTGAGATCTTCAGCACTCCGGATAGAATAGAGAGGGGGATGAATAACAAGAGAGGCTTGGATAAGAACTTCCAACATGGGAAGGCATTTAACGAATGAAAAGGATATGATGAACACCGAGAGGTTGAATTGAATCCACCGGGAAAGAAAATGAGAATGAAGAACTACTAACTTGAAACTCCCGAGAATCTTCACATGAATCACCAGATACAGTACGAAAGAAAAGATAGCGGAAGCATCAATGAAAGGAAAGGCACTTGGATGATAATTTGATCATTGAAGAAAAAGGGCGGGAGGGTGGGGAAAATAAAGAAGACTTGGGACGGATGAAACGAACTCCGGAAAAGAAAAATGAGGATTGATCTTGCAAATATAGAAATAGGATTGAATTATCTTGAAGAGAAGCACACCGGTTAGGAAAGATAAGAAATCACCACTTGACATCGAAGCAACTCGAATTACCATACTCAAACACAACCAAAGGATAAGGCTGTCGAATTAAGCCGGAAACAAATACATAACCCATATGCATTTGCTGGAAGGATAATCCTAGGTAACTACTTGAATTCCCAACTAAGAATTTCCGAAGTCTTTCTTGTTTATGCGATTCGGGTTGCGGACCCAGGAACGTACCCAAGGTAATCAGCTACAACTGCACCCGCAACCTTCCACACCATAAACCAAGAAACTCCGCAAACTCGTCTACCTTAGACACTCGTAGTCACAACGATACTAAACATGGCAGTACCCTGGACGCTCTCCCCAGTACTGGGTGACTCCAAACTTATCTCACCACGAAAAGTATTGAAGCAATTTCGAACATCCTCCGTCATGAGATACTAAGGAAACTGAATGATAACGATGTGCAAAAATCCCTCGGAGCTCTACTCCTCGATAACAGGAGGCACCAAGACCGAATTCCTTCACATCGGCATCATATAGTTTCCAAAATACCCGCGTGATCCTAAAATTTTTTTTGAGCGAGAAGAAGAGTAGAATCAAAATTCCTAAGTCGAATACCTCACCAGAGCATAGAAGAGGAGTAAAAGAAACCTACTCTCCGATATAACTAGACTCAAAACAGTTTTTTACTAGACTCAACTCGGCCAAGGTTCGATCAATCAAGGGGGCTCCTAGGTCGGTACAGGCTCTGATACCAACTTGTAACGCTCAAGATGCGATCCTATCCTTATTTTTGGCACGAGGGCCTCGATAGGAATAGAAGCGCATCTCGTCATTTCACAAGAATGGATATCATTACAAGTACATGTAAAGAAGAGATGAGTATATGTAATTGGCTTACACTCGCCACAAGCTACATCAATATCACATCAATACCACAACATAACAATCATCATACAAAAGAGCGGGGTCCGTCTACGGACGAAATCAAACGATAAAATGACATCCATCCTTGCTATCCTAGGCTGCTGCCTGGAACCCATCCTAGATCGATGAAGAACAAGAAGAAGAACTCCCAATCAAACAAGCATCGCTCTCACGTCAATTCATCGCATTACCTGTACCTGCAACTGTTGTTGTAGTAATCTGTGAGCCACAGGGGACTCAGCAATCTCATTTCCAAAGGTATCAAGACTATTAAAGCTTAATGGGTGAGGTATGGTTAAGTGGTGAGGCTGCAGCAAGCACTAAGCATTTATTTGAGTGGCTAACTTACGAGTACAAGAATAAAGGGGGATGATTGTCGAATAAACGGACGTGAACTAGTAATGATCTCTAAGAGATCCTGAACACCTACATACGTCAAACATAACCCCACCATGTTCTCTCTCGGATAAGGACTCACGAGAAGAGACAGTCACGGTTACGCACACGGTTGGTGTATTTTATTTGAGTTTACTTCAAGTCTGTTATGACCGGGTGTTAAACAAAGTTTCCAAGTTGCCATGTAACCTCAGGCACGACTTTCCGAAAGATTTAACCCTGCAGGGGTGCTCCAACTCATCCATCACAAACTAACCACATGCCGCGGAAATAACCTCGACCACGAATGTCGTGATCTTCCTAGGCAATTCCACTGGAAAACCGCAACCTCGAGATAGCCCAAAGTATTATCGGAATTCCTCGCACAAAACGTTCGAGAAAGGTAAAACAAATCCAGCAAGGCCGCCCGGCGTGTCGACGAACCCGATAGGAGCCGCGTATCTCTTTCTCAGGACACGACCAGATGAGCGCAGCGTACGGTGGCCTGATAGACATCTCCCGAGTTGCCCCAGATTGGTCCCGCACATGACTCTAGTTTGGACCAACACTCATGAGGAGCACTGGCCCGGGTTGTTGATTAATTATCGACGGGGTCCGTAAAGTCCCTATGCAATTTTATTAGTTATTAGGCAAATGTAGTACCAATGTTGGACCTTGCCAAACAAGTTTTATCCTAAAACGAAAATCAAGGGGGTCCCTATAACAACCCCAAGCACGTTAGGGGCGCAAAATATGGAACATAACACCGGTACACAAGTAACTAGGGCGGCAAAAGTGGAACAAAACACCGAGCAAAAGGCCAAGCCTTCACCTTTTACCAAGTATATATGTGCATTAAATTTAATAGCAATAAATATTGTGATATAAAAAAAGGATATCCATGTTGACACATGGAAACAATTGCACCTGCAACTAGCAATGCTATAAGAAGGGCTGAGCAAGCGGTAACATAGCCAAACAATGTTTTGCTGGGATGTGGAGGGGTTAGAGACTTTTCATGGCATTTTGGGAGGCTAGACAACGAGTGGTAGGTAGCGAGACAGCGATAGAAATGAGACAACTAGCATGGCAATGATAGTAATGGTATCCAGGGAAATGATCATCTTGCCTGAGATCCCGCTTGGAAGAAGATCGGGTCCATGAAGAAGACGAGCCAATCGTAGTCGAACGAATCCTCACACTTCGAACGATTTCGGAACTCTATCGAGAAGAAGCAACCCGGAAACAACAATCAACACATGATAAACACCACAACATATGCATGACATGATGCACAAACAAACATGATGCATGTCCGTTTTATTTATGCAAGGCATGGCAATCACAACAATCAAATACTACACATTATGTGAAGCTCAATATGCAACGAGTTGCATATTGACAAAACTCCACATTCGAATTATTTAGTTCACTCTCGTTTATTTACACATCAATATTAAATGTTGTTTAACATGGATGGTCATGGCATAGGTTGAAGAAGGAATTACACAATTTTAAATGGAGAGGGAGAACATACTTATAACAAAATAATAACTCTCCATGTTAAGAGAAATGCGGTTAAAGTTGTTTAACTAAACAATCATTTTAAAAGTTGTATATCATGGCAAGAGGTGAAGCATGAACAACTACATCACCTAGGCATTTTAAGTGAGGTCGGAAACGACTTATAGTATTTCTAAAATGACCCCACATGCAAATTATTAATTTGGTCCAGATCTGACCTAAGCATATTTTATATTTATTAAACAGCAAAATAAAGCATGCCATGAGATTCTACATGTTTTTCTAGTCAAGTTACATATGTGGATCATTTTTATCTGAGCTACGGTTAATTAGTTACGAGAGAAATCGTTTTACATGGCATTTACGCAATTTATGTGAAAACAGCAAGTTAAGAATTTTCATCTTGCATGAAAGTTGGATATTGTGAAACTAGACAAAATTCTACTCATTTTCTATATATAAAGCATTTGAATCCGACCCACGGTTCATGACTTATTGGCATTACAAATGCATGGCAGTTTTATCTAATTATGCACTTAATGGATAAATGATAAATCGCAGTGAAGCAAAAAAACGTATACGGGCCAACTGGACCACAGCGCAGCGGCCCAGCAGTGGAACAGGCCCAAGCTTCTGAGTGTGTGCGCGTGTAAAATGAAAGAAAAACAGGGCAAAAGTTTGGGGTTCCTGGGACTCGAACCCACAACTTCTTGGATGCAAACCAGCAAGCTACCCAAATGGTCTATGATAGAACAGTGATAACACAAGGGTTTGGGGCAATATGACTCATCCCATCGGTCTGATGACATTGAAAATCAAACAGAATAGCTCGCTTGCTAAAAAAACAGAGAAGAAAAACTGTTGGAGGCGCCAGGGATTGAACCCAGGAACTCGACAAGGCGTGGGATGCCAGCCACTCCAATACTACTGTTTTCGTGCCTCTAAATAGTGCCCAACCGATATAGCCTCTTCAAGCCAGAATAGATCTAGGAAAATAAAATGAAGTTCAGTCACGAAGGGGCTGCTCACAGCGGGGGAAACAGATGCCGCGGCCATGACGAGAAGATGCAGAGGAGCGCCGGGGTGAGCTCGAGGAGGCATGGACCCGGGGGTGGCGCTCGGTCCGGCTTGGTTCCCGACCGGAGACGAGGCCATTGGCGGTGGAACTCCTTGCTCCTGCACATCAACACGGGGAGAGAGAGAGGGAGTTACAGGAGAGAGACAGACAGAACGGGAGGAGAAGGATGAGCAGAGGCACGACAACCTGCTGCTGCAGCTGGTTGGATCGCCGGTGGTGCTCCGGCCGACGTCTCCGGCGAGCTCGAGGACGGAGGGAAGGAGGAGGCGCACGGGAGAAAAAGACAGAGAGGGAGCAGCAAAGGAGAAAAAGAGGGAGCAGCGGCCAGGGCTCCTGTCCTTTCCTGAGAAGAAGAATGAGAGATAGAGATGTTGAGAAAGACAGAGAGAGAGCAGCAAAGGAGAAAAAGAGGGCAGGGGAGAGAGGCGCGACCTGGACCTGCAGGCCGGTGCTGCTCCGGAAGGTGGCTCGGGGTCGGCGTCTCCTTGTGGCTGCTGCTGGTGCTTGGCGCGACGCTGGAGAGGAGGCGGGTTACGTGAGGAGCACGAGGATGGAGGCGCGAGGAGCTGCAGTTGATGGACGCGTCCATGAGGCACGGATGGAAGAGGCTGCAGTGGATCGAGGGAATCGGTAGCAGCGGTGATGGTTGGCTTGGTTTGCAAAACAAGGAGGTGGATGGATCAGACAGATCCCGAGAAAGGGGGAGACCAGGTAGGTGGGTGGCGGCGCGGGCGATGGGAATGGATGGACGGGATAGGCTAGGAACTAGGGTTTGACTGTTATATACCGTTGTGGGATTAGGCTATGGGCTATTTGGACCCTTCGATATAGATCGGACGGTTGACATAAATTGGTTAGGGAGTCCAATTGAAAAATCGATGATGGTTTGGGGTATTACGGGGTTGATTCGGATCCAATGGTCACGACTCGACTATTCGGGTTCGGAGAAGCTATCGGGCGTGCGCGAGGGGTCTGTGTACTGTGCAGAGGGGCTAGGTATAGAAGAGAGGGAAAGCGGGCAGCCTGGCAACATGTTTTATAAAATGAAAACGCCCGACGATTTGACCGGCTATAGTGTCGCTATAGGTTTAACCGTTCGGGTATCAAACGACCTCTGATTGCGACGAAATTTGGCAGGCGGTCTAGCTACTATATATTAAGACCGCACGCCAACTTTTGACCCAATCCGAGAATATTTTTTTCACGCGCTTTAAAAACATTTTTTTGAACGATGCCACGGGCGTATGTGTGTGTAGTTGGACTCGAAACGTTCGATGACACGAACGGAGAGAAACGGCAACTACGAACGGATGCAAGTTTTTCAAAAACGAGTGACGATGCTATGCAGATGATGCGAATGGTGCGACGATGATTGCGACAAACAAAAGAATCACACGACGAGAACGGAATGAACGGAATAGAAGGGGAATCTTCTGGAGCGTCGGTCCCGGGCTGTTACAACGCGGATGTTCGTAATTGCTTCAATACTATTCGTGGTGCGAAGAGTGTGGCGGCACCCAGTACTGGGGAGCGGGATCACATTATTGCCATCTTTAGTATCGTTGTGATTACGAGGGTCTGAGGTAGATGAGTTTCCGAGACCTTTGGGTGTGTGTTGAGGGATATGATACACTGGAGAGTAGTATTACTGCTAGGAGTTGAGTGATGGATAAAAACTCCGTGTATCCATGTACCCGATTGCATAACCAAGATTTCGGAAGTTCCTAGGTGGGATTTCCAGTAGTTTCCTAGGATCATCTTCCAATAGATGTATGGTGGTTTATACATTTGTTCCGAGCAACCTTAGCTCAATACTTGTTGTGTTATTTCAAGTGGCTTCATGACCTAATGGTGTTATCACGATCCTGCGGAAAGCGTTCTTACTATTTGCAGTTTGAATGCAATTGATGATATCCAGTTGCAATTTCTTTCAAGCCGTTGATTCAGCTTATTTCAATCATCTTTATCAATGGTATGCTGATAATCTTGTCCATCTTCAGGATGGCTCCAGCAACTCATGGGAATCAGGGTCGTGATGGAGAGCAGTCTGATCCTCCACCACCCCCACCTCCACCTCCAGAAGCTTGGCAAGCTGTGATGGCCACAACCAATTCCAACACTCAGATGTTGCTCAGGTTGCTGCAGGAAAGGGAGCAGGGACATCAAGGTCATCAAGGGAATTTTCATAATCAGCCGCAGTTCGCCACTCTAAACCAGTTCCTCGCAAATCAACCCAAGTCCTTCACCTGTTGTGAGCAGCCTCTCGATGCAGACGATTGGCTCTGTGACATGAACATGCATTTTGAGTGCAGCAATATCAGGCCAGATGACTATGTCAAGTTTGCAACTTTCCAGCTTAAGGGTCAGACAGGAGATTGGTGGTAGCAGTACAAGGACTCAAGAGGCGGCCGTGCAGTCTCTTGGGATGATTTCTGTCGTGACTTCAGAGCTCATCATATCCCGACGAGCTTTGTCGAGGCTATGCGTGAGAAGTTCAGGAACCTGAAGCTGGGGAGTATGTCTGTCTATCAGTACAACTCTGAGTTTTAGAATCTGGCCCGCTATGCTAAGCAAGATGTTCCCGATGAGATGTCCAGGATTTATCAGTTCAGAGGTGGCCTCAGAGAAGATCTTCAAATTGCTCTCGTCCTTCACGAGCCTCTTTTGTTTGATCAGTTCTACAACTTGGCTCTAAAGTTCGAGGCAGTTCAGCTCAAGCTTGAGAATTCCAAGAAGCGGTTCAGAGACTCCAACCCTTCCTCGTCCAGCTCTCAGATTGTTCCTAAGCAGCAGAAGTATTGGGTTCCTCCTTCTCCTCCGTTTCGTCCTCCTCAGCAGCAGAAGCAGCACGGTGGTCGTGGACCTTCCCACCCACGCAACCCAGGTTTTCAGCAGAGGCCTCAGTCACCCAAGTCAGCAAATGCTCCTCCTCCGGGAAACTTCTGTCCGCTCTCAGAGGTTACGTGTCACAAGTGTGGTTAGAAGGGCCATTACTCCACAAGTGCACCAACCAGCGGCGTCTTCCACCTCCTCCTCCTATCAGGCCCCCAGGCAGTGCTATGGTGAAGCACAATCCCAAGGCAACAAGAGTGAACATGGTCAATGCAGCTGAAGCAGAGGATTCTTCTCAAGTGATAATGGGTAATCTCTTGGTTAATTCTATTCCTGCAAAAGTTTTGTTTGACACTGGTGCATTGCATTGTTTTATGTCTCGCCCGTTCTTTGCAAAGCATGAGTTCTCTTGTCAAGATCTGCTTAGACCTGTATTAGTTGTCTCTCCTGGGAAGTTAATGAATTCCAACTGCTTAGTTCCGGATGTTTCTATCAAGATGGACAATTATTCCTTTCTGGCCTCTCCAATTGTGCTCGGCAATTCCGATATTGATCTTATTCTTGGCATGGATTTTCTGGCGATGAACAAGGCTTATGTTGATTGTAAAGCCAAAGAAGTCCAATTGACTCATCCTTCTGAAGATGTGATCATTTTCGCTGCTCGCGATGACATGATTCATCTATTTTCTCTCAATGAGAAGGGTGAAATTTCAGCCATTTCTCAGATTCCTGTTGTCTCGGGGTATGAAGATGTCTTTCCAGAAGAATTGCCAGGAATGCCTCCTCACCGGCCAGTGGAGTTTGTGATTGAACTCGAGCCTGGAACTGAACCGGTGTGCAAGCGTCCTTATAAGCTTGACCCCGAAGAGCTGAAAGAATTGAAGAAGCAGCTAGATGAACAAGAGCGTCTGGGTTTGAACAGACCAAGTTCTTCAACTTGGGGATGTGGTGTTCTTTTTGTCAAGAAGAAGGATGGCACGGACCGACTATGTGTCGATTACCGTCCATTGAATAAGAAGACAATCAGGAAGAAGTATCCACTTCCCAACATCAATGAGTTGTTTGAGCAATTGAAAGGTGCCAAGGTTTTCTCGAAGTTAGATCTCCGTATGGGCTATCATCAAATCCGTATTCGTGAAGAAGATATTCCAAAGACTGCTTTCAGGACGAGTTTTGGCTCTTATGAGTACAACGTCATGTCCTTTGGTCTAGCAAATGCGCCTCCGACCTTCTCCAGAATGATGAACTTCATATTCTCTCCTTTCAAGAATGAGTTCGTCTTGGTGTATTTGGATGACATTCTAGTGTTCTCGGAGACCGAAGAAGAGCATGCAGAGCATCTCCGGCTTGTGCTTGACAAGCTAAGAGAACATCGGTTCTATGCTAAGTTCTCCAAGTGTGAGTTTTGGCTCAATGAAGTGGTGTACCTTGGGCATGTCATCTCTGCCGAGGGCATTAAAGTGCACCCTGAGAAAGTTGAGGCAATTGTGAAGTGGGAGCCTCCTCAGAATGTCAAGCAGCTTCGAAGCTTCCTTGGGCTTGCAAGTTACTGCAGAAGATTCGTCGAGAACTTCTCTCAAATTGCTAAGCCTCTGTCTAACCTCCTTTAGAAGAGTGTCAAGTATGTGTGGACTCCTGAGTGTGATGTGGCGTTCAATACACTCAAGGAAAAGCTGACTTCAGCTCCAGTTCTCACTCCTCCAGATGAATCCAAGCCTTTCCAAGTGTTTTGTGATGCTTCCCTTCAAGGTCTTGGTGGTGTTCTCATGCAAGATAAGAAAGTTGTGGTTTATACCTCGCGTCAGCTGAAGCCTAGCGAGAAGAACTACCCTACTCATGATCTTGAGTTGGCGGCAATTATTCATGCTCTGATGACATGGAGACATCTATTGTTGGGAAGACCAGTTGAGGTGTTCACCGACCACAAGAGCTTGAAGTACATTTTCACTCAACCCAATCTCAATCTTTGGCAAACTTGTTGGGTGGAAATGATCGAGGAGTACAATCCAAGCATTGAGTGTACTCCTGGAAAAGCAAATGTCATTGCAGACGCGCTGAGCAGAAAGGCGTACTACAACAGTCTCATTCTCAAGCCTCTCCAACCCGAGATTTGCGAATCCTTCCGCAAGCTCAGTCTCCAAGTTGTTCCTCAAGGATTTCTTGCCAATCTTCAAGTCTCTCCGACTCTGGAAGATCAGATTCACCAAGCTCAGCTTCTTGATGCTATGGTTAAGAAAGTGAAGAAAGGTGTGGCCAAGAGCATTCCAAAGTATAAGTGCTTCTGTGTTGATGACAAAGATACCTTATTCTTTGAGAACCGTCTGGTGGTTCCAAAAGGTAATCTCAAGAAGGTTATCATGGATGAAGCACATAATTCCCTCCTCTCAATTCATCCAAGAAGTTCCAAAATGTATCAGGACCTCAAGCAAACCTTCTGGTGGACTCGTATGAAACGTGAGATTGCTCAGTTTGTGAATGAGTGTGATGTTTATCACAGACTGAAGGCGGAACATCAACGTCCAGCAGGCCTCCTTCAGCCTCTGCCCATCCCAGAGTGGAAATTCGATCATGTTGAAATGGATTTCGTCACTGGGTTTCCTAAGTCCAAGAGAGGAAACGATACCATCTTCGTGGTCATCGACAAGCTCACCAAAGTTGCCCACTTCCTTCTGGTCAAAGAATCTATCTCGGTAGCTCAGCTAGCAGAGCTGTACATGTCAAGGATAGTTTCTTTGCATGGTGTTTCTAAACTCATATCCTCAGATCGTGGAAGCATCTTCACTTCCAAGTTTTGGGATTCCTTCCAGACTGCAATGGGGACCAATCTCCGTTTCAGCATGCCATGATAGATCATCATATGGGTGGCATTCTTGATGTTAACATGCCACTAAAAATCTGTTTTCACCTGCCCAAATATTTCTAAGTGTTGAAATCTGTTTTTTTGTTGCCATGTTCTCTAGATGATTCCCATGCATATATTGTTCCTTTGGAGATGGCACCATGGCATGAATTGTTGTGCTTGGCATCCTCTGTAGATGTGTGCGGTCTTGTGGATTAGGCTATGGCATCCTATATAAAACCTGCTGTCAACATGCTATCCTGTTAACAAGTGCCATGTTTGCCTCATGTAATTTCACTAAGTCTGTGAATCTGCTAATTTCAATATGTCATCTTGTGAGGTTGGTAGCCATGGATACATGCATGTTTTGATGTTGCCATAAAGTAATTAATTGAAGTACTTGTTGCCCTATAAAACCCTGTTAATTTTCATGCCATGAAAGTTCCTGTAGCATGTATAAAAGTTGCTGTCAAATTGCTATCATGTTAACTCAGATTCTGTAAAACTGGAATTTTCACTAAGTCCCTAAAAACTGATTCAACATGCCATCTTGTGAGCTTCATTATCATTGATCCAGGCTTCCTTTCATGTTGCTGTAGATAGATGAATTGTTGTGCATGCTGTATACTTCATGCCCATGCCTTGGTTGTGATTCAAAACTTTCTGTAGCTCTGGATATGTGTGTTGCAAGATGTCATGTTGCTGTTTGTGGACAGATTGTGTGTTTGAATGTTTTGTGGCTTGTGGGAGCTATACTCCATTGTTTTGCTTGTTCTTTAGCTCTATTCTTGCTAGATTTTCATTTCCTATCCAGTGGTATCCTTGGAATACCAAGGAATAGCCCATGGCCTCCCTCATCTTGTGTTTTGTCTCCGTTAACGTTCGTACCTTGCCGTGAGTGTACCGTGAGCTACGTTACTGCATTTGCAACGTTCTACATATGCATTTGCATCGATTTTGCATGAAGCATTCATATTTGCCATGATCATGCATGTTCAAATAACTAAACTAGAGGTTTTGTCCAGAATACTAAAGAACTTAATAATTGCATGAGAAACATAACTAGCAAGGGTTGCCATGTTAAATACATCAACTTGGTCATGCATCATCTTGTTTGTGCATTGCACCTTGTTTGTATGTTTATTTGGTGCTGTTTCTCTTTGGGTAGACGCGAGTGTCGAACCTGAGTACGAGGATCCAGGAGAGTACAACTACGGGGACCCAGCTCTTTGTCCATCTGAAGACCCAACAGGCAAGATGATCATACCCGGACCCCGACACTATTTTTGCTATGCTACATGTCTCGCTTCTACCGTTATGTTTCGTTACCTACCACTTAAACTGTCAGCCTCCTAAATTGCCATGAAAGCCTCTAACCCCATCCACTACCTAGCAAACATTGATTGGCTACGTTACCACTGCTCAACCCTTATCTTATAGCGTTGCTAGTTGGAGGTGCAAGCTGTCCATGTGTCAACATGGATATCTGCAGATATCATCTTACTTATTGTTATTTAAATTAATGCACATATATATCTGGCAACGGTGGAAGGCTTGGTCTTTTGCCCGGTGTTTTGTTCCGCTTTTGCCGCACTAGTTCCGAGTACCGGCGTTATGTTCCATATTTTGCGCTCCTAACATGCTCGGGGTTGTTATGGGGACCCCCTTGACCATTCGTTTTAGATTAAAACTTGTCTGGCAAGACCCAACTTTGGTACTACATTTGTAAACAACTTAATAAAAATTGCATAGGGCATGGCTACCCTGTGGATAATTAATCAACAACCCGGGCCATTGCTCCTCATGAGTGTTGGTCCAAACTAGAGTCGTGTGCGGGGCCAACCCAGGGCAACTCGGGAGATGTCTATCAGGCCACTATGTGCTGTGCTCATCCGGTCGTGTCCTGAGAACGAGATACGCGGCTCCTATCGGGTTCGTCGACACGTCGGGCGGTCATGCTGGACTTGTTTTACCTTTCTCGAATGTCTTGCGCGAGGAATTCTGATAATACTTTGGGCTATCTCGAGGTTGAGGTTTTCCAATGGAATTGCCTAGGAAATCACATGATTTGTGGTCGAGGTTATTCCCGCGGCGTGTGGTTAGTTTGTGATGGATGAGTTGGAGCACCCCTGCAGGGTTAAATCTTTAGGAAAGCCGTGCCCGCGGTTACGTGGCAACTTGGAAATTTTTTTAACACCCGGTTATAGTAAACTTGAAGTAAACTCCAATAAAATACACCAACTGTGTGTGTAACCATGACTGTCTCTGCTCGTGAACATGAACCGAGAGAGAACACGGTGGGGTTATGTTTGACGTAAGTAGGTGTTCAGGATCACTTAGTGATCATGCAAGATTACGACCGTCATTCGTAGGCCACCATATTTACATTCATGTTCTCGTAAGTTAGCCACCAAATACATGCTTAGTGCTTGCTGCTGCCTCATCACTTACCCAAATCCTCACCTAATGGCTTACATAGTTTCGGTACCCGGGTTATGAGATTGCCGAGTCCCTGTGGTTCACAGATTACAACAATACATGTACAGGTGTCGACGAGTACGTGCCAGATGACTTGCCGCAGCTCCAGTGGGAGTATGATGAAGAACGTAGGCGTATGTATGTTACGTATCCTGATGAGTAGGGAGCTTCGTGGTGGTGATCCTGGATAGCAAGACAGTTTATCATTGCTTCTTTTATCGTTTGATTTCGTCCGTAGCCGGACCCTGTCTTCTGGATGATTTATGAATAATTTGTGTGAACTTGTAAGATAGCTTGTGGCGAGTGTAAGCCAACTCATATACTCATCTCTTCCTACATGTATGCAATGTTTACTGTACTTGCGAAACGACTAGGTGTGCTTCCATCCCCGTCGAGGCCATCGTGCCTTAATAGGGATAGGACCGCATCTTGGGCGTTACATGCTAATTTTTAGTTTGAATGCAATTGATGATACTCCTCTTGCAATATTTTGAGCCATTTGATTCAGTTTATTTACATCATCTTTGTCAATGGTGTTCTGATCTTCATGTCCATCTTCAGGATGGCTCCAGCAACTCGTAGGAACCCAGGTCATGAGGGGGAGCAGTCTGAACCTCCACCACCCCCACCTCCACCTCCGGAGGCATGTCAGGCGGTGATGGTCGCAACCAATGCCAATACCCAGATGTTGCTCAACTTGTTGCAAGGCTTTCAAAATCAGGGGCATCAAGGCCATCAAGGGAATTTCAATAATCAGCCGCAGTTCTCAACTCTGAATCAATTCCTTGCAATCAACCCAAGTCCTTCACCAACTGTGCTCTGCCTCTTGATGCAGAGGATTGTCTTGTCGACATCAACACGCATTTCGAGTGCAGCAACGTCAGACTTCAGGACTATGTCAAGTTCACAACTTTCCAGCTGAAAGGACATGCAGCACAGTGGTGGCAGCCTTATAAGGATTACAGAGGTGACCGTGTGATTAGCTGGGATGACTTCTGCCGTCACTTCAGAGCTCATCATATCCCGACGAGTGTTGTCGAAGGTAGCGTGAGAAGTTCAGGAACCTCAAGCAGGGAAACTCGTCTGTCTATCAGTATAACATTGAGTTCCAGAATCTTGCTCGTTATGCCAAGCAGGATGTGCCTAATGACAAGTGCAAGATTTACCATTTCAGAGGTGGCCTTGGGGAAGATCTTCACCTTGCTCTCGTCCTTCATGAGCCTCTTGAGTTTGATCAGTTCTATAACTTGGCTCTAAAGTATGAAGCAGTTCAACTCAAGGTCGAGAATTCCAGGAAGCGGTTCAGAGACTCTCACACTTCTTCGTCCTCCTCTTAGATTTTTCCTAAGGAGCAGAAGTATAGGGTTCCTCCGCCTCCTCTGTTTCGTCCTCCTCAGCATCAGAAGCAGCACAGTGGTCGTGGTTCTTCCCAGCCACCCAACCCAGGATTCCAGCAGAGGCCTCAGGCTCCGAAGTCAGGAAATGCTCCTCCTCCAGGCAACTTCCGCCCGCTCTCAGAGGTTACGTGTCACAAGTGTGGTCAGAAGGGCCACTATTCCAACAAGTGCACCAACCAGCGGCGTCTTTCACCTCCTCCTCCAGTCAGGCCTCCAGGCAAAGCTATGGTGAAGCACAATGCCAAGACAACAAGAGTTAACATGGTCACCTCAGCTCAAACAGAGGAGTCTTCACAAGTGATAATGGGCAATCTCTTTGTTAATTCTATTCCTGCAAAAGTTTTGTTTGATACTGGTGCATCGCATTCTTTTATGTCAAGAACATTCTTCTCCAAGCATGACTTCAATTCCGTATATTTGAGCAACTCATTGCGTGTTGTTTCAGCCGGCACTCTCATGAGCGCTAACAAGGTGGTTCTAGATGTCTCTGTCAAGATGGGCAACTATTCCTTTCTAGCCTCCCCGATTGTTCTCAGCCAACTCGGATATTGATCTAATTCTTGGCATGAATTTTCTCGAGATGAAAAAGGCGTACATCGATTGCGCAGCCAAAGAAGTCCAAATGACTCATTCTTCCGAAGATGTGATCATTTTCGCTGCTCGCGATGACACTATTCGACTCTTTTCTCTCAATGAGAAGGGTGAAATCTTAGCCATATCTCAAGTCCCCGTCGTCTGTGAGTATGAAGATCTCTTTCCAGAAGAATTGCCAGGAATGCCTCCTCACCGACCAGTAGAGTTTGTGATTGAACTCGAACCTCGAACTGAACCGGTATGCAAGCGTCCTTATAAGCTTGGCCTCGAAGAGTTAGAACTGAACCGGTATGCAACCGACAGCTAGATGAACAAGAGTGTCTGGGTTTGATTAGACCAAGTTCTTCACCTTGGGGTTGCGGTGTTCTTTTTGTCAAGAAGAAGGATGGCACGGAATGACTTTGTGTCGATTTCCGCCCATTGAATAAAAAGACAATCAAGAACAAGTATCCACTTCCCAACATCAACGAGTTGTTTGGGCAATTGAAAGGGGCCAAGGTTTTCTCAAAACTAGATCTTCGGATGGGCTATCATAGAATCCGCATCCATGAAGAAGATATCCAAAGACTGCTTTCAGGACAAGCTTTGGCTCTTATGAGTACACCGTGATGTCCTTTGGCCTTGCAAATGCGCCTCCGACATTCTCCCGTGTGATGAACTACCTCTTCTCCCCCTTCAGGAATGAGTTCATCTTGGTGTATTTGGATGACATTCTAGTCTTCTCTGAAACCGAAGAAGAACATGCACAACATCTCTGACTTGTGCTTGACAAGTTAAGAGAGCATTGGTTCTATGCAAAGTTCTCCAAGTGCGAATTTTGGCTCAATGAAGTGGTGTACCTTGGTCATATCATCTCTGCCGAGGGCATCAAGGTGGATCCTGAGAAGGTGGAGGCCATTGTGAAGTGGGAGGCTCCTCAGAATGTCAAGCAGCTTTGAAGCTTCCTCGGGCTTGCAAGTTACTGCAGAAGATTCGTGGAGAACTTCTCAAAAATTGCTAAGCCTTTGTCTAATCTCCTCCAGAAGAATTGTCAAATATGTGTGGACTCTTGAGTGTGATGTGGTGTTCAATACACTCAAGGAAAAGCTGACTTCAACTCCTGTTCTCACACCTCCTGATGAATCCAAACCATTCCAAGTGTTGTGTGATGCTTCCCTCCAAGGTCTTGGTGGTGTTCTCATGAAAGACAAAAAAGTGGTAGCTTATACCTCCCGTCAGATGAAGCCTAGCGAGAAGAACTACCCCACTCACGATCTTGAGCTGGCGGCAGTTGTTCATGCTCTGATGACCTGGAGACACCTCTTGTTGGGAAGGCCAGTAGAAGTCTTCACTGACCACAAGAGCCTAAAGTACATTTTCACCCAACCCAATCTCAATCTCCGGCAAACACGTTGGGTGGAAATGATCCAGGAGTACAATCTAAGCATTGAGTATACTCCAGGCAAAGCAAATGTGATTGCGGACACTTTGAGTAGAAAGGCGTATTGCAACAGTCTTATTATCAAGCCTTTCCAACCTGAGCTTTGTGAAGCTTTCCGCAAGCTCAACCTCCAAGTAGTTCCTCAAGGGTTTCTTGCCAACCTTCAAGTTCTCCGACTTTGGAAGATCAAATTCGCCAAGCTCAACTTCTTGATGCTATGTTGAAGAAGGTGAAGATAGGCGTGGCTAAGAGCATTCCAAAGTATAAGTGCTTCCATGTTGATGACAAAGACACCTTGTTATTCGAGGATCGTCTAGTGGTTCCAAAAGGAGAGTTCAGGAAAGTTATCATGGACGAAGCACACAATTCTCTCCTCTCTTTTCCTCTAGGCAGTTCCAAGATGTATCAGGATCTCAACCAAACCTTTTGGTGGACGTGCATGAAACGTGAGATTGCTCAGTTTGTGAATGAGTGTGATGTGTTCCGCAGAGTGAAGGCGGAACATCAACGTCCAACAGGTCTTCTTCAGCCTTTGCCTATCCCAGAGTGGAAATTCGATCACATTGAGATCGATTTTGTCACTGGGTTTCCTAAGTCCAAGAGATGTAATGATGCCGTCTTTGTGGTCATCGACAAGCTCACCAAAGTTCCCCACTTCCTTCCGGTCAAAGAATCTATCATGGCAGCTCAGCTGGCAGAGCCGTACACATCAAGGATAGTTTCTTTGCACGGTATTTCTCAGCTTATATCTTTAGACTGTGGAAGCATCTTTACTTCCAAGTTCTGGGATTCCTTTCAGTCCGCGATGGGTACCAAGATTCGTTTCAGCACAGCTTTCCATCCTCAAACAAGTGTTCAAGTAGAGAGAGTCAATCAAATTCTTGAAGACATGTTGAGGGCATGTGTTATCTCATTTGGCATGAAGTGGGAAGATTGCCTCCCGTTTGCCGAGTTCTCCTACAACAATAGTTTCCAAGCAAGTTCGGGCAAGGCCCCATTCAAGATTCTCTATGGGAGAAAGTGCCGTACCCCGCTCAATTGGTCTGAAACTGGTGAGCGTCAAATCCTTGGCAATGACATGATCACTGAAGCAACAGAAATGTGCCGTGTCATTCGTGAAAATTGCAAAGCAGCTCAATCCCGTCAGAAGAGCTATTATGATAGCAATCATCGTGACATGGCCTTTCAAATCGATGAGTTCGTCTATCTCCGAGTGTCTCCCATGAAGGGCACTTAGCGCTTTGGCATCCAAGGAAAGCTTGCACCATGCTTTGTGGGTCCTTTCAAGATTGTGGGCAAAAGAGGCGATCTTGCCTACCAACTTGAGCTTTCTTCCAATTTCTCAAATCTGCATGATGTCTTTCATGTCTCTCAGCTCCGCAACTGTTTCAAGACTCCCGAGCGCACCGTTGATTTCGAAGACATTGATCTCCAAGTAGACCTATCCTATTATGAGCATCCAGTTGCTATCCTCGAAGAGACTGAGCGCAACACTCGCAATAAGTCCATCAAGTTCCTAAAGGTGAAGTGGTGACATCATTCCTACAAAGAAGGCACTTGGGAACGCGAGGACCTTCTTCATTTTGAATATCCTGAATTCTTCCGTTCCTAGATCTCGGGACGAGATCTTCTTGTAGCGGGGGAGAGTTGTAACAGCCCAAGTGCAATCTTTCCAAATATTGTAACCATCCCATGTATCCAACTTTGTATGTCTTGCATCATGTGGTTTGAGTTAATGATTTGCGGTTTGAATAATGAATTTGTGCTACATGTCATGCACTTGTGCATCATGGCATCCATTCCATTTTGTGGCATCATGTTATGTTGAGGGTGATGTGGTTATGTGCTTTGCATAATGTGGTGTGCTCTTGTTGGTGCCTTCAAATTATTTTCTTTGTTCAATACCTCCATCTCTCTTTATTTCAAAATATTATGAAATGTTGTGATTTTGCCTTGCCCAAGTCCTCCCTAGAAATGTTGCTAAGTTTTCTAATATTCTGCTTGGGTTATTAAAATCTATCTTAGCCATGTGCAACCTCCCTGCCTTTTGTCATTAACATTTATGCTTGGTATTACATATAAGGGGCATTTTATTTTCTCCCTCTTAAAAATGCACAAACCAATCCTAATAATTAGTGCATGTTTTTGTGAGGTCAAAACTATTTTTACTTCAATTTTAGCCCCTTCCCTTCCTCTGGTTCAAATTGTTTGGAACAATGTTTTATTAAAAAAATTAGAAAACCTTCCTTCTCGCTGAGGCCCACTTACTTGGGCTTTCCCCTCCGCAGCAGCCAGCTAGCGGAGACAAGGCCTCAGCCCACCTAACCACCCAGCGAGAGGAACGTCGTCCTCCTGTACGACGCTCATCCATGAGCTCCACGTCGACGTGCTCGTCGATTTGACGGTCGAAGCTCGTCCTAGAGCCCTATAAATCATGTCATATCCCTATCCCCGACATCCCTCGCTCCATTCCTTCCCTCTCCCTACCTCGGCGCTGCGGTTATGTCCCCGCTAAGCGCACGCCGTCGCCGTGCCCGCCATGCTTCGGCCGAGGGTGAGCTTGTGCTCGGGGTAGCCCTCCGTGCGCGTCTCCGACCTCCCTGTCGCCGTGGATCGAAGCCCCGAAGACCCCTCCGTCTCCTGCATCGACGCACGCGACGCCACATACCCTGGACCGGCATCCTCGACCGCATTTTTTTCTCTTCTTCCCAGACCCGAAGACCATCAAGTTCAGAGCTTCCTTGCGTCGTGTCCATCGCCCCTCCGGCCCTATCTTCATGTCCTAGGTGAGATAGGTACCATCCTCCTTCTTCCTGTCCTTTTATTCTCGTAGATTTCGTCCCAAGCGCGACGTAGTGTCCGTGCCAAGATCGTGTCCTCCGTGCTCTAGCCATAGTTGCAGTGTATGCGTACTATTTTTTTTTCATTTTGTTATTGCTTTCCGCGCGCCATGTCGTTGTACCTCGAGTATATGCCGCTCTCATGCACACCTCGCAGTGCAGCAGCCACGCACGCGCTTCCTGCTGGCCTAGCCTCGTCGAGCCTCGCTTGCCCGAGACGAGCTTGAGCTCGAGCTCGAGCAACCCCACACGCGCACTCCCACAACAGCTCTGCATGCACGCGTGCATCCACACACCCTAGCAGGTTTCCGCACACGCGCTGCACCCCCGCGTACGCAAGCAAGCGCTAGCACGCCGCTGCGTGTGCCCAGCCATGAGAGTCGTCCCTGTTCTTTTCTTCGTGTAGTTTCAGTTTCGCTTAAGTACTTGTTTAGGTTCAGTTAAGTCTCATCTTTCCTCGCAAACAGCAGTGCAGCACAGCGCGGTGGCTGGCACCCCTTGCTACTAGCCGGGCGACCAGGTATCAAATCCCAGTGGGCGCAATATTTTCTCGTTTCAGCGATTTTGCTTCTTCACAGGATTAGCTTTTGCCATTATGTAATATATTGTCGGATGCCATTTCTAGACACCAACACGGAGCAGGCCGAGCTGGTCAGCCCTGCGCACATAGCCCAGGAGGTTCTGTGTTCGACCCCAGCCTCCTCCTCTTTTGTGTTTTTGTGTTTTTCTGTTTTTTTTCAATTTTCGTCATATGCCAAATCTGGCATATCCTAAGTTTTATGTTGGGCACTAAATTGTGTGATTGCATTGTGACATGATTACCTACTGCAACATATGCTTATGATATGTGTTTTTCTGTTTTTTTTTCAATTTTCGTCATATGCCAAATCTGGCATATCCTAAGTTTTATGTTGGGCACTAAATTGTGTGATTGCATTGTGACATGATTACCTACTGCAACATATGCTTATGATATATGATTTTGGGGTAGAAAAATCCAATGAATTCAACTGTGGCATTATTTTTGTCATTTGCGCAAGTTTGTGTGAAAGCTATTTTGTGCTAAGATGTCATCTTGTTATTTTTGTGTGATTTAATCCTTGCACACTTTGGTAAACTTGTCAACATGAAAATTGTCCCTTGATATGTGTACTAGCCCATGGTAATTTTCCACGCCACGAAAAACCATGTTTGGGTGTCAATTTCTTGCTGTCAACATGCTTTGGTGATGATGCTGTTTAGTAGGGCCAAATAAATTCTAAGTCTGGTCTCTCTGTAATTTTGTTGCTATGTTTCCAGGTTAATTGCCATGAATCTGTAGTTCCTATGTGGTTGGTCCAATGGAATGAATTGTTGAGCATGTTATCCTCTGTTAGAATGTGCCAATAGCTTTCAACTGAGGTTTTGCATCCTAGTTAGTTTTGCTGTCAAACATATACACCTGATAAAACTGCTCAGCCTTACACCTTGATAAGTTTTCTAAGTCTTGGGAACTGCTTAGTTCAATATGCCATGTTGGGAGGATGCTAGGCACGAATCTGTACATATTTAGATGTTGCTGCAATGGAGTTATTTTAAGTGCACCTTGTCCTCTATCATGCTGTTAAATCTCATGCCATAAAAGACTCTATAGCATATAGTTTTATTGCTGTCAATATGCCAACATGATAACTCTGATTGTGAAAAACTGATATTTTTCACGAAGTCATAAACTATTATTTCAATATGCCTTCTTGTGAACCCATTTTCTATGGATCCATGCTTTCATTCAAGTTGCTGTCATGAGATGAATTGTTGTGCATCTTGTTGCCTACATCCCCATGTCCTTGTGCATTTTAGTGTGTTGTAGCTTGTTGATTTTAGGGTTGCAATATGCCATGTTGTTGTTTTTGGACAGATTGCATGTATAATTTTTTGTGCCATGTGGGAGTTGTACCCACTTGTTTTCCATGATCTTTAGGTCTATTTCTACTAGAATTTCATTTAAATCCAGTGGCATACTTGGGATACGAAGAAATTTCCCATGACCTCCCTCCATCTCTGTTTTGTCTCCGTTACCGTTAGTATCTTGTCGTGAGTGCTCTGAGAGTTCCGTAACTCCATTTGCAACGTTCTTCATATGCATTTGCATCATTGTCACGAGTTGCATTCATTTTTGACATGATCATGCATATAAAAACAACTCATGTTGCTTTTATGACTAGAATACCAAATAACTAATAATTGCATGTGAAGTATCACTTGATCCATGTCTACATGGATGAAGACGTCACTTAATATGACTAGATAGGATAGTCATGTTAAACACATCAAATTGGTCATGCATCATTTTTGGTTACGCATTGCACCTTGCTTGTATGTTTATTTGTTGTTGTTTCTTCTATGGGTAGACCCGAGTGACGAGAACAAGTACGAGGAACCTGTCGAGAACGTGTCTGAAGAGCAAGAGTACCATCCCACTGAAGACCCTCCAGGCAAGATGATCGTTACCCGGATCCCGATACTATTTTTGCTATGCTAGCTGTCTCGCTTCTACCGTTATGTCTTGTTTCCTACCACTTAAATGTCAAGCCTCCTAAATTGCCATGAAAGCCTCTAACCCCTCCACTACCTAGCAAAGCATTGATTGGCTAAGTTACTGCATGCTCAGCCCCTTCTTATAGCATTGCTAGTTGCAGCTGCAGGTTGTTTCCATGTGGAAACATGGATATCTTGGGATATCACCTTATTTATTGTTATTTAATTTAATGCACATATATACTTGGTAAAGGTGGAAGGCTTGGCCTTTTGCTCGGTGATTTGTTCCACTTTCGCTGCCCTAGTTTCCGATTACCGGTGTTATGTTCTAGATTGAGCGCTCCTAACATGCTTGGGGTTGTTATGGGGACCCCCTTGATAATTCGTTTTGGGATAAAACTTGTCTGGCAAGACCCAACATTGGTACTATATTTCCTTAACAACCTAATAAAAATGCATAGGGCTTAGCTACCCCATGGATAATTAATCAACCCCCGGGCCAGTGCTCCTCATGAGTGTTGGTCCAAACTATAGCACTATGCGGGGCCACCCCAGGGCAACTTGGGTGATTTCTATTGGGCCACCGTACGCGTCGCTTATCCGTCGTGTCCTGAGAACGAGATACGCGGCTCCTATCGGGTTTGTCGACACGTCGGGCGGTCTTGCTGGATTTGTTTTACCTTTCTTGAATGTCTTGTGCGCAGGATTCCGAGGATTCTTCGGGCTCTCTCGAGCTTGTGGTTTTCCAACTGAATTCCGAGGATACTATGGGCTATCTCATGGTTGACGTCTTCCATGCAGCTTGTGGTTAGTTTTTGATGGATGAGTTGGAGCAACCCTATAGGGTTAAATCTTTCGAAAAGCCGTGCCCCGGTTATGTGACAACTTGGAAATTGTTTAACATCCGGTTATAGTAAACTTGAAGTAAACTCAATTAAAATACACCAACTGTGTGCGTAACCATGACCGTCTCTTTTCAAGGGAATTGGGAAGGGAACATTGTGGGGTTATGTTTGACTCATAAGTAGGTGTTCAGGATCACTTATTGATCATAACTAGTACTCGTCTGACATGCGTAGTTTCTCACCTTACTCTGGTACTCGTAAGTTAGCCATACCTTACCCATCAGCTTACATAGTCTTGGTACCCACGTTAATGAGATTGTCGAGTCCCCGTGGCTCACAGATTACTACAACAATACATGTATCGGTACTAATGATTTCGATCCAGTTGATGCTTCCCAGCTCCAGTGGGAGCTCGACGAGGAGCGTGGGCGTATTTACGTGACTTACTCGGACGAGTAGGGGAGCTACTTGGTTGTCTTCCTGGGCTTAGCGAGATAGATATCATTTTCTTTTGTCGTTTGATTTCGTCCGTAGTCGGACCCTGCATTTCTAGATGATTGTATGGATTTTGTACTTTAGCTTGTGGCGAGCGTAAGCCAACTCATATACTCATCTCCTCTCATACATGTATTGCAATGATGTCTATACTTGCGAAACGACGAGATGCGCTTCTATCCCCATCGAGGCCCTAGAGCCAAAATAGGGATAGGACCGCATCTTGGGCGTTACAGTGCCTGGGGGCGTTTTCGCTTCCCTGGTTTGCTTTTCTTCCTTTGCAAAACATCACATATTTTTCTCTTACATAGCCTTTTCAAAACATATTTCTCTTTCAAAAAGTTAAGACCAATATAAAATTCTGCAAAAATCAAGAGAATTAGACTGATTGGTACATGTCAGTTTTGTGTTTCCAAGGGGTTATTGGTCCTCCGGTATTACACGTCTCTTATTGAAATGTATTCCTGTGAGTACATGACATTCTTTGTCCTACTCCTTTTCTTATGGCAATCATGCTGTAAAGTACATTTTAACTAGGCTAAACTAAGGTGCTATTGTTCTGGCTTGCAACAATTGCAAACAAAGTTAGTTACCTATGGAGCACGTGTGGATTCCATTTATTTCAGTATTCGCTTAGTTTTTTCAATGACCGCCTGCATCAAATATTGGTATTTAGATGCAAGGTGGAGGTGTCAACTAATAGATTCTTGACACATCGTTATCGTTAAGATTCCTTAGTACCTCAGGACGCGGATGTTCGAAATTGCTTCAATACTATTCGTGGCGCAAAGAGTGTGGCGGCACCCGGTACTGGGGAGCGGGATCACATGTACTGCCACGTTTAGTATCGTTGTGATTACGAGGGTCTGAGGTAGACGAATTTCCGAGACCTCTGGTTGTGTGTTGATGGATGAGATACATTGGAGAGTAGTATTACTGCTAGGAGTTGAGTGATGGATGTTACTCCATGTATCCGTGGACTCGATTGCATAACCAAAGATTTCAGAAGTTCTTAGGTGGGAATTCCAGTAGATACCTAGGGTCATCTTCCGACAGATGTACGATGGTTTATACATTTGTTCTGAGCAACTCTTAGCTCAATACCTTGACGTGTTATTCAAGTGGCTTCATGATCAAATGATGTTATCGCGAAACTGCAGAAGGCGTTCTTGCTAATTTTCAATTTGAATGCAATTGATGATACTCCTGTTGCAATATTTCGAGCCATTTGATTCAGCTTATTTCAACCATCTTTGTCAATGGTGTTCTGATGTTCGTTTCCATCTTTAGGATGACTCCAGCAACTCGTGGGAACCCAGGTCATGAGGGGGAGCAGTTTGACCCTCCACCACCCCCACCTCCACCTCCGGAGGCATGGCAGGTGGTGATGGCCGCAACCAATGCCAATACCCACATGCTGCTCAACTTGTTGCAAGGCTTTCAAAATCAGGGGCATCAAGGCCATCAAGGGAATTTCAATAATTAGCCGTAGTTCGCAACTCTGAATCAATTCCTTGCCAATCAACCCAAGTCCTTCACCAACTGTGCTCAGCCTCTTGATGCAGAGGATTTTGCTCGTCGACATCAACAAGCATTTTGGGTGCAGCAACGTCAGACCTTAGGACTATGTCAGGTTCGCCACTTTCCAGCTGAAGGGATAGGCAGTAGAGTGGTGGCAGCAATATAAGGATTCCAGAGGTGACCGTGTGATCAGCTCGGATGACTTCTGCCGCGACTTCAGAGCTCATCATATCCCGACGAGTGTTGTCAAAGGTATGCATGAGAATTTCAGGAACCTCAAGCAGGGAAACTCGTCTATCTATCAGTATAACATCGAGTTCCAGAATCTTGCTCATTATGCCAAGCAGGATGTGCCCAATGACAAGTGCAAGATTTACCAGTTCAGAGGTGGCCTTAGGGAAGATCTTCAGCTTTCTCTCGTCCTTCCCGAGCCTCTTGAGTTTGATCAGTTATATAACTTGGCTCTAAAGTACGAAGCAGTTCAAATCAAGGTCGAGAATTCTAGGAAGCGGAGACTCTCACACTTCTTCGTCCTCCTCTCAGATTGTTCCTAAGTAGCAGAAGTATTGGGTTCCTCCGCCTCCTCCGTTTCGTCCTCCTCAGCAGCAGAAGCAGCACGGTGGTCGTGGTTCTTCCCACCCACCCAACCCAGGATTCCAGCAGAGGCCTCAGGCTACGAAGTCAGGCAATGATCCTCCTCCAGGCAACTTCCGTCCGCTCTCAGAGGTTACGTGTCACAAGTGTGGTCGGAAGGGCCACTATTCCAACAAGTGCACCAACCAGTGGCGTCTTCCGCCTCCTTCTCCAGTCAGGCCTCCATGCAATGCTATGGTGAAGCACGTTACCAAGACAGCAAGAGTTAACATGGTCAGCTCAGCTCAAACAGAGGAGTCTTCTCAAGTGATAATGGGTAATCTCTTGGTTAATTCTATTCGTGAAAAAGTTTTGTTTGATACTGGTGCATCGCATTCTTTCATGTCAAGAACATTCTTCTCCAAGCATGACTTCGATTCTGTATATTTGAGCAAGTCATTGCGTGTTGTTTCACCCGACACGCTCATGAGCGCTACCAAGGTGGTGCCAGATGTCTTTGTCAAGATGGGCAACTATTCCTTTCTAGCCTCCCCAATTGTTCTCGGCCAACTCGGATATTGATCTAATTCTTGGCATGGATTTTCTCGAGATGAACAAGACGTACATCGATTGCGCAGCCAAAGAAGTCCAATTGACTCATTCTTCCAAAGATGTGATCATTTTCGCTGCTCGTGATGACACTATTCGGCTCTTTTCTCTCAATGAGAAGCGTGAAATCTCAGCCAGATCTCCCCGTCGTCTGTGAGTATGAAGATGTCTTTCCAGAAGAATTGCCAGGAATGCCTCCTCACCGGCCAATAGAGTTTGTGAATGAACTCGAACCTGGAACTGAACCGGTATGCAAGCGTCCTTATAAGCTTGGCCCCGAAGAGCTAGAACTGAACCGGTATGCAACCGAAAGCTAGATGAACAAGAGCGTCTGAGTTTGATCAGACCAAGTTCTTAATCTTGGGGTTGTGGTGTTACTTTTTGTCAAGAAGAAGGATGGCACAGAACGCCTTTGTGTCGATTACCGCCCATTGAATAAAAAGACAATCAAGAACAAGTATCCAGTTCCCAACATCAACGAGTTGTTTGAGCAATTGAAAGGGGCCAATGTTTTCTCAAAACTAGATCTTCGGATGGGCTATCATCAAATCCATATCCGTAAAGAAGATATCCAAAGACTGCTTTCAGGACAAGTTTTGGCTCTTATGAGTACACCGTGATGTCCTTTGGCCTTGCAAATCCGCCTCCGACATTCTCAAGCGTGATGAACTACGTCTTTTCCCCCTTAAGGAATGTGTTCGTCTTGGTGTATTTGGATGACATTCTAGTCTTCTCTGAAACTGAAGAAGAACATGCAGAGCATCTCCGGCTTGCGCTTGACAAGTTAAGAGAGCATTGGTTCTATGCAAAGTTCTCCAAGTGCGAATTATGGCTCAATGAAGTGGTGTACCTTGGTCATATCATCTCTGCCGAGGGCATCAAGGTGGATCCTGAGAAGGTGGAGGCCATTGTGAAGTGGGAGCCTCCTCAGAATGTCAAACAGCTTCGAAGCTTCCTCGGGCTTGCAAGTTACTGCAGAAGATTCATGGAGAACTTCTCAAAAATTGCTAAGCCTTTGTCTAATCTCCTCCAGAAGAATGTGAAATATATGTGGACTCCTGAGTGTGATGTGGCGTTCTATACACTCAAGGAAAAGCTGACTTCAGCTCCAGTTCTCACACCTCCTGATGAATCCAAACCATTCCAAGTGTTCTGTGATGCTTCCCTCCAAGGTGTTGGTGGTCTTCTCATGCAAGACAGAGAAGTGGTAGCTTATACCTCCCGTCAGCTGAAGCCTAGCGAGAAGAACTACCCCACTCACGATCTTGAGCTGGCGGCAGTTGTTCATGCTCTGATGACCTGGAGACACCTCTTGTTGGGAAGGCCAGTAGAAGTCTTCACTGACCACAAGAGCCTAAAGTACATTTTCAATCAAATCAATCTCAATCTTCGGCAAACACGTTGGGTGGAAATGATCCACGAGTACAATTTGAGCATTGAGTATACTCCAGGCAAAGCAAATGTGATTGCAGACGCTTTGAGCAGAAAGGCGTATTGCAACAGTCTTATTCTCAAGCCTTTCCAACCTGAGCTTTGTTAAGCTTTCCACAAGCTCAACCTCCAAGTAGTTCCTCATGGGTTTCTTGCCAACCTTCAAGTTTCTCTGACTTTGGAAGATCAAATTCGCCAAGCTCAACTTCTTGATGCTATGGTGAAGAAGGTGATGATAGGCATGGCTAAGAGCATTCCAAAGTGTAAGTGCTTCCGTGTTGATGACAAAGACACCTTGTTATTCGAGGATCATCTAGTAGTTCCAAAAGGAGAGCTCAGAAAAGTTATCATGGAGGAAGCACACAATTCTCTCCTGTTTATTAATCCAGGCAGTTCCAAGATGTATCAGGATCTCAAGCAAACCTTTCGGTGGACGCGCATGAAACGTGAGATTTCTCAGTTTGTGAACGAGTGTGATGTGTGCCGTAGAGTGAAGGCGGAACATCAATGTCTGATACGTCTCCAATGTATCTATAATTTTTGATTGCTCCATGCTGATATATTATCATTCTAGGATACTTTTTGGGTCTTTATTTACCAATTTATAATATTTTTGAGCACTAACCTATTGACCTAGTGCCAATTGCTGTTTTCTGCATGTTTTTGCCTTTTTAGGTTTACAGTACCAGACGAAGTCCAATTGCGACAAAACTTTTTGATGATTTTTTCTGGACCAAAACAAGACCTAGAAGCTTCGGAAGAAGGTCGGGAGGCACACGAGGGCCCCGCCACACATCAGGGCGTGCCCTGATCTGTGGTGGCCCCCTTGTGGCTCTCCCGACGTCCCTCTTCGGCCTATAAATTCTCTAATATTGCAAAAACCCTGGTGGCAGTCCCGAAACCCTTTTTCCGCTGCCGCAAGTCTCTGTTCCGTCACGAGACCATCTGGAGTTCCGTTCCGGCACCCTGCCGGAGGGGGGATCAATCACGGAGGGCCTCTTCATCAACCTTGCTGCCCTCATGATGATGTGTGAGTAGTTCACCACAGACCTACGGGTCCATAGCTAGTACCTAGATGGAAATCTCTCTCTCTTATGATCTTCAATACAATGGTCATCACATCTTCACTTTGATCTATCCGATGTAATCCTATAGTGCGGTGTGTTTGTTGGGATCCGATGAATTGTGGGTTTATGTTTAGATTATTCATGAACAGTATTTGAGATGCCTGTGATATATATTATTTCTTAATTGCATGATCATTATAGCTTCGTATTGCTCTCCGATCTGTTAATGTGCTTTGGCCAAGTAGATTGATATTTCATCGGTGGGAGTGGTGCGTTGTGGTAGGTTCAACCTGCCGAGTTTCTATATCCCAGTGACAAAGTAGGGGACAAGATGCGTATTTGTGTTGTTGCTACTAAGGATAAAACGATGGGGTTCATTCATATTGATTGAGTTTACTTTGTCTACATCATGTCATCGTTCTCCAAGCATTACTTTGTTTTACTTAATACTGTAGATGCATGCTGGATAGCGATCGATCAGTGGAGTAATAGTAATAGGTGCAGGCAGGAGTCGGCCTATTTGTTTATGGATGTGATGCCGATATACACATGATCATTGCCGTGAAAATCGCATAACTATCTGCTTTTTTATCAATTGCCCAACAGTAATTTGTTACCCACCGTATGCTGCCTACATGAGAGATGCCGCTAGGGAACACTGTGGCCCCCGGGTTTATTCACTTATATATTTTCATACGCTATTATTACCTCGCTGCCTTTATTTACTTTTTATTTATTTTTCAATTTATATTTATCAACAATTATCTACACAACTCATTTGATTGCAAATAACGAGATCAAGGGGATTGACAACCCTCTTGCCCGCGTTGGGTGCAAGTCATTTGTTCATTTGTGTGCAGCCGCTGAAGACGGTTGAGGATTGATATTCCTATTGGTTCGATAAACCTTGGTTTCATAACTGAAGGAAATACTTCCCACTTTGTGCTGCAATTACCTGTTCCTCTTCACGGAAAACCCAACGCAGATCACAAGTATCAGGAAGGATTTCTGGCGCCGTTGCCGGGGAATATCATCATCAACTATCAAGTAACTTCACACAAATTTTCATTCACCTGTTCTTCTTTTTATTTGCTGTTATATTTAGCTTGTCTCATAAAAATCAAAAATACAAAAATATCTACCTTTGCTTGTTACTAGTTTTCTTGTTTGAAGTCATGGCTAGTTCTTCTTCCACTCGCTTTACTTCCAATGATGATGTAGTAAATTTCAAACAAAGGGGAGGAGAAAGCTTAAAGGATGCATGGTATAGGATTTTCTTTGCCCAAAATAAAGCAACTAAAAAGCTATCCACCACTACCTTGCTTCACAATTTTTATGTTGGTGTGACCACTTGGTATAGGTTTGTACTTGACACCATCACCGGTGGGAACTTCTTAATGTGTCACACCTTGGATGCCTACACCGCAATAGAAAATCCTGTAGGGACACCACCCATTATTGTTAATGAAACAAATTTGACCCTGGAACATGTTATGCAAAGGCTTGATGCTATTGAAAAGAATATGATAACAAATAAACCAATTGAGGAGTTGGATAAAAACTTCATAATCATATCACTCAACTTGGGTCACGGGTAGGAATGACTTTGAAAACCTTAAAGGAAAAAGACAATACTATTGATGAGAGGATAGAACAAGGTTTGAAAAGAATTGATAAAATGGAAGAGGTCATTGACAAAGTAGGTTCCGCTTTCACACCGTCTAAAGCTAATGCTAGTACCTCTCACAATAAAAACCCCAAGTTCATATATATCCCTAAGAGTATTAGTACACCTCCTACCAAAAGGAACGAGGATCTAAAGATGATTAGTGTTCATCCCAACTTTATCAATTTGATAAAAGATCCTATTGTCAAGCCTCCTCTTGCACCTATTATCCACGGTTGTGTTATTGAGGAGCTTGATGTCAAAGGTGACAATACTTGAAACTATGCATTATGCCTAGCTAGGGGCATAAAACAATAGCGCTTGTTGGGAGGCAACCCAATAGTTATCTCTAAATTTTTGCTTTAAACTTTCTGTTTATTTTTTATAGCATGATTATTTCCTCTGTAATGATTATGTTTTTGTGATTAAATTAGTGTCTTTGCCAAGTAAAGCCTTTGTGATGACTCACAAGATAAGTAGAATCGATGCTGAAACAAAACAGAAACTTTTGACTCCAGTACAAGAATTTTCATTTTTACTGTTGTGTGATAATGATATGAATTTTTTACACAGTATTTCTATACAAATTTTTGAGGTTTTCGTAAATTAGCAGATTTTTTAGAGTTACAGAAGTATAGGTTCTCTAGAGATTGCTACAGACTGTTCTGTTTTAGACAAATTCTGTTTTTGCTTGCGTAGTTGCTTGTTTTGATTATGTTATGGATTGTATCGGGGAGTATAAGCCTTGGAGAAGTTAGAATACAGTACCTATTATGCATTTATGAAATTTGAATCAATTTATAACAGTACTTAAAGTATGCAATATGTTTCTTATACGAACATATCTCACGAAGTTTTGTTGAGTTTTGTGTGATTGAAGTTTTCAAGTTTTGGGTGTTATTGTGATGGACAAAGGAATAAGGAGTAGCAAGAGCCTAAGCTTGGAGATGCCCAAGGCACCCCAAGGTAATATTTCAAAGGAGACTCAAGCGTCTAAGCTTGGGGATGCCCCGGAAGGCATCCCCTCTTTCGTCTCAAATCCATCGGTATGTCACTTGAAGCTATATTTTTATTCGTCACATGATATGAGTTTTGCTTGGAGCGTCGTTTGCTTTTGTTTGCTTTTACTTTCAGTCTGACACAATCATTGTGTGCTGGACACACCTATTTAAGAGAGACACACCTTCATCATAATTTGTTAGAATACTCTATGTGCTTCACTTATATCTTTTGAGCTTAGCAGTTGCTCTTGTACTTCACTTATATCTTTTTGAGCACGGTGGCGTGTAGATTTTATAGAAATAATTTCACTCTCGTTCTTCACTTATATTTGTTTGAGAGTTAATAAATAGTGACGGTAATTTGCATGGGTCATAAAGACTAGTCCAAAAATATTAGGTATTCAATGAGTGATAATCAAAACCATCATGTAGCACATATAGAGAAATTGTGGGTCAATGATATTGATGTAGTAATATGAAATAGGTGTGAGTTCGTAATTGTTAAACCATAGAAGTGTCGGTATTAAGAAAGGTTGACCCTTTTGTTCATCTAAAAATTAAAGAGGCATGGTGATGATGTGTGAGCATTTCTATTCCTCGTTGAAATCCTAGTGTTGCTTCGGGTCGAAAGCGCGTGATGGTTAACTCCTACCAACCTCTTCCCTCGGGGCATGCGAGTAGTACTTTGATTTATGATAAACTAATAAAACTTTACAATAAGTATATGAGTTCTTTATGAATAATGTGAAACCATGGACATACGCAATCTCACCTTTTCACAATTTGCTAGCCTCTTCGGTACCGTGCATAGCCCGTTCTCACCTCGAGGATCGGTGCAACTTTCGCCGGTGCATCCAAACCTCGTGACATGACATGCTCTGTTGCACATAAGCCTTATTATATCTTCCTCAAAACAGCCACCATACCTACCTATCATGGCATTTCCATAGCCATTTCGAGATATATTGCCATGCAAATTCCATCGTCACTTCACATGACTAGATCGTTCATCGTCATATTGCTTTGCATGATCATATAGAGCTGACATAGTATTTGTGGCAAAGCCACCATTCATCATATTTTTGATACATGTCACACTAGGTCATTGCACATCCTGGTACATTGCCAGAGGCATTCATACAGAGTCATATCTTCATATCAATTCTCCATATTGAGTTGCAAGTAAATAAAAATGTGATGATCATCATTATTAGAGCATTGTCCCAGTGAGGAAAGAATGATGGAGATGATGATTCTCCCATAAGTCGAAATGAGACTCCGAACGAAAAAAAATAAAGATGGGGGAGGCCAAATGAGCCCACCATCCATTCAAAAAAAGAGAGAAAATGAGAGAAGGGACTTCGCTACTATCTTTTACCACACTTGTGCCTCAAAGTGGCACCATGTTGCTCATGTGGAGAGTCTCATGATATATCACTTGCATATACTAGTGGGAATTACCTATTCATTATTACAAACTTGGCTTATATATTCCTATGACGGGCTTCCTCAAATGCTCGAGGTCTTCATGAGCAAGCAAGTTGGATGCACACCCCACTTAGCTTCATTTGAGCTTTCATACACTTATAGATCTAGTGCATCCTTCGCATGGCAATCCCTACTCCTTGCATTGACATCTATCGATGGGCATCTCCATAGCCCGTTGGTACGCCTAGTTGATGTGAGGCTATCTTCTCCACCTTTTAACCCCTTTGATATCTACCACCATACTCTATTCCACTTAAATGCTATGTCCAATGGCTCACGCTCATGTATTGCGTGAAGAATAAAAAGTTGATGCCTATTGAAAAAGTACGATCCAATTGCCTGACTTGCACACCGTGGTGCTTGATATTTGTATTAATGTGGTGAAGATGGAGCCATGCCTTGTTAATATAATAAGATGAATGGGGGGGGGGGTAAACATTTCTTAAGGATCGTGTACTTTTAAGGATTAATGATTATTTTTCTTACATTTTAATTATTGCTATGTTAATATTTGTTGATTCATCTTTTCTGAATAAGCGTACATGCATAAGATTACATAATGGATAGCATGTCACATCAAAAATTCTATTTTTATCATTTCCCTACTCGAGGACGAGCAGGAATTAAGCTTGGGGATGCTTGATACGTCTCCAATGTATCTATAATTTTTGATTGTTCCATGCTGATATATTATCATTCTAGGATACTTTTTGGATCTTTATTTACCAATTTTTAATATTTTTGAGCACTAACTTATTGACCCAGTGTCCAGTGCCAGTTGTTGTTTTCTGCATGTTTTTGCCTTTTCAGGTTTACAGTACCAAACGAAGTCCAATTGCCACGAAATTTTTTGATGATTTTTTCTGGACCAAAACAAGACCTAGAAGCTTCGGAAGGAGGTCAGGAGGCACACGAGGGCCCCACCACACATCAGGGCGCGCCCTAGGGGGTGGGGGGCGCCCTGATATGTGGTGGCCCCCTCGTGGCTGTCCCGACGTCCCTCGTCGGCCTATAAATTCTCTAATATTGCAAAAACCTGGAGGCAGTCCCAAAACCCTTTTCCCACCACCTCAAGTCTCTGTTCCGTCGCGAGGCCATCTGGAGCTCCGTTCTGGCACCCCGCCGGAGGGGGGATCAATCACGGAGGGCCTCTTCATCAACCTTGCTGCCCTCATGATGATGTGTGAGTAGTTCACCATAGACCTACGGGTCCATAGCTAGTACCTAGATGGAAATCTCTCTCTCTTATGATCTTCAATACAATGGTCATCACACCTCCGCTTTGATCTATCCGATGTAATCCTATTGTGCGGTGTGTTTGTTGGGATCCGATGAATTGTGGGTTTATGTTCAGATTATTCATGAAAAGTATTTGAGATGCATTTGATTTATATTATCCGATCTATTGATGTGCTTTGGCCAAGTAGAGGTTATATTTCATCGGTGGGAGTGGTGCGTTGTGGTAGGTTCAACCTGGCGAGTTTCTATATCCCAGTGACAAAGTAGGGGACAAGATGCGTCTTTGTGTTGTTGCTACTAAGGATAAGACGATGGGGTTCATTCATATTGATTAAGTTTACTATGTCTACATCATGTCATCGTTCTCCAAGCATTACTCTGTTTTACTTAATACTCTAGATGCATGCTGGATAGCGGTCGATGAGTGGAGTAATCGTAATAGGTGCAGGCAGGAGTCGGCCTATTTGTTTATGGACGTGATGCCGATATACACATGATCATTGCCGTGAAAATCGCATAACTATCTGCTTTTTTATCAATTGCCCAACAATAATTTGTTACCCACCGTATGCTGCCTACATGAGAGATGCCGCTAGGGAACACTGTGGCCCCCGGGTTTATTCACTTATATATTTTCATACGCTATTATTACCTCGCTGCCTTTATTTACTTTTTATTTATTTTTCAATTTATATTTATCAACAATTATCTACACAACTCATTTGATTGCAAATAACGAGATCAAGGGGATTGACAACCCTCTTGCCCGCGTTGGGTGCAAGTCATTTGTTCATTTGTGTGCAGCCGCTGAAGACGGTTGAGGATTGATATTCCTATTGGTTCGATAAACCTTGGTTTCATAACTGAGGGAAATAGTTACCCACTTTGTGCTGCAATTACTCGTTCCTCTTCATGGAAAACCCAACGCAGATCACAAGTATCAACATCCAGCAGGTCTTCTTCAGCCTTTGCCTATCCCAGAGTGGAAATTCGATCACATTGAGATGGATTTTGTCACTGGGTTTCCTAAGTTCAAGAGAGGTAATGATGCCATCTTTGTGGTCATCGACAAGCTCACCAAAGTTGCCCACTCCTTCCGGTCAAAGAATCTATCACGACAGCTCAGCTGGCAGAGCCGTACACATCAAGGATAGTTTCTTTGCATTGTATTCCTCAGCTTATATCTTCAGACCATGGTAGCATCTTTACTTCCAAGTTCTGGGATTCTTTTCAGTCTGCGATGGGTACCAAGATCCGTTTCAGCACAGCTTTCCATCCTCAGACAAGTGGTCAAGTAGAGAGAGTCAGTCAAATTCTTGAAGACATGTTGAGGGCATGTGTTATTTCATTTGTCATGAAGTGGGAAGATTGCCTCCCGTTTGCCGAGTTCTCCTACAACAATAGTTTCCAAGAAAGTTTGGGAAAGGCCCCATTTGAGATTCTCTATGGCAAAAAGTGCCGTACCCCGCTCAACTGGTCTGAAACTGGTGAGCCTCAAATCCTTGGCAATGACATGATCACTGAAGCAGAAGAAATGTGCCTTGTCATTCGTGAAAATCTCAAAGCAGCTCAATCCCGTTAGAAGAGCTATTATGATAGCAAGCATCATGACATGGCCTTTCAAATCGATGACTTCGTCTATCTCCTGGTGTCTCCCATGAAGGGTACTCAGCGCTTTGGCATCAAAGGAAAGCTTGCACCATGCTTTGTGGGTCCTTTCAAGATTGTGGGCAAAAGAGTCGACCTTGCCTACCAACTTGTGCTTCCTTCCAATTTCTCAAATGTGCATGTTGTCTTTGATGTCTCTCAGCTCCGCAAATGTTTCAAGACAATTATCTCCAAGTAGACCTATCCTATCATGAGCATCCAGTTGCTATCCTCGAAGAGACTGAGCGCAAGACTCGCAATAAGTCCATCAAGTTCCTAAAGGTGAAGTGGTGACATCATTCCGACAAAGAGGCCACTTGGGAATGTGAGGACCTTATCCGTTCCGAATATCCTGAATTCTTCAGTTCCTAGATCTCGGGACGAGATCTTCTTGTAGTGGGGGAGAGTTGTAATAGCCCAAGTGCAATCTTTCCAAATATTGTAACCATCCCATGTATCCAACTTTGTATGTCTTACATCATGTGGTTTGAGTTAATGATTTGTGGTTTGAGTAACGAATTTGTGCTACATTCACTTGTGCATCATGGCATCATGCAATCCATTCCATTTTGTGGCATCATGTTATGTTGAGGGTGATGTGGTTATGTGCTTTGCATAATGTGGTGTGCTCTTGTTGGTGCCTTCAAATTATTTTCTTTGTTCAATACCTCCATCTCTCTTTAATCCAAAATATTATGAAATGTTGTGATTTTGCCTTGCCCAAGTCCTCCCTAGAAATGTTGCTAAGTTTTCTAGTATTCTGCTTGGGTTTTTAATCTATCTTAGCCATGTGCAACCTCCCTGCCTTTTGTCATTAAAATTTATGCTTGGTTTTACAAATAAGGGGCATTTTATTTTCTCCCTCTTAAAAATGCCCAAACCAATCCTAATAATTAGTGCATGTTTTTGTGAGCTCAAAACTATTTTTACTTCAACTTTAGCCCCTTCCCTTCCTCTGGTTCAAATTGTTTTGAAACAATGTTTTTTTTAGAAAACCTTCCTTCTCGCTGAGGCCCACTTACTTGGGCCTTCCCCTCCACAGCAGCCAGCGAGCCGAGCCAAGGCCTCAGCCCACCTAACCACCCAGCCAGAGGAACGTTGTCCTCCTATACGGCGCTCATCCATGAGCTCCACATCGACGTGCTCGTCGATTTGACGGTCGAAGCTCGTCCTAGAGCCTTATAAATCTCTTCATATCCCTAGCCCCGACATCCCTCGCTCCATGCCTTCCCTCTCCCTACCTCGCCGCCGCCGGTAAGTCCCCGCCAAGCGCACGCCGTCGCCGTGCTCGCCATGCTCCGGCCGAGGGTGAGCTCGTGCTCGGGGTAGCCCTCCGTGCGCGTCTCCGATCTCCCTGTCACCGTGGATCGAAGCCCCGAAGACCCCTCCGTCTCCTGCATCGACGCACGCGACGCCACAGACCCTGGACCAGCCTCCTCGACCGCGTTTTCTTCTGTTCTTCTCGGACCCGAAGACCGTGAAGTTCAGAGCTTCCTTGCGTTGTCTCCATCGCCCCTCCGGCCCTATCTTCATGTCCTAGGTGAGATAGGTACCATCCTCCTTCTCCCTGTCCTTTTATTCCCGTAGATTTTATCCCGAGCGCGATGTAGTGTCCATGCCAAGATCGTGTCCTCCGTGCTCTGGCCATAGTTGCAGAGTATGCGTACTATTTTTTTTCATTTTGTTCTTGCTTCCCGCACGCCATGTCGTTATCCCTCGCGTATATGCCGCTCTCACGCACACCTCGCAGTGCAGCAGCCAAGTACGCGCTTCCTGCCGGCCTAGCCTCGCGGAGCCTCGCTTGCCCGAGACGAGCTTGAGCTCGAGCTCGAGCAACCCCGCACACGCACTCCCACAGCAGCTCCGCATGCACATGCGCATCCACACACCCTAGCAGGTTTCCGCACACCCGCTGCACCCCCGCGTACGCAAGCAAGCACTAGCACGCCGCTACGCGTGCCCAGCCATGAGAGTCGTCCGTGTTCTTTTCTTCATGTAGTTTCAGTTTCGCTTAAGTACTTGTTCAGGTTCAGTTAAGTCTCATCTTTCCTCGCAAACAGCTACGTAACGCGGTGGCTGGCACCCCTTGCTGCTAGCCGGGCGACCAGGGATCAAATCCTAGTGGGCGCAATATTTGCTCGTTTCATCGATTTTGCTTCTTCACAGGATTAGCTTTTGCCATTATGTATTATTGTGCCGGATGCCATTTCTAGACACAAACACGGAGCAGGCCGAGCTGGTCAGCCCCGCGCACATAGCCCAGGAGGTTCCGTGTTCCATCCCAGCCTCCTTCTCTTTTGTGTTTTTCTGTTTATTTTTTCAATTTTCGACATATGCCAAATCTGGCATATCCTAGGTTTTATGTTGGGCACTAAATTGTGTGATTTGATCGTGACCAGCTCGGCGCAATATTTGCTCGTTTCATCGATTTTGCTTCTTCACAGGATTAGCTTTTGCCATTATGTATTATTGTGCCGGATGCCATTTCTAGACACAAACACGGAGCAGGCCGAGCTGGTCAGCCCCGCGCACATAGCCCAGGAGGTTCCGTGTTCCATCCCAGCCTCCTTCTCTTTTGTGTTTTTCTGTTTATTTTTTCAATTTTCGACATATGCCAAATTTGGCATATCCTAGGTTTTATGTTGGGCACTAAATTGTGTGATTTGATCGTGACATGATTTCCTACTGCAACATATGCTTATGATATATGATTTTGGGGTAGAAAAATCTAATGAATCCAGATGTGTACTAGTTATGTGTGAAAGCTATTTTGTGCTAGCTATTTTCTCATTTGAGAAAGTTTGTGTGAAAGATAATTTGTGCTAAGATGTCATCTTGTTATTTTTGTGTGATTTAATCCTTGCACACTTTGGTAAACTTGTCAACATGAAAATTGTCCATTGATATGTGTACTAGCCCCTGGTAATTTTGCATGCCATAAAAAACCATGTTTGGATGTGGATTTCTTGCTGTCAACATGCTTTGGTGATGATGCTGTTTAGTAGGGCCAAATAAATTCTAAGTCTGGTCTGTGTGTTATTTTGTTACTATGTTTCCAGGTTAACTGCCATGAATCTGTAGTTCCTTTGTGGTTAGTCCAATGGAATGAATTGTTGAGCATGTTATCCTATGTTAGAATGTGCCAATAGTTTTCAAGCAGAGGTTTTGCATCCTAGATAGTTTTGCTGTCAAACATGTCCACCTGATAAAACTGCTCAACCTTACACCTTGATAATTTTTCTATGTCTGGGGAACTGCTTAGTTCAATATGCCATGTTGGGAGGATGCTAGCCATGAATCTATACATATTTTGATGTTGCTGCAATGGATCATTTAAAGTGTATCTTGTCCTCTATCATACTGTTAAATTTCATGCCATGAAAGTCTCTATAGAATATAGTTTTCTTGCTGTCAATATGCCAACATGATAACTCTGATTGTGAAAAACTGGTATTTTTCACTAAGTCATAAAGTGTTATTTCAATATGCCATCTTGTGAACTCATTTGCTGTGGATCCTTGCTTTCAGTCAAGTTGCTGCCATGAGATGAATTGTTGTGCATCTTGTTGCCTACAGCCCCACATACTTGTGGTGCATTTTAGTGTGCTGTAGCTTGTTGATTTGTGGGTTGCAATATGCCATGTTGCTGTTTTTGGACAGATTGCTTGTATAATTGTTTTGTGCCTTGTGGGAGTTGTACCCACTTGTTTTTCATGATCTTTAGGTCTATTTCTACTAGAATTTCATTTACAATCCAGTGGCATACTTGGTATACCAAGAAATTACCCATGGCCTCCCTCAATCTCTGTTTTGTCTCCGTTACCGTTAGTACCTTGTCGTGAGTGCTCCAAGAGTTCCGTAACTCCGTTTGCAATGTTCTTCATATGCATTTGCATCATTTTCGTGAGTTGCATTCATTTTTGACATGATCATGCATATAAAAACAACTCATGTTGCTGTTCTGACCAGAATACCAAATAACTAATAATTGCATGTGAAGTATCACTTGATCCATGTCTTCATGGATCAAGACTTCACTTAATATGACTAGATATGATAGTCACGTTAAACACATCAAATTGGTCATGCATCATTCTTGGTTGCACATTGCACCTTGCTTGTATGTTTATTTGGTGTTGTTTCTTCTATGGGTAGACCCGAGTGATGAGAATGAGTATGAGGAACCCGTCGAGAACGTGTGTGAAGAGCAAGAGTACCATCCCACTGAAGACCCTCCAAGCAAGATGATCGTTACCCGGATCCTGATACTATTTTTGCTATGCTAATTGTCTCTCTTCTACCGCCATGTCTTGTTTCCTACCACTTAAATGTCAAGCCTCCGAAATTGCCATGAAAGCCTCTAACCCCTCCACTACCTAGCATACCATTGATTGGCTAAGTTACCGCTTGCTCAACCCCTTCTTATAGCGTTGCTAGTTGCAGGTGCAGGTTGTTTCCATGTGGCAACATGGATATCTTGGGATATCACCTTATCTATTGTTATTTAATTTAAAGCACATATATACTTGGTAAAGGTGGAAGGCTTGGCCTTTTGCTTGGTGATTTGTTCCACTTTTGCCACCCTAGTTTCCGATTACCGGTGTTATGTTCCAGATTGAGCGGTCCTAACATGCTTGGGGTTATTATGGGGACCCCCTTGATAATTTGTTTTGGGATAAAACTCGTCTGGCAAGACCCAACATTGGTACTATATTTGCTGAACAACCTAATAAAAATGCATAGGGCTTAGCTACCCCGTGGATAATTAATCAACCCCCGGGCCAGTGCTCCTCATGAGTGTTGGTCCAAACTAGAGCATTGTGCAGGGCCACCCCAGGGCAACTTGGGTGATTTCTATCGGGCCACCGTACGCGTCGCTTATCCATTGTGTCCTAAGAAGGAGATACGCGGCTCCAATCGGATTCGTCGACACGTCAGGCGGTCTTGCTGGATTTGTTTTACTTTTCTCGAATGACTTGTGCGCAGGATTCCGCGGATACTTCGGGCTATCTCGAGGTTGAGATTTTCCACCGGAATTCCGAGGATACTACGGGCTATCTCGTGGTTGAGGTTTTCCATGCATCTTGTGGTTAGTTTGTGATGGATGAGTTGGAGCACCCCTGCAGGGTTAAATCTTTCCGAAAGCCGCGCCCGCGGTTATGTGGCAACTTGGAAATTATTTAACATCCGGTTATAGTAAACTTGAAGTAAACTCAATTAAAATACACCAACTGTGTGCGTAACTGTGACCGTCTCTTTTTGAGGGAATCGGGAAGAGAACACGGTGGGGTTATGTTTGACTCATAAGTAGGTGTTCAGGATCACTTATTGATCATAACTAGTACTCGTCGACATGCGTAGTTTCTCACCTTACTCTTGTACTCGTAAGTTAGCCACTCAAATAAATTCTTAGTGCTGCTGCAAACCTCACAACTTAACCATACCTTACCCATCAGCTTACATAGTCTCGGTACCCGGGTTAATGAGATTGCTGAGTACTCGTGGCTCACAGATTACTATGACAATACAGGTACATGTACTGATGAGTTCGATCCAGTTGATGCTTCCCAGCTCCAGTGGGTGTTCGACGAGTAGCGTGGGCGTATGTACGTGACTTACCCGGAAGAGTAGGGGAGCTACTTGGTCGTCTTCCTGGGCTTAGCGAGATAGATATGATTTGCTTTTCTCGTTTGATTTCGTCCGTGGTCGGACCCTGCATTTCTGGATGATTGTACGGATTTTGTACTTTAGCTTGTGGCGAGTGTAAGCCAACTCATATACTCATCTCATCTCGTACATGTATTGGAATGATGTCTATACTTGCGAAATGACGAGATGCGCTTCTATCCCCATCGAGGCCCTCGAGCCAAAATAGGGATATGACTGCATCTTGGGCGTTACAATGCCTAGGTGCGTTTTCGCTTCCCTGGTTTGCTTTTCTTCCTTTGCAAAACATCACATATTTTTCTCTTACATAGCCTTTTCAAAACAACTTTCTCTTTCTGAAAGTTAAGACCGATATAAAATTCTGCAAAAATCAAGAGAATTAGACTGATTGGTACATGTCAGTTTTGTGTTTCCAAGGGGTTATTGGTCCTCCGGTATTACACGTCTCTTATTGAAATGTATTCCCACGAGTACTTGACATTCTTTGTCCTACTCCTTTCCGTACGATAATCATGCTGTAGAGTACATTTTTACTACGCTAAAGTAAGGTGCTATGGTTCTGGCCTTGCAACAATTGCAAACAAAGTTAGTTACCTATGGAGCACACATGGATTCAATTTCTTTCAGTATTCACTTAGTTTTTTCAATGATTGCCCACATCAAATATTGGTATTTAGATGGAAGGTGGAGGTGTCAACTAATAGATTCTTGACACATCGTTATCGTTCAGATTCCTTAGTACCTCAGGACGCGGATGTTCGAAATTGCTTCAATACTATTCGTGGCGCGAAGAGTGTGGCGGCACCTAATACTAGGGAGCGGGTTCACATGTACTGCCATGTTTAGTATCGTTGTGATTATGAAGGTCTGAGGTAGACAAATTTCCGAGACCTCTGGTTGTGTGTTGACGGATGGGATACATTGGAGAGTAGTATTACTGCTAGGAGTTGAGTGATTAATGTTATTCCGTGTATCCGTGGAGCCGATTGCATAACCCAAGATTTTTAAAGTTCTTAGGTGCGAATTCAAGTAGTTACCTAGGACCATCTTCCGACAGAAGTATGCTGGTTTAGACTTTTGTTCCGAGCAACTCTTAGGTCAATACCTTGACGTGTTATTCAAGTGGCGTCATGATCAAATGAAGTTATCGTGAAACTGCAGAAGGCATTCTTGCTAATTTTCAGTTTGAATGCAATTGATGATACTCCTGTTGCAATATTTTGAGCCATTTGATTCAGCTTATTTCAATCATCTTTGTCAATGGTCTTCTGATCTTCGTGTCCATCTCCAGGATGGCTCCAACAACTCGTGGGAACCCATGTCATGAGGGGGAGCAGTCTGACCCTCCACCACCCCCACCTCCACCTCCGGAGGCATGGCAGGCGGTGATGGCCACAACCAATGCCAATCAACTTGTTGCAAGGCTTTCAAAATCAGGGGCATCAAGGCCATCAAGGGAATTTCAATAATCATCCATAGTTCGCAACTCTGAATCAATTCCTTGCCAATCAACCCAAGTCCTTCACCAACTGTGCTCAGCCTCATGATTCGGAGGATTGGCTCGTCGACATCAACAAGCATTTCGAGTGCAACAATGTCAGACCTCAGGACTATGTCAGGTTTGCAATTTTCCAGCTGAACGGACATGCAGCAGAGTGGTGGCAGCAATATAAGGATTCCAGAGGTGACCGTGTGATCAGCTGGGATGACTTTTGCCGTGACTTCAGAGCTCATCAGACCCGACGAGTGTTGTCGAAGGTATGCGTGAGAAGTTCAGGAACCTTAAGCAGGGAAACTCGTCTGTCTATCAGTATAACATCAAGTTCCAGAATCTTGCTCGTTATGCCAAGCAGGATGTGCCCAATGACAAGTGCAAGATTTATCTGTTCAGAGGTGGCCTCAGGGAAGATCTTCAGCTTGCTCTCGTCCTTCCCGAGCCTCTTGAGTTTGATCAGTTCTATAACTTGGCTCTAAAGTATGAAGCAGTTCAACTCAAGGTCGAGAATTCCAGGAATGGTTCAGAGACTCTAACACTTCTTCGTCCTCCTCTCAGATTGTTCCTAGGCAGCAGAAGTATTGGGTTCCTCCGCCTCCTCCGTTTCGTCCTCCTCGACAGCAGAAGCAGCACGGTGGTTGTGGTTCTTCCCACCCACCGAACCCAGGATTCCAGCAGAGGCCTCATGCGCCCAAGTCAGGAAATGCTCCTCCTCCAGGCAACTTCCGTCCGCTCTCAGAGGTTACATGTCACAAGTGTGGTCAGAAGGGCCACTATTCCAACAAGTGCACCAACCAGCGGCGTCTTCCGCCTCCTTCTCCAGTCAGGCCTCCAGGCAATGCTATGGTGAAGCACAATGCCAAGACAACAAGAGTTAACATGGTCAACTCAGCTCAAGCAGAGGAGTCTTCTCAAGTGATAATGGGTAATCTCTTGGTTAATTCTATTCCTGCAAAGGTTTTGTTTGATACGGGTGCATCACATTCTTTCATGTCAAGAACATTCTTCTCCAAGCATGACTTCCATTCCGTATATTTGAGCAAGTCATTGCGTGTTGTTTCACCTGGCAATCTCATGAGCGCTAACAAGGTGGTTCCGGATGTCTCTATGAAGATGGGCAACTATTCCTTTCTAGCCTCCCCAATTGTTCTCGGGAACTCGGATATTGATCTAATTCTTGGCATGGATTTTCTCGAGATGAACAAGGCGTACATCGATTGCACAACCAAATAAGTCCAATTGACTCATTCTTCCGAAGATGTGATCATTTTCGCTGCTCGCGATGACACTATTTGAATCTCTTCTCTCAATGAGAAGGGTGAAATCTCAGCCAAATCTGAAGTCCCCGTTGTCTATGAGTATGAAGATGTCTTTCCAGAAGAATTGCCAGGAATGCCTCCTCACCGGCCAGTAGAGTTTGTGATTGAACTCGAACCTGGAACTGAATCGGTATGCAAGCGTCCATATAAGCTTGGCCCCAAAGAGCTGAAAGAATTGAAGAGGCAGCTTGATGAACAAGAGCGTCTGGGTTTAATCAGACCAAGTTCTTCACCTTGGGGTTGTGGTGTTCTTTTTGTCAAGAAGAAGGATGGCACGGAACGACTTTGTGTCGATCACCGCCCATTGAATAAAAAGACAATCAAGAACAAGTATCCACTTCCCAACATCAACGAGTTGTTTGAGAAATTGAAAGGGGCCAAGGTTTTCTCAAAACTAGATCTTCGGATGGGCTATCATCAAATCCATATCCCTGGAGAAGATATCCAAAGACTACTTTTAGGACAAGTTTTGGCTCTTATGAGTACACCGTGATGTCCTTTGGCCTTGCAAATGCGCCTCCGACATTCTCCCGCGTGATGAACTACGTCTTCTCCCCTTCAGGAATGAGTTTGTCTTGGTGTACTTGGATGACATTCTAGTATTCTCTTAAACCGAAGAAGAACATGCAGAGCATCTCAGACTTGTGCTTGACAAGTTAAGAGAGCATCGGTTCTATGCAAAGTTCTGCAAGTGCGAATTTTGGCTTAATGAAGTGGTGTACCTTGGTCATATCATCTCTGTCGAGGGCATCAAGGTGGATCCTGAGAAGGTGGAGGCCATCATGAAGTGGGAGCCTCCTCAGAATGTCAAGCAGCTTTGAAGCTTCCTCGGGCTTGCAAGTTATTGCTGAGTCCCTGTGGATCACAGATTACTACAACAATACATGTACATGTACTGATGAGTTCGATCCAGTTGACACTTTCCAGCTCGAGTGGGAGTTCGATGATGAGCGTGGGCATATGTACGTGACTTACCCAGACGAGTAGGGGAGCTACTTGGTCGTCTTCCTGGGCTTAGCGTGATAGATATCATTTGCTTTTGTCGTTTGATTTCGTCCGTAGTCGGACCCTGCATTTCTAGATGATTGTATGGATTTTGTACTTTAGCTTGTGGCGAGCGTAAGCCAACTCATATACTCATCTCCTCTCATACATGTATTGCAATGATGTCTATACTTGCGAAACGACGAGATGCGCTTCTATCCCCATCGAGGCCCTAGAGCCAAAATAGGGATAGGACCGCATCTTGGGCGTTACAGTGCCTGGGGGCGTTTTCGCTTCCCTGGTTTGCTTTTCTTCCTTTGCAAAACATCACATATTTTTCTCTTACATAGCCTTTTCAAAACATATTTCTCTTTCAAAAAGTTAAGACCAATATAAAATTCTGCAAAAATCAAGAGAATTAGACTGATTGGTACATGTCAGTTTTGTGTTTCCAAGGGGTTATTGGTCCTCCGGTATTACACGTCTCTTATTGAAATGTGTTCCCACGAGTACATGACATTCTTTGCCCTACTCCTTTCCTTACGACAATCATGCTGTAGAGTACATTTTTACTAGGCTAAACTAAGGTTCTATGGTTCTGTCCTTGCAACAATTGCAAACAAAGTTAGTTATCTATGGAGCACGTGTGGATTCAATTTCTTTCAGTATTTGCTTTGTTTTTTCAATGATCGCCCACATCAAATATTGGAATTTAGATGGAAGGTGGAGGTGTCAACTAATAGATTTTTTTCCATGACAATACATAAGTCACTCTATGAAGGAAAATCCAAATTTTCAGAGTTTACATTCCTTAGATATTGAGGAAAGCACCACTGAAAAAGATCCTAGATTTGTTGTGGCTGGTGCAAGGGGGTCAAACTATTTATGCACCCATTTGTTACTAGTTCTTGTGGACAAGAAATTCGTTTGTTGTCACAAGCATCAAGGCATTGGACAGAGACTACAATTATTTGCAAGTGTGATTCATTGACCATCTACAAAACATTTCATTTCCAGATCTTCTGTCACTGAGCAACCATATAACAACATTGCAAGTTGGACAATCTGGCTCCCACGCAACATTAACCGCCATCATTGAAGATAACACATTTGCAACTCCTCTCTCAACAAGTTCAATGCTAGAGAAAACTGCATTATTGCCACTAACATTTGATGAGGTAAGCACTACCTGATAAATTTTAGCATTGTTTTACCAAACTAAAAAACAACAGAATAATATCTTTACTTGAACCAAACATGTATATTGTGTTCAGGCATCGAACAAAACAAACAAACAAAAAAGGATAGTTCACAGACCAACGGCTTTAGCGTCATAGACCAAGCAAAATAAAAGGATAGTTCACAGAAACATATCAAAAATATTTATTCTCCTCAATCTTTATGACTATTGTTAATAACAACACATCAGTGTCTTTCAGTCATAGAAAAGGAATTTTTCCATGCCTAGGCTCAGATAGACCATCAGGAGGAATGGAGCTTAGAAAAATATTGCCTTTTGTCAAATAATAAGAGTCATGCCGCACTAGAAAACTATTGTTTAGAGGAGCATTTTGGGTCTCATATAAAGCAAATTCTCTATATGTCAAATGGTGTGGGTTCCCGCTCTATGGTGGGTTTACAATGCATTTAGGTTTTGAGTAAACTACAGAGGGGCTTCAGAAGCGGCCGCTCCACTAACCTCTTCATTTTTCTTCCCATTACATATCTTTGCTTTCTCTTTTGTAAGAGTGGTTGGGTATCCGTCAGGTGCAAGGTTGATGTAACCTATCAATAAGTATTTTCCTCGATTGGAGAATCAAGATTTATCAAACCAGAAGGAGTTCTCCCAACAAACAAAGTCATTGGGACTTGCACACACAAAACAAAACAAACTTCTCCCCAACTTGTCAAGAAGGTTGTCAAGCTTCATGTCTTGCTATTTACAAGATTAATTGGAAGATACGATGATATTTGATGGATAGATAAAAAGGTACAACAAATAATAGTAATTGTAATGAAGATTTCAGTAATGGACAATAGAACCAGGTGCATAGGTTCACTAGTGGCATCTCTCTCAAGCATACAAGTGTCATGTGATGAACAAATTATAGTTAGGCAACAATTAAATTGCAGTATTTTATATTTATGACTATGATCATTCATGGTATAATCTCATATAGGCATTACGTTCGTGTTAAGTAGACTGTTATCCAACTACATCTACTACTAATACTACACTCTAACACTGTTATCCATCATGCATCTCAAAGTATTTTTTACAAAAAAATAGAGCATTGCAATAAGCATGATGACATAATGTAGACAATAAAACATAAATCAATATGATAAGAAAACCGTTGTTTTATCCTTAGTGGTAACAAAAAATACATGTCTTGTCCCTTGCTTTCACTTGGATATAGAACACCACAAGATTACAACCCACTACAGTGCACTACTCCTTGTGAAGATAAACCCATCAAACTTGGCGAAAGAAGATAGACAGATAGATAGATCGGAGAGCATACAAAGCTATTCAATATACATCTAGAAAACCTTAAAACATTCAATTGGATTCAATGAACAATCTGATCATAAAGTGATAGCTCATCATATCCCAAAACACACATCCACGAATAACATCGAATTGATCCCGATCATGTGAGGAAACTCACGGGAAATTGGTATTGAACATCAGAGAGAGAGAGAGAGAGAGATCTAACTACTGCTGTGGACCCTTAGGTCCTAAGGGAACTACTCACACATTGTCATGGAGGTAGCAAGGTCAATGAAGGAGCCTCTGACAATGGATTCCCCCTCCAACAAATTACCGGAATAGGACTCCAGATAGGATCTACTTGGAACAGAAGCTTGCGGCAGCAGAAAAAATGGAAGAAATTTTTTGCCAAGGGTTTCTCAAAATATGGAACTTGTAGGCGGAAAGAATGGACGTAAGGCGATGCAGATGGGGCCCTCATACATCCTAAACGTATCCACTTTCCAAACACTTTTGGTCAGGTTTTGGACTCTAATTTGCATGATTTGAATGAAACTAACCCAGACTGACATTGTTTTCTGCAGAATTACCTTGGTGTTGTTTTTGTGCAGAAATAAAAGTTCTCGAAATTGGACAAAATTTTACGGAGAATTTTTCTAGAATATTTAAAAAATACTGGTGAAAAGAGTTACCGGAGGGGGTCCACAACTCAGGTGGTGCCCCCCTAGGGCACGCCAGGGGGTCCACAACTCAGGTGGGCCCCTAGGGCTTATCACTGGTGCAGTGACGTGCTATACAAACGGTTTTTAACCCCTTTCCGCGACGTAGTTCCAAACCGTCGCCTTGCATGTGTGGGCGATAGGGGGGGTCCATCCCACACGACACCGCAAACCCGTCGGCGATGGTGGCCAACGAACGCAAACGATCTGCAAATATAATCGTGTGTGGTGCACGAACAGATCGCACACATAATCTTTTCGGCCTACGTGTGGGATTTGCGATCAATCACACACATCCAAGACGAGTGAAACGCGTCTAATTGCTCATGGAAAACAAATGGAGTTTGACCTTTGACCGTTTGTGAAACGTTACCTAATCCACACGGGCCATTGTAGACACTATGTGTGATATCTTCATTATCGCACATGAGATTTCTCTGGGAACCGTGTACCATGTATAACATCATCGGACACGTCTCCCGAAAAATGTACGCGTGGGATCGTCTTTGCATCGGGCACGGTTTCCTATTGGCTCACGTGTGAGATACGGTGCTATCGCAAACGATTGAGCAGCTCCTACGCACACATATAAGTGTTGCAAACCGTTTGCGATTTCTTATGTATCACCGACGTTTTAGATTATATCTCATGTGTTTTTCCTGTGGATCACAGGCGGTTGCGGTATGAGTTGCGTGTGCTTTCCATTCTGGACCGCACACACTTAGTTGCTTGAACCGTGTGCGCTGAAATTGCCAGGTTATTGTAAAATATCACATTTAATTCACCGTGCAAATAGCAAATTCGCCACAATATGCAATCGATAAATAGTGTCCACATGAAGAACATTCATCATAATTCGCCATAATATGCAATTGAACGAATAGTATCCACAAGCAGAGGATTCATCATAATTCACGACAATATGCAATTGAGAAAATGCTAGCTAAATTCCACAGCTGTTAAACCGACATATCCAGTACATAATCATATGTACGAAATACGAAGACATGATCACATGGAAAATAATGCATCCATGTGTATATGTTCAGCTGCTAACACTATATGAATGCGTACTTATTTTTAGGAGATTTGAATCCGGAAATCTTCGACGTCTTTAGAGGGCTTGATATGGTGTTTCACAAAGAAGGTGCTGATAAATTTCCTAACAGACAACAATTCATCGGCGGTGAGTGGTTCAGAAGTCATCGGTGCCAAGATCAGCTGCATGACTTTTAGATCAGAATGTGACATACATGTGGAGTAGGAGATAGTAATTAAGAAGCAGACTTACTGGTTTTATCCTGTCAGCATCGACACCACATTCAGCATGTCTGCATAGGTTCATTATGTGTGCACAAACGTAGTATCCACATAGGCTGGTACCTTGTTGTTGCTGAGGACACTGAATTTTTTTGTACAATATTAGTCATGTATTTGCCCTGTTAGGAACAACCTAACCAGTGTAAGTTGTTTCTTCTTTTTTCTATGGAGAGAAATGGAAAGAGGTTTACTTAGAAACTTGAACATCTGACTAGCATTTTCTGAAAATAATGGATTTCGTTGTCTTACCGGAGAAACGATCACGTGCTGTAGAGGTAGTTGGCGGTCGAACCGATTCCCTCCTAAAGTTATGTTCTTTGACAATACACTGGAAATGAAGATGAATTTTCACACACTCAATTCTGGAACCAGATATGAACACAACGCATTAACATCAAAGAATTCAATACCTATCCATGAAATCCTGAAGATGAGTCAGATCCTGAGGCACATTTGACTCTCTGAGAGAATCCATGTAGTAAACTGTGTTGCGTTTTGGAACAATGACCACCAAGATCCAGTGACCTCTACAGTTTAAGAAAACCATGAACGTACGAACTATGTCTAAAACTGAAAGACGATCAATGTATGCGTGGTTGTATATTTATACTTACTCTTCATGATATGGCCACATGAAGAATTCTCCTATCTATAAGTCGAACAAGATCTTGGCGATAAAATCAATGGAATCCGTGCGTGAGTCATTACCTTGTAACAAAATGCCGTTTGCTAAATCAGGATCTATGAAATACGCATGCACCCTTGTTGTTCTATGCGTCATCAATCCCCTAGAGGAACACAATACAATTAGCTTTTTTGTCATTTACAACCTTGTATGGAGAAGTTGATTAGAGTTTGTGAAGTACTTACAACATCAAGCATTTGACAAGAGTGGCAGCAAGCTCATCGAAGTTGAAGAAGAGATGAAAGTCCTTGAATTCCACACTGATGGTACCTGGAATGTGAGAGAAATGCCAGTTGTCGTACTGCAATTCCACAATGTTACGATCTTCTCCTTTTGACATTATGTCCATGCAATATTTATGTAACTTGCGACAACTGGAACTGCACTCATCAAAGTATTCGCCAACAAGAAATGGCTGGCCATGCTTGTACTTGCGTGCTTCAAATGGGTCTTCATCAGAACCGGGATTACATGGGTCTTCATTGGCCATGCCATGGTTCTGCTCGAAGAGTCTTTTCTGCTCGAAGAGTCTTCGTAATAGGATGCTCGGGTACTCGACCCTCCTCTGTTTCTGTCACGTGTAATAACAAATTGCCAATTTTACTAGGAAGCTAAACATAAATGCAACAGTCTTTGTAGTATAGGACGCACATCGATAGTGTTTGAATGAAAACAAATTAATAGTGACAGCTATGTACATTCTGCTGTCAAACATTCCAATCTATTAAAAACTACTGTCTTGCACCATGTTTTTTTCACTAAGTCTGAGAATCTGTTTATTTCAGATTGCCATGTGGTGTTGATGCTAGCCATGTTTCTATGCATAATTGGACCTTGCTCGTGCTGAATGAAATGAAGTGCTTCATGTGTACTATCTTGTAGTAATTTTTCATGCAATGATAACTCATGTCACATATAGTTTTCTTGTTGTCAATATGCCTTCAGGTTAACACTATGACAGTGTCTTAATCACATCCAGAATCAAATAGCACACGGGAAGTCTGAATCGCACCTAATATAACAAATGATTTCTAACAACGAGAGTTAGGCTTACCTTCTATGCACGTCGCAGAAACTTCCTCCCACTGTACCCAAATTCAAAAGCTCACAACTTTACGGATTGAAATTGATGTTGACCATGAAAAGGCAGGTCTTCAGCTACCCCTCTCCATTTGTTGGAAGTGATTATCCTAGGGAGCTACAAGAGAAATAAATGGCGCAAATGGACCTGCCTCTTTAAAATCCCCAATTCCAAAACAAAACCCTAAGCCTAGTTGAGCCAGAGAGAAGAGAGACGAATACCTGGCTGGAGAGAGATTCGTCGTCATCGGAGATACCACTTGAGGGGTCACTCGAGGAGACCATGGCGTGTCCGCGGCGGTCGGATGCTAGAGCGAGAGATGTGGGCGGCGGCGCGGGGGGGGGGGGGGAGGGGTTGCAGGGGAAATGTGGCCCTTTGGCGGGCGGGGGGGGGGGGGGGAGGCAGATATTTCGGCGATCGGCGAAATTTTTCGCTCATTGCAGGGAATCTTGGCGCGCAAAGATTCATCAGACACGGTCTTTCAGCTTTTATCATGTGCGATGATACAGAACATACAAAAATTCGCCCCTCCCCACGTATTCCCTGGTTATAGTGCACATCCACGTCATTGGATAATGTAACATCAACTGGTAACTTGGGTATAGAAAATAGCGGACACACATAGCTCACAGTTACGAAACCGAGGAAGTTCACTAAATAATCAAGCTACTTGAACTAGACATAGCTCTTACAAAAGACCGGCTCTCTGAACAAAGGCTATTAGTACTATGCATAATTTTTACAAAGACGCCGACGAGCAGCCGCCCTATGCCTCGCCGCTGTTCCATGAGATGTCGACGACTTGTCCGGGCGACATTCCGCAGGTGCTGGACTCCGCGTCCCCAAGGATGACTTCGACCGCGGCGAAGTGCTCATCCTCGGCGTTGTCCTCGTCATCGGCGTCGCCCTAATCTTCATAGTACTCATAGTAGTGGCGTCGCCATAGCTCGCGTTGGTACTCCATCGTCGATTCCTCGATGGACAGGCACTTCTCGACCTCCTCCTGAGCCATGCGCAACTCCTCCCAGCAGTCGGCGCTCTCGGACGGCTCCCGCATCTCCAGCTCTCGCTCGGAGATCTCGTGCGGAAGGGGCTCCATGGCCTCCGCCGCCGCATCTTCGGCATTCATCTCGGCATCCGCAGCAGCCGCCACTTCGGACATGTGGTGCATGCTGGATTCTGGCGAAGCTTGGAGTATCCTGGCATGGGCGTTCTCGATGATATAGGCCTGGATGGCCTCGACTTGGGCCAGGGCGGCCTCGACGGCACGACACGCTGCTCGAGCGCTCTTGGCGTTCGCAGCTGCCATCGTAGCAGCTGCAACTGCCGTCTCCGCGGCTACAGACGCCTTTTCGGTTGCCGCAGAAGCCTTGTCGGCTGCCACAGAGGCCCTTTCGGTGGATGCGGCCACGCTTAAGGCGGATGCGGCTGCGCTCTCGGCCGAGGCGGCCGCGTTCTCGGCAGAGGCGGGAGCGCTTGGGGCCGAGGGGGCGGTCGTACGCACCCTTACGAAGCGTTCCCACGACCTCATTCTTTGCACAGAGGGTTTGTTGGGGAATGGGGGTCGAGGATGAATGGAATCTGAGCTAGACAAAGCCGACGAAGCTTCCCTCGTAAGACATAAATAGATCCAAGAATTTTCATCGCAAACGGTTTCCGTATGGAACCGTGTGTACGCGGTTAACTTTTTGTATCGAATTGTAAAACTATTTTCGGGTACAGCGGTTACGGGTATTATTTTATCTGTAAGAAAAAGATCCCTACCATCAAAATCCACTAACGACATCCCAAAATTAGGAAATATTCGGGGTACAATTGGCATTTTTATACATTAAGTTAGTTTGTACAAATTTTACAGCCATAATTCAAAATTGTAACACACGAACATGCAGGATGAAGCAAAAACTGCTGGAAAAATCATATTTATGTACTACTTGCTTCCCAATATATGCCGCTTGCAATAAATTTGAAGGAGTTCCAAACATCTTGGGTAACGGTTTGGACACGCGTGCACGCATTGGGATTCTAGGTTTTAAAAATTCAAAAAATGAAAAAATGCTCTGAAGTACATGATAATAATCTGCATGATTTCCTAACATGGGGCCAAGATGTCGTGGTCAAAGTAACGAGTTGTTCGAGATAAGCTTTGAGACATGCCTCTCACAAAACGTAGCTTCACACGAAGGGTCGCGGTTCCGAGAGGGGATATGACCTTGTTTGATGACGAGCCGCTAGTCGTTGTCTCATTTGGCCTACCTTTTTTGAATTCGTTACAATGCACGAATACGTCTGGCAACCTGAAATTTGAACATTTTCAGGATTCAATGAGCATTTTTGTACATGAAGTTAGTTTCTACATATCTAGTGGCCATAATTCAAAACTAAAACACATGGACATGTTCAAGATGAAGCAAAAACTGCAGGAAAAAATCATTTTTATATATGTACTAGTGCTTCCGTCTATATGCCACGTGCAATGAATTTGAAGGAGTTCCAGACATCTTGAGTAACGGTTTGGACACAAGCATTGAGAATAATCTAGGTTTTTAAATTCAAAAAATAAATAAAAAATGCTATGAAGTACATGAAAATCAGCATGATTTCCCGACATGGGGCCAAGATGTCTTGGTCAAAGTGACGGCTTGTTCGAGATAAGCTTTGACAAATGCCTCTCACAAACCAGAGCACCACGCGGAGGATCGTATATATAGTTCCGAGAGGGGACGTGGGGTGTTGTGGGATGACGAAACGGATCGCTGCCTCATTCGGCCTAGTTTTTTTTCATCGATGCAATGTACGAATACGACCGTCATCCTAAAATCTGAAAAAAATACGGCACTCAATTGGCATTTTTATACATGAAGTTAGTTTCTAGAAATTTAATGGCCATAGTTCAAAACTGAAACAGATGAACAAGCAGGATAAAGCAAGAACGGCTGGAAAATCATATTTATGTACTACTTGCTTCCGTATATATACCACATGCAATAAATTTGAAGGAGTTCCAAACATCTTGAGTGACAGTTTTGACACAAAAGCATTGAGAATCTAGGTTTTTAAAGTCAAAAGTTAAAAAATGTGCCGAAGTACATGAAAATATGCATGATTTCCCAACATGGGGCCAAGATGTCATGATCAAAGTAACGGCTTGTTCGAGATAAGCTTTGACACATGTCAAAGCTGGTAATGCATGCATGGTTAACTGTTACCCGCGTCCCCATGTGTAATTACTCTATTAGGGCACGGGTGCGAGCTTGAATGCCCATCTGGAAGTTGGTGGGTCAAATACCTTACGTACCGAGCGTGCAGGACAGGGATGAGGATGGGATAGCATTACCCGCCTTACACCTGAATTGAAGTACTTACATGTGGGCTCTGAAATTAGTAGACCCCACGTAATTTGGGGCCTCGGTCACCCAAATTTACACACATCCCACCCCTTTGGCCCAAAATTCCCTAAGAAATCCCAAACCTAGCCACAACATATTGTTTATTGCGTTGAAATACTATTTTTGTACTGAAATACGCGAATGTTGTTCTTAAATGAATGTGTGAGTGTCCCTATGGTGATAAAGAACTCGGTGGGGGCATGGATGGGAAACTTTTTATCCCCGCGCACGGGTACGTAGACGGGGACGGGGATGGGAGGGCGGTGATTGGGACGGAGATGGGACTCCAATACTCGCCTAAGAATTCCCCAGCTTTAGACACAAGCCTCTCACAAAACGCAGCATCACACGAAGGCGCGTGGTTCCGAGGGGGAACGTGGGGGCATGTGTGATGACAAACTGCCAGTCACTGTCTCATTCGGCCTAGTTTTTTTTCATCGATACAATGTAGGAATACCACCAGAATCCTATTTTTTTTTTAAAAAATGGCGTTCTATTGGTAATTTTATACATTAAGTTAGTTTATAGAAATTTAATGGCCATATTTCAAAACTGAAACACATGAACAAGCTAGATGAAGCAAAAACCGCTCGAAAATCATATTTATGTACTACTTGCTTACATATATATGCCACGTCCAATAAATTTGAAGGAGTTCCAAACATCTTGAGTGACGGTTTGTACACAAAAGCATTAAGAATCTAGGTTCTAAATTCAAAAATAATGATAAAAAATTCTTTGAATTCTGAAGTACATGAAAATATGCATGATTTCCCGCCATGGGGCCAAGATGTCGTGGTTACTGCTCTCGGACTTGCTTCCGTAACACAAATGGCAGGCATGCATTACATTTGGATAGAAAATGTAAATATTTGGCGAAGCAAACGGGTCCCACATGATTGGCGCCCTGTTTCGCGTTTCGAGTTTTGGAAACCAATTTTTGCGGTCTATTAATCACACGCGGTCATGCATTGGGAACCGTCAGTGATGTTAATTCACACACGGTTGTTGAGTAGGAAATCGTGTGCAACCACTGCTGGCGTCGATCAAGAATCCAGCCGCCTATAAATGTTGCCCCTCGAGACGTCATCCCGCCTGCATTCTCTCATCTCTCTATCCCATCCCTCGCACAAAACTCTCCCATGGCGCGGCCGGTCTGTGCACAAGCAAAGGAGGAGGCGCCACCCCGCGAGGATATGGCGGAATGCAGTGACGAGGAGGACCCCTTCGCGCCCCCAGACGAGGTCGCGCCAGACCCCCCAACTGAAGATTGGTTTTGGGCCCAGTATGACCTGGCTTTGTGGAAGGCGCTGCCGCCGGCTGAGAGAGCCAGGCAGGTGGCGTTCAAGAAGGAGCGGGCTGAGGAGCGCGCCAAGAACCTCGCGGCGTGGAATGCCCTTAGTGCCGCAAGGGAAAAAGAGGAGCTGGAGCTTTGGCGGCGGGCGAGTCGACGAGCGGTGGAGGTGTACGAAGACGGCCGGTACCACGCAAGGAAAGCCAGAGGCGCTAGGCGCCTCACCGCTGCTGGGGCGTGGGCCGATAATCTCGAGCGCGCCACCACCAAAGAGCTCCAGTGGGCGCCCACTGAACTGTCCTACATGGTCGCGCGCCTTCGCCAGCAAGAGGCTGATCGGCACGTCGAGCGCTGCGAGGCGGAGGAGGCGGCGAACTCCCTCCGCTTTGGGAAGCCACCGCGCACCAGGTAGCTGCTGGCGAGAGGCTGCCATTTTAATGCTCTCCGCTCCAGGAGGGGTTATTATTAGTTTAGTATTTATCATTGTACGTATTAGTTAAGTACTATTATCACGTATATGTGATGGTATATGCTGTATATGTATCATGTCTTCAATGAGCTATTCAACAATTAATATATATTATTAGTTTCACATTTCTATCTGTTTTCATACTGATTTTCGGACTCTAACTGTTAGCCTTTTACACATATTGAAACATAACAATAGAACATAAATCCTTCATACATCGAAACATATCAATATTGTGATTGTTGTCCAGAGATTGGGATCGACATCTAAAGGATTCAACAAAATAAAACGCGTCCATGACTACACCCTAACGTACGTAAGCTCTTGGTTGTGCCTATACTTGGTCAGGCGTTCGTCCATGCGGTTTACATGCTCGCGGTACAGCTATAGCGCGATCTCAAGCTCCAAGCTGGCTATTTCGTCGGAGATTACCATCTCGAGGATGCGACGGCCATTTTCTTCTACTGCTCCCCGCTGGACACCTGGGCCAAGGAGGCGCTCGAGCCTACCGATGAGCCCGTTAGCATCGAGGGGGCCGCGGACAAGGCGAACGACGCGATCCATGCGAACGGCAGGGCCGGCGTCCGGTGCAAGGACGGTGTGGCCGGGCTCTGGTGCAAGTACGGCGCAGACGGTCGCTGCTTTGTAGATGGGCTAGGCTGCACTAGGTGTGCATCCGCGTGTGACGCACGCAGGCTCTTATGCTCATTCGCTTCTTGCGGGAAACCGATGGGGAAGCTTGCGCGGGAACATGTGCGGTTCCGCGCGGGAACGTGGCCAAAAGAAACGCCGGTGCGGTGCCGAAGCGTGCACTGGAATCCTCGGGCGAAAACGTGATGACAAGACGTGAGAGGGGAAGAATAGGTGATGCACAGTCAGACTGGTAAAATAACAATAATACGTCTGCGATATTAATACGGGCAAACGACACTTCCGTACGTACCGTCGGTAATGTTTTCATCAATTGCTGACAATTTTTTGGCAACAACCGTCTGCCCACAACACACACAACTTGTCCGGATGAATCGTTTGGGTTATTATTGGTCTTCCCACACAATTCTGATGAATGAACCGATTGTTGCGTATCACACACACCTTCTTACGCTAACCCGTTTGTGTTCTACTGGATCATCGCAAACAGTTTCTCCGAGTGAACTGTGTGCCGTACTTCACACACGTACGAAGTTTTGTTAACTGTTTCTGTTATCTTAGCTAATCCAAAATAGTTCATAAGAATAAACTGTCAGCCGTGGATCACACACGCAACTATTTTTTGAATCGTATTTGATGGATCCACCATCGCACACAGTTCGTGCCATTTGCGATGGAGCTTGAACAATACCGTTTGCGATTGGTGGATCGCACACAGTTTCGTCGAAGGGTCTCTGATTGATGCGTCGTCTTTGGACCATTTAGTAGTAGTGTATGGGCCCCTGAGGACTCCGTTTTCCATACCTCCGATCATATAAGCTCCGTCTCATACAGAAAAATAGAGGAGAAACTTTCATCGTGTTTTATGATACAGAGTTGTCGCAACCTCTTGTTCTTCATCGGAAGGGCTGATCTCAAGTCCGTTTTGGTCTCTGGAGAGGGGGATTCATTGCCATCGTCATCATCAACCCTTCTCCATCGACAATTCCATGATGCTCACCACTGAGAGTGAATAATTCCTTCATAGGCTTGCTAGACAGTGATGGAGTTGGGATGAGATTTGCCATGTAATCGAGTCAATTTGTCAGGGATTGATCCCTAGTGTCCTCTATGTTCTGAGATTGATGTTGCTATGACTTTGCTATGCTGGATGCTTGTCATCTAGGGCTCGAGTGCCACGATTTGAGATATGAACCTATTATGATTCCATGAATGTAAGAGTTTTTGGATCCTATCTTGCAAGTTATATGCACCTACTACGTGTTATGATCCGCATACCCAAAGTGACAAGAATTGGGATTCATTTTGTTGATGACCGTAGTATGAGGAGTTCATGTATTCACTATGTGTTATTGTTTTGTTCCGGTTCTCTATTAAAAGGAGGCCTTAATATCCTTAGATTTCCTTATGGACCCCACTGTCACGGGAGGGTAGGACAAAAGATGTCATGCAAGTTCTTATTATAAGCACGTATGAATGTATACGGAATACATGACTACATTGAATTAATGAATTAGAGCTAGTTCTGTGTCGCTCTAGGTTGTGACTGTTACATGATGAATGCCATCCATACAATTATCCATCGCTGATCCAATGACTACGCTTCGCGTGTATTGCCTCTGCTAAGTTGCTATTGTTGCTACTGCTGTTACAGTTACTACCAAATTGATGGTGTTACTATTACCGCTACTATCAAAACTATCAAACTACTGTGCTACTAAGCACTTTGCTATAGATATTTAGTTTTCCAGGTGTGGTTGAATTGACAACTCAACTGCTAAGGCTCATAAATATCCTTTCACTCCCCTTGTATCGAATCAATAAATTGGGTGAAATACTACCCTCGAAGATTGTTGCGATCCCCTATACTTGTGGGTTATCAAGACCTTTTTCTGGCGCTGTTGCCAGGGAGGATAGATTTATTTGTTGAGTTCACTTGGGAACTATCTCTCCATTGGTTACTATGAAGTAACTAAAAGAATCTAGAACCAAGGTTTTCCCTCTAACACGAGGGGAGGTAAGGAACTGTCAACTAGCTCTGTATTTGATTCACCTTCTATTTTATGTCAGCTTGAGACACCACCACCTGCAATATAATCTGATATGTTGCAATTAATAAACACTGCTTCTACTTGATACTTATCCAACATATCTATAATTTTTTATTCTTTCGTGCTATTATATTATCAATCTTGGATACTTTATATGCAATTATATAATATTTTATATCATTTTTTGGGACTAACCTACTAACCCAGTGCCTAGTGTCAGTTCTTGTTTTTCCGTGTTTTTGACATTCCAGAAAATCAATACCAAACGAAGTCCAAACACGATGAAACTTTACAGAGGTTATTTTTGGAAATAAATAGACCGTAGAAGGTTCGGGAGGAGGCCAGAAGGGCTACGAGAGAGCCACGAGCTCATAGGGCGTGCCCTGGAGGGGGGGGGGGGTAGGGCGCGCCCGTAAGCTCGTGGGCCCCTTGCATCTCTGTTTGACCTAAATCCACTTCTATATATTCTCATATACCCCAAAACCAACAAAGAGACACCTGAAACACTTTTTCTGCCGCCGCAAGCTTCTGTTCTTCCGCGATCCCATCCAGAGAACTTTTCCGATACTCAACGAAGGGGGAATCAATCACGGAGGCCATCTACATCAATCATGCTGCCTCCGTGATGACGTGGGAGTAGTCCACCACTGTCGGAATCGGGGCTCCGGGGACCTAAAGAGGTTTGAACTCTTGGTTGCGCCCGTTCCCGAACCATACTCTACCTTGGTAACCTACGGCGATGCTCCGGCGTGCTTGAGCTTTGGGGAAAAAACAAAGAACACGGTTGTTTACCTAGGTTCGGGCCAACCTTGTGGTGTAAGACCCTACTCCTGTCTGTCTAGATTACTTGGAGATGAGAGTGAATACAAACGGGGTTGATCCGTTCTACGGTGGCTGCCCTGTCTCCTTTATATCGGCTCAGGTCCTCTTCCCCCGAAAATATCCGGCGGGTAGGGTTGCCACAAGCGCCTGTTTGAAGGGCGACAAGACTGCAACTTTTCCTGACAAAAGCAGTCTTCACCTGCTAAAGCCTCCCTTCATGACGCGCTGGTGGGCTCGGGGATGACCTCCGTCCTGGCGAGCCCGCCGCCTTGGCCTTCTTGCACCAAACGGGAAACCTTTGGGGGTTGCTTTGGGAATGGATGGGCTGGCCCTGCTCCCTTAGAACCAAAGGGGAAAGTCTTCCCAATGAAGCCTGCTTCCACGGCTCCGGACGTTGCTTGGCAGGGCGCGCATTGCCCTCATGACAGGGCAGGGCTGCACGGCCCCGCTGAACCACCTTTGACCTATCTACTCTGCGAAGCCCCCGGGGGGCAGCCCCAGGAGGCGATATCGCGAGGGCTTCCTCATGAAGTTTGCGGAGACGCCTTTGGCCGAATGCCTCGCGAGGTGGGGGCCCTTGTGAGGGCCTCGCTCGTGAAGCCAACGGTGGGCCGTACTGGGCCCAGGCCACGTGTCGTGTCTTGGGCCTCAAGCAGACTGGCCTGGGTACCCCCAGTGCTAGGGACCGGACAGTAGCCCCCGAGCCTGTATCGCACGCGACTCCGCCAGTTGGAGGCGCAAAGCGGTGCAGGCTCCAACCGCCTACGGGCTAGTCGCGACGCATGGCACACGTCGAGGCGCGGGGCGCCCCCACTTCTCCACGGTGCCTCGGCAATTGCCCAAGTTGGCATAAAGCCTGTCCACGACAAAGAGCCATCATTGCTTCTCCTTGCCTTGCGCCCATCTTACTGTGCCTCGCTATACTGTTTGAAACTCCGCCAGATCTGATCTGTGGCAAAGCGCTCCTCCCCCACTTTGCTCGCAACTCTGACGCGTGGATGGCGCCGGTCGGTAAGAAGGAGAAGGCCAAGACTCTAGCCGCAAGCCCTCCGGCTGTCGGGCTAGCCCTCTTGTGCTCCTCCATCGCCAAGGAAGAAGACCTGGGTCAGGTGCGCCCGCTGATAGCGGGCGATGAGAATGAGGTGGAAAGAATGGACGTAAGGCGATGCAGATGGGACCCTCATACATCCTAAACGTATCCACTTTCCAAACACTTTTGGTCATGTTTTGGACTCTAATTTGCATGATTTGAATGAAACTAATCCGGACTGACATTGTTTTCTGCAGAATTACCTTGGTGTTGTTTTTGTGCAGAAATAAAAGTTCTCAAAATTGGACGAAATTTTAAGGAGAATTTTTCTAGAATATATAAAAAATACCGGTGAAAAGAGTTACCGGAGGGGGTCCACATCTCAGGTGGTGCCCCCGCTAGGGCACGCTAGGGGTCCACAACTCAGGTGGGCCCCTAGGGCTTATGGGCCCCTGAGGACTCCGTTTTCCATACCTCCGGTCATATAAGCTCCGTCTCATCCAGAAAAAATAGAGGATAAACTTTCATTGTGTTTTACAATACAGAGTTGTCGCAACCTCTTGTTCTTCATCTGAAGGGCTGATCTCAAGTCCGTTTTGGTCTCCGGAGAGGGGGATTCATTGCCATCGTCATCATCAACCCTTCTCCATCGACAATTCCATGATGCTCACCACCGGGAGTGAATAATTACTTACCTCCCCTCGTCTTAGAGGGAAAACCTTGGTTCCGGAGTCTTTTAGTTACTTCATAGTAACCAACAGAGAGATAGTTCCCAAGTGAACTCAACAAATAAATCTATCATCCCCGGCAACAGCGCCAGAAAAAGGTCTTGATAACCCACAAGTATAGGGGATGACAACAGTCTTCGAGGGTAGTATTTCACCCAATTTACTGATTCGATACAAGGGGAGACAAATGATATTTATGAGCCTTAGCAGTTGAGTTGTCAATTCAACCACACCTGGAAAACTAAATATCTATAGCAAAGTGCTTAGTAGCACATTAGTTTGAAGTTTTGATAGTGGCGGTTATAGTAGCAACATCAATTTGGTAGTAATTGTAACAACAGTAGCAACAATAGTAACTTAGCAGAGGCAATACACGCGAAGTGTAGTCATTGGATCGGCGATGGAGAATTGTATGGATGGCATTCATCATGTAACAGTCACAACCTAGAGCGACACAGAACTAGCTCTAATTCATTAATTCAATGTAGTCATGTATTCCGTATACAGTCATACGCGCTTATAATAAGAACTTGCATGGCCTCTTTTGTCCTACCCTCCCGTGACAGTGGGGTCCATAAGGAAATCTAAGGGATATTAAGGCCTCCTTTTAATAGAGAACCGAAACAAAGCATTAACACATAGTGAATACATCACCCTGGCGAAAGGCTGCGGCTTATTAAACTACTATTACTGCCACTATCAAAACTATCAAACTACTTTGCTACTAATCACTTTGCTATAGATATTTAGTTTTCCAGGTGTGGTTCAATTGACAACTCAACTGCTAAGGCTCATAAATATCCTTTGGCCCCCCTTGTATCGAATCAATAAATTGGGTGAAATACTACCCTCGAAGACTGTTGCAACCCCTTATACTTGTGGCTTCTCAAGACCTTTTTTGGCGCTATTGCCGGGGAGGATAGATTTATTTGTTGAGTTCACTTGGGAACTATCTCTCTGTTGGTTACTATGAAGTAACTAAAAGACTCCAGAACCAAGGTTTTCCCTCTAAGATGAGGGGAGGTAAGGAACTGTCAACTAGCTCTGTATTTGATTCACCTTCTATTTTAAGTTAGCTTGAGACACCACCACCTGCAATACAATCTGATATGTCGCAAGTAATAAACACTGCTTTTAGTTGATACTTCTCCAACATATCTATAATTTTTCATTCTTTCATGCTATTATATTATCAATCTTGGATACTTTATATGCTATTTTATATTATTTTTTGGGACTAACCTACTAACCCAGTGCCTAGTGTCAGTTCCTGTTTTTTCGGGTTTTTGACATTTCAGAAAATCAATACCAAACGAAGTCCAAACACGATGAAACTTTACGGAGGTTATTTTTGGAAATAAAGAGACTGTAGAAGGTTTGGGAGGAGGCCAGAAGGGCTACAAGAGAGCCACGAGCTCGCAGGGCGTCTCGTAGAGGGGGGGGGGGTAGGGCGCGCCCCCTGAGCTCGTGGGCCCCTTGCAACACCGTTTGACCTAAATCCACTTTTATATATTCTCATATACCCCAAAACCAACAAAGAGACACTTGAAACACTTTTTCCGCCGCCGCAAGCCTCTGTTCTCCCGCGATACCATCCAGAGACCTTTTCCGATACTCAACGGAGGGGGAATCGATCACGGAGGCCATCTACATCAATCGTGTTGCCTCCGTGATGATGTGTGAGTAGTCCACCACTATCGGAATCGGGGCTCCGGGGACCTAAAGAGGTTCGAACTCTTGGGTGCGTCGGCTCCCGAACCCTACTCTACCTTGCTAACCTACGGCGATGCTCCGGCGTGCTTGAGCTTGGGGCAAAAACAAAGAACATGGTTGTTTACCCAGGTTCAGGCCAACCTCGTGGTGTAAGACCCTAATCGTGCCTGTCTAGATTTCTTGGAGATGAGAGTGAATACAGAGGGGGTTGATCCGTTCTACGGTGGCTGCCCTATCTCCTTTATACCGGCTCTGGTCCTCTTTCCCCCAAAAATATCCGGTGGGTAGGGTTGCCACAAGCGCCAGTTTGAAGGGGGACAAGACTATAGCTTTTCCTGATAAAAGTAGTCTTCGCCTGCTAAAGCCTCCCTTCATGACGCGCTGGCGGGCTTGGGTATGACCTCGGTCCTGGCGAGCCCCTAGCCTTGGCCTTCTTGCACCAAACGGGAAACCTTTGGGGGTTTGTCGGGTCACGATGCACGCGATCACCTATGGGGCCACGAGTCCCTTTGTGGTTTGGCGGGGGTGAAATCACGTTGCACATAGAGCAGAGGTCATGAGGCAGCACGACGACGAGATGCTGGTGTTTTACCCAGGTTCGGGCCGCTGAGAAGCGTAAAACCCTACTCCTGCTTTGGTGGATTGATCGGGGGAACACGAAGCAGACGCAACGCTCAAGCCCGGCAAGGTTGCCTCCGGGATTGCTGCTACGCTAGTACAAGTGTCCAAAGGTCCGAATCCTTAGCTAGGTTTCCTTGGGCCTCCTTTTATAGCTAAAGGGGCAACCACAGTGGCAAAACCAACATTACCTTGTGATTAGATAGCTAACAGTGCTATCATACCTAACTCTGGCACTTAGGACAAAATGCCATAAATGCTAGCCTAGGTGGCGTGCGGGGGTGTATCCCCGGCAAGCTTTTACCACCGCTTGGCTAACTATTGCTTAGTATCTTGACACGCCTATGGACAGGTGTCAAACGGGCATAACCTGTCTCCCAGCGCGTCGCCATGTGCTTAGCAAGAGCCACTTAGCCACCTGGGGGCTCGACACCGCATCGACAAATGACTGGCGTTGCGATGCGGTGGAGCGGTGACCGATGGGCTCGCGCCTGCCGGGGGATGGCTTGCTGGGTCTTCTTGAAGGTGTGTGCGCCTCGGTCCCCGGCAGGCACTGGGGACGCGACTAGCGCGGCTCGGGCCCGTTCTGGGCTGTTGCATCGATCTTGCCGGCGTTGCTAGCCAGCGTAGGTTGCTTCTGCCTGGGTCTTGGTCTTGGATGTTGGCTTCGTCTTCTTGATGCGCTCCTTGATCTCTCGTAGAGCGGCTTCTCTGGCTTGGACTGGGTTTATGTTGATGGGTTCTGCTACTACTGCCTGTGCATAAGGCAGGGGCACTGGGTACCCCAGTCCTAGTGCACCGACAGGAGCCCCCGGGTCTGGCCCAGACGTGCTGGCCTAGCGCCGTTGGGTCAGGCCCAAAGTTTATGGACATGCGCACAATATGAGGGAGTAACTGCCGAGTTTTAAGCCAGCATTTACTTACTACCTCAGGCCATTTCCACCACGCGCACCGCATGCATTGCGGGGAGTTTGCGGTGGATGCGCATGGCTCACAGGCATGTGAGTGGCAGAAACTGCAGCGCCAAGGATTGGAGCAATGGGGCGGTTACCTGTTCGCCCGTGATCGTGGATAGTGGGATTGGTGGAGATGGGCAGCCGCCTTGGGGCGGAGGAGAGCCAGCCCCCGCTCCCTTCCCTATAAATTAGGGGGTCACAATGGGCGATGCTCATCCATTCCCTTCTCCTCCTCGATCTCAAGCTCACATAGCTTGCCCTTCTTCTCTGTCTTTGGATGCACTAGTCACCACCATGAAGAGGGGGCGAGGACGACTCCCAGCTTCCGCCGCGGCGACAAGAGCTTCCCTTCGGTATCATGCCGCTGCTTCAGCCGCAGTGACGGGAGGCGGTTCCAGCACGAGCGGTGGGAATGCTGGAAGAGGCTGGGGCCGGCGTGGGGCTCCCGGCCGGGGGAGGTGGAGCACCGCACCCGATCCTCCTCCGTTGGCGGTTCCTTCCCCAGCGATGGGGCATACTGAAGGTACGGCGCTGGAGTTCGTCGTCAGGCTGCGTGGTCCTCTCCGTAGCCGTTTGCGACTCCCTCGCCCGTTCGCGATGTGGCTGCGCGTGCACGACTGTTGTAATGGCGCTGGGCAGGCTGACGTCGAGTTCCCGGTGCCCCGCGTCATGTTCCTCAGGCGCGGGTGGAAAACCCTCACACGTGCCCAAAACTTCATGAGTGGGCACGTCCTCCGCTTCAAGCTGGTGGAGGCCGACACGCTCTCCATCAAGATCTATGGGCGTTCGGCCACTCGTCTTGGTTGCTGCGAAGAGAGATCGAGCGACGATGAAAGCTCCTCCTCGAGCGATAGCGACGAGGAGGACAGTGTTGGTGAAGACGGCGACAACAATCCCCAGGTCGTCAAGTCAGAGTATGACGACTCGGGCTCCAGCTGACCGCCGGTCTCACCGTCACCGTCAGCTAGCTCCCCCCCGGCAGAGCGATTTGCTGGGGGTTCTTGACTTGGGCACCGCCTCCTCCCCTCACCTGGACCTTGGCAGGCTCGTGGACGTCAGCTTCGTCTTCCCTACCGGCAGCCCTGCCGAGCCGTGCCCTGCCAGTTTTGACGGGGTCAGGCTGGGCTTCTGCTTAGGTTCTCCTTTCGTCCTTTTTCCTTTTTGTAGCTTGTCCCTAGGGGAGAAAGCCAAATAAAGAGTTATTAAAGAGGCGTCCTCTAATGTATCTCTATCCATTTTGTATCGAAAATGAATGAAAGAATGCTATTTCTCTTCCTTAAGTACTATCCTTCTCTTCCCTTGTTTGTACTGTGTCAGCATGCTTGTCCTTGCCGCACGGAACTATTTGCCGGGTCAGTATTAACCGCGAGCACCAAGGGGGAGCGAACCCCCGGCAGCAGGCTGGTATCATTCCCCGGCAAGGCTCCTCGTCGGTATCGGCATCCCCCCCCTCCCCGGAGCTGATGAGCGACAGGGGAGCTGGGGGACGGCTCGTCCCGACAATGGTTCCCATTGCGTGAAGGACTCCGTGGTACACAAACAAAAAGGATAGCAAGGGTTTCCTTAAGGGAGCAAATGGCACCGAGCTTGGGATATGTGATTAGACTAATCTTTTCAGGCAGTATCCTTTTCTGGAGTACGATGGGCCGCCATCCTCGTTTCTTTGCCCTTCTTCCTTGTTTTCCTGATGGTCAAACATGTACGGCAAGAGGCCTCTCCCCTCTGGAGAGAGAGAGTGCGGTAACAAGGATCACAGGCTCATCAAGTACTCTAGCAAATTTCTAAAACTTAAAAGCGATAACATTGCAACATAAAAAATGCATAGTAAACATGCGGTTTGATGGTATGATGCAATGCCTAGTTTATTATTGCATGCACAGGGTCTGCGCCTAGCTTTGTACAGAGGGTTACATGCACTGCGGCATGGCTTGTACCAAAGGTGGTTGTCGGGGACTGAGCCTGGCAACCGCGCCTTATGGGTAGAACTTATGAAGATGCTCAATATTCCATGAGTTAAGCACTTTGATGCCATCTTCAGTCTCCAGACGGACTGCGCCAGGTCTGGTGACTCGTGCTACCCGGTAAGGGCCTTCCCACTTCGGCGTCAACTTGTTGGTACCCTTGGTGGATTGAACACGCCTAAGGACAAGGTCGCCTTCCTCAAGGCTCCGGGCGTGGACCCTGCGGCTATGATAGCGGCACAGGGCTTGCTGCTAGTGTGCAGCACACACAGCGGCCCGGAGACGATCTTCCTTGAGGAGCATGGCATCGTCATGCCATAGCTGCTCTTGCTCTACTTCATCGTAGGCAAGTACTCGAGGTGACCCGTATATGAGTTCCATGGGGAGAACTGCTTCCGCCCCATACACTAGGAAGAAGGGCGTCTGGCCGGTAGCTCGATTCGGTGTCATTCTCAGGGACCAAAGAACCACTGGCAGCTCATCTATCCAGCGCTTGCCGCTTCTTTGCAGTCTATTGAAAGTTCTTGTCTTGAGCCCGTGCAACACTTAAGCATTCATCCTCTTGACTTGCCCGTTGGTTCTCGGGTGGGCAACAGAGGCGAAGCAGACCTTGCTTCCAAGGCTAAGGATGTATTGCATAAAGGTGCAGCTCGTGAACTGGGTGCCATTATCTGTGATCACCCTGTTGGGCACTCCAAAATGGCACACCAGTCCTTTTAGGAACTTGATAGCTGACTACGCGGTCACCTTCCTCACTGGTTCCACCTATGGCCACTTCATAAACTTGTCGATTGCAACGAACAACAATTCAAAGCCCCCGACGGCATGGGGAAAGGGGCCCAAAATATCGAGCCCCCAGACCGGGAATGGCCAGGATAAAGGGATCGTCTGGAGAGCTTGCGCTGGTTGATGGATGTTCTTGGAATGGAACTGGCAGGCTTCACACTTGGTGACCAGCTCAATTGCATCCTGTAGGGCAGTGGGCCAATAGAAACCCTGCCAAAAGGCTTTTCCGGCAAGGTATCTCCTCGTTCGTGGGAGCGCTTACCTCGACCGCGAGAACCTGGGGTTCTGCAGGAGGGAGCTGCTCACCAACCTAAATGAGACCGTCTCCGACAGCCTCTCTACCAGCGGCTTCAGGAAGCTCTGCTGGGAAATGCTTGCTGGAGTTCAGCTTTCTTCTTTTCCTGGTCATCGTTGACGGGGATATTGATGGCTGAGTGAGGTGGAGGACAAAGGTTCCTGGTTCCACATAAAGCTTTTGCCCGGCGCACTTTGACAGATGATCAGCGACGCTGTTTTTTGCACGTGGTACATGCTCTGCTTGCAATCCATCAAAGTGCTCCTCTAGCTTCCTCACCTCTTCCACGTATGCTTCCATAAACGGACTCTGACAATCTTTGTTGACTTGTCTCACCACGAGTTGAGAATCTCCTCGGATGATCAGTTTCTTGATTCCCAACTCCACCGCGATTCTGAGTCCGGCAAGGAGCCCCTCATATTCGGCGGTGTTGTTGGTGGCTTCCTCCCAGGGAAAGTGCATTTGGACCACATATTTGAGATGTTCTCAAGTGGGGGCGATGAGGAGCACGCCTGCTCTGGCGCCCTGAAGCGAGAAAGCACCGTCAAAATACATGATCCATTCCTTAGGCGCTTCTTTGTCGGGGAGAATTGTCTCTGGAACTTCTTCGTCTGGCGTGGGTGTCCATTCTGCAATGAATTCCGCCAACGCCCTGCTCTGGATTGTGGAAGTGCTCTCATACTTCAAACCAAAACTTGACAGCTCTAGCGCCCACTCAACTATCCTCCTAGTGGCTTCGGGGTTCCTTACTATACGCTGCAGCAGAAAGCGGGTGACAACAGTGATCTCGTGGCTTTGGAAGTAGTCGCGCAGCTTCCTCGAGGCCATGAGAAGGCCGAAGATCAGCTTTTGCACTCCAGAGTACCTTGACCTAGCCCCTTGTAATAAGGAGCTGACAAAGTACACTTGTCGCTGCACCACTTTCTTCTTCGCCACTTCCTTGAAACTGCCTTCGTTTGCTTGCTTAGGTTCCCCTTGGTTTGTATCAGGTCCCGCCGCGGGCGCTTCGGTTCTACCCCCAGTGAAATCAGTCGCAGCGGCTGCATCTTCATCCACTTCTCGCTGCGCCACCAGCGCTGCGCTAACCACTTGACTCGTTGCCGCCAAGTATAGCAGCAACGGTTCTTGCGGTTTAGGCGCGACCAAGGTGGGAGCGGAGGAAAGGTAAGCTTTTAGATCTTGCAGCGCTGCTTCTGCTTCCGAGGTCCACTTCATCGGGTCGGCCTTTTTCAGAATCTTGAAAAATGGCAGGGCGCGCTCAGCGGATTTGGAGATGAACCTACTCAACGCGGCAATGCATCCGGCCAAGCGTCTTACGTCCTTGACGGACTTAGGTGCTTGTATCTGCTCGATTGCTTTGATCTTGTCGGGATTGGCTTCTATTCCCCGCTGAGATACAAAGAACCCAAGCAGCTCGCCGGATGGGACACCAAACACACACTTCTCAGGGTTGAGCTTCAAATTGATCTTGCGCAAGTTCATAAAAGTTTCTTCCAAGTCTTGTATGAGGGTTGCTTCATCTTTGGTTTTGACTACTATGTCATCCATGTAAGCTTCCAAGTTTCTGTGGAACCGAGGTTCAAATCCAACCTGCACGACCCTTGCAAAGGTAGAACCAGCGCTCTTTAACCCGAAGGGCATACGTACAAAGCAGTACGTGCCACATGGAGTTATGAACGCGGTCTTTTCCTCATCTTCCTTGGCCATGAATATCTGGCGGTATCCAGAATATGCGTCTAAGAAGGGTAGCAAGTCACACCCGGAAGTGGAATCAACAATCTGATCATTGCGCGGCATGGGAAAAGGGTCCTTCGGGCATGCTTTGTTCAAGTCAGTGAAATCAATGCAAAGCCTCCATTTCCCATTCGCCTTGCGCACCACTACCGGGTTGGCTAACCATGTTGGATGGAACACTCCTCTGACCAAACCAGCTGCTTCGAGCTTCTTGATTTCCTCGGCAATGAATTGCTGCCGCTTCAAGGCTTGCTTTCTAACTTTCTGCTTGACATGCCTGCCATGAGGGCAAACAACAAGGTGGTGCTCAATTACCTCCCTGGGAACACCGGGGATGTCAGACGGTTGCCAAGCAAACACATCGACATTCGCCTGTAGGAAGGCAATGAGTGTGCTTTCCTATTTGTCATTAAGGGTGGCACTGATGGTAAACGTACCACCAGCGCCATCTTGTCCTGTCGGGACCTTCTTCGTCGCCGGATAGGTGACCTTGGATCTCTTGCTAGTGGAACACTCCGACAGGTCATCGACGGGTGCAGCGCACTCCGAAGAGGCGTGCTTCCGGAGTCCTTGCCGGCATCTCTGCTATTCTTCTTCCCCTTCTTTGATTCCTTGGCGGGAGCTGGTGCTTCTGCGACTTCAGCTGCTACCGCGTCTCGATACATCTTGTCCACACATATAACTACATCCTTCTTATCAGATGGGATGGAGATGATTCCCACGGGCCCTGGCATCTTCGGAGTGTTGTAGGCATAGTGGGATGCTACCATGAATTTTGCCAGAGCTAGGCGACCAAGAATTCCATTGTAATGCAGAGGGAGTTCGACCATGTCAAACACCACCTTCTCAGTCCGATAGTTCAACTCCCCGCCAAATGTCACAGGCAAAGTGATCTTTCCCTTGGGTCGGCTCCTGCCGGGGTTGATTCCTTGGAACATACCCGTAGCTTTGAGCTCTCCGTCAGGGATCTACAGCCTTTCAACCACTTTAGGGGAGATTAAGTTCAACCTCGCCCCGCCGTCAAGTAACATCTTGGTCTTTGAGGTTGCAGATTGTTGGGGAGACCAACAACGGCAAACATCCGACCGCAGTGGTGCGGTCAGGATGATCCTTTTTGTCAAAGATGATAGGCGTGTGGGACCATTTGAGTGGCCTACTCAACTCTGTAGCTGGATCCATGACGTTGATCTCACGCACCCACTACTTGAGCTGGCGATGAGAGGAATGCAAGGACGCACCCCCATCAACACACATAGCTTCAGTTACCTCCTGGAATTCTCGATCACGGGACTCTTCATCATCCTCATCATCACTCATATTATCTCCTTCTCTCTTCTCACGGCCTCTAGCAGGTTTTTCCTTCTGTTGCGGGGCCTTGCCACGGCGGCCTCCTCTAGAACCACGACCCTTCCCGGCAGCACCATCTAGCCTCTCTCCTTGTCACGCTTCTCGTATTCAGCCTTCTGCTTCTCAGCAAGCTGCTCAACTTGGCGGCATTCTTGGAGATCATGACCTTTGGTGCGGTGGATTTTGTAGTATGGCCCATCGGACTTTCCGGTTTTCTCTGCCGCTGCGGCCTCTCGGCAATCAGCGCACGCGGCAGCTCCCTTGCCGGGGGCCTCGGCCTTGGCCTTCTTGCTAGCATTGAGATTACCAGAGCTCTCAACGGCCAACACTGCTTTTCCCTTATGCTTCTTGTTGCGCCTTCAGCTTTTCCCCTTTGGGCCAAGGGCATCATCGTCGTCATCTGAGTCGACTTCGACGCCAGCCTCCTCTCTAGGGAGTCGCCTTCCTTCCTTAGCATGAGCACACTTGTCCGCCAATTTGTACAACTCATTGAAGGTCTTGGGGAGTTTAACATTCATCTTGGCCCGCATCCTCCTGTTGCGCACGTTCGAATGGAACGCGGCAATCACGGCTGCGGGGTGTATCTCTGGAATATTGCGGCGTACTCGGCTGAATCTCTGGATGTACTTCCGCATGGTTTCTCCCTCCTTCTGCGGAAGGACTTGCAGGTCGCTGGGCTGCCTTGTTTCCTAGTGGCCACCAGTGAAGGCGCCGACAAACTCGTTGTACAAGTCAGCCCATGATCAAATAGAGTTCTCCGGCAGGTGCATCAACCACGATCTCACATTTGGCTTGAGTGCCAAAGGGAAATAGTTGGTGAGCACCTTCTCATCTCTTCCCCCAGCGTCTTGAACGGCTATCGTATAGATGCCCAGGAATTTCGCCGGGTCTAGCTTCCCGTCGTATTTCTCCGTCAATTCAGGCTTGAAAGCTCAGGCCGATGGCCAGCGGACATGTCGCAGCTCGCGAGTGAAGGCAGGGCACCCAACCTCATAAGGTAGGTACCCGCCAACACTGGGCGTGGGGTCGCCAGCATCTGGGCCGTTGCGCCTGTCTGATTGGCGGTGTGCTTCCCGGCGTTACTCTATGGTGATGCGCGCGTATTCCCTCCGCCGGTCGTCCAGGACACGCCGCTGGTCTCGGTGATCGCGCAGGCCCGACGAGACCATAGATGTGGCTGCCTCTGGGTCTGTTGTTGCGGAGGGGATTGCACCGTTGGCGCAGCCCCCTCGACAAGACCGTCAGCCCGGGCCGCTGTCGCCGTCCACGGGCATTGCGATGGCTCTGCATGCTGCGATTTGCTAGCTTCGACGAAGCCGATCAAACTCTGGATGGTGGCTCTCCATTCGTCCATCTTGTCAGCCGCCGGCGGGAAATTTAACAACAGCTGGGCCCGCGCCATCTCTTCTGCTGTCGTGGCCGGCATGGCTAGAGAGGCGGATCGCGATGTCGCTCGACTCCTGTTGGAACCAGGAGGAGTGTCACCGCATTATCGTCGCTGTGCACCGGTCGCCGAGGCGGTCTGACGTGGAGGAGGTCGAACTTGCGGGTCTACGGCCCCACTCGGCACCCCCTCTTGCTCCGGGCGAGGTGCGCGTCCAGCAGCCGTGCCTGCGATGGGCGCAACTGGAAAATCATGGCTTGCGCCAGATTGGGCGCTGCTGTTGTGGCCGCGGCCGCCGGTGCGGCGGGGAGGTGGAGACTGAACGTTTCCTCCTCCTGCGGCACTAGGGTCGAGCTCCCAAAATGTTGCTGCTATTGCTCCCCTTCGGCGTTCCTCGCTCCAGCTTCGACCGCGGGGGACGCGACGGTGGTGCCACCAGCGCCAGTTGCGTCGCCCACAACGCCCACCTCACTCTTCGCCGCCGCGGTGTCAATGGCGTCTGCAACTGCGTGTGAGGGGGCCTTCGAAGTGGAGGGATGCGCGGTCGCGTCGGTCTTCTTCTTGGGAGCCATAGATGAAGAAGATGGCGATGTAGATCGATGCGCTGCTCACGATCTCAGGTTCGCGCAAATGACGCGCCCCCTACCTGGCGCGCAAAAGATGCCGGGTCATGATGTACACGATCACCTATGGGGCCACGGGCCCCTTTGTGGTTCGGCGGGGGTGAGATCCCGTTGCACAAACAGGAGAGGTCATGAAGCAGCACGGCGACGAGATGCTGGTGTTTTACCCAGGTTCGGGCCGCTGAGAAGCGTAAAACCCTACTCCTGCTTTGGTGGATTGATCGGGGGAACACGAAGCACACGCAGCGCTCAAGCCCGGCAAGGTTGCCTCTGGGAGAGCTGCTACGCTAGTACAAGTGTCCAAAGGTTCGAATCCTTAGCTAGGTTGCCTTAGGCCTCCTTTTATACCTAAAGGGGCAACCACAGTGGCAAAACAGACATTACCTAGTGATTAGATAGCTAACAGTGCTATCATACATAACTCTGGCACTTAGGACAAAATGCCATAAATGCAGCTAGCCTAGTTGGCGTGCGGGGGTGTATCCCCGACAAGCTTTTATCACCGCTTGGCTAACTATTGCTTAATATCTTGACACACCTCTGGACGGGTGTCAAACGGGCATAACTTGTCTCCCATCGCGTCGCCACGTGCTTAGCGAGAGCCACTTAGCCACCTGGGGGCTCGACACCGCATCGACAAATGATTGGCGTTGCGATGCGGTGGAGCGGTGGCCGATCGGCTCGTGCCTGCAGGGGGATGGCTTGCCGGGTCTTCTAGAAGGTGCGTGCGCCTCGGTCCCCAGCAGGCACCGGGGACGCGACTGGCACGGCTCGGGCCCGTTCTGGGCCGTTGCATTGATTTTTCGGCGTTGTTAGCCAGCGTAGGTTGCTTCTGCCGGGGTCTTGGTCTTGGATGTTGGCTTCGTCTTCTTGATGCGCTACTTGATCTCTCGTAGAGTGCCTTCTCTGGCTTGGAGTGGGTTTGTGTTGATGGGTTCTACTACTACTGCCTGTGCATAAGTCAGGGGCACTGGGTACCCCCGTCCTAGTGCACCGACATGGTTGCTTTGGGAACAGATGGGCTGGCCCTGCTCCCTTAGCACCAAAGGGGAAAGTCTTTCCAACGAAGCCTGCTGCCACGGCTCCGGACGTTGCTTGGCAGGGCGCGCATTGCCCTCATGACACGGCAAGGCTGCACGGCCCCGCTGAAATACCTTTGACCTATCTGCTTCGCGAAGCCCCCGGGGGGCAACCCCGGGAGGCGACGTCGCGAGGGCGTTCTCATGAAGCTTGCGGAGACGCCTTTGGCCGAATGGCTCGCGAGGTGGGGGCCCTCTTGAAGCCAATGGTGGGCCGTACTGGGCCCAAGCCACGCGTCGTGTCTTGGGCCTCAAGCAGACGGGCCTGGGTACCCCCAGTCCTAGGGGCCCAACAGTAGCCCCCGAGCCTGTATCGGACACGACTCCGCAAGTTGGAGGCGCGAAGCGGTGCAGGCTCCAACTGCCTGCGGGCCAGTCACGACGCGTGCCGCACGTCAAGGTGCGGGGCGCCCCCACTTCTCCACGGCGCCTCGGCAATTGCCCAAGCTGGCATAAAGCCTGCCCACGACAAAGAGCCATCATTACTTCTCCTTGCCTTGTGCCCATCTTACTGTGCCGCCCTCCACTGTTTGAAACTCCGCCAGAACCGATCTGTGGCAAAGCGCTCCTCCCCCCACTTCGCTCGCAACTCTGACACGAGGATGGTGCTGGTCGGTAAGAAGGAGAAGGCCGTGACTCTGGCCACAAGCCCTCCGGCTGTCGGGCCGGCCCTCTTGTGCTCCTCCATCGCCAAGGAAGAAGACCTGGGTTAGGTGCGCCCGCTGATAGCGGGCGACGGGAATGAGGGGAAGGCGACCGTGATCTCGCCTGGTGCGGTGGCGCAGGTAGACCTGGGGGCATCCGCCTACGCCTTCTTCCTCCACAGCGTCTACACCGGGCTGGTCCCGCCGTTCTCTGAATTCTTCTACGCCATCCTCTCCCATTATCAGATACATGCTCTGCACCTCCAACCCAACTCCGTCCTCCTCCATTCTATCTTTGCCTTCAACTACGAGGCCTTTGTGGGCATGAAGCCCTCTATAGAGCACTTCCACCATTTCTTCAGCCTGCGGTTCACCGCTCAGGACCAGCTCTCAGCGTGCGTTTCCTTCGTCGATGTCAAAGACGATAGTATCCGCCTGAAGGCCGGGAAGAAGGTGGAGGGCTATCAGCAACGCTGGGTCTACATGGACGCCCGATACGTGTCCAACGCATCTATAATTTTTGCTTGTTCCATGCTGTTATATTATCATTCTTCGATGTTTTACAATCATTTTATAACAACTTTTTATCATTTTTTGGGACTAACCTATTGACATACTGCCCAAGTGCCAGTTGTTGTTTTTGCTTGTTTTTTACTTCGCAGAATATCAATACCAAATGGAGTCCAATCGCGATGAAACTTTTTGGAGATTTTTTCTGGACCAGAAGACACCCAGTGGGCCAAAAAAGAGCCAGGAAAGTGGGCTGTGGAGAGCACAACCCACCAGGGCGCGCCAGGGGGCCCTCGGCGCGCCCTGCTGGGTTGTGCCCTCCACGGGGCCCCTCTGCACCGCCTCTGATGCCTATAAATTCCCAAATATTCCAAAAACCTTAGGGGAGTCGACGAAACACAATTCCAGCCGCCGCAAGTTCCAGAACCTCGAGATCCAATCTAAACACCATCACTGAGGGGTTCATCTTCTTCATAGGTGCCTCTCCGATGATGCGTGAGTAGTCCACCATAGACCTACGGTCCGTAGGCAGTAGCTAGATGGCTTCCTATCTCTCTCTTATGATTCTCAATACAATGGTCTCTTGGAGATCTATTTGATGTCAACTTTTGTGGTGTGTTTGTTGAGATCCGATGAATTTTGAGTTCATGATCAGTTTCTATCCATGAATATTATTTGAGTCTTCTTTGATCTTGATGCGGAGCATCCCACCATCATCCCCATGAAGACTACTCCATCAAGCCAACCACCAAGTGGGCCAATGACGAGAGCCCGTGCACGTGCCATTACAAACGAGGTGACATCTCTCCTATATGATTTCCCCTTTGATGTCCTTGGAACTTGGATGCTACCTCAAGCAGAGACTCTTTGCATGGTCATGTACGACGGAGATGGCCTAGAGGGTGGTCGGAGGGAAGTACGAGCTCCCATGGGAATGGACGCGGAGAAGGACGAACAAGAGCCACAAAGGAAGGCAAGTCCACCCTCCAGGCCCCGGACATCCGGCCAAGGCCCCGGACATCCATCCCCTGGAGGCTCCCCCAGCGTCAAGGCCAGGCTCCAGGCGCCGGACATCCGGCCCACAGCCCCGGACATCTGGCAACCCCTCCCCAGTACCCGGACATCCAGCCCACAGCCCCGGAAATCCGGCCCCGGCGCAACAGAACCGAACGAAGACGGCGACTTCAGCCCGTACATCCGGCGCACCCTGAAGCCCCGGACATCCGCCCCCCTGGCCCGGACGTCCGGCCCCTGTGCGGGCAGACGCGGGCTGGAGGCCCATGTACCCTCTCTCCCGCCCCCTTTTTCACTAGCACTATATAAAGGACCCCTTTCCCCCTTTCTAGGGTTAGCTTATGTTTAGCGAATACACTTGTTGAGCCTAGCTCCATTACCTCCCTTCCCTCATGGAGAGATTTCCCTCTACGTGAAAAGATCCGGAGTGATGCCAAGGCCCCTCTAAGGGAAGATCCCCTCGGGAATTCAAGACCTCCTCCTCCGGAGCGAGGAGACTACCGTTACGTGTATCCTTTGGTTGTTTGTGGACCGTGATTCTCATGCACTCGGGTGATTCTAGTGGATGTGTGATCGTGGATCGTTCTTGAGAGTTTACCTCTTGTGATTTTCCCCTCGTGTTCTTCGTGTTCTTCGTGCTCCCTCACAAATCCACCTCCAATTTGTGAAAGATCAACGCACACGGGCATGCCCCGTATCATATTGGTATCATGAGCCACGTTGATCACGAATTTGGAGTCTCCCCCATCGTTTTCTAGCCGATTTTGTTTTCTTTTGACCTAATTTCGAAAATCCCCACAAAAATAGCCCTACCAAATTTCTTCGATTCATTTGATTTGAGGAGATTTTGTTGATTTGGATCCATGGATTTCGTTGTGGACAGGTAGATCTAGCATTTCCCCACCATCCCCATCATTTTCCACCGTCAAATCGCCCCAATTTTGCCGAAATTTTTCGTGTTCGTCCTCTAGTTCGTAGGGTTCCTGTGATTGAATCTGGTTTCGGGAGGCCCGGACATCCGGCCCGTACCCCCAGACATCCGGCACGCTGGACATCCGGCCCAGGCAGCCCGGACATCCGGCCCCAGGAGAACAACAAAGCTGTTTTGTCTCCAGTTTCGACAGATTTTGTTCTTTTCCGCATTTCTTTCGCAACCCTCTGCCATTTCTTCCCCAACCCATTTGAATTTGAGATTTTGAGTCACGAGCATCACCACTTCCTAAGGTGTCTCGGCTAATTAGGAGTGGTTCTTCATCGACATCGCCGCTAATCATCGCCCCGGATCGTCGCCAACCAACTCTTCATTGACACCTCACCGTAAGCAAGGACGGTAACCGCGACGACACTCTTGTCCATACCCTTGCCATTGCATTGTTACCCCGAGCCTATTTGCATTACTTGCCTATCGGGACTAGCCATTGAGTATTGCCGGGCTACGCTACTTGTGCACTTTAGTGATACATACTCCACACAGCTTCAATTGCGTGCATATATTGTAGTATCATCTTTTGTGTTACAGCATAGTTCCCGCATACATAATTGCTATCTTGGTGTGCACGTCCCGCATTGTGACCATACATAACATCATTGGAAAAGAAAAGAGAAGCAAAGCTTTTAAGCAAAAGAGCAAAAGAGCAATAGCATCGCAAGATTCGCATAGCATACTTGATCATCTTGGATCACTTGAGTGAGTGACACGTGCCGCATACACACATAGCAAGTCGGGCATAGGAAGCCAACACTTTTGGTTCATTGTAGGGTGTGCACAAGTGCGTATCATGCCCATTGGAGCAATCGTGCTACCGTCTCTCTAGTGTTGTGCAACGAGAGCATTTTCCGTGGATTCCACATTTTGGCTCATTCTTGGTTGCATGACCCCATTTTTCTTCCGTGTGTGTGTTTCCGTGTAACATTGCTATTGATCCACATTGTCTCACTTGCGAAGTTTACGAATCTCTTTCAACATTATTGAATCTTATTTCGTATTGCTTGAAATTTGTGCCACTATCCTAACCAAGCTACTCCATAAGCCTTATTTGTGTAGGTGTGAGAAGGACGATCTTCGGTACAAATTCTACTATTTTCATACTTGAACATTGAGTAATCTTGATCCACTTTCAACTTTTGGAACGGTAATTGGTATTGTCTTCTCACTCTTCCACTTATATCTTGTTGAGTGTTATGGATAGCGACATCATGTCAAACCCGACCTTCGAGGAGAATGAAGACGACGTGAACAACCACGTCACCAAGTTGCACTTCTTCGGCGCACACAAGGCAATTACTCAAGCTCAAGATGTCTTGAATGACCGCATCGACCAACTCGCCTTCAACTTGCGTGAATCCGAGACGCGCACAAGGGAATACCTCAACACCAAGCTCTCAAGCCAAATGGAGGAGCTCCGGTCCTTGATGGTCACTCGAGCACCTTCCTCATCTACATCGACAAGGAGTCGTCACACAAGTCGCAACTCAACGACGTACTCTTCCGACGCAAGTCCACAAGCACGTCATCATCATCGTGACGAACACTCCGTCCCAAGTTCTCCACAAGGTCGTCACCGTCAAGACAATCCATTTCATGGCAATGGATTGCAAGATCGCGTCCGCACTCAAGAACGTCGCCGTCAAAAAGAACAAGACGCGTTGGAGCAAGAACATCAACGACAAGATCAAGAACAACGACGCCGAGAAGAACAACACCATCACCGTCATGAATGCGCGCTTGAGGCACATCACGCTTTACAAGAAGCTACTCGTGCCTTGGAGGAGCGCAACCACCAAGCTCATCTCAAGCAACAAGCACTTCGCCAAGCACACCAAGAAGAACTTCGTCGACAACGACAAGAAGAAGCCAATCGCCAAGAGGAGCACCAAGAAAGGTGCAACCGAGTGCGTCGACCTCGTCGCCGTCCTCAAGATCATCGCGACAACCCCGACCATCACGATGAGCAAGGACAAGATCAACGTCAACATGCTCAAGTCAATGACAATGAGGATCCACCTCCAAGACAAGGATTTCGGCATCACAACCACAACGATGAACAACGTTTCGGCAAGCTCAAATTCACAATGCCAAAGTTTTCCGGCAGCAATGATCCCGAAGACTACTTGTCATGGGCCCTCAAAGTTGACAAGATCTTTCGCCTCCACAACTATGAAGCAGAGAAGAAGATCGCCATGGCTTCACTCGAGTTCCAAGACTATGTCCTTATTTGGTGGGAACAAGTGATTGAGCGAAGAAGGGAGAGAGGCGAACCTCCTAACACCACTTGGGCCCAAATGAAAGATCTCATGCGAGCCCGTTTTGTGCCTACACATTACAACCGGGATCTCTTCAAGAAGCTCCAACAACTCAAGCAAGGAACCAAGTCGGTAGAAGAGTACTATCAAGAGATGGAGATTGCTATGATCCGAGCCAATGTCAAGGAAGATGACGAGCAAACAATGGCACGTTTCTTGAATGGCCTCAACTACCAAGTCAAGAAGATAGCCGACTTCCAACCTTACTCCAACCTACTTGAGGTCGTGCACCAAGCATGACGCCCCCAATTTGACCGTACGCTAATCATACACGCAATGCGTACGACCAAGATTATGGACTCACTAATTAATATCACAACACAACACTAGACACAAATTAAAGTCATACAGCTTCATATTACAAGCCAGGGGCCTCGAGGGCTCGAATACAGAGCTCAACAAGCACGAGTCAGCGGGAGCAAATAATATCTGAGTACAGACATAAGTTAAACAAGTTTTGCCTTAAGAAGGCTAGCACAAACATGACAACAGATCGAAAGAGGCGAGGCCTCCTGCCTGGGAACGTCCTAACTACTCCTAAGCGTCGGCACTCTACAGGTAGTAGTAGGCTCCAGCGGTGGTGTAGTAGTCGTCTCCGGCGTACTCCATCTCCTGGGCTCCGTCATCTGAACACGGAATCGTATCGAGGGGGGGGGGAAGAGAAAGCAAAGCAACGGTGAGTACTCATCCAAAGTACTCGCAAGACTGACATCAGAACTATGCTAAGTATGCATCAGTATCAAGGAATGGGGTTATATCTGGGCTGACTGCAGAAAGCAAGAATAGGGGGAAGGCCTAGTCCTATCGAATACTAGCATCTTCAGCATCTTGCAGCAATAGAAGAGAGTAGACTGGTATCTCATATATAGTCATATTATTGTAGCTATTTTATTAAGTAACCACGCCCAGAGATTCTTCCTTGACTCCCTGCGAGAAAGCAATCTCGAAGCCAAGATTCATTTCAATTTAAAGTCACAATTTTAATTGTAGTAGATCAAGGTACAACTCCAACTCGGGCTTGCGCCGCTCCATTGCTGACGTCCGAAGAGCTTCGGCTGATACAACGACGCTGAGTACCCATAACTTCTCCCACGTGAAGGTTTGGTGCGTAAAAGGTCAAACGACCAACTCAGATCAAATACCCAACCCATTAGCATTTTATTAATGCAGGGCAAGCGCGACCCATGAAGTGCGGTCCCATCGCCCCGTCTCGAGGATGTGTGGCAAGGGCCTCTCCTGCCCGTCCACGCCTCATCATCATCAAACCGTGGGTACCCCTCAGGGCCGACCCATCACCAACATGTTTCTGTAACTAGGTCATAGTAACTGTGTGTATAAAACATCAAGACGGAACCTGAGGAATCACCCTCAAAGGGTCCCGCTCGATGAAACCGTCAAGGTGGACTTAGAGGAATCACCCTCGAGGGTGCCACACTTGAGGGGTTGCACGATAGAGTCATCGTCGGGACGGCAAAGGAGGAATCACCCTCGATAACCGCGACCGACTAGCTGCACTACAGAGTTAGCATCATGAGTACTTCATGAGGTGTCACCCTCGGTACTCGATAGTAACTCTGCAGAGTCGTACAACTAAGGGGTGTGCGGTGATGTGAGGGGCCTGGCTCGTCGGTCGGTTGACCGAGTCTTCGAGTCTTCGGGTCGTCGAGTCGTCGATGAAGAAGCAGGGGCAACTGGGACTAAGGGATCACAGGGGATTCATTGATCAACCTATACTAAGCAGTTGATATAACAGCAGGTATAGTAGCAGTTTATCAAAAACAGGCTATGCATCAGAAATAGGAGCTAGCTAATACAGTAGCAAAAACTAATGCAAGAATA